>OW052058.1:13410407-14660407 GCA_932526445.1 Phragmatobia fuliginosa
CGCATGCACTATTTGGCTTAAAAAAATTGTATCTCGCAAACCCCCATAAGTTGTCCCCAAATTAATCGATATAATAGGTAATATAATATTTACGAACTTTAATAATAACACCGTTTGGACGACCTCCTTTCCTTTTGCAATTCGATTAATAACTATAATAATATTATTATATATTTTGTAACGTATACATACTTATTAAAAACTAAATACAAAAAAGTTCAAATTAAATAAACTTATTAATAAAAAATTAAACACAATAAAAAAAAACGACTCCATTAAATTCAGAACAGGGTCGTTTGGATTATGCGACTAAAATAAAAGGTTGTGTAATAGTCGTTCTTACACTGAAAAAGCGGCCATTGAAATTTGTCGTATTATACTTGGACCGTTGAGTGAGGTTTTAGACAAATTAAATCAAAATCACATATTGCTTACGACATTTAGTCATAAAAACAACAAAAACAAATTAACCAACTCTTTTACTCACCGAAAATACGATATCCCATCCTTTTTTAACGTTCCTAACGTAATATTTTTACAATTCCGCATCGAACACTTAGGAATTTCAATAGTGCGCTTATTTTATGAGGACGGTTTTGCGACGCTGAGTGTGTATCTAGGGTTTTTTAATACATCAATCAGGTTAAACATAATTATATATTCACTGCCGTAAGTACTTGGTGGAATATATACTACACAACATGTTACTAAAAAACGGTTATGTTTGTAAACTGCGACACAGATAAATTCAAACCTGCGACTATCTATGTCCGTTCCGTCTGGCACTGGCACTCGACGCAGTTCTATGGTCATCAATAGCACTCCGCAATGCTTCCGTCCGTCTGCTCGGTCGCACCTCAGCATGTGGTAACCGGGGAGTACGAATTCCGAGTTTTAAGCTATTGTATAGCTTTTATCGCGGGCTTGGAGCGCGCCGACCGAATCAAGAAATTCGGTAACGAAAAAACCCAACACCCCGTGTTAAAAAAGGAGAATAAGTAACTGCAGTGGCACAAGAACATAATTATAACGGGCGCCTGGCATGCGGCATATATTAATCAAATAGAATGGATATCGTAGGCAGAATACATAGCGTCCGCGTCCTCCAGTACCGTCCAATTGAATCTTAGTGTTTTTTATTCCATAGATATGCTCATATTACTACATATCATCATAGTGTTAGAATGTATGTTGGCAAAAAGACAGTGTATATTGTTTTTTAAACTTGAATTAATATCGAATTGAATAAGAAAAAAAAATACTGCAGTAATCAGAAATAAATAATAATAATAATTGCATAAGTTGATAAAAAATGCTATGCAATTGCTTGACCGCGGCAGTCCCCGTGTGCCACACGTGTTTTTTCATCGATTCCCTTACCCCCTTTCTATGATGGCGAATACATCCGCTCCTGACGATTCTATGAGTGATAAGAATCGTTGTGTCTTTGTTCTAAGTCCGTTTAATTATATATTCGCATTAATCACAATCTTCGCATATTATTGAAATGACTAACCTTGATGACGCAGTGGTTAGCGTATGCGACGACGGTTCGATTCCCAGGTAGGACAAATAGTTTGTGTGATCCGCAAATATTTGTTTCGGAGTTTGGGTGTTTTCTATGTATAATATGTATGGATTTACAAAAAAAAAGTATGTTTATGTATTTATATCAGTTGTGTAGTACCCATAATACAAGCTCTGCTTAGTTTGAGACTAGATAGCGTTGTGTGTAAGATGTTCGAAATATTTTATATTCTAATTTAATAATAATTACTTAATAAGTAAATCTAAAAAAAACTATATTTATGTTATTGTGATTGATTTTGATTGACGCAGTACATTATTGGCTCAAGTGTGATTACTTTTTTGTTTTGCCCTAGTTTTAATTTGTAAACTTATCTGTAATTTTTGCGTGTACTACGCTTGCCGTACTACGCAAGTAATTGAAAAAGTAATGCATAGTTAAGAACTCACTTATTATACACATAAGTTCACTTAACTATATAAATTGGTCGCGTAAGTCGACGGATACTACACTGCCGTTACACAGTTTTTACTAGTGCGGAGGGTACTCGTCACTACTTGTTGTTACCAATTATAAGATTAATTTATATTGTTCTACATTTATTAGTGTACAATAATAGTTATAATCAATGTATTACAGTCAAAAGTGGTTATAATTTTATAGATTTCTAGTAAAGTTGTGAGCAACGCATACAAGTAAGTAATCGTTCTGAATAGTAATCGTTAACGATTGCATTTATTTAAATAAACAAATCACTAATTGCTTCCTTTTTTATGAGGTATCAGATACGGTATGCTTACTTTTAAGAGTTTATCATTTGAATACGACCGAGACATCGCATTTAAGTCATAATAGAATTTATTAATAAGTTAACGATGTTCTTATAGGTATTCGGTCTCAGCCTTATTTAATATTATGATTTCAAGACTAATTGTTGTCGCTTAATTTCCGATAGGGATGTTATACACTTGAATATTATTGTAACAGCGACCTAGATTAATGTTTAAACAATAAACATTTTTTTTATTTTTATACTTTATTGGGCCAAAATCTTGTTTCTAAGGAGAGAGGCCTATGTCTAGAAGTAGACTGTATACGGGCTGTTTTTAATGATGATGTAGTTTCATAACCTGCCTGCCGACTTATGATACTACGGTATATTTCTTGCAATAATCCTCAATACAATGTGAGAAGGATTGAATTTCAAAACATTTACAATAAGAAAATTGATATTCTAAAGTTCTCTGCAATATTTTTTTAAAGTAATGAATACAGTGTACACAGAAGCACAGTTCTAAGGGGCCATCCATTAATTACGTCACACCTTAAGGGGGAGGGAGGGGGTCGACGAAGTGTGACATTGTGTGACAAGGGGGTGGGAGGGGTCCTAAATAATGTGACGTCACATTTCAAAATCTATTGTAGTCTAAGTCTTAAAACACGAACTTTAAACTATTACTTTACGAAGACCTAAAAACATATACAACTATATGTGTAAATATAAGATACCAATTGTTTTGGTGACCACTCGCTCTACTAGTATTACGCGCCGACCACCTAGGCGCCCTTTGATTGCGCCTAGCGGACCTAGCGGTGATTTGTTTCTTTGTTTCTATTTCATTTGACCACTGTCTTTCGCGGATGAAACAACGTCATTCTTAGTTCTACTATTTTGTGATTAAATCACCTTTTTCTTCTGTCGAATAGTCCATCCAAAGGTTGCCTGGAAGAGGTTGCTTTTAGCAATAAGGCCGCCCATTGTAAATATCTTACAGAAACTTTCAACTGCAAAAACTGTATTTGGTGTACAATAAAGAATATTCTAATATAATATAGTCGAACAAATAATTAAATATTTGTGACAAATTTGAATTTGATTTGAAGATATTTTATATATTTACACTTTTTTTTACGCGGGGAATGCTATTCGCACCATACCCTTCTTGGGGACAACGAAGGGTGTGTGTGGGACTCCCAGACAACCTATACTGACTAATCTCTGAGTCACGTTGAGAACTGGATATTAGTAACAATAAAACTTGGATTTGTTTTTCATTTTGTTAATTTCTTTATGTAATATAATCGTATTCAGGATTCCGCAGTTCCTGACTCGGAACCCTTATACATTCGTCAAATCGCAAAAACTGTATTTGGTGTACAATAAAGTATATTCTTATATAATATAGTCGAACAAATAATTAAATATTTGTGACAAATTTGAATTTGATTTGAAGATATTTTATATATTTACACTTTTTTTTTTACGCGGTGAATGCTTTTCGCACCATACCCTTCTTGGGGACAACGAAGGGTGTGTGTGAGACTCCCAGGCAACCTATACCGACTAATCTCTGAGTCACGTTGAGAACTGTATATTAATAACAATAAAACTTGGATTCGTTTTTTTATTTTGTTCATTTCTTTAATTAATATAATCGTATTCAGGATTCCGTATTTCTTGATTCGGAACCCTTATACATTCGTCAAATCCTTCCGTCCGTCCTACACCTACCGCCCAAACGGTTGTGTGTCTATAAATTGCTACAATAAAGATATTAAAATTATTTTTATTTGGGGTACGTCCCCTATTCGTAAAGCGGTTATGTTTTATTTTTCTCGAGGCTACCAATCGTGTGGGGTATCATTGGATAGGTCTTTTAAAATCATTGGGAGGTTGTTAAAACGATTTTTCGATTTAGTTATCCGTTTGTGAGTTATTCAGCTTTCAAACGCATTTTTTTTTGTAAAAATAGGGCATTCCCCCTCTAAAAGCTGAACAGATGGCTCGAAAAATCTGAAAAAATTCATGATAGTTGTCCATATATTAAAACTTAAAGGAAAGCTATTGCGATTTTGATATATTTTTGTCAGGAGTTGTACAGGTCTAACTTGTTAAATGCACTGTCTTGGAAAACTTCCTAAAAAATTAAGAAATAATAAGTAAACGTAACAATTATCTATTGGACACGATTTTAAATATACCTATCATTATTGGTGACTACAGAACCGAATTCTATGCGCAACCTGACACGCACTGAAAAATTTTTGATTTATAATTTTTTCTAATTTATATAATTAATCAAATTTTGTTTTATTAATTGTTTGATTTGATGTTAATTTTATTAAAAAATAATTTAAATGGAAATAAAACTGATTTCGGAACCTTTTTTCATTCAATGATTTCTAAATGTAAATTTGCAAATTATGTGACGTCACACTAGGGAGGGGGGGAGTCTTACAAATGTGACCAGCTGTGACAGGGGGGGGGAGGGGCAAAAAAATCATGAAATTTGTGTGACGTAATTTATGGATGACCCCTAATGGGCGCTCTTTTTAGGGTTCCGAAATTTATGACTTCGAACCCTTATAGATTCGTCATGTCCGTCTGTCCGTCCGTCCGTCCGTCCTCGACTTACCTTTTACTTGAATTTGGGGTACTTCCCCAACACGTAGTGGGGATGTTATTTTTTTGTTTTTGAGACGATTTTTTGATTTAGGTATCCGTTTGCGAGAAATTCCACTTTAAAGGCCACTTTTTTGTAAAAACAGGGCGTCCCCCCCCTCTAAAAGCTAAACGGCTGGCTCAAAAAATCTGGTAAAATTCGTGATAGTGGTCCATATAATGAACTTTAAAGGAAAACTATGTGGCGACTTCCACATACAGCGCGACGAAAAACATACGACAGCGCCATCTACCGAAAGAACATTGAACTACGGAGAAAACACGTAACGATCTATACGGAGTAACTACTAATCCTGCATCGCGAAAGTAATATTCTCGCGCCGATTAGCATATATAAAACATCCCAACATCAACTGTTGGGCAGTGGCCCACCAGGCATGATCACCTCGCCTGGTCGGAGGATCCTCCCTTTGTGTTGGAGGAACACGATTCCCGTTCCTCCACAGTGGTGACCCCGACGTGATTGGAAGCAGCCTTCAAGAAAGCAGATCAGCAGCGCCATCTTGTTCACTCCCACAGCGATGTCTCAGCCAGCCAGCAACCTCGGCCTCCACAGGGACACCACACGCAGGACGCGACGGCTCCAGCCTGGTTACCCCTACGGCCTCATCAGCGTCTAGGCACAGCACACTGCACACACGGTCCACGTAAGAAGAGCATCTCTCTCCCGTCAACGCAGCAGCCAGCCACTACGCAGCAACCGCCCCGACTCACTGGGGACTTCACCGCAGCACCGCGCACCGCACGCCCGATTCACTGGGATCAGCGGACTTCAGCCCCGACTCACTGGGACTAGCGGCATACAGTTCCGACTCACTGGAACTAGCGGCACTCAGTTCCGACTCACTGGAACTAGCGGCACTCAGTTCCGACTCACTGGAACTGCTCACTCCTGGCACTGGCAAGCTCCGCAACAGAGCACAGACAGCTGTCTCATTATATCGACCACCGGTCTTGGAGGGGAGTGATGTGGCGACTTCCACATACAGCGCGACGAAAAACATACGACAGCGCCATCTACCGAAAGAACATTGAACTACGGACAAAACACGTAACGATCTATACGGAGTAACTACTAATCCTGCATCGCGAAAGTAATATTCTCGCGCCGATTAGCATATATAAAACATCCCAACATCAACTGTTGGGCAGTGGCCCACCAGGCATGATCACCTCGCCTGGTCGGAGGATCCTCCCTTTGTGTTGGAGGAACACGATTCCCGTTCCTCCACAACTATAACAGATTAGATGACTTTGTTGGTTCAGGAGTTATAGAGGCTTAAGTTGTACAATGCGCTTACTTGGAAAACAGCATACAAAATTAACGCATTAATACGTAAACATAACAATTATCCATTTGAAAACGATTTCTAATTCACGTACCATTAGGGGTGGCTGAGGAACCCTTTCTTGTGCGTGGCCTGACACGCACTTGGCTCATTTTTTTTTATATTATGCTGCCAAAATGTCTCTGCTCAGCCTGATGGAAAGCATGAGCAGAATCCAAGAGTGGCCACCGTCCTCTTTGCCAATTTGGACAACGCAAAACTGTGACCCACATTATGGCGGCCTAGTCAGATGCTTCTACACGCCCCGCTTGAAGGACCCGGGATCACAGTAGGAAGGAAACACATGAGTTGGCAGGGAGTTTCAATTTTGTATAATCTGATGACAAACTTTCTATGACGCATATTTCTCATATGTATTTGAATTTTCATAAGTTCTTATGACAGCGTGGTAGTCGCGTGGTAACAGCTATCTCTTTCTTACGCATTGCAAAGCAAACAGGGAATGACTCCAGCGCCGCCAACTACAAATAGGGGGCAGACCCCACTTGCTATTGGCACAGGATATCCTAAGGTCTGCGCTTCTATGTACGATGTATTCAGTGGCTAGTGTGGCTTCAGCAGGTATGTATCTGATAATATCATATACATACCTGCAGTTCGCAGTCACTCATAATGGCACGTGGATCTCAAATTCAAATACTGTGTTTACTTCGTTATGTTTGTACGAAGGTTTCCAAGTAAGCGCATTTTACAAGCTAAGCCTCTATAACTCCTGAACCAACAAAGTCATCTAATCTACAAATTAATTATCATTTTTTAATCTACAACTCCCGAACTTACAAAGTTATCCAAGCCTTTATAGTTTTACTTTAAAGCTCATCACGTGGACTACAATCATAAATTTTTAGTTTTTTTAAGCCAGCCGTTTAGCTTTTAGGGTGGGGATGCCCTATTTTAACCAAATAATTGGTTAAGTACGTGTCAGACCACCCATAGAATAATGTTGTGCACTTTACAAAGTTGGGCCCCTAAAACTCCTAGAATATTAAGTTATCAAAACCGCTATAGTTTTCCTTTGAAGTGTGTATGCTCCCTAAGAGCATATAGTATGTACGGTGCTTATTATAAGTTGACAATGCTGACATAGCATTAACTTATTAACACCTTTTTTGTACCTAGTATTATAAGATATTCATTAAATGTATGTCATACAAGTTGGACGTATCATTTCAACCGACCCCAACATCACATGGCGACCCTGCCAAAGGGCTCTGCTAAGGGGTTGATAGAGTCATTCAGTATATTCATTGCACTAAAGTTCATTTAAAAAATATTTGAATATGTGTCGCTCGTCTGTCGAAAAGGAAGACGTTCTTGTTAACCAAAATGCGGCCGGTGGAGACAACACTGCGACATTGAAGGACATTGGAGGTCGTTAGGAGCATTTGAGCCTCGTGACCATTATAATTCTGGTGGTAACAATTTTATTCTTATTTTTCGTCGGCTTGAAGTTTTATAAAAAATGTCATCGCAGATGGATACAAGAAGAGATAGGACTTCGTGCAATTGAACGCATCCGAGCATCCGTCCGAGGTCGAGCTACAGAGGCATCAGGGTAGCTGAATTATTATGAAATAAGAAAATAATAATTACTCTTTTGTAAGGTTTTAGTTTATTCTATTTTTTTTTATGTCTTTTATTTTTATTTACAGTATGCACATAGGTGTGTAGATTTAAGGAATATGTTTAAATTTCGTATCTAAATAGTGGTTAATCTAGTTAAAAATAAGCTAGTGGTTGTCGTTATAAATAGTTTTATAACGCATAAATTTAAATGGGCTAGAATCATACACAAAGGCACAGCGAACTCGATACCTTGCAGCGAAAATTGCAAGCTGTTAAATACTTCGTGTCGTCGTTTAGCAAATACATTAACTTGATACTTGTATTTTCACATAGAATTGTGAAATAATGGATATGGCATTATTATAATATTATATGATTTTTACTATGCTTGAAAGTTTATCAGAACATTTTAATAGTTTATTAACTATACGTAAATATTTAGTTAAGAAAGGACAGGCTAGGTATTTAGGAAATATAACTGAGACTAAAGTGAGTGAAGCTAAAACTATTTTTGAAAAGTGTAATACAATAATTTTACTTGTAGAAAAGGATAGCAAGGATGTTAAGTTACTAACTTCGGCTACTGAAATTTTTAAGAATATTAAGGCGGTTTATAACGAAATAATTAATTTGTGCATTTTTCCTGAGACAAAGTTTACCAAAATGGAGTTCGATATAAAGGTAGCTTGTAGTCTAATTCCAGCTATGGACGGTACTGAGGAAACCACTAGACGACTAATAGATTCCTTCGAGATGTATACAGATATGATAAACGATCAAGGTAAGTCGCTGCTAATAACTTTTATTATTAAAAGCAGATTGTCGCAAAATGCTAGACTGCGCATTTCCAATACTTACACGAATGTAAATGATTTGATAAAAGACTTAAAGGAACATCTTTTGCCGAAAAAATCTTTTGTTGCTCTTCAATCTCAACTACTAAATATTAGACAAGGTTCTAAATCCATAGACGAATATGGCACAGACATAGAAAAATTGTTCACTGAATTAACTATCACCCAGGCAGATAACGATACAAACGCGTATGTAGTTTTAAAACCGAGGAATGAAAAATTGGCTATTAAAAAATTTTCAGACGGATTGCGGAGCTCTAGACTAAGCATGATCATTGCCGCCCGGAACTACAACAATCTTAAGGATGCCATCCAAGCAGCGAAAATGAAGAAGTATCATCATTTCAAGGACAATCCGGTAATGTAATGCATGTTTTTAAAAATCAAAGAAGTTTTCACAAAGCCCCTACTAGAGGTCACCAGTTCCAAAGAGGTAATTCCTTTATTAACAGAGGTCAATATCGTAACAATTATCATCAAGGACAGGTACCGCGTGGTAATTTTAGATATTCAAATAAAAGTTATCACAATACATCAAATAATGTTAGAAATCATAGAGGATTTTTCAACAGGGGGACAAGATATTTTAATAATCGTGGAGCAGTACGTAATGTATTCTCAGGGGAAACATCTAATGACACTTCAGATAATCTAACTGAGAACAGACAGACAGAGAAACAGTCATTAGGTACATTTTTTCGAGGCTAAACATGCAATATTGTCTTGCAATGGCAATGCAAAATATGTTATGTTTTATGTAAATAATTTAAAATATTTTTGGCTTATTGATACTGGTGCGTCGTTATCAATTATAAAAAAAGACGCCTTGCCCAAAAACATTGTAGTGCGCCGTGACGAAACCTTGATAAATGGAATAGGTGGACAGAAACGCTCTCTAGGTACCGTATTTTTAAATCTAAGAAACGGTAATGAAATATTTTACCACAAATTTATTGTTTTTGAATCATTGCCACTTAATGCTGACGGCATTATTGGATTTGATTTTTTGAACAAATTTAACGCTAATATTAACTTACTTACGAACGTGCTTACACTTAATAAAGACAGCAATAAGTACAATTTAAATTTTGTTGATGAGTGTGAAAGAGAGAATAATATACTTGTTATTCCACCGCGTTCAGAATCGATTCATTACATTTATTTAAACAAAGACGTGAAAGATGATGTTGTTGTATGCGGGAGAGAGCTGGTGAAGGATGTATTTTTAGCAAATGTTATAACTAGAGTTAAGAATAATAGAATACCCGTTAAGATACTAAATGTCACTGAAAAAGAAATTACATTACCATTTAGTTTGGGAAAGTTACAACCTTTGAGTGAGTACGTTGTTTGTCAATTTAGTAAAAATGAAATAGATGTTGATAGAGTTAATAACTTGTTAGGAGAACTAAAATTAAATCATTTAAATAACGAAGAAAAGGATTCAATTAAAGCGATTTGCACGAAATATTCAGATGTTTTTCATATTTCTGGAGATAAATTGTCAACGACTAATATTTATGAACAATCTATTACTTTGAAGCCAAACTCAAAACCACAATATGTTAAGCCTTATAGATTACCACAAGCATTAAAACCAGAAATAGCCAATCAGATTAGTAAAATGATAGAAGATGATATCATAGAAGAATCGACTAGTGAACGGTCAAGTCCGATTTTATTAGTTCCAAAGAGAACCCAAGACAGAAACAGTAAGAAATGGCGATTAGTTGTAGACTATCGTAAATTAAATGAGTTGGTTTGTGATGATAGATTCCCTTTACCAAACATAAATGAAATATTAGATTCTCTTTCTGGTGCTGTATATTTCACTCACCTTGACCTTTACCAAGGTTTTTATCAAGTGACCTTGGACCGTAACAGTCGTAAATTAACAGCTTTTACTACAAGTGATGGTCAATACCAAATGAAGCGCCTACCGATGGGACTTAAGATTAGCCCAGGTGCATTTAGCCGTATGATGTCAGTTGCAATGTCTGGTCTAAATTATGACAAATGCCTAGTATATCAAGATGATTTAATAGTATTTGGACGTAATTTGATTAGTCATAATCAAAATTTAATTAGTGTAATGGAAAGATTAAGAAAAATTAACTTAAAATTAAACCCTCAAAAATGTGATTTCCTAAAGAAAGAAATTTTATATCTAGGTCATATTGTATCAGAAAAGGGAGTAGTGCCGGATCCAGAAAAAACTAATTGTTTAAGAAATTATCCAACACCCAAAAATTCAGATGATGTTAGGAGATTTGTTGCATTTTGTAATTATTATCGTAAGTTTATAAAATCATTTGCAGACATAACGTTGCCGTTAAATAAATTATGTAGAAAAAATGAACATTTTGTTTGGTCTAATGAATGTCAACAAGCGTTCGATTTCCTCAAACACGCTTTGTCATCTTCACCAATTTTGCAGTATCCAGATTTTTCTGAAAATAATGAGTTCATTTTACAGACAGATGCTTCAGGTACAGCAATAGGTTCTGTTTTAAGTAACAATGATTACAGACCCGTAGCGTATGCTAGTAGACCCTTAAATAAAGCTGAAAAGAACTACCCAACTATTCAAAAAGAATTATTGGCTATAGTTTGGTCAGTTAAATACTTTAGACCGTATCTTTACGGTAGGAAATTTACAATAATGACTGATCACAAACCGTTAATTTATCTCTTCGGAATGAAAGACCCCTCAAGCAGATTATTAAAATTTCGATTAGCTTTAGAAGAGTATAATTTTAATGTTGTGTATGTAAAAGGAAAGGATAATGTTATAGCTGATGCTTTATCGCGAGTTTGTATAACATCGGATGAATTAAAGAGTATGAATGAGCAAGTTATGGCTTTCATGACAAGAGGTCAAAAAAGACAGATGAATAAATTGAAGGACAGCAAGAGTAAAACGGTGAATACGGATCTTAGTACATCTACTGACAAACGGCCTGATCAACCACGAGTCGTAGATATATTAAGCAAACCGTGTGATTCGGTTGAAATGGTTCCTATTAGAGGTAGTGAATTGAAAAAAGAAAGGGATAATAGGATGTTGACTGAAGAAGATGAATGTTTTGCTTTTAATTTAAGTAAAAAGATTTTGTATATTAATCTTGATTTTAGGGCACATTTCTCGCGAGCCGAATTTGTGCAGAAATTAAGTTTATTTTGTAATAAATTGTTTATACATGAAGTTTGCATAGTAAAGAATGAAGATAATATAGATTTTATTAAAAATATATGTGACGAAATAAAATCAAATGCAAACTGGTCCGGACCACGAATATGTATTTTACGGGGAATAAAGAGAATCTCCAATGATGATGAGAAGCATATTATTCTTAATGATTTTCATTTACTACCCTCCAGTGGTCATGCTGGTGTGCGTAGAATGATTAATACGATAAAGAAAAGATACTACTGGCCAGGTATCGAAAAAGACGTTCAAGGATATGTGAAAAAGTGCACTTATTGTCAAAAGACAAAATACTGGCGATACATTAAAGAGCCAATGGAGATAACCACAACGGCTTCATCGGCATTCGGAAAAATATTTCTAGATTTAGTAGGTCCTTTAGATAGAGATTTAGATGATAACTGTTATATACTGACCTTGCAATGTGAACTATCAAAATTCGTCCAAGCAGTACCAGTTAAAAATAAGGAAAGCGTAACTGTTGCTGATGCATTTGTTCGAGAATTTATATTACGATTCGGTATTCCACAAAGGATAGAAACTGATCGTGGCACAGAGTTTATCTCCGATACAATGAAACAGGTTTGTAAAATTCTTAATATAGAAAAATTAGCTTCAACAGCCTATCATCATCAAGCTATTGGTGCACTAGAGAATGCTCATAAACATTTAGGTTCGTTTTTAAGAATACAATGTGAAAATCACACAGATACATGGAGCTATTGGTTGCCATTCTGGTGTTTTAGTTTTAACAATACCGTTCATTCTGAAACGAATTACACCCCATATGAACTAGTTTTTGGTAAACTCTGTCAAATACCTAGTAGAATTTGTGATGTCGTAGAACCAGTGTACAATATAGACGATTACCCGTTACAATTAAAATATAGACTGCAGTTAGCCCACTCGGAAGCGAAGAAAAATTTGATTTGTAAAAAGTATAAAAGAAAAGTTGGGTACGATAAAACTGTAAATTCTGTAACTTATAATAAAAATGATTCAATCCTATTGAGAAATGAGACAGGTCGTAAGCTAGATCCTCTGTATGAAGGACCTTATTTAGTTTTAGAAGATTTAGGTTGTAATGTTAAGATTATTAAAAATAATAAAGTAGATGTAGTTCATAAAAATAGAACTAGGCCATTTATAAATTGAAAAATACTTTGAAAACTAACTTTCACTGTAATGATAATGATTGATGACATTATAAATTATTAGTAATAAGTCAAATAAAATATTTGTGTCTTAAAATTTTATTCTTGTTTAAACTTTATGATTGTGTTGTGTTTTATATCATTGTATAAAAAAAAAAAAAAATTGTATATTTTTTTTTTTTTCTGTCACCCCCGGAGGTGAAGTGTGTATGCTCCCTAAGAGCATATAGTATGTACGGTGCTTATTATAAGTTGACAATGCTGACATAGCATTAACTTATTAACACCTTTTTTGTACCTAGTATTATAAGATATTCATTAAATGTATGTCATACAAGTTGGACGTATCATTTCAACCGACCCCAACATCACACCTTCAAAGTTAAATATCATGAATTTTGCAGATTTTTTGAGTCAGCCGTTTAGCTTTTAGAGGAGTGGGGGGTCAATGTTCTTAAAAGACCTATCTGATGACGGACGGACATGACAAATCCATAAACCCTAAAAAAAATACCAATGTTAAAAGTTGTTTTTTTTTATGGAAGTACCGTATATACTTTCTAATGTATGTAAGAAAAAACTGTTCATATAATATTACATTTACTTATGTTAAATAACTTAAATGTTATTTGTTTGTATAGATATGTGGCAACACCACGTGGTTACCACGTTAATGTTTTCGTTAAGACAGCAACATTAAACATTGTTTTCTTTTCTGTTCTAGACATTTTTTCGAACGTTTTATTTAAACTCATCTACCACGATCACAATTAAATCCATTTCAAGACGAAAAATTTACTTCTGAGCCGAATACTCCAAGAAAAGAATCAGCAAGTGTTTGCAGTGGAAAAACGATACATCAGACCACGTGGTATTTTATATAGTGTGCACCCAACACTTAGTTTAGTATTAAGTGTAATTTAGGTGCATTTCTCGAGCAAGGTCAGCAATTATTTTATGTTTCTTAAAATCTTTGTAATTTTATTTTATTACTTCAACGAAAGACTGTTCCACAGTACCCTAAGTGCTACTTTAATTAAGTAATCGCTAGATTTTAAATATACTATGATATTAATTAGGTACTGTAATTTTAAATAAATTGTTTTCATGTTCTCAACACGGTTACCTTACCTAAATTTTGTTAACATCGATAATATTACAGGAACTAACACCAGCATTCCATAATGGCTGAGGAAAAGGATCTCATCAGTAAAAAAGAGAGCTTTAAAGCGAGATTGATCGCATTCTGTAACCATGTGGACAACTTGGTCGTTTCGTCGCTAAGCCCGGCAGAGTTGAACGAGTTGCAGCTACGCTGTAGTAAAATTGAATCAATATACAACGAATACGACAAGGTACAATCGTTATTAGAGTGCAATGCAGCCAGCGTTAAAAATAGCCTTCAGGAAAGGTCAGAATTTGAATCTCAATATTATAAATGTATTAGAAAAGCTCAGAATATCCTATCTAACGCTAACAAGTTAGACCGGTCTGACGATGGCGATGTTCGTTCTAACTCTTCAACACCGCGAAAGTATAGAGGCTCCTATGATGATATAAGTAATATCAACAAGTTTCATTATCTAAGAACTTCATTGAACAATAAGAGGCAACTGATTGAGAACCATGTATCTGCTTTATTTAACATTAAACCAATAGGCAGGGAGTCATCATTAGACCTAAGACGTCTAATAGATCAAATAAATATAAACTTATATGCTTTAGATTCCCTCGGGGAACCAACTAAACATTGGGACACTCTTCTCATTTACATTATGTCTCAGAAGTTAGATAATAAGACATTTCGTGAATGGGTAGAACATGAGTTAGACAAAGGATCACAAACACAAATTAGTTTTGACCAATTTCTCAATTTTATTAAAGCTAAGGCTGATTTAATTGAGATTCTTGAAATGCACTCTTCTACGGTTCATAATAATGTGAATACAGCTTCTAAACGTCATCCTAAAACTAAAACTTTAGTGTCCATGTCCAACCACACCGGTAAGAGAAACAACAATGTTTTCACACTAGGCAAGCTTTGTCCTAAATGCAATGGTAAACACAAATTAAGTGTTTGTCCTCAGTTTCTTGCATTATCTAATGATGAACGATCATTATTATTACCTACTTTTAAGATTTGCTTCAACTGTTTTACTGTAGGCCACTATGCTAATCATTGTAAGAAAGCAGGGTGCAAATTATGTCATAAGAAGCATAACACCTTAGTCCATTCAGTAAATCATAAACAATCCCACCAACCCCGATAAACTTACGAACAGTCATGCCTACAGTCTCAGAGTTCAAATCTTTCCCAGTCTGCGAATATCTCTGCTGTAATCTGCTGCAAGGTTTGCAGTAATAATAACCGTACGTACCGTACAGTAATAATGTACAATGCCCATATTGGACAGTGGCAGTAAATCTTCTTTCATTACTGAAAGTTTATACATTCGGTTAGAGATAGCCGCTAATTTTATCAATAGTTTTATCTACGGGGTAGGAAATTCAGTTGCTGTTTTACGTAAGATTTATGATTCAAATATTACATTTTAAACTTCAGCACACGTTTTAAGAGCTTTGACTTGTCAACTATTACTGATTAAGTTTGTCTAATTTGAAATTACCTTCTAATATTTGTCAAGCGGAGTCTAAGTTCTGTTTACAGGCTGCAGTTGATTTTTTCATGATACACCGATTATGAGAATTCTATCACAACACAGACACAGCAAGGTCGTGGTTTTAAAGGAACATAAGTTTATATTACCGTTTTTAGTTGCTTACCAACGAAAATATACTTAATATTAGTAGGTGATTTATACTATCTTTACAAAGATTTATTTCGCGTTGGGGAAAACCGATAAACATACCTATAGGTACTTTGACAACAGAACATCATTTGTTGGCATGTATAACGATTTCTCAAAATTCGTGACCTGACTTTGTTTTAATAAAGGAGAAGAATTAGTCACCATTTAAATAGAGACTAGGGCGTATCATGGAAGTTTATCTTGGTGCTGATTTGGTTACTAAATTGCCTACCATTAAAACTGTTACTGGGTTGGTACGACGCTCATTCAGGAGATCTAATCGGCCAAACACCGACGCTGTTGATTGAAGTCGTCCCTTCAAGGCCCGGGGGCATATTATGTCTGGCATCGTCACATATTTACTACTTAATTCACTTGTAATAAGTATCAACACTATGTAGTACCTATTTTTTAAGTTATGATAGCAACAATAAACATTCTGTCCTTTTCCACATCGAACTTTTTATTTAAACTCCTCTATCACAATCACAAAAAGCGGCCAAGTGCGAGTCGGTCTCGCCCATGAAGGGTTCCGTACCAGCAAGTAACATCATATAAAAGTTCTTGTAGTTCGTTGTAACTTTCATCGATGTTTTTATACTAGTGTATTGATTGGATGAAAGGTATATTGCGTGTTACGATTTATGACGTATAAAAAAAAAACTACTCACTAGATCTCGTTCAAACCAATTTTCGTTGGTAGTTTGCATGGTAATGTACAACATATCTTTTTTTAGATTTATCACTTTCTTATTTTAGAAGTTAGAGGGGGGGGGACACACATTTTTCCACTTTGGAAGTGTCTCTCGCGCAAACTATTCAGTTTAGAAAAAAATGATATTAGAAACCTCAATATCATTTTTGAAGACCTATCCATAGATACCTCACACGTATAGTTTTGATGAAAAAAAAAAAATTGAGTTTCAGTTTCAAGTATGGGGACCCCCAAAATGTATTGTTTTTTTTCTATTTTTATATAAAAATCTTAATGCGGTTCACAGAATACATCGACTGACCAAATTTCAACAGTATAGCTCTTATAGTTTCGGAAATAATTGGCTGTGACATACGGACGGACAGACAGACAGACAGACAGACAGACAGACAGACAGACAGACTTGACAAATCTATAAGGGTTCCGTTTTTTGCCATTTGGCTACGGAACCCTAAAAATAGGTAATATAGGTAAGTACTTATCATAACATTAATTTAATTCACAATACTAGATTTGTCCGCAGTTCCGTCAGCACGCAAATCATCTCTCGCGGTAAATAGAAGACTATAAACCCCTCTTAGAGTAACAAATGATCTACATGCCAAATATCCTTGAAATCGGTTGTCAAACCGCTGCAGCGATTTCAATGACATTTGGACGTGATGAATGAATGAGAACGTGAAAGCGTAACAGACAGACAGAGGTACTTTAAATCTATAATATGAGTGTGGAAAAGTTTTGCTAACTCATTCTATTTAATGCGCTAATAGCCAAGGTGATTGGAAACAATTACTGAGGGTAGGCAACGACGGTGCGGTTGTTACTAAGATGGGTGACCGTTTGTTAGATGATATGAGCGTTTCTGCGATTCGGAGGTAACGTTAAGCAGTCAATCTCAGTTGCTATCATAAGATACTGTTAACAGTCGTGAAGCTTAGTTGGAGGCCTCCGGATTAAAAACATCCAACGGCAAGATTACGTAACCACAACGTGTCTTGCCAGTCCCCGTCTCGCACTCGGCCAGCATGGGGACGTTTAGCCATAACCCATTCCTGAGAGGAGACTCGAACTCAGCAGTGGGACGTTATGGTTTGTTGATATGATGCACTTACTTAGATTGCACTGGTTTTCAAATGTCTATAATATTGACATCTCTGAAAACATTTTACACTATAACTCGTACCTATACCTGAACATTCTTTTCTTTTTTTTCTCCGTTCGATGCTCCGTTCTCTAAGCAGTATTTAACTTCTGAAGAGGTATTTATTATATTCTGATACATATTATTAAAAACAACTTGCGTTGCGTTGTGAACCCAACAAAGTCAAAAAGCGGCCAAGTGCGAGTCGGACTCGCCCATGAAGGGTTCCGTATCAGCAAGTAACATCATATAAAAGTTCTTGTAGTTAGTTGTAACTTTCATCGATGTTTTAATAATAGTGTTTTCAATGGATGAAAGGTAAATTGCGTGTTACGATTTATGACGTATTAAAAAAAACTACTCACTAGATCTCGTTCAAACCAATTTTCGTTGGTAGTTTGCATGGTAATGTACAACATATCTTTTTTTAGATTTATCACTTTCTTATCTTAGAAGTTAGAGGGGGGGGACACACATTTTTCCACTTTGGAAGTGTCTCTCGCGCAAACTATTCAGTTTAGAAAAAAATTATAATAGAAACCTCAACATCATTTTTGAATACCTATCCATAGATAACCCGCACGTATAGGTTTGATGAAAAAAAAATTTTTGAGTTTTAGTTCCAAGTATGGGGACCCCCAAAATGTATTGTTTTTTTTCAATTTTTATGTAAAAATCTTAATGCGGTTCACAGAATACATCGACTGACCAAATTTTAACAGTATAGCTCTTATGGTTTCGGAAATAATTGGCTGTGACATACGGACGGACAGACAGACAGACAGATTTGACGAATCTATAAGGGTTCCGTTTTTTGCCATTTGGCTACGGAACCCTAAAAAGAGATATGTCCAATAATTTACAAAAACAAAGTTTTGGAAATTAACAAAATAAGCAACAACGATTCTTAACTTCTAGGAATGACATCACATCAACAGAATTTGGTATCATATTGTTGTATGTGGGCTTCTTCTCCAAAAGGATATGCTGGCCAGACAGATTGGTGCGTGTCAAGTTTGCCTTCTCACTGCATTGTTGTCCTGCATAGTATGTTACCTTAATCTGTTTTTTCAACACTCATTAGATGAATAAGGGTGGTATTATCCATCATCAGACGGATAAAATGGAAACCTCTTGATTCAATGCAGCGCTGTTACCCATCGTGACTTAGATTGTTTTATACCTTTAGCTTGCATTACTGCCAATTTGATGATAGCATTTTATTATCCATACTATATCTTATATATAAAATTCTCGTGTCACAATGTTCGTTCCCATACTCCTCCGAAACGGCTGGACCGATTTGGACGAAATATTAAATGCATATTCAAAAGGTTTGAGAATCGGCTAACATCTATTTTTGATACCCCTCTGACGCGAGCGGAGCCGCGGGCATTAGCTAGTAAGTAAATAAATAAATGAATATTTCAGACATCTTACACACAACGCCATCTAGTCCTAAATTTATTTTTTATTTTTATATACAGAAAACATCTAAACCCCGAAACAAATATTCGTGGACCTCGCAAACATCTGCTCCATCCCAGGAATCGAGCCCGAGACCTCAAGCACAGCAGTCGCATACGATAGCACTTCGCCACTTAGGCAGTGTATTAATATAATAATCAGCATACTGTTAAAATGTAAATTGGAAAGTAGCCCTATTTGTCAGTTACTCTTTCACCGCTAAACCGCGCAAAAGTTAGGAATAATATAGGATTCATATCTTAAATTATTCGTTTATTTCATATCACTTTCAAACACAACATACATAATGTCAATGTGGAAGCGAGTAACGTCAATCTCAAGCAAACTTGCTTTTCACAAAGCTTCTGTTTCAGTAAGAATTTACATTTAATATTATTATTTATTTCTTGAAATTTGCTTAGAATTTTATTATAAAAACGAAAAGACTTGCTTTTGTTTTGTAACCTAGTCGCAGGAAACCCGTTTTTTCTTTTACGTGTGAAAACCCCTCGGACTCCACTCCGCCGGATTTTGCGGCGGGGCGGAGGAAAACCCGTCCCGTCTCCTTCTGCGAGATTACGTCCTCGCAGAAGGTTGCAACCGCGGTAAAAAAACTGGCAATACCATACCATGAAGAGAATGACGGCCGATAGGAAGAGATCCACCCCAATGACTGCAGTGAGGGCCCGACGCTGCGTAACCCATACGGGGCAAACCGTCAGCGAATGCTGGGCCGAGTCCTCACTGCAGTCGCAGTGGTGGCAGGCGGGACTTAATTCCCTCTATTGCGTGTTATCCCAGGGAGTCAATTAGACGACACGTTGATTGTAATGCTTTATTAATGACTCTCTTATCTCTGTAAGACTCCGACTAATTAGACTTAAACTAAAGCTTATATACAATGTAATATGTGTACAGTTTTAGGTGGGGGCTACTATGAAATATTATTTACTTAATTGCTTAATTGACAATATGATATTGTTTATACTTCCTTATTTAATATTTTATAATATTACTATTGTTTGAGGGCACGTACGTTAACTTTAGTAAAACAATTATTTAATCACGTAACCGTGTAAAGATCTATACTACTATTTTGCTGTGGCTTCGCCCATAGATATTCCCCCTCTAAAGAGAAGAAACATCCTTATATTACTATACTATTATATATATTACTATTATATACTATTGTTGTATAGTTTTGGTTTATATATTATAATTGGAATCTAACCGTCTGGTGGGAGACTCTACTAGAACGTGTCCTTTTTTCTGTTTGCTTATCTGCTTGTGAAGATTCTGTTATCTTGTCTCCGAATTGTGACTTTGTATGACGATGTATTTTTGCTCGTTGACATTGTAAACATGTCTCCGACATCTCATTTACGTCTTTATTCATATTTTCCCATATATAGTTAGCTGAAATAAGTTTCCTCGTAGTATTCTTACCAGGATGGCTAATGTTATGAAAGCTTTCGAAAATAGTTTTCCTGAATTTGAGTGGTATAAAAGGGCGTTGTTTTCCTGTTGATATATCGCAATAAATCTTAATATTTTCATTTGGAAAGTGTATTAATTCTATTTTTAGTCGTTTTAACTCGCTATCATTCTTTTGATATTTTTCTACCTCGTGCCAATCGATTGCAGAGGGTAAGGTTATCGTCCCGATAACTCGAGATAAGGCATCGGCTACCACATTCTTGTGGCCACTGATGTGCTGGATATCCGTACTGAATTGTGATATATAATCCAGATATCTGATTCGTCTAGGGGTATCATCCAATGATGGCTTCTTGTCGAAAGCATGCATTAGTGGTTTGTGATCCGTGTAGACTGTAAATTCTCGTCCTTCTATGAGTCTTCTGAAGTGTTTTATAGCCATATAGATTCCTAGCAGCTCTCTATCATAGGTAGAGTATTTTGTTTGGGCTTCACTAAATGATTTGGAGAAAAAAGCTATTGGTTCCCATTTTGTTTTTCTTCGCTGCTGTAGTACAGCGCCTGCGCATTTGAGACTAGCATCTGTCATTAACGCTATTTGTGCGTTGCTGTCCGGATATGCCAATGTAGTTAATTGTCGAATGTCCTGCTTGCAGCGTTCAAACGCGTGGTTTGATTCCGTATTCCACTGGATAACCGTCTTATCATTTTTCTTACTATTAATTAAATATTTATTTAACGGTGCTTGATGCTTTGCTGCGTGTGGAATACTGCTTCTGTAGAAATTAATCATACCCAAAAAACGTCGTAACTCATTTACCGTTTGTGGTTTAGGGTAATTGTTTATAGCTTGAATCTTTTCCATAGTAGGAGTCAACCCTTGGCTCGTTATATGATAACCGAGGAAATCAATCTCCGACTTGGCGAATTCACATTTGCTTGTATTTATTGTTATGCCGTTTTTATGTAGGCGCTTAAACACCTCCTCTAAGTGTTCATAATGTTCCTTAAGGTTATTTTTCTTGTCAGCGATAAATATGTCGTCCACATATACAAATACGTAGTCCAAGTCTCTGAATATAGAGTCCATAAATTTTTGGAAGGACTGTGCTGCATTTCGCAACCCGAATGGCATTCTGATGAATTCAAAAAGTCCAAAAGGGGTTATTATCGCTGTTTTCTCTGGTTCAGCAACGGGCAGTATGTGAAAAGCTTTCTTTATGTCTATCTTGCTGAATATTCCTTTTCCGCTTGCTACATACGTGAAATCGAGTAGCCTTGGCAGCGGGTACCTGTCTGGTACTGTTATTTTATTTAGTGCGCGGTAATCTCCGCATGCTCTCCATTCGCCATTCTTCTTCTTGACTAAATGGAGTGGCGATGCCCATTGACTGCTTGAAGGACGGCATATTCCCATGTCCATCATATCTTGGAATTCTTGTTTTGCAATCCTGTATTTGTCAGGAGGTAATGGACGTGCTCGCGTAAATACTGGGAAGCCCTTTGTTATTATTTGATGCTGTACTCGGTGCTTAGTCTGTAGATTCATTGATCTAGGCTTTGTAATATCTTCATATTTCTCTAATAATCCCTTTATTGGTTCCTGTAGAGAAGCGTTTATAGATCGCACTGATGCAATTTTTGTTCTTACTATTTTGGCAGGCGTTTTCAGACCTGTTTTTTTATCGATCAGTTTTTTTCCGTGTATATCCACTAATAACTGATAATGATTCAAAAAATCAGCTCCCAGGATTGACATCTTGACATCGGCAATGGTAAATGTCCATTTAAAGCTTCGGCGTAGTCCTAGGTTAAGCGTTAAAGTGCGTTCCCCGTATGTATTTATAGGGGTCCCGTTTGCGGCGAATAATTGGTATTCGCATGCTTGGCTCTCCTTATTTGTGCTATTTATAACCGAAATGTTAGCACCCGTGTCGACTAAAAATCTATAACCACTGTTTGAGTCAGTTATAGTTAGACGGTTTGCTGGGTGGATAGCACAGAGGCCCGTCGTATTCTGTGCTAATTTTAGTTTTCCGATAGCCTGTTATTTTTAATTGTATTCCATGAACAAGGCTTATTGCATCTATATGAATCCTGCTTGAACCGATTATGGAAATAACATAACCCATTATGTGAGTTTCTGTGGCGCGACCTTGACCGTGAATGTGGCGTATGTCGTGTTTGGTATTTGCTGCGTTGCATAGGTCGATTCTCGCGTATGCTGCGTAATGCATTTATTTCTATTCGCATGGCTTCAAGTTGTGACGTTATGTTTGTAACTAGGTTAATGTCAACCGCTGTTTCTTGAATTTTTCTATTGTTGTAGGTCAAGTTCTCGTAAATTTTATCGGCTAATTCGCTCAAGTTGTCTAACGACATATTGTTTGTCACCGATAATATCGCTGTTAGCGAAGCGGGGAGTTGCCTTAGCCACAGCAGGCGAATAGTGTCGTCGTTTATTTTTCCACATCCAGCTTCTTTCATTTTTCTCAGGAGCTGGGAAGGCTTCTGGTCTCCAAGGTCCATTTCTGCTAGTAGTCTGTGGAAACGTCGGTGTTCGCTCTCTTCGTAGCAGTTTATTAGACGTTCCTTGATGGTGGAGTACTTGTTTTCGCTGGGTGGGCACCCGTGTCGCCTCTTGAAGGTGTTGTTGTTGGAGCCATTTTTGGGATGTGATAATTTCGTAATGCTATTGTTCTCTAGATTCACTGCTGAACACCATATAGGGTTCCGGTCGTCCCGGTATTATATCAGCACTAGAAACCAATAGATCACGTCGGGGTCACCAATTATTGCGTGTTATCCCAGGGAGTCAATTAGACGACACGTTGATTGTAATGCTTTATTAATGACTCTCTTATCTCTGTAAGACTCCGACTAATTAGACTTAAACTAAAGCTTATATACAATGTAATATGTGTACAGTTTTAGGTGGGGGCTACTATGAAATATTATTTACTTAATTGCTTAATTGACAATATGATATTGTTTATACTTCCTTATTTAATATTTTATAATATTACTATTGTTTGAGGGCACGTACGTTAACTTTAGTAAAACAATTATTTAATCACGTAACCGTGTAAAGATCTATACTACTATTTTGCTGTGGCTTCGCCCATACCCTCCTTGCGACCGAGTGCAGATACTTTCCTAAGCAACCGTGCCCGGAAAGTACCTGCGTCAGTGGGAAATAAAGGGTCTCGTGCTGCTGCCCTGCCCACTTGGCGATGACCGGCTGGAGAGCCGCCACATCGGCAAAGCCATCACATGGAGTCTCCAGCTGGAACGACCATCTATCCATCAGCCATGGTGGCTTGGCTAGTGGCCTCGCGCCACTCCTTGTGTCTTCGGGCGGAGAGCGAAATCCGCTCTTCGCCCAAAAGTCAGCCACTCGCCGATAAAGTTCGGCGAGCACCTCTGGCTCCAAATCCTACGCGGGTGTTCCGGCCAAAGCGCACGCCCGCCTCGGTAGACACCGTGCGGTATCCGCGTATGGCTCTGACCGCCAATATCCACTGGGGGCGCCAGAGGCGTGCACTATTCTGGGCGGTCTGAGCCGCCGCCCACTCCGGTACACCGAATAGTGCCATAGACCGGAATAACCCCGTGTACAGCTGTCTCGTGGGTACACTGGCCCCGTCCAAATTGGGCAAAAGTCGCTCTAGGGTGGAGGCAGTGTCCACAAGCTTTGGAGCAAGCTGTCGGAAGTGCTCGTCGAACAGCCACCTACCGTCAAGGACCAGGCCCAGATACCTCACCTGGGCCTGGATCGGTACGAGGACCGAGTAGACCTCGATGGAGGCGCCGGCAGGTGGACCACGACCGGGCCCATGGAATAAAAGGGCCTCCATCTTATCCAAGGCCACCCGTAAGCCCAGCGCCTAAATGCGCCCGACCACCAGGGGACTCCTGTGGAGGACAGGCGCGCCGCCTCCTGTAAGTTAGCCCCACAGGCCTTGACCAATGTGTCATCGGCGTAACAAATTACGCCTAGCCCGGGGGGGAGAAGCTATCATAGGCCCCAGTCGTATCAGATGGAACATCTGATACGACTGGGGCCTATGATAGCTTCTCCAGGAGTGGTCCTAGGCCAGGCGGCCAGGCCCCTGCGGAAAACTGCACGACATGACATGGCCCTGCGTTTCAAGACAACATCTCGATCCCCGTATATGACGGTTCGCTCCTCTAAATAGTCTGTCACTAGCCGCTTCAGATACTCTGGCATCTCAGCAAGGTTGCTAAACTTTATGAATAAATTAATATTTTATTTACATACACCAAGTTCTCATAAATGTATTCAAATGCGACTGTCATGATACCAATTTCTTTAAATTTATTCCTTAGTGACTACCTATAGCTGAGATATAGCCCTCGCGAATAGTCCTCGTCTGCAATACAAAGATGTAATGAATGTCAGTATTCCCACACAACAAAATATTATATGACTTTGCACTGTAAAAAAAATAGCTGAAATACAATATAGTTTGTTATTCGGTAAATTGACGAAACCGTGTATGCTGCAGCGCTAGATGAGCCTTTTTGACAATCCATCAATGTGTGGGCCCTATTGGCCTATTGCAATTTAGAGTTCAGGGTTATACCCAAAAACTTGGTTGTTTCCACAGGATCAAACGTCTTTCTATCTAGCAGAATACTGGCTTTAACGTGTCTAACATTAGGCGTAAAGACGTAATGACTGCACGGTTGGCCTAGTGGTTTAAGCGGTCGTCACGTCGCTTTCTACTGCGCCAAGTGTCGAGGGTTGAAATCCCATGTGGGAAGGATTTATATTTCTAATGCGAGAGTTGTATTTTTATAATAAAAAAAGAAATTATCACATTTGGTTTTATTCTCGTTTTCATAAAGACGGACCAAATAGGTGTGTAAATGTAAGAATAACGTCTTCTTTTTTAGAGTTCCATTCCGTCCGTCTGTTCATCAACAGGCAGAAATTTTCACAAATGATGTATTTCTGTTGCCGCTTTAACAACAAATATACAACAACAAAAACTTTAAAGATATATTCAGTTTGACCACAACTCAGATACAACAAAAATGTTTTTTTGCTGTATTTTGCTCGATAATAATAGCGATAAACGCTTCAAATGTATGGTTTATAGTACGGGATCATACCGGCGCGAGTCCGACTAGCACTTCACCGATTTTGGAGTTCAAATTTGACACATACTCTAATTACCTAATTATTTATATTATTGTTATCATCACCAATAACGCTGCTTTTGCTGTTTATAAAAAAAGTTAACTTCAACGGTAACAAAAGTTTCGGTTGCTAAATTGATGAATAAATTTCCTATCAATAACATTTATTACGCTGACCTCATCAATGGATAGCGGGGGATTCCACACATTTTGAGGATATCTACAAGCAGTAGGTGGTCCGTGGTACGGGTTCCAGGGATTTCCATCATAAAGTGCACCTGGTTCCCCTAGTACACAAGAAGGCAGAAATTCTTTTAATATTATTCAGTGTACGTATGTAGGTGTTGCACACAAATTATGCGATACTGAGTTTTTCGGCTGCAACTAAATAAAATGTTTTTATCTTGACAGTATCTTTAAGCCTTCAACATTATTTAACATTTAATTACTAAATTATTTCTTAATGTACTGATGCGATTATTTCCAAGATTATTGTTATCAAAGATTTTCATACTCATTCACCAAATAAAAAATATTATAGATTAGACAGATAAACTGGGCCTGACACTCTTGCTTCCTCATGAATGAGCTAAGCTCGTAAAACCGATAAGCTCAGCGAAGTTCCATCTACAATATGATTCAGAATAACAATTGAGTGTTTTTTTTTTTTTTTTTTGATATGAGGTCTGTTTTAGACCTCCCAGCTTTTCCCCGTTCGTAAAACAGGACCTTGTCAATCTAGTTATTTATTTATATCTTTTATATATATTTTTATAAATATGATGGTGGTTGGGTAGATTCCCATTGTTATCTTTTCGTATTGTATTCTTTGTAAAGTATTAACTGTCTTTATATTTTATACTGTTGATTGTTATCTTTATTTTATTCCTTGTAAAGTCTTAGTCCTTGTAAAGTTTTATTTGTCTTTATATTTTATACTGTTGATTCTTATCTTATTTCATGTATTTCTTTTATCTAATTCTTGTATCTAATTTTGTTTAAAACATTTCTTTGCTTACAATTTTTGCTTACATTTGTTATTTACAATTTCTTATTTACTGTTTGAAGAGCTCTGCTCTTAGTTAACTAGATTAAGTTTACGTTTATGCTGTTGTTTTGTTTTCTTTTCATTAAGCAATTTTTCACCACTTTTAGTTGGCATGGATCTTTAAAATTGTGTGTATTTTTACTTCCCGACGTGCGAGAAAGCGATACTTATGACTCTGTGTGTTTGTTTGTGTGCGTGTCAGTGTTATTATGTATTCTGTGTTCCTGTTTGTGTTCTGAAAATAAATTTTGCTCCTATCTTTTGTAACAATGTGTATATAAAATCAAGTATGTACAATTGTTACAACCTCATTGTGTGTCTAAATTATTTGTTTTGTTTACATGTCTGTCCAGTGTTTTGTGCATGTCTTGATGTGTCCATATATACTCATGATATATTTACCAAATCAAGTGTGTATATGTTTGTGTATCGTGTGTGTTAGTGAGTGATTGAGTCATAAGTACGCGGTGTTTGATCTCGCGAGGTAGTCCCACTTGTGGCGAGTTGGGCATTCGGCGCTGAAGGCGTTGTGGCCGACGCTCTTCAGCCCAGAGTGTGTGCAGTTGCAGCATCGCGGTCCGGCTCCCGCGGTATAGTCGGGGCACTTCTCGCGCAAATGCGGGCCCCCGCAGTGGCTGCACTTGTCCACACTCTCGGCGCAGAACTTGCGGCCGTGACCGAATGCCAAGCACCTCGTGCATTGGATGAGGGGGGAATGGTCCTCCACTCTGACCCTTTGCAGGTCCAGGTAGAGGGTTCCAGCCCCCGTCATCCTCTGCCATACTTTGGGCTTCACCTGTAGGACAATGTGAGACGCCTCGGGATTCCTTGTCCTTTTCTTAAACTTGATGTTTAATTCCTTGTCCTCCTGTGGTAGGCCCATGAAAACGTCGGCATTTTGGGTGTAAATGGCCCTGATCATGTCCTCGTCGTCGCCATCGACGAAAACGTCTTTGAGGACGACGAGCGGATCCTTATTTTTCATGGGCACTACCACAAGTCCATCGCCACTGGTTTCGAGTTTCTCCCTTACTCTGTCTCGTTGAGTGTGACAATTGAGTGTTTACAATAACTCTTTAAGACCGACTAGTATTCCTTGACAATAAAGAGCAATTACATTTGCAGAGTATGCATCAAACGGAACGTCTGATTAGAGAGGTGATGTAATACTATCCACTTCTCCCTTTGTACTTCATCATCATCATCATCAACAGCCTTTAACAGTCCACTGCTGGACATAGGCCTCTCCTTAAAAAGGAGGTTTTGGCCTACTATACCACGCTGGCGAGACGGGTTGGTATAGGGTTGGTTTCAAGTTCCGCGGGTGGACGGGACGGGTTTTTCCTCCACCCGCACTATGTGGCCTGCCGCGAGGGGGCGGCGTCGGTGTACGCCGGACGCCGCCTAAGAGAGGGTCGTCCTACAGAGACGGTGCCCGCATCAGGAGCGGGCAGGCGCTGGAGAAGTTCAGAAGAAGATCCCACCCTGGACTTCTCCCCCTCCTAAACGGAGAAGCGCGGAGAGGGCACACTGTGTGTTTTCTAGTCGGTTCAAGTCCGACACACCACCCCGCCGTAACCCCCGGTGGGGTGACGGTCCATGATGATTTTTCACACATAAAAAAAAAAAGGGTTAGTTTCAAGTTATCCTTCTCTTTGCATCGATGTTGTCTTGCGTAGTTTATCCCTTAGTCGCCTTTAAGACAACCGCGGGATGAATAGGGGTGGTGGCACTCTGTATTCTTAACGTCACCACACTGACGTACCCTTTGTACTTGCCAGGCCAATATTATTTTGCTAAGAAAACCCAGGTTTAAACCTGGGTTTTCTTAGCAAAATAATATTGGCTTTTAATAATATTCTTCTTAAAAACTTCCTTTTTAAGAAGAGGTCTATATCCAGCAGTAGAATACAGATGCCATATCTATTCCTTCTGTTACAAAATTTTGGTAACAATAATAAAGTACCTCATAAAATATTATTTCTGACTGTTGATAACGGCTATCTTCAACTCTAATTACACTGTTTTCCTGTTTTTTAGGGTTCCGAAGTTTATTACTCGGAACCCTTATAAATTCGTCATGTCCGTCCGTCCGTCCTCGACTTACCATCCAAACGGTAAGTGCTACAAAGATGAAACTTTGCATGAATATGTATTGTAATTACGTCGACAAAGTGCTATAATAAAATTATGAAAAATATTTTTATTTGGAAAACTAACGCATTTAAGGTGCGCCTCCATTGGCCCGCGTCGTACGCACCGCACGCAACGGATTTTATTTTGCTTTGTATGAATACACATAGTGCTGCGTCCACTATCCGCGCCGCCCGCACCGAACGCCGGCATTTCTGAGCAAGGAAAATCCGTTCAATCCGTTGCGTGCCGTTCGTCCGGCGCGGGCCAATGGATGCGTTCCTTAATACGTAAACGTAACAATTATCTTTTCAATACTATTTTAAATCCTCGTATCATTATGGGTGACTGGGGAACCCTTTCCTGTGCCTGGCCTAACACGCACTTGGCCGATTTATTCTTAATCTTTATTGTATGCATTGTCATGATGATGATATCTTCATATTTATGGAAGAATAAACAATCTCATACTTACTGCGATATGATAAAAATATATAATAGTTATGATTTAATTCATTTGTGAGCCTAAATTTAAATAATTAAACAATATTGCGCTCTAAACTTGTCATGTCATGTCGGAGATAAGCACTTTTTAGTTTTAAGCGGTGTGTGTGTGTACTTACATTTATACAAATAGATAAAATTGAAGTGTCTGTGTGTAATATCAAATTAACCCTTAATTACTCGCACAAAGAATATTACATAACTGCTCGCATGGGGTCACAGATGACCCCAAATAGTATGAGTAGTTTTTAATATATTTTGAAATATATAAGTAAATAAAACTATTTTATTATTAAAGTACTTTATTTATTCAATAATATCTATAAGTAATAACATGATATACTGACTAATTATACAAAAACAAGTTAACCTAAAATAACTATCAATAATCAACAATTTGTACTAAGGTATACTGAGGTCATAATAAATACTAGTATTTTTAGGTACTCTCTGAATCACCATTGTTACACAGTTGACAGTATATGTCAGAACGATCATTGCACACAAATCTTGTATATTTCTAGCATTTTGTTGGAACGAGTTTTGCAGTGGTTGGTGGGACGCGATTTCCCAAACTCATGCACTTCCATCAGACGTTTTTCTACCTCCTTAGTAGTCGCTTTGACTTCTCTGGCTCAGAACCTGACCCTCCAACTTCTTTTTTTATCAGAACCTCCTTCATACTCTACCAGCTATTGCACAAAGTGCTGTTCTCTCCTATCCATGACTAACTCTGACAAAAAGACTAAGCTCTTAGTAAAACGGATTTTTTTTTGATAATTTCATTGTTTGAAGCTGTTAAAAACATATCTATAACAAACAATTATTCATTGAACATATAATAATACAAATTTAATTCATAATACACAAAAAAATACATAAAATAAAACCTCCTCCAAAAAAGTTACGTAATTACTCGCATGGGGTCACCGCTCAAGAGTGTAGCGGCGAAGCCTTCCACTTTCATGACTTGGTTGCTACTAAAATACAAACTTAGACGCGCATTATGAAGCTACCGAGGGCATGGAGCGAATCAGGCCGCGACAAGTGCTTCATTTTTTAATCCCAAAATGATTTGACCCCATGCGAGTAATTAAGGGTTAAAAGATTCTTACGAAATGCTTATGAAAGTATATAATGACTTACACGAAAAATGCAATATTAACATTTTTGTATGTCTGTCTGTTTGTTCCGGGTAGTCTCTGGAACGGCTTTACCGATTTTGACGGGACTTCCACTGGCAGAAAGCTGATGATACAAGGAGTAACTAGGACTAATTATTTTTAGACTAGCTTCGCTCCGCGTCGTTACTCGCAAGTTACAACAATAACCGCGATTTACAACAATAACCGCGATTTACAACAATAACCGCGATTTACAACAATAACCGCGATTTAGAACAATAACAGTAACACCGCGGGACTCAGCTAGTAATTAATATAAGCGTTTGCGAATCCGACAGATGTCCTTGACGATATTACAACGAATACTTATATCAATCAATCACGAATTTATTTTATAGTGTCACAAAAATAATACATGTAAATGAATTCGTTTGCAAAAACAGTTTGTGCATCGTCAACAGCATGCACAAGACTTATTTCTAATTTTGTTAATCATTTCTCACAAACACAGATGTGACTCAGAGACTAGCTAGTCAACACACAGGCGAGGTCACTACAACTGCTAACACCGTTATTCCAATATAATGATGATTCCAAGCATCATTAATTACAGAATCAGCATTGCAGTCGCTCAAACTTAAAAGAGATTTTAGTTAAATCTTAAATATGACGGATAGGCTTCTTAACTCTGTTGTATTTTTACCGTAATCGGTTCACAATCGGAAATCAAATCGGTAATCACATTAAAAAAAAGACTGATGATTCTTAAGTATTTTTTGAATGAGATACAAAAAGATATAACAATAAACAATCTTTATCTGTGTCGCTTTTACGTCAAAACTACTGAACCGAAACTAAAAGAAATTAGGTATACAGATAGTCTAGAGCCTAAGAAAGTACATAGACATAGCGACACGCGAGCGGAGCCGCGGGTGAAAGCTAGTAAGCAAATAATAATAAAAACTAATATGTTCCTAATAAAACTGTCTGCGCACTGTTCTAAATATTTGAGATATGTAGATTGATTGTGAAAATCTTTTTAAAACTTTTAATATATATGTAAAAGTTTCATGAAGAAGGAAACGGAATTTTTAAGCTGATAATGCATGATTATCAAGAACAAAACTTTATTCTCTACATAGTCTTTCTGCCCACAGCAGGGCCGGATTTACCATAGAAGCTGAAAAAGCTGAAGCTTGGGGCGGCAGAATTAGGGGGCGGCAAAATGGCCCAAAAAATAAATTGGTACAAAAAAAAGTAAGGTTGCGGACACACAACTGTTTTTAATTTTTTTAAAAGACCATACTTGCATTACTTCGCATACACCGTATCGCGGGGGGCTTTACAAACATACATAAAACGAACACAGAGAACACCCAGACTTATGACAACAATTTGTGAATCGCACAAAGTGTTTTCCCACGTAGGAACCCACGACACTTGGCGCAGTATAGTGCAGCGTGGTGACCACTTAAAACCCTTTTTTACATGTGGAAACCCCCTCGGGCCGTCACCCTACCGGAGTTTGCAACGGGGCTGTATGTCGGCATCGAACCGACTAAAACCATATGATGCGCCACTCTAAAACTGAAATAGCAGGGGTCCAAGAAACTTATTATTACGCCCTCTGAACCCATCCCAGTGCCTCCTCTCTCTGAAGCAGGTGCCATCAATTGCTTACCTCTCCATGGCGACGTACGACACACGCTAACGTCGCCTCCTCTGAAGCCTGAAGGCCACTGAAGCGGATGAAGGGGAAAACCTGTTCCGTTCATTTGCGGCCACACTCAGGGCAGCATGACCATGGCATAGATGATGTCTTTGCAGAAGGTTGGGAGTTACGACCACGGTAACCGTGTATGGCTCTAACCGCCAATATAATCTGGGGTCACCAGAGGTGTGCCCTATTTTGGGCGGTCAGAGCCGCCGCCCACACCGGTGCACCGTACAGTGCCATAGACCAGACAACTCCCGTGTACAGTTGTCTCGTCGCGACATTGGCTCTACCCAAAAGTCGTCTAAGTGCGGAAGTAGTGTCGACCAGCTTCGGAGCAACCTGTTGGAAGTGCTTGTCTACTCTAGTCCGTGACTGAATCGGCAGACCGTCCTGTCTTCTGGAGTTTGACCATCTTGCCGCTCTTCCAGCTCTCAGGGAAGTGTCCGGACGGCATGCTAGCATCCAACGACCGGCAAATTCTGTTTAGTTTGGGACTAGATGTCGTTGTGTGTATCTTACACATATTTATTTATTATTATTAACTTTAATACAATATTGTTTTTAAAATTCAATTAAAATCTGTTAAGTTTATCGAATGTGCAATATTTTGATTTAGCAGTTTTAAGACTATACTCGACATTGGTAACTATGCATTTGGAGCTATGTAGATTGTGTCGTGCTTTTGCTCGCCGAGCAGGGAGTGGCTTGTGTTGTGGATAAGATTCGTGAGCTGGGCCTAAGGGTGGCGCCTCAGAAAACTGAAGCGATTTGGTTCTATGGCTTATGTTAGCGCCAGGAACCACCCAGCTTGCGCCTCCAGTGAGTGACACTGAAGTCCGGGTGGGCCAGTACATGAAGTACCTAGGCCTCATCCTGGACAGTCGGTGGAGTTTCGAAGAGTATTTCGGATGATTAGTCCCCCGAGTTCGAGGGGTAGCAGGGGCGTTACATCGTCTGCTGCCCAATCTCGAGGGACATAGGGAAGAAGTTCGCTGCCTCTACATGTGTGTTCGTGCGATCCATCGTCCTCTATGGGGCACCCGTCTGGTCTAAGGACCTGGCGGGTTCCCCCCGCTGTAAGGTTCAACTTAGGAGTCTGCAGCAGCTGATGGTACGGGGCTACCGTACGATCTCGTATGAGACAGCAACGGTCCTGGCGCGATCCACCCTTCGATATTCTGGCCGAGATGGATACGATGGTCTACGACCAAATTCGTTCCGTCGGTCGGAATGGCGAAGGAACAGAGCCGGATCATGAGCCTGAAATGCTACGACAGAACGCACACACGCAAGCTTTACGGGCTTGGAGGGCACGGCTCGAAACATAGGGCTGTGCCAGCAAACGCGCCGTTGGAGCCGTTCTGCCAAGCTTCGAAGCTTAGATAGAGAGAACTGTGTCACCTAACGATTGACTCAGATAATCACCGGATATGTTTGTTTCGGTGAGTATCTGAATAGAATTGGACGTAAGGTTACGACACAATGCCACCACTGCGGGTCCGACCGGGACTCCGCGAAAACAAAAAAAAAGGTGCATGGTTAGCAGTATCGGACCTTACTTACCTAGCTTTCTTAGCCTACCAAACCTTATAAGTAGTGCAGTAAAAGCCAAGCTTTGTTTAACTTAAAAAACAACAAAAGTTGTAAAAGTTATCTACACTCGGTTCCAAAAATAACGGGTCAGTCACAAAAATTGAAATACCTCCAGAACTGTAAAAGCTAGATCAATGAAATAAAAAACAGAATAAAGACTTTTTAGTTGCGCTTCTAATAGCATATTATTTAAACTGGTTGATGAAAAAAACTTCATTAGAAAAACAAAATTTAAAAAAATGACTATTTTTAAAAACAAAATTTTTGTTTCATGTCATTATGGATGCTTTCCATTTCTATTCTGTCACAAAAAAAATTATCGTGAACGTCTTCCACGTGCATAATTATTATTCTGTGAGGTGAAGCATGGCAGTCACGCTAGAGGAATGTACCAGAATCCTAACTTTTTTGGAACTTGGGCGGAGCCAGCGTGAAACAGCCAGAAACATTGGTGTATCTTTGTCGACTGTTCAGCGGGTAGTCCAGCGGTACCAAGAGACCGGATCACACCTTAGAAGACCAGGAAATGGCAGACCAAGATGCACAACGGCCAGGGAAGACAGACAACTGGTGGCTACAATGCTCCGAAATCGTTTTCAAACTGCTGTTGGTCTAAAAACTCACTTTATTCGCTTTGGAGGTGGCAATTTAAGCGCTCAAACAGTAAGAAGACGTCTTGCTGAAGCAAATTTGAAACCATTGAGGCCCGCAAATGGCCCCAAACTGGAACGGGGACATCGAATTGCAAGACAGAGATACGTGCGCGAACACCTAAACTGGACACTAGACGATTGGTCTAGGGTAATGTTCACGGACGAGTCTAAATTCATGCTTTATAAGCATGATGGTAGGCAGTTGGTGTACAGAAGACCAGGGGAGCGCTTCCATCAAGCGTGTGTGGAGGAAAAAGTGGCGTACGGTGGAGGCTCCGTACAAGTTTGGGCTGGGATTTCTGCTGAGGCCCGCACCGAGCTGGTGCTCATTCAAAATGGAACTCTAAATGCAGAGAGGTACGTGGAAGAGATCCTCAATGAACATGTAGGTCCTTTCATGGCCAGGATGGACCGGCATGGCATATTAATGCATGATAATGCGCGTCCCCATACCGCCAGAATTGTACATGACTACCTTGAAGAGGTCGGTATCGAACTCATGCAGTGGCCAGCGCGAAGCCCGGACTTAAACCCCATCGAGCACGCCTGGGACGAGCTTCAGAGATGCGTGAAAGGTCGAAACCCCCCACCAATCACGCTTCCCGAGCTCATACAAGCACTGGTGGAGGAATGGGAAGGTATTCCTCAGCACCGGCTCCGAAATTTGGTGTACAGCATGCCTAATCGCCTGGAAGCTGTCAGAAGAGCTCGTGGAGGCAATACAAAGTATTAAATGAAGAAAGTGATGAAAAACAGCAAAAAAACAATCATAAAAAAAATTTAATCATAAGAAAAATATGACTACTTTAGTTTTTTTTTAATTTAAGATTAATATTGTGGGTGTAACTAAGTTTTATTTTATTTTTTATCTGTATAATTAAATTCTCAATTGAACAGTCTTCGTTTCATTAGGATGGCATACGTAGTTCGGGAGATATTCGGGTTTATGTGACTGACCCGTTATTTTTGGAACCGGCTTTAGTAACTAGATTATTTCCTAAAGAAAGGAATTAACTTTATTGTGAACAGTGTATCTAATTTCAGGAGTCAGTAGGGGCGGCAAAAATTTTAAAGCTTTGGAGCGGCAAATGTGTAAATCCAGCACTGGCCCACAGGAAAAACGTAGTGATTGTAGCTAAGTCTTGATAGCGTCATCATAAAAGTTTAATGTTTGTGTAGTATTAACACATGACTTAAAAAAACATCAGAGTTAATATACCTACGACATATATAAATAGGTTGTATGATAGGACAAGCTATTTAGTGTAAAAAGAATCGTTGCTGTGGTCCCACATTATTCTTTAATTATATCGAAGTGTTTTATTTATGAGTGTAGACAATTAAAGTGCTAATGTAACTTAGTGCATACCGTATTCAAACATTTATATGAGATGCAGTATAATAAATAATATCATTGATAAGAAATATTCTTAAACAGGTAAGTAAATTACATAATGTTGATCAATATTTAGGTGGGAAATGAAAGAATTCAATTTTATCCTTTAGATAAATTTGTTTTATAAACTCAAACCTGTGACTGTAACCTAATTGTATAAAAAACCTTTTTTTCAAGCCGGTCTTTTTAGACACTTTTGTAACTTTATAATATTTGCTCAATTTGCATGGTTTCAAAATGTCGATTCTAGTACAGGTTCAAAAGAGTATCGTATACAGTTCCCTACGTTACTATTAAAGGAAATGGCATTAAAATCCGTTGCGTAGTTTTGAAGATTTAAGCATACATAGGGACAGAGAAAGTAACTTTGTTTTATACTATGTAGTGATAATAATCAATAAATGAATATTTCGGACTTCTAACACACAACGTCATCTAGTTCCTAACTAAGCAAAACTTGTTCTATGGGTACTAGACAACTGATATAAATACAAGATATATACTTTTTTTGTAAATACATAGGTACTTATCATACATAGAAAACACCCAAACTCTGAAACAAATATTTGTAGATCATACAAACATTTGGTCCGACCCGGGAATCGAATCAGCAGCTGCATACGCTATAAATATATATACGCTATATAAATATACATATCTAGAATCTAGACCAACAATGGCACTCAAAGTAATGCAACAACATAAAAATAGCAAAATTAGTCATGTTCCAAAGAAATATTCTCGATTGACGCTGTTTATACATGTACAATATGTACATGTTGTTTAGTACCCATTTTTTTTTATTTATTTTTTATGTGTGGAAAATCACCATGGACCGTCACCCCACCGGGGGTTACGGCGGGGTGGTGGGTCGGACTGGAACCGACTAAAAACCACACAGTGTGCCCTCTCCACGCTTCTGCGTTTAGGAGGAGGAGAAGTCCAGGGTCAGATCTCCTTCTGGACTCCCCCAGGGCCTGCCCGCTCCTGATGCGGGCACCGTCTCTGTACGACGACCCTCTCTTAGGCGGCGTCCGGCGTACACCGACGCCGCCCCCTCGCGGCTGGCCACATAATGCAGGTGGAGGGAAAACCCGTCCCGTCCACCCGCGGCCACACTCAAGGCTGCATGAGGCGCAGATGTTCACTCCTCCGCCACAAGTTGTTTAGTACCTAGAATACAAGGTCTGCTAAGTTTGGGACTAGATGACGTTGTGTCTAAGATGTCCGAAATATTTATTTATAATTATGTAGCACCAATAAACATAGGAATTAAATTTAGTACGACAAACTTTCATACGTCACCAAAGGAAATAAATTATAGTCGACATAAATTAATTATTACATATACCTAATTAGATAAGTTCTGTCTCCGATATGGATGATAAGATGACCCCTGAATTAAATCATCTTGTTTTGAAAAAGATATTTAATAAATGATCAGTCATTCTTCCCTTACTATTCCTTATTTATTATTATTATTTATACTTGTTATATATATATTTATATTTTTTCATTATTCTATTAGGTTGGTATTCATCATCGTATTCCAATATTAACATTTAAACTATCTCGTTGATCTAGTGCACCGAGAGCACTGTTTCGCCCGTTTGCTCGGTACGTGTGATCAAGGCATATGTTTATACGCACCGAGTACTCGGCCGAGATCACTGTCTCGCCCATTTACTCAATACGTGTGATCACGCTATCCACTGCCTTGATCACACGTACCGAGTAAACGGGCGAGACAGTGATCTCGGCCGAGTACTCGGTACGTATAAACATAGCGCCGAGCGCTCGGCCGAACGAAGTGGGGAGACGGTAGCTCAGCGTCCGTTCTACTTACAAGGACGAGTGTCCACCAAACCATCATCGTATGTAGCACCAAAATCAGATCTCAACATCCATGATCTTGTCCAAATCCGGCGTTGCTCTTTTTCCAACAATTCCTTTAATTTTATAATTATATAAATTATTATTTTTTATATATATAATAATATTAGAAAATATACAAAAATACTCATTCCACTATTAAATAGTGGAATGAGTATCTTTGTATATTTTCTAATTATCTTTTTACGATCCATCGTGTCCGAAATAAAGTCTCAACTGAACTGACGGTGCTAATTTCAAAACACGTGTGAACAGCTAATCGCTTACATCACTGTCTCGGCCGAGCAACATTTTACTGTCTCGCCCGTTTGTTCGGTACGTGTGATCAAGGCAATAAAGTCTCAATGGAACTGAACTGTGGTGCTAATTTCAAAACACGTATGGACAGCTACTCGCTTACATCACTGTCTCGGCCGAGCAACATTTTACTGTCTCGCCCGTTTGTTCGGTACGTGTGATCAAGGCAATAAAGTCTCAATGGAACTGAACTGTGGTGCTAATTTCAAAACACGTATGGACAGCTACTCGCTTACATCACTGTCTCGGCCTAGCAACATTTTACTGTCTCGCCCGTTTACTCGGTACGTGTGATCAAGGCAATAAAGTCTCAATGGAACTGAACTGTGGTGCTAATTTCAAAACACGTATGGACAGCTACTCGCTTACATCACTGTCTCGGCCGAGCAACATTTTACTGTCTCGCCCGTTTACTCGGTACGTGTGATCAAGGCATCAGAGTTCTATAAAACTGTTAACGTCGACAATATTCCACACTCATATGGTCATATTTGATGAAAATTTTAATGTGTTACGATTTTGTTTTAGTTTAAGTAACTATACTTTCAATAAAACTTTTTAATAAAATTGACTAATGACGTTTCAACGACACGATTTTGATAATAATAATAATAATATCTCTTTATTGTATAAAATTAAGTTTTACAAAATGGATATAAGCCCTGATTTCCAAACTAGCGTGAGCTGTATGTTGGGAACCAGTATCTTTTTTTTTAAAATATATTACACAATTATGCGCAGTAAATTCACAAGTCACATCATAGCCAAACACAAGCAGCAAAACACTTCCGAGTGCCATGTATTCTTTCTGTGCATACTCGTTTGCATAGCGCATGTGTTTGTGTGTGTACATGTGTGTGTGTGTGTGTGTGTGTGTGTGTGTGTGTGTGTGTGTGTGTGTGTGTGTGTGTGTGTGTGCGCGTGTTTGTGTGTTTGTGACGAAAGTAAGAACATAATTATTTTTAAGAATTAGTTTTATTTTACGTTAGCTAATAAATAGATGATAAAGTATGTACTACCACCGTATCATTTACTCATTTAATATTTCGTCTACTCACCCCATTAGATACCTGTTCCTTTTATACCTTTCTTTTTTTAAATAAGACTACTCTTGAATAATACACATACATCATGTGTCGTGGGGGTCTTTACAAATATACATGAAACGGACACAGTAAACACCCAGACTCAGGATAAAAATTAGTGAATAGTTTTGTGGCATGTAGGATTTGAACTCACAAAACTTATGCTTATACCAACCCGTCTAGCCAGCGTGGTATAGTGGGCCAAAAACTCCTTTCTAAGAAGAGGCCTATGTCCAGCAGCGGACTGTTGAAGGCTGTTGATGATGATGGTGATGTAAAATCAATCGCGGGTTACAATGCTTTTATTAATTAAGTAATATGTCGGAATCTTCAACTAAAATTGTTATTCTTTATCGTTAGGTTTTGTCATCTCATTGTTAATAAAGATATACGTTATCTAGTTTACTTTGATTTAATATTTTTAAAGAATTTTTCTGCTTTAAATGTTTTCTCATGTTATCTAAATTTCTCTGTTGTTTGCTTAGGTAATAGTTTATATTTCTTTATGCTGTTATATCAGCGTAGTTGTATTTTAGCTGTCATCTCTTTATCATTAATTAATGGTAAGATTAAAATTTCCCTTTCTTGAGCACTTTTTATTTTACTGTCGGAGTTTCCTAGTATCTGAATTGTTGTCAATGTTTTCGTAGTTTAACCAGGTTTTGGCTGGAACTCCACTAACGCGTATGTCGGTTATAACAACGAGAAGTTGTTATAACCGAAGTACTCTCTGCATCTAAATTGGTTCATTGGCTGTGAAAGCGTTACAGACAGACAGAGTTAATTTAGTAGTTAAACAAAGTTAATATGTTTTTAGGGTTCCGTAGCCAAATGGCTAAAAACGGAACCCTTATAGATTCGTCAAGTCTGTCTGTCTGTCTGTCCGTCCGTATGTCACAGCCAATTATTTCCGAAACTATAAGAGCTATACTGTTTAAATTTGGTCAGTCGTGACCGTGAACCGCATTAAGATTTTGACATAAAAATAGAAAAAAAAACAATTGATTTTGGGGGTCCCCATACTTGGAACTGAAAGTCATACATTTTTTTTTCATCAAACCTATACGTGTGGGGTATCTATGGATAGGTGTTCAAAAATGATGTTAAGGTTTCTTTTATCATTTTTTTCTAAACTAAATAGTTTGCGCAAGAGATACTTCCAAAGTGGAAAAATGTGTGTGTGTGTCCCTCTAACTTCCAAAATAAGAGAGTTATAAAACTAAAAAAAAATATGTTGTACATTACTATGCAAACTACCAACGATAATTGGTTTGAACGAGATCTAGTGAGTAGTTTTTTTTTAATACGTCATAAATCGTAACACGCAATTTACCTTTCATCCAATCAAAACACTATTATTAAAACATCGATGAAAGTTACAACGAACTACAAGAACTTTTATATGATGTTACTTGCTGATACGGAACCCTTCATGGGCGAGTCCGACTCGCACTTGGCCGCTTTTTTTTGAGTTAGTTTAAATTGCCCAATTGTTAAGTATCTGTTTAGAAGTTTCAGATGATTGATCACTTTAAATCTCAAATAACGATCCAGATATCTTTATATGTCACTGATTTAAAGTTGTGTTTTTGCGAATATCATTTTAATCGTTATCAACTTCATTACTGCCAGTACGTATAAAACCTCGAACGGATAAATATATCAGTCGCATTAAACATCCGTAATTGAAGTGTGCAAAAAGTGTTTTGTGTCTTAAAATTCTTCACCATATGGAATTAAATTATTTGTGTTCTTTTTAAAAGTTAACTTTTTTTTTATTTATACAACATCTGCGAGGTCATTAGTGTTGTTAAACGGTAGTTTTTTTTTACTTTTATGTTTTTTTCTTAAAATTTTGCTCATTAAATAATAATATTTGTTTCACTTTTTGTTATAACAACTTTGTTATGTCATACCGACGACTAGTTTTCTGCCACTTCAAAATTTTATGCTTTAGCGGTGGTTGGTAATGTCATTTTTGGATGCCTAATTATAAATTGTGTCATTCAAAAACTAAGCATAGCTCACTCGATGTACTCTGAGCGACTTTTTCAAAATTAAGCGTTATTTATATATTCATATTATGCTAAATTTGGTTGAACCGATTTAACGAAAAATTTAAATATTCTCAACTGTTGTAAGAGTAGAAGCTGTTTGTTATAGAATTAAATATCGCAAATTCATAAATGCTCATCACATAAAAATATTTATAAACATGCATGTCTCGTCATACATAACTGATACATTTATTCCTCTTGACAGAAATTGAAGAAATAACGTTAACGGCTATTAAACATATGTAGGTAATTAGAGCAGCAGCAAATTAAGTTTAACCTAATGTTATATAATAAATTTACATTGTTGCTTCGTGTATTTCTGTAGATTATTACAAACTGTGTCTCATAACACTTTAGTAGGTACTGGTACTAGTTATATATGTGAGTTCTTTCCAATCAATAAACAAAATTTCTTTTCAGATTCTGGATGAAGCAAAAATTCATTAAATTAATTTACTGAAATTATATTTGAATAATACAAACAAATTGCTTATAACTGAACTGCAAATATGGATTGTAAAGTGGTTTTGACCAAGAAAAATCCGCATGAGAAATCAAACATTCTTTCTAAGTTATTTCTAACGTAAGTAGTAATGAGCCTTCCTGTTTACATATAAAATCCCATCTTTTATATATTTTATTTCACGTATAAATAATATATAGTCTGTAAATGTCACTTTAGTATTATGTACTTTGTCGTATATTTCGGTTGAACCATCAACAAAGGCATATCGTCAAACATTTTGCGATTTTAAAGTTGGTATGTATGTATTACAGATGGGGCTTCAAGTTATTTTACAGAACTTACAGGCAAGGTTTAACCGTAGAGGATTTGAGTAAAGCAAGAGAAGACGACCGCTCCGGTGCCTTGGGCGACCGTCTTGAACAAGCATGGAAACAGGAACTAAAACAAGCCAAAGACAAAGATTGCAAACCTTCATTGACGAGAGCTATCGTTCGAACTTTTTGGTTGCACTACACGATATGTGGATTTTTTCAAGGCATTCTATTCGTCGTTTTGTGGTAAATGACAAATTTAAATGTGCAATCTAAAATATAATATTACAGAATAATAAACTAAGCTAGTACCTATTGAATTATAAAAGAAAAACATAACAAACTTAAAAAAAAACATTAAAATATGTAGCCATAATGTTATGTTTTGATGTAGTTATATGATAGACTAATAAGACATCATCATCATCATCATCAACAGCCTTTAACAGTCCACTGCTGGACATAGGCCTCTCCTTTGAAGGGAGGTTTTGGCCTACTATACCACGCTGGCCAGACGGGTTGGTAAAGGGTTTGTTTCAAGTTTTCCTTCTCTAAGACATATTGACATACTATTTTGTACTGAAAAAGACGCTATGGCTACTACTCTCCCGTTTGTTTGCCTGTGTTGCTCGTTGAATTTAGCTATAACAGCTGAGTGACATCACAAAACAAATGAATATATATATATATATATATATCACACAATATTCAATATTTCTCCTAGATGGAAATCAAATTTAGGAACTTTGAATGACATTTCAGTCAGCAAATTGCAATAATAATTAATTCTAATGTATTTTTTTCAGGCCACTTATACCCTTCACACTCTCTTTGTTTATATCGTATTTTTCGCAAAAAAGGACCGAGGAATCATATAGGACTGCGCATATACATAATTTTCTGATGAACTTATTGAGCATGACAACATCTATGATGATGTCTCATTTACTTTTGCTTCAAACTAGTATCGGAATGAGAGTCAGAATAGCTTGCTGCTCTGTACTATACAGAAAAGTAAGTATCCACGCCCAAATTACATCATCATTGTCAACAGCTTTTAATTATCCACTAATCGTTGTCAACGGCCTACACTTAGCACGAACTTTGTGTCAAGCTTATCTTCTCTTCAAATTTCATTATCAGACTTTTTTTCAATATTTTAGTAGATCCCCGAACTTATGCCACAGTTTTTCATTAAACGACTTCTTAAATATTTAAGGTTTCCAGACTTAATCAACCGCTCGCTGACGTGTGCCATTCCCCTTACATCTATTTTTTATTACGAATTAATTATGTTATAATATTATGTGATTCTTCTTTTCATTACAGATCCTAAGACTTGGGCGAAGTGGTTTGACAAAAACAGAACCTGGACAAGTAATTAACTTGATGTCTAATGATGTAAATAGATTCGATTTTGCGTCACAGTTTTTAAATTTTCTGTGGGTGATGCCAGTCGTGATACCTGTGGTTTCCGTCTTTGTGTGGCAGAATATAGGCATAGCCACTCTCGCAGCTTTAGCTGTCATCTTTTTACAAACTATACTCGTTCAAGGTAATTTATATATTTATATTTGACCCAATTTCTGCTATACTTGAAAACTGTATATCAGAAGCCTAGAAAACTTTCTACCATTATATTATTAAACTTTCATCCTAAAAGTTTACTCATACCTAAGTGCTATATAGTAAAAGTAAGAATTTCATCATTATAGCAAAAAGTTTACGAGTACATATATAAAACTTTATGGAGTTTTAAATCTATCTGCTGTAACAGTGTTTAGAAACTTAGAAAAAATAAGAAATGATTCTAGGTAAACTAATTCCTACTTGAGCCGCGTCTACTATTATAGATATGACATGTGTTCATTTCCACATAGTTAAATATTCTCGCATGTTGTGAGATTTGGATTTTTTTCATTTTATGTTTCTGATAAGAGTAGAGTTTATATTTTCCAACAGAACCTTTAAATTCAAATTTAATAAAACCTTATTTTTAACCGACTTCAAAAAAAGGAGCAGGTTCTCAATTCGTCGGAATCTTTTTTTTTTCAGCGATAATTTCGTCGTTTATGAACAGATTTAAAAAAATCTTTTTGCATTGGAATGGGCGTAGCTTACAGGTGGTCCCATCGTCACCATATCGGGATCTGATGATGGGATTCCAAGGAAATCGAGGGAACTCCTCAAATATCATAGGCACAATTGTAGCGATTTGGATACTCGGAATAGTTTTTCATTGAAGTCGGTTCCTTTTTGTTAAAATTATATTCTTAAAACGTGTCCCTAATCACTGGTTCATGAATCCAGTGTAAGATTTCAGTGTACTCTACTTATTGTATTCGATTGTGAGAGAACGATTCAATAAAATATAAAACGAGTTTACATCATCCATAACGTATCCATTCAAGGAAGATCAAGAATGTTATATGCATTAAGTAGTTCGGCAATACAGATTAATCTTGTATAAATTACGATAAATCCAAAATATCATCAAATCTTTATTTTTGATTATTATTTTCAGCCTATCTTAGCAATCTTCAAGGAGTCTTGAGAGGAAAAATTGCGAAACGTACAGATCAAAGAGTGAAAGTGATGACCGAGTTATTGAACGGTGTACAAGTTATAAAAATGTACGCTTGGGAAAAACCATTCGAAAAAATAGTTGATAGATTGCGCAAGTAGGTACATTTTTTGTCAGTAAAAAAAATAGATTTTAAATCCAAACACACTAAATATGTCATTCCTGATGCAGCTAAATGTCCAATGACACCTATTTCCTAAATTGTCAGATCATAATTCCTTAGCAACGATTACCTAAACAAAATAACAAAATCTCACCATCAACAACAAGAAATTCTGAACATTAATCTTTTTAACCGACTTCAAAAAAAAGGAGGAGGTTCTCAATTCGTCGGAATCTTTTTTTATGTATGTTCAGCGATAATTTCGTCGTTTATGAACCGATTTCAAAAATTATTTTTGCATATATTGAATAGTTTTTCTTTGAAGTCGGTTTCTTTTTGTTAAAATTATTACCTAAAACAGTCTGCTGAAAAACTCGTCAAGCCATACATCAAAGATATAATTAAAGACAACTGTTTTTACTTTTAGAATGGAGGTAAAGTACATATTGCGTACATCCATGATCAAAGGTTTCTCGACAGCGTTGAGCGTATTTACGGAGCGGTTTATCCTCCTCACGGCCGTTGCAACATTCGTCTTGTTGGGAGGAGACATCAGACCAGAAATTACTTTCTCCCTTGTACAATACTTTAATTTGTTACAACTGGCTGCCAACATATATTTTCCGTTAGCTCTGTCTACCTTAGCAGAAGCGAGAGTTTCAATAAATCGAATCGAGGTGAGTATTATTATTATTTGTTCTGAAAATGGGTTAAATTTGGTTAATCACAAATTACGATAATATGAAACATACTCCTTATCAATGTATTTGTGTAATGTAAAGTACAAAATGAACATTAATTTTATAAAAATGTTATGAACATTGAACCTTGAGAGCAGCATGTTTACCGTCAAAATGAAGTCATTCAGAAATTTAGAAACAAAATACTCATAATATTACAAGACAAATCAACCAACAATTTCCTCTTTTCGTTTTTGTAGGAATTTCTTCTGTTGGATGAAATTGACATATCCGAGAACGACAAGAACACCTTGATCGTTGGCATCTCTGAAAAACAGAAAATATCAGAAAAACAAAACTTCAAACAGGGGCCTTTAGTACTGTCTAAAGTAACTGCCAGTTGGAAGTTTGATGCGACTGATGCAACATTGAAGAACATTAACATTACCGTCCCGCCTGGGGAGTTTATAGGTGTCGCTGGACAGGTTGGATCTGGCAAGGTAACTTCACACGAAAAGCTGACTTTAATGTGCCTTGAATACTTACCCGTCTATTTTTGATGAATATTTTTTTATTTGACAGACTTCGTTGCTACAAGTAATTCTAGGTGAACTGCCACCTATCCAGGGTACGATATCGACAGGTGGTGCAACTATCTCTTATGCCAGTCAGGAACCGTGGTTATTCGTAGCCACCGTGAGACAGAACATACTTTTCGGGCTGCCATACGACCCTATACGATATAAAAAGGTCAGATCAAGAAAACGATTATGTGCATTACATTTTACCTAAATTATTGTAGGGAACGGTAATAACATTTAACTGTATTTAGGTAGTGACAGCATGTGCATTACTGCGTGATTTCGAACAGCTGCCAGCAGGCGACTCAACATTGGTGGGAGAACGAGGTATCAGTTTAAGCGGTGGACAGCGCGCTCGAATTGGCCTCGCCAGGGCTTGCTACAGAAAGGTCTGCACGATACCTCTACCTATATACCATCTTCGTAACAACGGCTCATGCTGTAGTCTCAGGTTTTAAAATAAGTAGATGATGTAGCAAAGTTAGATAGCTTGAAAGCTGTAATTGCAGTGACAGATTGCAGTGGGTGCAAAAGCATTTCTAATCTTTTTATTATGAAAAAGTTCTTGATAGAGAAAATTGTTTGAGACCAAGGATACACTCTGCATGGCAAGCTGGCTTTTTATGTACTGGGTATTATTGATTTGCATCTCACATGGGACAACACTTTGTTGTTTAGAGTCTTGGTGTTTCTTAGGTCCATTCATGAACGAGTATGTTTGAAAAGTATCCCACGTCACAAGTATATTCTGTATGCGGGAGTAATCTTTAAAAAAATGCCAAGGTTTGTTATAAGGATTATAAGGATAGGTACATAATATGTAGCTTAATTACCGTTCTTACTGTTGACTAATCTATGAGTGAAATGTAAAATGCTAATAATATTAAGAAAGGGGAAAACCCTTCAACCAGACGACGTAAAAATATCTGCGAAATTTAAATAGCCTATGTGACCTGGGTCATTGTTATGAATCTATTAACATCGCATTAAAAAAAATCGTATTATTAGTTAAGCGCTATAGACACAATTTGTAGTATATGTATGTTTGTATGGTGTACTGGCGCTTATACCATACAAACATATGTACATACACTACCAAAATCCTTCCTGACGGTTTAGTCGTAGTCAGGTAAAGAAAGATTTAAAGAATCATCATGATATTTTAATAGGCTGACATCTACCTACTGGACGACCCACTATCGGCAGTTGATACGCACGTGGGTAAGCACCTAGTGTCGGAGTGTGTGCTGGGGTTCCTACGCGAATCAACACGGATCCTAGTCACACACCAGTTGCACCATCTTAAATCCGCTGACAAAGTTGTTATTCTCCGTGAAGTAAGTTTATAAATAAAATACAAATAAATTTATATTAATATATGTTTTAATAATTTAAAATATTATATGCATAGCTTTGAGAGATTCGTTCAACAGTGGACAACGCTAGGTTGATACTATCCCCATGCATTTTTAAAACCTATTAAACTTTATAACTTATGCACTCGGACAGGGTGGGGACGTATGACCATAACCTTGTCCTGAGTGGCCCACCTAGTAGTGGGACATTATGGGTTGTTGATGAATGATGATGATCTGCCCAGTTGAAAGATAGACTTTCTCTTTTGTACAAAAGCGGGAAATAAAATTGTAATTGGCAAGGTGTAAGATGCGCCTGTCTTATTCTTAGGGCATAAAAGAGAGTGTAAGTATATATGTGTATGCATATTTTTAAGGGAGAAGTAGAGGCTCAAGACAGCTTCGAAGAAATTTCGCGTTTACCATTGTTCCACGAATTACTTCAAGAAGATGATGAACCAGAAAATGAAACCTTTTACGGATATTTACGACAAAGAGCTGTGTCTCTTCAGGTAAACTTGTTATTATTCTAAAGTCAATTTTAAAACAAAACATCCATATTCAAAAGCTTTTATAAACACTGAATTTGAATTTAGTCTTAGACTATTATATTGTTCATTCTATAATATTTGAATACCAAATCATTTATATGCAGTCTCAACGTAGTGTAATAAGCACACGAAGCACAAAGAGCGGGATTGCACAGCCAGAAAAAGAATTTGTTGAAGTCGAGGACGCAGTAGAAGTGGACGAAATGACAGGATCAGGTAAATTAAGTATAGTTTTCTATAGCCAGATCTAGGTAATTTAAGAATATTATTTATTCAAATAGTATCCATTTTCTGTCGTTTATTATTGGTTCATGTTACATACAAGCTAAAATTTGAATTATTTTCAGGGCGTGTATCGGGAGCTGTTTACAAACATTATTTCAAGTCCGGTGCAGGATTTTGGCTTTTTACCACGACCGTGTTCGCCATTGTACTAGCACAAGTTGTCACGTCATTCAGCGACCTCTGGCTCACATATTGGTAAAGCATTATTTCATAGATTGCTTTTCTTAAAAACAATATACTATTGATAAATCATTATCATCTGCCGTCCGTTTCATCAATTTTATTTGGAGCGGGTGCCATATGTTTTATCTTCCAATGTTCTCTATCACCTGTCATCTCACAGTTTAACCTCTACCCAACCATATTCTTTTGACATTTTCTATCCACTTTTTCTTCCGTCTTCTCTTATACCCTTTAGATAGGAACAATTATACTATGTATATGACATAGTATAATTCTTCTGTTGATTATAATCAAATATGTTTCAGGATGAATACTATTGAAGCTAATCATCAAATCCTACAAACAGACTTTTCAAATGAAACACACACAAAAGTCATTCTAAATAATAAAACAAATGACATATTGAACTTTACTGTAATCCCAGAATCATCAGATAATTCAAGTGTCTTAGGACAAGACGTTGGAACTATTTTAACAATACATGTAAATAATACATTCTACATTTATGTTTGGGGAGTTGCTATCCTCAGCTGTATAGTGCTTACTACTTCAAGGTATTAAAAGGATATCCTAGTTTTGATTCAGACCCTACTAAATTCGGAATAGTAGTTAACATTTTGAAACATTTCTTTCAGATCGATATTGTTTTTGTGGATCTGTATGCGGAGTTCTGTAAATTTACACAATCAGATATTCAGTAACATCCTCTCCGCAACGATGCGCTTCTTTGATACGAACCCCTCAGGCCGTATTCTCAACAGGTTTTCCAAAGACATGGGTGTAGTTGACGAAATATTACCGCGAATGTACCTGGACAGTATACAAGTATGTACGCCTTAATTCAATAATGTTTCCCACGGTTCTCATGAAATAATCATCAATCAATAACTAAATTTATTTTGTTTTCATTTTAGATAATCATGGTGATGATTGGTATTTTAGTAATGGTAGCAATAGTAAACCCTTACATGGTGATAACTACATTGGGGTGTGCGGTATTCATGTACATTTGGACCGTCATGTATCTTAGCACAGCTCAAGCAATTAAAAGGTAAAAATCCATTGTAATACCACAGAATACATAATAGTACTAGTACAGAAGACTCACTCCGAAAAGTAATTTAAAGAAATAGGGATCCCTGGTGTCATATAACTAAGTTCAATTCAGATCACACAGCGACGAATCACCTACGATTATATTTAGGTTACTAATGTTCTGACAATATTAGGTTTGTCTCCTCTTAAAAATAATTTAAATCATAATAATAAATAAATAAATATTTCGAACACTTACACACAACTTCATCTAGTCCCAAACTAAGCAGAAGACAACTGATATATATACATAAACATAGTTTTTTTGTAGATACATACATATTATACAGAGAAAACACCCAGACTCCGAAACAAATATTTGTGTGACCCACAAATATTTGGTCTTACCCGGGATTCGAACCCGAGATTTCTTGATCAGCAGCCACATATGCTAACCACTAGACCAACAAGGCAGTCAGTCAACAAATCTTTACTATTTTTTCTGTGGTATTTTACTTTAGTGAACAAGTTACTTTCTAAGTATACGTAAGGTAGTTGATAGTAGTACTTTAATTATAATACAGTAGCTTTTGCCCGCGGCTCCGCCCGCGTGTATGTAGGTTATCCTGGTAATTCGTAGCCTATGCAATGTCTTAAGTCAATGTCAAATTTCACTAAAATCGGTGCAGCCGTTTAGCCGTAACAGTGTAACAAAGAGACCTAATAAGCCCCCGCGCCCCCGGCACCTCTCTTTTCGGCCTTTAATGATGCTTCAATCAGTTCAGTTATATCGTGATAATTTTTAAAGTATTCTTCCAAATTACTTAGTTTAAAAGACAAAGTTTATCTACTTTCAATACTTAAAGTGACAAATGTATCAATTTTGATAAGAATACGATAAATATTCTAAAAATAGAAAAAAAGCAATAAATTTTGGGGGTCCCCATACTTAGCACTGAAACTCAAAATTTTTTTTTTCATCAAAACCATACGTGTGGTATCTATGGATAGGTCTTCAAAAATGATATTGAGGTTTCTAACATCATTTTTTTCTAAACTGAATAGTTTGCGCGAGAGACACTTCCAAAGTGGTAAAATGTGTGACCCCCCCCCCCCTGTAACTTCTAAAATAAGAGAGTCATAAAACTAAAAATAATATATGTTGTACATTACCATACAAACTACCAACGAAAATTGGTTTGAACGAGATCTAGTAAGTAGTTTTTTTTTAATACGTCATAAATCATAAACCACAATTTATATTTCTTTCAATCAAAACACTATTATATTAAAACATTGATGAAAGTTACAACGAACTACAAAAACTTTTATATGATGCTACGGAACCCTTCATGGGCGAGTCCGACTCCCACTTGGCCGCTTTTTTCCGTCTTACTTGACAGTTACCGTTACACGAAGACCAAATTATAAAAAATCTCTATACATTTTAACTTATTATGTTATGATGTCTAAGCTATAGCTCATTTATAATATTAGTAGGATTCCTGCATACCTACTTACGTTTTCGAAACCCCCACGGGAAATGAGACAGGCCTGATATTACTCAAAGATATTGAATCACGCGACCGACTTTATCTAAATTGCAGTGTGACACCCTGGTACGACTAAGATTTTTTTTTTGATGGACCGTCGTTTCATTCAAAAGTTCTTTGAAGATTTTATTACCATATAACTATTTTTTTTCGCCCAGAACCATGATCACGAGTGGACGTGTGTAAAAAGTAAATTAAATTTATATCTAGGTAATGTGCCTATTTTAAGTAATTTATTTGTAAGTATTTTCACTCCTAAGATCGCTTTGAAAGTGTACAATATCGTAACTTCTAAGTAGAGATTGAATACCGGGATACTGGGATCCTGAAAACCGGGACAACAGAGTAATTTTTCTACAGGATTATAATCCCAGGATTGACCAATCAATCACGTAATTCCGGTATCAATAAAAAATTGGCATGCTAATAAAACCTTTTTTGTTCCACTCAAGTGTTAATCGAAAATTTTCTTAACTCGATAAAGTTAATCTCATTGTTCTAAAAATAAATTCAAGCTTAATTAGGCATTGAATTCTTTGACAATGATAGTAAACATAACAAAAGAGACATATACCTCTATAGCTCGAACGTGATCCGACGCTTTTTCTTTAGCTTTAAGATATGATTTGCGAATATTTAATCCTTAAATTTGTAATTAAGTTATTTTTATTACAAATACTACAATTAACAACAAATACAAACACTAAATGTTCCAAACTGATATCATTTGTTAGTTTTTGTTAACTGTTTTGTTCGTTTTGTTATAATTCATATTTGTTTGTTTTTTTTTCTTTTTGTAATTTATTAAAAGTTAATTTTGTTAATTTTCTTAGTTAAATTCTGTTTATTATTAAACTACTTTAAATTTTCGTATTATCCCGGGATCAATACCGGGATTCCGGGATCGCTCCGATACGATCCAGAAATACCGGTATTGAAAAATCGACCCGGATTTGCAATCTCTACTTCTAAGTAAGTAAATTAAACAAACAATCTATGCGACTGAAAAGTAAATCCTAAAGTTTCGACGCTTACATTACCTTGCACTTACATTTGGACAATGGCTATAAGTACTGCTGGACGTTACACACTTTAGACACTTACTTTTGCTGGTAGTATTTAGTGACATTTACGGACTCAGTTCAAGTAAATGCCACGGTATTTTATGAGAATTTAAGTATATGCTTCTGTTATATTGTCAGTGTTTTCGTCTATTTTCAGAAACTTTCTGACGGTTCTACATGTGTTTAATCATCATCATCATCAACAGCCTTTAACAGTCCACTGCTGGACTTAGGCCTCTACTTAGAAGGAGGTATTGGCCTACTATACCACGCTGGCCAGACGGGTTGGTATAGGGTTGGTTTCAAGTTTTCCTTCTCTTTGCATTGATGTTGTCTTGCGTAGTTTATCCCTTAGTCGACTTTTACGACACCCGCGGGATGAATAGGGGTGGTGACACTCTGTATTCTTAATCCGTCACCACACGGACAATGTGTTTAATATCGCAGCTTTTTGAAGAAGTATGTAGGTGTTGGGTTTTAGATCAAGGAGTTTTTATTATTATTTCAGGGTGGAAGGTGTAACACGCAGTCCTGTCTTCTCCCACGTATCAGCAACCATGGCCGGATTGAATACAGTGCGCGCGTGCAAAGCACAAAACATGCTTCGCACGCAGTTCGACGATAAACAAGATGTGCATACTTCTGCATGGTCGGTTGAACTCAAATTATTAAATTAAAAGTAAATATATAATTCGACTGCACGGGTTGTGTGACCGGCCACCTCGCCACCGCTTTCTTCAGCCCTGAGTGTTGTGAATTTGATCCCATGTGACAACAGTGTAATGCACAAATTATTGATCTGAGTCTAATGTTAAGACACCAAAAAGAAAATCAAGCTAAAAAAATATGAGAAATGATGGTGATGAAATGAAAGATTAATTAATTTATTAAATCATTACATGACCACTGATCAATATCTAGAAAACGTATGTTAAACATTCCTTTCGTTTCAGGTACTTGACACTGATTTCAAATACAGCATTTTCAGTCTGGCTGTGTCTTATTTGTGCCATGTACGTCATTATTACTTCGTATACGTTCCTGTTTTTAGACAGAGGTAAGTTTGTACAATATCTTATCGAACAATCACAATAATATATAATCCTTTCACACCACAGATGTGATAATAGGGTTTCGACTAAGATTAAAGCCATATTACTGAAATATTCATATTATTATTTTAATTTGTTCGGTTATCAATACTTTACATGAGGTCTTGATAACTCAGGCCATACTTTAGAACTTTTATAACGGGAGAAAAAATACTTAAAAACTCGCATAAATATTATAATATTTCACAATATTCCACGACTATATTTTCACTTCTCGACCTCAAGCTTTAAATTGGTATTTTTATTTCCATTTAAATTTGCCTTACCACCCTTTGTACACTACATATTTGAAATTTTATGTACTCTGTAGCTGTAGCTTTGTAATATGGTGTGCAAATAAAGACTTTTCTATCTATCTCAGAATATTGAGAGTATTTATTTAGGACACAGAAATTACAGGAACTGTCTGAAATTTCATTGCATCATGTTAAATGTAGTATATAATTCCTCTTCGTTTTTAGTCATCGATAATTTTGCAGTTATTATACATTTTTGTTTAAAACAGGTGACACGCAATCAAGTAATGTGGGTCTGGCTCTAAGTCAAGGTTTGATTCTGGTTAATATGGTGCAATACGGTATTAAGCAAACGACAGAAGTTATATCTCAGATGACAAGTGTGGAGCGAGTCGTCCAATTCACTAGTTTGCCACAAGAATATACTAAAGGACCTTCACCACCTAAATGGTGGCCACAAAAAGCGAAAATTGTGTTTAAAGATCTTACTTTGAGATATGATAAGGATGCAGACCCAGTTCTCAAGAAACTAAACATCGAGATAGAGAGTGGTTGGAAAGTAAGAATTGAAAATTCATTTTGATAATGTTTGCCTATTAATTATTAATAGTTAAAAATGTTGGACATAAATAGAAAAATAGGAATTAGTTCAGAATGTAAATTGTATGTAGTTTTTACTCGTATATGTAAAGTATTTCATATAGAGTACAGGTGTAACAGAAGGTCTGATAAAATTTTGTTACTAGAGCTCTGTTTACCTATGTGTTATGTACAAACACACACACATACTTACTTATCTGAGGGTATTTCACTTCAATTCTCTCCTTTTACAGGTTGGAGTAGTTGGTCGTACAGGAGCAGGTAAATCTTCATTAATATCAGCGTTATTCCGCTTGGCTCCTGTTGAGGGCCATGTGTTCATTGACGATATTGAGTCAGGTTCAATTGCTTTGAAGGTAAGTCTAAACATGATTCTTCTAGAAAAATACTTCTTCGAGATAAGACAATATTATTCACCTCATTGTTAACCTAACATTTTCAGGAATTGCGATCGAAAATTTCAATTATCCCACAAGAACCAGTTCTATTTTCTGCAAGTCTACGATACAACTTGGATCCATTCGACAAATACACAGATGCCGAAATATGGGAAGCTTTAGAACAGGTATGATGAAAAGTTTTGGTTAATAAAATAGTGCCTTCTAATTCTCCAGAAATACAGATTATTCCGTTCAGAAAAGACCTTTTTTGAATTTATAAAAACATATACACTAAAAATGTATACTCCTTACACATACAGGGCAGTACCATTCGACATTACTTGCACAGAGTACTGCTACTATATTTTTAAGAAACAGTAACAACTAACTCAAGATCCTATTATTTATACTTTTTTGGTAATTTCAGGTGGAGCTTAAACAAAGCGTAACTTCTCTCAGTGAAATGGTAGAATCAGGCGGATCAAACTACAGCGCTGGTCAACGACAACTCATGTGCTTGGCACGAGCTGCGCTTGGTCGCAATAAAATACTTGTTCTTGATGAAGCTACTGCAAACGTCGATCCTAAGTACGTACTAAATATTTTTTTAATGACATATTTTTAAGGAATCGGCTCTATAGAAGTAAACGTGAAATAACTATTAAATTCATCTTTTACAACCGCATGAACATTGTTTAAAATTCTAATTACCTGACAGAAGTTTTGTTAAGATTTACATTAATATCATGTGAACCATTTTACAAAACTAAATATCTAGAATAAATATTTATCAAAATCAGATAAGGCTGTTGGATCTTATTTTAAACCATGTTTATCATTTTCTTTACAGTACGGATGCACTAATTCAGAAGTCAATTCGAAAAAATTTTGCTGACTGTACCGTCATAACAGTGGCTCATCGCCTTCATACTGTTGCAGATTCTAATCGCGTTGTTGTAAGTGCCTTCCTTTAATTTACTAACTACAAACATTATATTGATTCATTGGATTATACTAGAATAATTTCTTGTTTGCAACAGGTAATGGAAGCAGGTGAGATAGTTGAGTGTGGACACCCGCATGAATTACTGCTGGAAGACGATGGACATTTATCACGCATGGTTAAGCAACTTGGGCCCGCGGCAGAACAAAGTTTAAGAGATCTTGCTGCCGCTGCGTATGAGAAACATCAAATTGTTAATGACGATAAACAAGGCAAAAATGATTAGGACACAGTACGATATGATTACAACGTAGTATTATTAAATTTAGGACAAATGAATATGGCCGGCCATTTGGTTTTCTCATGGTGGCCCAAGGCAGGAATCTGTCATTAGGCTACAAGAAGCCTACAGCTTTAAACACGTTTATCTCAATTTATTAGGGATCACAAATGACCAGAAAATGAATGATAGAAGTTTTCAGTAGCTATTATTAAATCCCTCAAGTTTTTGCTTCATTCATTCATTCACGTCATTCTTCTTAACATATCCAAAACTGTAGACTATGTAACGATGATCTAAGGATCGATGATGATAAATAGGTTTATAGTAAACTAGCTTTCGCCCGCGGCTCCGCCCGCGTGTATGTCGGTTATCACGGTAAAAAGTAACCTAGTCCTTTCCCAAATTCAGTTCTATCTTTATACCAAGTTTCATCAAAATCGGTTAAGTGATTTAGGTGTGAAAGCGTAACAGACAGACAGAGTTACTTTCGCATTTATAATATTAGTAGGGATGATGGATCATAGTGAAACTGTCTTTTATTTTTTCATTCTGTTTACTATTTATCAATATATTTAGTATCCATAAAAACATAAAGGCAAAGGGAAAAAAAAGGCTTATCTCGATTTCCGGCAAAACTTTAAGTCCTACAGAAAAAGTTAAATGGCAAAGTTGTAGGTAATAAAAAGATGTACATCTTTTGCATTTACACTTTTTTCACTTAACCTCAAATTTTATGTGAAAAATTCAAAAAACCAAGTTCTTGGTTTTTTATTTTTATCTTTTAAAAATAAAATAATTTTTTATTCGTTAGAAATTAATTTTATTATATATAAAACATTTTTTGAGAAGATTTACTATGGTAATATATATATTTTAACACCATCGGAAAGTAGAGATTGCATCGAATAGAAAACACCCGATTTTTGTGAAAAACGTTGATATTTTGACGGATGAATTTTAGATTGAAAATTAGGGTTTTTTTCGGTATTCAGTAAAAATGAGGTGAAAAAATACATATTTCAAATCAAATAAATTACGGTGTATTCTGGACATGAAAAGCTAAGTTTTCACAAAATTTCGTTAAAAAATAATTTTATTTGTAAAAGATTAAAATGAAAAACCAAAAACTTGGTTTTTTGAATTTTTCACATAAAATTTGAGGTTATGTGAAAAAAGTGTAAATGAAAAAGATGTAGATCTTTTTATTACCTACAACTTTGCCATTAAACTTTTTTCCATAGGACTTGTAGTTCTCTCTCCCCCTTCCCGACCTCAGATCGCCCGTAATTTATATTTCCTTTATTTTTTATACTATTCTCCTCCTTTTACACTGGGTTTCATCCTACTATAACTTATGTTCACTTTTTGTTATTTTAAGAGTCTTCTACCCTGGTCTATATGTAAAGAGAATGCTTTTTAATTGAAAGACTCGAGGTCTAAATTGTGCCATCTTAGGAAATTCTAATGTTTGGATTCAATGTAGTTATTTAGTATTTATGTCTGTGATGTATTTTATAGATTTAAATAAAATAGAAAATATACCAATAATTATTTACTGCTAGAATCTTTACCTACTGTTTCCATAACTTTGTGTGTACTTTTAATTTATATTTAGATTAAGTTAATAAGTGATTAGTTAATAGTAATAAAAAAAATATATATATTTAATTATATATTCATGTTTTTCTGCTTTTTTCACCACTGCTACTTTTACACGTCCTGCCACTGCAAATTCTAAAAGGAAAAAAAAATTCAAGAAGCGAAGCGCCTATAACCAAGTGGCTTCAGGCGATTGGAAACAATCACCGAGGGTAACCAACGACGGCGCTGTTAGTACCTAGATGGGTGACCGTAAGTGGTATGATGTTATGAGCGTTTCCGTGATTCGGAGGTCACTTCAAGCAGTCAGTCCCGGTTGTGACCAGCCCAGTCGTGAAGCTTAGTTAGAACCTTCGGGTGGCATAAAAACATCCAAAGAAGGATATCGTAACCACAACGTGTCTTGCCAGTCCCCAACCCGCACTCCGCCTGCGTGAGGACGAAGACCATAACCGTCTCCTGAGAGGAGACCCGATGCCAGAAGTGGGAGGTTATGGGTTGTTGATGATTGATGAATGTTCTCCATACTCGTATAGAAGGAAATCTTGAATAAAAACCGTTACAAATTAAATTCAGTAGAACAATGAGGAGGTTTCTCGAACAAACTTGAACTTTGGAAGTTGTAACTAGATTTTAAGGGTTCCGTTGCCAAATGGCAAAAACGGAACCCTTATAGATTCGTCATGTCTGTATGTCTGTCTGTCTGTCCGTCCGTATGTCACAGCCACTTTTTTCCGAAACTATAAAAGCTACACTTTTGAAACTTGGTCAGTAGATGTATTCTGTGAACCGCATTAATATTTTTACACAAAAATGGAAAAAAAGTAATAAATTTTGGAGGTTCCATACTTAGAACTGAAACTTAAAAAAAAAATCCATCGAAATCATACGTGTTTAGGCCATCTATGGATAGGTCTTCAAAAATGATATTGAGTTTCCGAACATCATTTTTTTCTAACTGAACAGTTTGCGCGAGAGACACTTCCAAAGGGGTAAAATGTGTGTCCCCCCCCCCTGTAACTTCTAAAATAAGAGAATGAAAAAACAGAAAAAAAATATGATGTACATTACCATGCAAACTACCAACGAAAATTAGTTTGAACGAGATCTAGTAAGTAGTTTTTTTATAACAGGTCATAAATCATAAACCACAATTTACATTTCTTTCAATCGAAACACTATTCTTAAAACATCGATAAAAGTTACAACGAACTACAAGAACTTTTATATGATGTTACTTGCTGCTACGGAACCCGCATGCCTCATGGGCGTGTCCGACTCGCACTTGGCCCCTTTTTAGGGTTCCGTAGCCAAATGGCAAAAAACGGAACCCTTATAGATTCGTCAAGTCTGTCTGTCTGTCTGTCTGTCTGTCTGTCTGTCTGTCTGTCCGTCCGTATGTCACAGCCAATTATTTCCGAAACTATGAGAGCTATACTGTTGAAATTTGATCAGTCGATGTATTCTGTGAACCGCATTAAGATTTTTACATAAAAAAAGAAAAAAAACAATACATTTTGGGGGTCTCCATACTTGGAACTGAAACTCAAAAATTTTTTTTTCATCAAACCTATACGTGTGGGGTATCTATGGATAGGTGTTCAAAAATGATGTTGAGGTTTCTAATATCATTTTTTTCTAAACTGAATAGTTTGCGCGAGAGACACTTCCAAAGTGGAAAAAGCGGCCAAGTGCGAGTCGGACTCGCTCATGAAGGGTTCCGTATCAGCAGGTAACATCATATAAAATTTCTTGTAGTTAGTTGTAACTTTGATCGATGTTTTAATAATAGTGTTTTGATCAATGATATTATAAAAAATCGGCCAAGTGTGTGATAATTGTTATGTTTACGTATTAATGCGTTGATTTTGTATGACTTTTCCAAGTAAGCGCATTGTAAAAGTTAAGCCTCTATAACTCCTGAACTAACAAAGTCATCTAATTCGTTATAGTTTTCATTTAAAGTTCATTATATGGACCACTATCACAAATTTTTCGGCGGGCGGGACGGCCTGTTTTTACAAAAAGTTTGCCTTTAAAGTGGAATTTCTCGCAAACGGATACCTAAATCAAAAAATCGTCTTAACAAACCTGTAATGTTTTTAAAAGACCTATATAATGATACCCTACATGATGGGGTAGCCGTGAGAAAAAAAAACATCCCCACTTTACGTGTAGGGGAGGTACCCTAAATAAAAATATATTTCATAATTTTATTGTAGCACTTTGTCGACGTAATTACAATACATATTCATGCAAAGTTTCATCTTTCTAGCACTTACTGTTTGGACGACAAGTCGAGGACGGACGGACGGACGGATGGACAGACGGACATGACATATCTATAAGGGTTCGAAGTCATAAACTTCGGAACCTTAAAAAGTTGTAGATCTTTTAATTACCTACAACTTTGCCATTTAACTATTTTCCTTGTAGTTTTGCTGGAAATCGAGATATACCGTTTTTTACCCTTTGTTGTATATATTTAGCCATCCAATCTGACTCTACCCTGCCTGATAGAAAGCATGAGCAAAATCCAAGGGTCGGGGCTACCACACTTGCTGCGAATGCGGACAATAATGTATGGCGGCCCACACTATGGCGGCTTAGTGAGATGCTTTTTAAAGGACCCGAAAACCTCCCTCCCTACCCCTTCCCGACCTCAGATCGCCCGTAAATTATTTTTCCTTTCATTTTTATAATATTCTCCTCTTTTTCCAATAGGTTTCATCCTACTATAATTTTATTTGTTTTTAAAAATTATCTACTCTGGTCTACTGGTCTATATGTCATTTACAAACTCTCATTATGGTTGCCATGCAAGTGTGTTATTCCTAGCAACCTGTGAAGTTTTGACAGGAGGTAAACAGTGATACATTTTGACATCTTCGATTTATGTATTTTTATAATCACCTAGCTTTGGTCTTTGTGTCTCGATTATTGCAGTAAAAAGTAGCCTATGTCCTTTCCCAAGTTCAGTTCTATCATCATACCGAATTTCATCAAAATCGATACAGTGGTTTAGGCGTGAAAGCGTAACAGACAGACAGACAGAGGTACTTTCGCATTTATAATATTAAGTAGGGATTAAAAATAAAACTACTCACTGAGGGGGGGACACACATGTCCCCCCCTCTAACTTCTAAAATAAGAGAGTGATAAAACTAAAAAAAATATATGTTGTACATTAACATGCAAACTACCAACGAAAATTGGTTTGAACGAGATCTAGTGAGTAGTTTTTTTTTTAATCCCTACTTAATATTATAAATGCGAAAGTACCTCTGTCTGTCTGTCTGTTACGCTTTCACGCCTAAACCACTGTATCGATTTTGATGAAATTCGGTATGATGATAGAACTGAACTTGGGAAAGGACATAGGCTACTTTTTACTGCAATAATCGAGACACAAAGACCAAAGCTAGGTGATTATAAAAATACATAAATCGAAGATGTCAAAATGTATCACTGTTTACCTCCTGTCAAAACTTCACAGGTTGCTAGGAATAACACACTTGCATGGCAACCATAATGAGAGTTTGTAAATGACATATAGACCAGTAGACCAGAGTAGATAATTTTTGAAAACAAATAAAATTATAGTAGGATGAAACCTATTGGAAAAAGAGGAGAATATTATAAAAATGAAAGGAAAAATAATTTACGGGCGATCTGAGGTCGGGAAGGGGTAGGGAGGGAGGTTTTCGGGTCCTTTAAAAAGCATCTCACTAAGCCGCCATAGTGTGGGCCGCCATACATTATTGTCCGCATTCGCAGCAAGTGTGGTAGCCCCGACCCTTGGATTTTGCTCATGCTTTCTATCAGGCAGGGTAGAGTCAGATTGGATGGCTAAATATATACAACAAAGGGTAAAAAACGGTATATCTCGATTTCCAGCAAAACTACAAGGAAAATAGTTAAATGGCAAAGTTGTAGGTAATTAAAAGATCTACAACTTTTTAAGGTTCCGAAGTTTATGACTTCGAACCCTTATAGATATGTCATGTCCGTCTGTCCATCCGTCCGTCCGTCCGTCCTCGACTTGTTGTCCAAACAGTAAGTGCTAGAAAGATGAAACTTTGCATGAATATGTATTGTAATTACGTCGACAAAGTGCTACAATAAAATTATGAAATATATTTTTATTTAGGGTACCTCCCCTACACGTAAAGTGGGGATGTTTTTTTTTCTCACGGCTACCCCATCATGTAGGGTATCATTATATAGGTCTTTTAAAAACATTACAGGTTTGTTAAGACGATTTTTTGATTTAGGTATCCGTTTGCGAGAAATTCCACTTTAAAGGCAAACTTTTTGTAAAAACAGGCCGTCCCGCCCGCCGAAAAATTTGTGATAGTGGTCCATATAATGAACTTTAAATGAAAACTATAACGAATTAGATGACTTTGTTAGTTCAGGAGTTATAGAGGCTTAACTTTTACAATGCGCTTACTTGGAAAAGTCATACAAAATCAACGCATTAATACGTAAACATAACAGTTATCACACACTTGGCCGATTTTTTATAATATCATTGATCAAAACACTATTATTAAAACATCGATCAAAGTTACAACTAACTACAAGAAATTTTATATGATGTTACCTGCTGATACGGAACCCTTCATGAGCGAGTCCGACTCGCACTTGGCCGCTTTTTTTAAAGTGAGCAGTCAACTAAGAAAATGCTACATGCAAAGCTATTAATAATATAAGATACCTATACAGAAATACGTCCGGTGAAGTACTTATATGTAATCTATTTATTTGTTGTCTATTTATTTCGGATAAGGGATAAAATGATAAAAATACTAGTATTATAAATACTTAGGTATTAAAGAACTTTGTCTGATATAGATATATAAGATAGGATGCAGTAGGCAAAACTGTAGTCAGCTAGTAGGCTTAATCTTGTTAGCTCAAACAAGTAGTTGCTTCTTCGTGGCCTCATAACTACACATAAGAAGCACAGGGATGAACTCTTAATACTAATTTCAAGAACAATATTAATATCGGAAAACATAACAATATCATAATGGTCTGAAATAAAACAACTTTATCAGCAACCAACACGGCAAAGCATAAGTTAGTGTATTCTATAATTTTCATTTAATTTCAACCTAAAGTATTTTATTTTGTTTGGACAGCAGTTTAGGTGTTTTATAAATAACATTAATAGTCAGCAAAGTGTTTTCAGTTCAATCTATTTATAATTTAAGCTTTCGTATATTTCTAGACATAGACATATTATAAAAGTAAGATACACATGTACATTGGAGGTTGCTCTACAGGTTTCTTGTAGGATTTTAGGTTCCTCGAACTTTTCCTTTTATTTATGCAGAAGAAATATGAGATACGTTATGGGTTGGACACAGGGAGGCAAGGTTTTGCTTAGTTTTGCTGAGATATTTTTATTTTTTTTAAGATAATTCCCGCTTTAGATATGTCTTTAAAAATGTCTATTGGGGACTGGCAAGATAACGTGGTGGCTACGCAATCTTACCATTGGATATTTTTAAGCCGTTTAGAGACTTTAACTAAGCTTCACGACTGTTATTCTATGATGACAACCGGGACGGACTGCTTAACGAGACCACCGAAACACGGAGGCGCTCACAGTATCATGCCACTAATGGTCACCCATCCAGATATTAACCGCGCCGTCATTGATTACCCTCGGTGTTTGTTTCCAATTACCTTTTTTTTTTTTTTTTTTTTTTTTTTACGTGTGGAAATCCCCGCGGACCGTCACCCCGTCGGGGGTTACGGCGGGGTGGAGTGTCGGACTCGAACCGACTAAAACCACACGGTGTGACCCTCTCTGCGAATTGTATTGGAAGGAGTCCAGGGAGGGGATTTCCTTCTGGACTCCAACCGGCGCCTGCCCGCACTGTTGCGGGCACCATCTCGAACTCTCGACTCTCTAATTGGGCAACGTCCGGTCACACGCGGACGCCGCCCCCTCGCGGTTGGCCTCTACTGCGGACGGACGGGAAACCCGTCCCGCCCATCCGCGGCCACTCTCAGGGCGGCATGAGACGCAGGTATGCGCGCCTCCGCCGCCCGGGGCGCCGGCGGCGGATCGGGTCCGATTGGATGGAGTCCTCCCGGGCCTTCTCCGCCACCTCCTTCTGCAAGATTACGTCCTCGCAGAAGGTTGCGACCGCGGTAAAACAACTGTCGCTGCCGGCCATCGATCTTATGACGGCCGGCAGCGAGAGATCCCCTCCGATGACTGCAGTGAGGACCCGGCGCTGCGCCGCCCAAGCGGGGCAGACCGCCAGCGTGTGCTGGGCCGTGTCCTCACTGCAGTCGCAGTGGTGGCAGGCGGGACTCGGTTCCCTCCTAGCGACCGAGTGCAGGTACTTTCCGAAGCAACCGTGCCCGGAAAGTACCTGCGTCAGCCGGAAGGAAAGGGTCCCGTGCTGCCGCCCTGCCCACTCCGCGATGACCGGCTGAAGAGCCTCCACGGCGGCGAAGCCAGCGCGTGGGGTCTCCAGCCGGAACGACCATCTCTGCATGGTGGCTCGGCGAGCGGCTTCGCGCTACTCGCGTACGTCCTCGGGCGGAGGGCGAAAGCCGCTCTCCGCCCGGAAGTCAGCCACTCGCCGATAAACTTCGGCGAGCACTTCCGCCTCCAAATCCCACGGGGGTGTTCCGGCCAAGGCGCACGCCGCCTCGGTGGATACGGTGCGGTATCCGCGTATGGCTCTGACCGCCAATACCCTCTGGGGGCGCCAGAGGCGCGCCCTATTCTGGGCGGACAGAGCCGCCGCCCACACCGGTGCACCATAAAGTGCCATCGACCGGACAACCCCCGTGTACAGCTGCCTAGTGGGGACACTGGCCCCGCCCAAATTGGGCAGAAGTCGCCCTAGGGCGGAGGCAGTGCCCACCAGCTTAGGACCAAGCTGTCGGAAGTGCTCGTCGAAGAGCCACCTACCGTCGAGGACCAGACCCAGGTACCTCATCTGGGCCCGGACCGGTACGAGGACCGAGTTGACCTCGATCGAGGCGCCGGCGGGCGGACCGCGACGGGGCCCATGAAATAATAGGGCCTCCGTCTTGTCCAGGGCCACCCGCAGACCCAGCGCCTCGATACGCCCGACCACCCGGGAGACTCCCGTGGTGGCCAGGCGCGCCGCCTCCTCAAAGTTTGCCCCCCGGGCCGTGACCAGGGTGTCGTCTGCGTAACAGATCACACCCAGCCCGGGGGGGAGACGCCCTCGTAGGGCCCAGTCGTATCCCATGTTCCACAGGAGTGGTCCTAGGACAGACCCCTGTGGAACACCGCACGACATGGCCCTGCGTCTCAAGGCGCCACCTCGGTCCTCGTACTCGACGGTACGCTCCTCTAAGTAGTCTGCCACCAGCCGCCTCAGGTACCCTGGCACTCCGTGGTACTGGAGTGCGGCCCTGATGCAGCCGAATGGCAGACTATTGAAGGCGTTGGCGATGTCCAATGACACCGCCAACAGCACTCCGCCGTCTCTCACCGCCTCTTCGGTTACGGCCCTCAGGCGCAGGATCGCGTCGACCGTCGAACGCCCTTCTCGGAAGCCGAATTGGGCGTCCGACAGGTCGGGCCCCACCTCGCAGAGGTGCCGGACGATGCGGACAGAGAGAACCCTCTCAAACAACTTGCCCGCCTCGTCCAGCAACACGATGGGCCTGTAGGCCGCGACCGAATCGGCAGGCCGTCCATGCTTCTGTATCAGGACCAGCTTCCCGCACTTCCAACGCTCAGGGAAGCGTCCGGACGCCAGACTAGCGTCCAACACTCCCCTGAGGTGGTCCGACATGTAGTCGAGGGCTCGGGCCATCACTCGGGCTGGAACCCCGTCCGGCCCGGGGGCGGTGTTCTTGGACCGGATCCGTAGAACAGCCGCCCCTACCTCCGATTCCCTGACAGGCGGAACATCACCCACGCTGCCCCGACGACGACCACGACGGGCCATCGATGGGGGTGTGTGTTCCGCCTGCTGCGGGAATAGACCCTCGACCACTTCCTGCAGGATGCTGGGCTGGAGAGTCTCCGTAAGGGGGGGGCCCTGTGTGCGGAGCTTTTGACGCACCGCACGGTAAGGGCGACCCCAGGGGTCACGCTCGAGACTCTCCAGCATCTCCTCTCTAGACGCGTCTTTGGCGCGGCAGATGGCCAGCCTCAGAGTTTCCCGAGCTGCTCGGTACTCCTCGTGAAGCCGGTCCACCTCCTCACCGTCCCCGCGGTGACGTCGCCGACTCCGGGTGTAGGACCTCCGGGCACGTACGCAAGCCGCACGGAGGTCCGCCAACTCCTGGGACCACCAGTAGACCTCCTTCCGAGGAGGCCGACGGCCACGAACGCGGGGCATGGCCGCATCGCAGATGAGCGTTAACGCATCGGCGAAGCGACCAGCCCCCACGTCGACCTCCTCGGTCGGGGCCTGCGGAGACAGCCAAGAGCAAACAATGGCCGCCTCCTCTAGTAGGTCCCTGTCCAGCTTGGCGACAGCCCACCGCGGAAAACGGGAGGGACGCCGCGCCGCGTGACCCCTACTGGCGTCCTGGGACCGGGAGAGCTCGAATCGGATATAAAGGTGATCCGAGAGCGTCTCGACCTCATCCAGGACACTCCAGTTCCTTACTCGTGCGGCGACTGCAGGGGTAGCGAACGAAAGGTCCACTATCGACCCCCCCTGTTGTCGCACGCACGTGTTGGTGGCGCCTCTGTTTAGCAAACAGAGGCCCACCGACGCCGCCCACTCCACGACGGCTTCGCCCCTGGCGTCTGTCGCCGGGGAACCCCACGCAATGGACTTTGCATTGAAGTCCCCCAGCACGAGGACGTGCCCAGACCCCAATCGCCGTATCGAGGTCTCCAGGTTGTTGAGGAAGACCTCGAAGTCGCTCAGACTCCGGTTGGGGGAGAAATATACACCATAAATGGTGATTCCCCCCCATTCGACGGCAACATATCCAGTACCCTTGTCTCTTAGCGACAAGGGCGGGGAATGAGCCGCCGTGGAGCTGACGACTGCCACGGAGCCGTCCCAGTCACCCATCCAATTTGGACGGGGAGGGACGAAATAGGGCTCCGCGACTACGGCAACACCTACAGACCACTGCGCCATGGTTTGCAGGAGGAGATCCTGCGCCGCGGCACAGTGGTTGAGGTTCGTCTGGACCAGGAGGTTGGAGACTTGATCCATTACTGGATCGTCTCTACAACCCCCTCCATGGGCGACGACGTCGTCGCCTGATTGACGTCGGAGGCAGCCCGGGTCGCCAGGCTAGCCTCTGGCGTCTGCCGAGAGGCGCGGGGAGGCTTACAGCCCCCCTGCCCCATCTGGTGGTTGGCGGGCTTATTGCCCGCCGCACACATCGGGCAGTGAGGGGCGGCAGAACAGTCTGCCGCCTTGTGCCCGGGTCGACCGCAGCGGAAACAAAGTTCGCTGCAGTCGAAGCAGCTCTCGCACTTGGTGCGAGTGTGTCCCGCGACGAGGCACTTGTAGCACCTCATCGGCCTCGCGGCCAGAACCGTGATTCTGGCATTCACGAAGCCGACGAGCATGCTCCCGGCGTCGGCCAAGACTTTGGCCGCCGCCACGGGACAGCTGACCCACACCGAGCCGAGGCCTCCCGGGCCTGGCCGGACGGTGCCGACTCGGATGGTGCCCGCGGTGTGTTTCCAATTACCTAGGGCAACTTAGCTATGAGCACCTTAAAATCGAAGAGTATTGAAGCTAAAAATAATGACAATGAATTACTGGCACTGAATGTTTCAACCCTGTAGAAATACTGTCGTAGTATCTTAGGTGCATAATGTTCACCTTCTTAGATATATATATCCCATTATGAATATTGATTTTTCTTATGACGCACCTCATAATCCTTTTGCCTGCATATAAAAGACGTTGGGAGCACAGCGAGCATCGAGTAGCCTCCCTACCTCGGTAGTCTTGCCGCTTTACGAGTTGGTTATAGTACATTTAAGACTGGAGTAGTTCGTCACACGATTTTCTTCAGTATTATTGTCTTAACCATCTCGGAGCTAGCCTCCTACTTCCTGATTTAAGTAAGAATTTTTTTCTCAATAACATTTTGTGTTGTTAATCTTCTGAATATTCAAAATTTGCTTCACAATTTCAAAAGTTTAAGTTACTACAACGAAAATGGGTTTGGCTCTTGATCCTGGGCCAGGATTGGCGGCCCTGCAAGCATGGGGAGGTCAAGTAGCGGCATACGGTTCATCTAATCAGACCGTTGTGGACAAAGTACCACCAGACATGCTGCACATGATCGATCCTCATTGGTAAGTGTATATATGCATATAATATTTTATTACTTGAATAGCTATATGTTACTAATATATTTAGTTTCTAGAATACCTTTCGAATTTTTAATTCTAAAGGAACTCTGTCTGTCTCTCATGCTGCTATGGCATGGAGATTTCTAAGGAAGGACATAGGCTATTTTTTACCACGATTATCGACTAACAGGGTGGAGTCGGAGGCAAAAGCTGTATATACTTAATCTGTCTAGCCTGTGTGATTATAGTTGGCTAAAATATATATATAAAATATTTTCAACAACTTCCAGTCCACAGTGGACATAGTCAGAGGACTATGTCCACTGTGAACTGAAAGTTGCTGATGTGATATTATCTAAATGTCGTGCTTACACGAACGTGGAACATACTTAATATCAGACATAGTCAGAGGACTATGTCCACTGTGGACTGAAAGTTGTTGATGTGATATTATCTAAATGTCGTGCTTACACGAACGTGGAACATACTTAATATCGAAGTTAAAAGTTACGGTTATTTTAATAGATAAAAGATTAATTACACATTTAAGAGTCTCTATGCTTAATAAAAATCAGTGTAATGAGAAATACTTATGTGAACTTTTAACCTGAGAACATACATTTCGATTGCTACCTTCCGAGATTACTTGACATGACTTTTAGACAATTATTTTAAAGGTACCAGTTTCCTCCCATGAACCCACTTTGGCATGGTCTCTTGGGGTTCACTATCGGCGTTCTCGGCTTCATTTCAATCACTGGCAACGGCATGGTCATCTATATTTTTATGTCTACAAAGGTATTTATTAATATGGCAAGCTAGAATTTGAATACTATTAATATACGTAAAGCAAACGTGTAACTAATTTTTTTTTGCAGAGCCTGAAAACTCCATCGAACTTACTGGTAGTAAATCTAGCTTTCTCCGACTTCCTCATGATGTGCGCTATGTCTCCGCCTATGGTTGTTAACTGTTATAACGAAACTTGGGTTTGGGGTGAGTTTCAAAATGATTTTTTTCGTAAACGTTATTGATACCAATAATACCTATCAATAAAATAACGTCTACTGTTTACGCAGGTCCATTCGCATGTGAAATCTACGCTTGTTGTGGTTCTTTGTTCGGATGCACATCGATATGGACCATGACCATGATAGCTTTTGACCGCTACAACGTCATTGTGAAGGGTATTGCCGCCAAACCTATGACTAACAACGGAGCTCTTTTGCGCATACTCGGAATCTGGGCCTTCTCGCTTGCATGGACTCTTGCGCCTTTCTTCGGCTGGAACCGGTAACATTTAATGAAATACAATAAAACTTCGTACACATAAATCAAGATGATAGTATTTATGCATTTTTTTTAATCGAAATGAAAATTACATGTTGGTTGAACCTTAACACTGAAACATAATATTAATGTTTTTTTTAACAATATCAATTTTTATTTTTTTATAGTTATGTGCCTGAAGGAAACATGACTGCATGCGGAACTGATTATCTAGCAAAAGATTGGTTTAGCCGCAGCTACATCTTGATCTACTCCGTCTTCGTATATTTCATGCCTCTCCTACTGATCATCTACTCTTATTTCTTTATTGTCCAGGTACAAATAATTTATTTCAAACACCAGTTTTACATGCATTTGTTTTTACTTTTAAAACCATATTTGATATGAACTATTCCTTTTCAGGCTGTAGCAGCTCATGAAAAAGGCATGAGAGAACAAGCTAAGAAGATGAACGTCGCTTCCTTGAGATCATCCGAAGCAGCTAATACCAGCGCTGAATGCAAACTAGCAAAGGTATACAACATTCTTTATACAAACATATCAAATATAATATTTAAAATTTGTAAACTTATTTTCAAATTCCTTTTAGGTTGCTCTTATGACCATCTCTCTTTGGTTCATGGCGTGGACTCCATATCTTGTGATCAACTACACCGGTGTCTTTGAGAGTGCTCCTATCAGTCCTCTGGCTACCATCTGGGGATCACTTTTCGCTAAAGCTAACGCCGTTTACAACCCTATTGTATACGGTATTAGGTAGGTATTCCAATAAAATTAAATCTCGTATACTTGAATATATTTTGTAGTACAAGTAATTAATAATAATTGTGATATTTTAGCCATCCTAAGTACCGCGCGGAATTGTACAAGAAATTCCCCTCGCTGTCATGCCAGGCGTCGCCGGAGGAGACCGGCTCCGTTGCTTCTGGAGCCACCGCTGTCTCCGAGGAGAAACCTGCCGCTTAAACAAATTTTGGCGACTTTCTAGACGATGACCAGGACCTGCTTCATCTAGGACACTTGACTCTGCTAATGCGATATTAATGATTATTTTTATACGAAAACATTTACATTTATACAAAGCTGTAAACTTGGCCACAGAGCGTTGGCTAGATGCAAAATATTCAGATTGCTCGCTATACAAATGGGCACCTGCGTATTTTGAGTTAACGTTTTGTGAATCAAGTTGAACTTGCACACTTTTCTTATACCTTAAATTTGTTTTAAATATCGAAGGTCGACGGCATACAAAAAAGCCAAAAAAACGTAACTGTATTTTGTAAAGCATAATCGTATGTCGCCAGACTAACCCCCTATCCACGAGACTGCTCCTCTTAGATTTAGGATGATGCTATACGACGAAACATACTATGTAACTTGGACGAATAAAGTTAAGTTTGCAAAGTGGTTCATAACTACAGAAACATTGTTTAATTCACTAAATTTCCTGCTCACAATTATTGAAATTTAGGTAGGTATTATTAAAGTGTTAACGAAATATAATCAACTTAATTAATGTTTAACTCAACTTTTCGCTGAAAATTTCGATCCACGCATTCTACACACGGCTATTTGATTTTAAACTGATAAACATTACTCACTTACTCTATAATATTTCTGAATACGTATGTAAATATTATATTTATTAATAAAATGTATGCAGACACAGAAGTAAGATAAAAAAAAGCGGCCAAGTGCGAGTCGGACTCGCCCTTGAAGGGTTCCGTAGAAGCAACTAACATCATATTTATAAAAGTTCTTGTAGTTTGTTGTAACTTTGCTTGATGTTTTAATAACAGTGTATTGATTGAATGAAAGGTAAATTGCGGTTTACGATTTATGACGTATTAAAAAAAACTACTTACTAGATCTCGTTCAAACCAATTTTCGTTGGTAGTTTGCATGGTAATGTATATGTTTTTTTTTTAGTTTTATCACTCTCTTATTTTAGAAGTTACAGGGGGGGGGGGGGGACACACATTTTTCCACTTTGGAAAATTTGAGTTTCAGTTCCAAGTATGTATTGTTTTTTTTTTCTATTTTCAAGTGAAAAACATAATGCGGTTCTTAGATTACATCTACTTTCCAAGTTTCAAGTTAGTTCAGTAGTTAGAGTAGAGTAGTAGTTTCAGTATAGCTCTTATGGTTTCGGAAAAAAGTGGCTGTGACATACGGACGGACAGACAGACAGACATGACGAATCTATAAGGGTTCCGTTTTTTGCCATTTAGCTACGGAACCCTAAAAAGAGTAAGAAAATAAAAAAAATAGATTTCAAACATTAGATGTCTAAATTAAAAAAATCTATAAAATTATATTATAAAAATAGTAGAGGATACGATTAGAAACGACCTTCACTCATCTGTTTGTCAAAGTAATTTTATTTATTTTTTTATTTACCGAAAATAAAAGAACGTCTCTCCTGTCAAAAATTTCCCGCGCTTTTTTTTCAACGTATAAGCTTAAGTTAATTTACTTAGATAGTTTTTTCAGTTTTTTCTTTTCAAAACTCGAAAACCATTATTGAAACCAGTTTTTTTTTCAGTCAGGGTACTGAAAAAAAAACTGGTTTCAATAATGGTTTTCGAGTTTATCATCATATTCGCAATAAAACTAATGGTTAGTATCGCCATACTTGTTTATGTGCGTGTATGTTTATATTTGAAATTTGAATTAATTAGAAAGAGTGGTTTATTGTACTGTGTGCATGAACAACAATCGAAAAAATAAAAACATATCTTTTTTTAATTATCCCAAAGACTCCACTAGGTAAGTAGAAACTGTAATTTATTTTTATTAGGGTTCCGTAGCCAAATAACAAAAACGGAACCCTTCTAGATTCGTCATGACTGTCTGTCACAGCCACTTTTTTCCGAAACTATGAATTAGAAACTAAGTGTCAACAAACTGTTAGTCCTACGTCATAACGTCATTCACAACCTTCAAGAATAACACCACTTGAAGAGACTGATAATAATAGTAAGTTGACAAAAAAATAAAATATGAGCTCGCCCGGTGAACGCGCTGCGGCGTCGGAAATTTTGGGGGTTCCCCATACTTACTGACTCTAAAAAGTTTTTTCATCAAATCGATACGTGTGCAATATCTATAGTAGATAGGTCTTCAAAAATGATATTGAGGTTTATAATATTTTTTTCTAAACTAAATAGTTTGCACGAGAGATACTTCCAAAGTGGTAAAATTTGTCCCCCCCCCTGTAACTTCTAAAGTAAGATGTACATTACCATTCAAACTTCCACCGAAAATTGGTTGGATCGAGATCTAATAAGTGGTTTTTTTAATACGTCGTAAATCGTACACCGCAATTTACCTTTCATTCAATCAATAGGTACGCTATTAATAAAACTTATAGATACAAGAACTTTTATATGAAGTTACTTGCTGCTACGGAAACCTTCATGGGCGAGTCCGAATAGTCCGATTCGCACTTGGCTGCTTTTTCTCTACTTAGTTAAGATAGATACCTTATATACCTAATATGTTTCTGCCTCAACTTCGAAAGAAACTCATCCATATGAGTTTCTTTCGAAACAATCGCACCCGTGCACGAATCAGTGCAATGGTGCAAAAACGTTTTGGTATTGATTACAAATGATTTAAGTAGTTTTTTTTAGTAAGTTGCACGAAATATCTCGTAAACGGTGCGTTCAAGAGCAAAAATAGTTATTTAGAAAACCAAAAGCCAGCTGTCTCTATTTGGGTATCCTTTAGTGATTTATTGCACCGGACAAGAAAACTTACAAAAATTTTATTGTTAGTTTGCTCCGGACAAGTATTCTTGTCCAAACGACAACACCACGACGGACCTTTTAAAAATGTTTTATTTCTTTCTATCACGTAAATGTGCCATTTAGTGTCTCTTTTGTACATTATTCTGTTCTAATATCGCTACGTTGAAAATATGATGTCATTCGCACACAGTCATGTCTCGACTCGTAATAAATTATTAAAATTCAGTCTCCGGTCCCGCGTTGAAGCGCTAACGCGCGGCATTTATTTAATAGTATTTTAGTCGTGTTTGTGTTTAATTTCAATAAACTAAGTGATTATTACGTATATTTATAATATACATTTGTGTTTTGTGATGGAGTTGGCAGTTCAGAGTGAGTTTTTTTTGATTTATAACAAGTTTTGTCGGCGTAGAGAATTTTGGGGGTTTTAAAAGTCTATTTAATCAATTCCATATTTTTCTGTATTTTACAAACCTACCAAGGAAATCGTAATACAATATCGTACAACATGAGCATAGCTATAATATAATAATAATATTTCTTATTTACGTGAAAGCGTATGCTTCTAATAAATTAATAAATATGCATAGCAAAATATTCACCGTTTGAAAATGTTTCGTGATATTCCCTATGCCTGTAATTTTATATTTTTGTACTATGGAGTTTGTTTTTTTTATTTCATTACGAGTAGATAGGTCCATTCCACCGTAAAAGTAATAAAATATGCATTCTATCAATTTACTTTATAAAATAATTAATCTCAAAATACACATAGTGATTATTTCAACCATAGTGAAAGTTTGCCGCCTTATATCAAAAATCACGAACTAAATGTCAACAAACCGTCGGTGCTACGTCATAGCCCCGTTCTTAAACAATACAAATAATATTATTCGTACCTACAGTTCTCAATATTGAGGCCACAAAAAATTAATACCTAAGTTCACTCGGCGAAACTCGCGGCGACGGCCGATGATGTCACGTGACCTGTAGCAATTAGCGGGAATTCGCGTTTTTGACAGGTCAATTAAGCGGTTAGTAAGTTGCACGAAATATCTCGTAAACGGTGCGTTCAAGAGCAAAAATAGTTATTTAGAAAACCAAAAGCCAGCTGTCTCTATTTGGGTATCCTTTAGTGATTTATTAATTACCTCTGTTTATACATTGAAATACTATTCATGGTTGGTTGTCGGGCGAGAATATCTCTTTTCCAAACTTGTAAATGATAAAATAAGGCAACAATACAGAACTTTATATTAGTTTTACCATAGAATTTACCATTCGATTAAGAGGTATAACAAATTATGAAACAAAAATTAGCAAAAAAAAACTAACAAACGTTTAGTGTATTTATTTTAATCTGCCTGCGCCAAACGTATCAGAATAGGTAACAACTTTGCTCGCTCCCTAGAAGATTGGTCTCTGTACGATAATTAGTCCAGTCATTTAAGCATAAATTAGGTAAGAATCTCGGAATTCGAGATACCCAGCTGTAAATCTGTAAATACTTGTCAAGTATATTGACACCCTAAAAGGTGTCTCAAAACCTACATATGGTAGGGTGTACGCAACTATTAAATTTGAAGGTCAAAAGTCACAAAAATCGTTTTTTTGCGCTTTTTTTTGTAAATATCTCATTTCCTATGGGTTTTGTGCTATTTGTATTCATTATCAATATTGTAGAATACAAAATTCTCTACAAATTTTGTTTAATTTTTTTTTATACGGTGAACCGTTTTCGAGATAGAGGGCGGAGAGAGCGCCGTCACAGCATCACTTCAGGTCAACAAGTATATTCAAATATATGGTCAAATATTCCACCAACAAGTGCAGCTGCTCATCAACATTTCAAACCTGTATATTATCAAGTTCAAACTTGGTTAGGGCATGATTTGGAACCCCAACTATTGGGATTGGGCAATGCGAAACGATTTTCTGGAGCCTATCATTACAATTTTACCACCTGCTCAAGAAGATTTGCTAAATACAATTTTCTGCAACTGCAAGAGTGGTTGTAGTTGCAGGAAAGCGGGCTTGCAATGCTCTTTAGCTTGTGGCCAATATTATGGGCAAGCTTGTCTCAATGCTCTACCATATATATCAGAGCGACGTTAACGAAGATGGAACCTTTGACCCCGAAATCATGGAAGAACTTGAGACAAATGTCGTTGAAGACGATAATGAAGACAAGTTTGAAATTTACCAGCAGCCGGAAGACGACGATGAAGAGGAAGAAGATGAATAAAATTATAAATTGTAGTTTATGTACCCAATATTCCATTTTTTTACTTTTCATAAAAATAAATGTGTTGAATAATATTTTTTAATAAAAATATTAATTCATAATTTATTGGTTTTTATTTCATCATGTAAGAAGTTATTAATATTAATTAGGTTAAAATTCAACTATAATTCCTATATTTTCATTAACAATTCTGCAATTACTTGGGCAGGTAAGTGTTGTTAAATACTGAATAAAAAGTGGATAGGTTAGGAAAAAAATGATAAAATATAATATAATAGTTAACAAAAATTGACAAATATCTATAATCATTGATTTATCAATAGTTTATCAACTATATATGGCGCGTTTTCGACCGTAGGCACCGGTTTACCTGAAGTGATGCTGTGACCGCGCGCTCTCCGCCCTACATCTCGAAAACGGTTCACCGTATATAAAAAAATTTAAACAAAATTTGTAGAGAATTTTGTATTCTACAATATTGACATTGATTATCTACAAATAGCAAAAAACCCATAGGAAATGAGATATTTACAAAAAAAGCGAAAAAAAAACGATTTTTGTGACTTTTGACCTTGAAATTTAATAGTTGCGTACACCCTACCATATGTAGGTTTTGAGACAACTTTTAAGGTGTCAATATACAAGTATTTACAGAATTACAGCTGGGTATCTCGAATTCCGAGGTGAACTTACTTTAATGACTGGACTAAATACGTTTATTTACTCATGTGGCTATGTTAGGAAACAAATAAACAACTCACGGTATCTATAGGCTTCACACTTTCTGTTGGTATTTTTATTCGTTAAACTACACTGTTAGGGAAAAATAATTTTTAAATTTTCAATTATAATACTTTGGCACAGAATTTTTTACCCAACCCACCGGCGATATATTATTTACTATATTAAATTTGATATAAAATAAAATACTTTTGATCCAATAAAATGATGGGCGAATGTGGTTTCTAATCGTATCCTCTACTATTTTTATTACAAAAATCTATGGATTTAGACATCTAATATTTCAATTCATTATAAAATATGAAACCCAAGAGTTGGTTAGAAAACCAAAATGCCTACGTTGCAATCTTAAGCTATGTTCTCATACGATAAATATAAATTGACTTATTTTATTAAAAAGTAAATTTAATTATTTCTGGTCTAAGTGTGTTTTAGCCTCCGTTTGGTGTTTTAAATTCCTGAGCCTCCGTTGCTAGGCAACCACGTTCATCACAACAATGGCGACTTGTATGTTTTAACTTGTTGTCATCGATCTATAACTTTAAAATAAGTTTTAAAGTTTTATACACTTAAGTAATATAGCTACTTAGCATAAAAATTAAATCGGCACCATGGCGTGTAAAACATCATTTGAACTTCATCACCACTTTCCAAAATTAGCTGAAGAAGCTGGATTTACTTTCAACACACATCGGCCGAGAATCCATATAGACTGGAATAAAATTAGTGAGTATATTTCCTTCACAGATTTATTTAATCTTGAGGCTACTTAACGTGTTTTAATAGGGAGATGCACTGGCTCATAACACAAATTTAATCTAAACTTTAGTGCCAGAGGACCACAATAAGTGTGATAACATGTATAAACAAAAGTTAAAAAATAATTAATAACAGGTCCCTATAAATATATTAATTTTAACTATTTCAGGACTGATAGACATAGATAGTTTGATAAAAGAAAGGAAATTCTATATCATCGAACAACATATAAATGACGTAAGTTTGTATTGCTGTATTTAACACTTTGCAATAATTCTACAGGATGTAAAACAAGGTTAATACTCGCAGGGCACCTACCTAACGCGACAAATTCATATGTAGCCGAACATGATATTGATCCGTAATGATGGTATTTCTTTTTTGATGCTTCAAAACAATATTACATCTATATATTTCACACCATACTGATGTTAAATACTAGGTACATTGATTTTATTTGTATGCAATATTCGCATTCGCAGTTGTTGCTTTTTTCTTTGTTTCAAGTCCGTGCCTTGGCGAGCAAGTTAAGCCATCGGTCCCGGTTGTCATGATAATCGTTATTGAGAAGTCATATGTATACTGATAACTAATTCAACGTTCGAATTCAGTTCGGCCTCAGGGTTGCGGAGGTCCAATGCCGCCGCTTCGTGGAAACCCTGGTTGAACTAGTAGCCGACCGTAATTAATCTTAGGATTATTAAAAGCTAGGAAGATTACTAATTTTATCATAAATTTTTAATTCATCTACAGATATTAGACTGTGTATTCGAATCTGAATTTGATGTTCGCATTCTCGACAAAGGAGTAATGAAAATTTTTAGATTAGCACAACTAGCTGTCGAATACCAACAATTCTGCCGACAGTACTTAGATCGTAGTGTCTATGTATTACGAGAAGAAGTAACCTCACTGGCTCAGGTAACTTAGATGAAGCGATTTTACATTTTTGTAGATCAAAAGGTGTATTTAGTAACAAACTTATTCTACTTTCATAGGAACTTAATGCTTGTAAAAAAGATCTACGGGAAAAGGAGGATGAATTACGAAGATTAAGAAAAAGAGGCCGCCATCCAATGAAAACAAATTTACCTTATAATAATGACAATATAGCAACCATGATTTTAAAAACTCTTTCCCAAAAATCTGATATCTTCCCATTGACATCAAATGATATAATGCAGTACAACAAATGTAACTATTGTGATAAAGTATTTCTTAATCAACTCTATTTAAAAAGTCACGTATCTAGACGCCACGGCAATGTTCTAGAATCTCCCCAAAAAGATCTCCCCCAAAATATTTTAAATAATGAAAATACAAAATTAAGTGCCGAAGTTACTGAGCTTAGAAATAAAATTAAAGAAATGGAAGTCGTTATCGCCAATACTACCAACCAAGTAAATAATCACATTAGTTTCTCTGAAACAAAACCTGCAGCTATGTCTGTTAAGGAAAGCGTAAGTAAAAGTAATAATGTAAATGAAATAAATAAGGAAATGAAAGACGCTGAAGTATCAACCAACAATGAAGAATACATAATTAACAAAATAGAAGAATGGAAAAAAGAGGAGTATGCAAATTACAATAAAGAAATTAATAAATTGCGCAGTCAAATAATGGAAACTATTAGTACTATTAAAGATAATGATGGTAAAAATATAGTTTCTATTGAGCCAAATGAAATAAAACAACTACATGAAACTATAAAACACCAGGGCGAAGAAATTTTAACTTTACAAAAACAATTGAACGATTCCGTGAGTATATTACATTCTTAAACATTATAGAGGTTATTAATATATAGAGTATTATAGAGGACCTACATATAAATATCCATTAATTTATTATGTAAGGTGATTTAATTAAGGGGGAGGGATGTCGAACATGACTATTTTATTAAACTGCTAAAAATAACCTTTATAACCAGCCAAAGATAAATTTATTTTTCCATTCGATTCTTACGTAATAAATATCAAACAATGGGGGAGGAGTCCATTTATTCTTATTTTTTCTTATTTGGGGGAAGGAGAGGGTCAAAACTAGAAAAAATCGTCTTACGTAATAAATTAATGGCCCCTAACTAATCGAGACTTTCACCATTTTAGAGAATGAGAGCTGAAAAAGAAAATACGGATAGAAACAAAGAATATGAAGCTCAAGTTTCTTTTTGGTCTAAACGCGCCGAAGATCAATCTAAGCAATATGAGTTATTGCTTCAGAAATTGAATGATGTCGCTAATGACGCCAAAGAATCTCGCAATCTCGCTGAAGCCGAGAGAGAAAGGGCAGAGCAATTGAAAACCTTATTGCAACAGAGTTTAAACACAAAATTACATGAACATATTGATAGTAATGATGACGTACTGGTAAGTTTTTTATTAGTACAAAGATATTCATCTTCTAGTTATAACTAAATTAATACTAAATGAGTTTTACAGCCTCCTGAAAATAAAATACGTACTTCCAAAAAAAAAGCACCGAAAATCTCAAGAAATGTTAAAGGTAATGAATTAGAAAAAGAAGCCGACTGTGACAGTTTGGAAAAACTACATCAAAAAGCACAGGAATTGCTTAATATTGCTTCTGTGACATCGAGTTCTTCTGATACTTCAAGCGTTGATAATTCAAATCGAATACAAAGAAATGATATGAGCACAAATGACATTACCACACGTCTTGACCAAACTAATAAAGTGTCAAGTAATGTAATGGTCAATAAAACTATAGTAAGTCAGTGTAAACCACTAAAAGCTCCGAGCGTAATTTCTAACAAGACTTCAAATTCATTACTTCAAAATGGACCGAAGTATAGAGGAAAGCCAAAGAATAAACAAAGAAAGAAATCATTGAAGAGAAATGGTCCTAGTGTTTTGCCTGGCAGGTTTGTATTTATACCTCAATACTTCGTCTCAGTAGAAGTCATCCACTGTTGGACGTACAAGGCTCCCTCGATAACCGGTCCTGTGTTACCCGCATCCAACGGTTTCCGGCGACCTTACAAGTTTACTAAAATTATTTATAAAAATATATTCTTGTTAACTGACCATTTTCTAATACTAGTACAATAAGTAGTTCAATTTAAAACTTAATAATAAGTATATTTCTTATTCAGCACAAACTTGAGAATCTTAAAACAGAACCTTCATAAGATATACATCTTACTACTAAAAATAATTTTATTCATCGCTATTTTTTCAGAACTATATTATCATACTTTATCAACCTTACTGATTCGTTACAGCCCAGTGAAAATAGTCAGAGCGAAAATAACGCAAGAAGTAAACAATCGTTTAGTGTCTGCGGGTGTAGACATACAGAAAATTAGATTACCTCAAAATATTTTTCAAAAACAACGCATGCAACTTCATCAATTGCAAGAACTTAAATCTAAGGTAAACAATAGATAATGATGTACTCAATCTACATATATGGAATGTTTATAAAAATAAGATACTAGCTTTAGACACAAAGTACTCGTTTTTAGCATTCAATTTTTAAATAATTAAAAAGCTATTTATTACCATAGTTTTAACGTTAAGTTTTAGTTTTTCTAAAAAAGTTATTAACGTTTCAATTTGCAGATGATATCGCTCAAATATAAACGGACAAACATGCAATTTTTATTATGTAATTAGAGCTTTAAAATATGAAAAAATCATGATGCTAGGCCATGTTATGAACTTTAAAGAAAAAATATAACGACATAGATAACTTTGTCAGTTCAGCAGTTGTAGAGTTGCAAGTTAGACCACTTGCAAAATACGCTATAACGTGGAAAATTTCGTACAAAACTAACGAAATTATAAATAAACATAACAATTCGACACGATTTTAAGTACACGTGCTATAGATGACTACAGAACCCTATTACATGCGTAGTCTGTGGTGGTGTGTGGTCGTGGTCTTGGGCACTTTTTACTTTAAATTGAAGTTATTGAATTATTTAATCGAATGTTTTATATCCTGCAAATATTTAATCCATTGTAGTCTTTACAATCTATTGAAAAAAATAGTTTTGAAAAATACCATATTAGTTTTTGAAGTTAGTTTGATTACTTCGTAAGGATGTTGTATTTGGATGCATATCTGCATGTGGATACACATATTTTATAGAAAAAATATTGATAAAACATGTTCTACCATTACTGTTAATAGAAACATTAATAATACTTCTTCACATTTCACATTTATTTATAAACACATCTTCACATTTATTTACAGAAAAATCCTAATCACGAAAAAGTGAGACATCAAATTTTGACATTTTTGGATTCAAGTACAATTGGTTTTAAAAAAGAAGCTACACAAGTTCCCGAGTATACATCTCCTACGAAAGTCACAAAATCTTTCAAAAACTTGTCATCTGTTATATCTAACGTCAAATCGAAGGCATTGTCCTTTGTAAAATTAAATGATTCTCAAGTGAAAGACAAGCACAAATCACAAAATATTGACGTTGCTAAACGTGCTTTATCTTTACTAAAGACCCCTCCTGAATCAGCATCGGCTAGTCCTATTACCACAAAGCGTAGTCCCATTAAAGCATTCAATATTTCACAAAAATTTCCTAGAGATACTAATGAAACTACTGAAATTAATCAAAAATCAAAAATAATATCAAAGGAAGAGAAAAAAAACAGTACGATCAAGACCCTACAAGCGTCCATTTCATCAAGCGCTTCTGAAGAAGATTCGGAGAAAAGTGATCAGAAGAACTATAATACATTAAGTGTACAACAATCATCTAAATCTATTGAAACTCTTATTAAATCTCCAGCTCGAAGGCCTTCGTCTGCTGGGGTAGAATACAATCAAACAGTTAAAAAATTTACTGTAAGCAACGATAAATTGTTACGTACACAATCAGCAACGAATTTGGTCCCACAACTTAATAATTTAAATTTCATACCCAAAGCGTCACTAAATGCAGTAACAAAACCAAAAGATAATGACAATAGTAGCGACGATGTGGAGTCGTTTTCGGATGTTCCAGAGAAAAACACTCTTTTGAATGACAATATTGAAAATACCATAAAACAAACAAAAAGTGTTTTAAAAAACGCATCTTCAACGTCTTCCCTAAACAAAAAGAAAGTTTTGTTTGATATGGATGCTATTCAAATGAAATCAGTCAGTGCTTCTCCATCACAAAGCTTCACAGAAAAAAGTGATGGCAATGAAAAATACGAATTAGGCATTGTAAACCTTGACGGTGAAGAGTGGGACATATCCAGGTGTGTTTCCAATATTATAAATTCTCAATTTTTTATTCGAAAGTCACTATGTTGTCTGTTACATTTTCACGGCTAACCCGCTGCAACGATTTCATTGAAATTTATATTCTTGCAATATATTGCCTTCTATGATCATTTTCATTTGCTGGTTCTTTTCGGAGAAATATCATTTCAACAAGAGTTACGAGTTTGTATGTAGGTGGTCACCTGTTTATTTTCTCATTTAATAATTGTTACGTTAAATTATTATTACAGCATAGAAAATGAACCTCTCAAGATGGATACCAAGATTCAAAATGTTACTCGTACTACCAGTCCAAAGATTGCCGAGCTAAAGGAAAAAATTGAATCACAGTTGGCGCGGCGTAACGAGACCAACACTACGGCTCCGGTTGGTCGAGTGGATGTACTAACCGGCAACTTGATGAAAATGGCCAGTACTGGAGGTAGTAATACAAGTCTTGGCAGCTCAATTTTAGATGATTCTGAAAGTATAATTGGAAATCATAAAACTGTTGTAAAACCGAGGAGGGTCACTACAAAAGATGATAGTGATATAGAAATTTCAGAGTTCAGTATAAATGGTATAATCAATAAAAATGAATCTTTTTAAGCTTACATAGGCCAGAACTTATGTTTAATTAACTCATGTATCGTGAGTAAGTACCTTACAAAAATGTAAGTTTAATATTTTTTACTTTGTCAATTTATATGTAGTCCAGTCAATTAAAGCTTAACTTTGCCATTTTGGTTGAATACCTGCAACCAACGCCAAAATTTCCGTAAGTCTTCGTAGATTAGTATACTAAAATTGCAGGGTGCTGCATTACCGGCAAAGGGTGCAAATAAAAATAAAATAAATAAATAAAAAAAATTTTTCGTCTATATCTCGCGATTGGCTGGAAAAATAAAAAAAGATCCTACTACAAAATTATAGGAATTTAAATCCCCTAAAAAAAATTATGAACGTATTTTCGCGTATCTCTCATAGTTTTTGCACAAAATGCATTTAAATGTGCAAAATAGTAAAAATATTTTTTTTTTTTTTTTTTTTCATTTTGAAGCGATCCTACATGTTTCTTTGGGATTTAACATGTTTCTTTCTATCAGGCATATTACATGTCTCCCGTTCATTAGATGGCCATCCTTTCAAATTTGAAAATTTGCAATTTTGCGCTGAATCCGATGGAATAAAAAAAATATGAAATTAAAATATCATTTAATAAAATTGAAACGAATTTTTTGTCAAGATTATTAGGTATATGAAAAAAGGTATAAATAAGTAAAAAAATGTCCGAAAAATATTACAGCTTGAACAGCGCACCATGCAGTCACTTTTCGCAGGTGTGTGGCTCCTCGTGCATCACTCGTGGATTTTCGGTGCCCCACAAGCGATAGTTTTGCTTGTTCACGTACCCGCTGAGGTGGAAATGAGCCTCATCGCTCATTATGATTTTGGGCGAAAAATCGTCTACTAAAAATTCACCTTAGGGACGACCGGCTGATGGCTAATTGCGAGGCACGGCGTCTGGTCGATGTTTCAGGCAATAGCTCGACATCCTCGGCAACAGCTGCGATATTCTCGGCAGAATAGGCTCTCCGGGGCCGGCCACTCTTGGCAGCGTCTCTTGTGATCCCTGGCCAAACGGTGCAGTATTTGCGCAGTTAGTGCTGGACGACCGGGGAATCGGCGATGGAATTCGCGCTGCGCCAACACCATAGACGAATTGTTACGCAAAAGAATAGATACGATAATTCCGCGTTCCGTGGGGAGTGTATCGCTCCATGGCTTGTTCACTTGTATTCTACATCTGTCTAGTTTACAAATGTCAAAACAGATTTAACATTGGCCGCCATTTGCAAAAATAAGAGCATCGTTCAATAGGGTGATTTCTTTTGGCCCACCTTGTATTACGGTCAGCATTATCAAAGACATATTGAACGAAATCATCAATAATTATAGTCTTCTGAGGTTGAATTATTGATGAAGCTTCATGAAGCTGAATATATGGTATGATGTGTAAACACCCAGTTTGCTTATTAGATTGATAACTAACATCGATCCTGTTTTTCGATAAATGTATGTTCCAACAGCTAGTTGAAGAAACGAATGAAGGATTTAGGACGAAGTGCTGAAATAATACTATAGGTACGCAATAGTATTTTTGGGATAACAGGACATTCATCTGACACGATATTTTGATCATTTAATAATAATTTATGTATAAAGCAAGTTAATAGTGGAGGTATTTCTGATACAACGTTATCAGGGAATTTGTCCGGTTGTAGATAACTTTTTGTTTCGTAACGAGTTTCCTTTATTATGTCCTGTAAAATTTCTGCACAGTGATAATTGTTTTCATAGCCATTTCACTAAGGTCCTCACTCTTACCATACCTATCACTATAATCAGTATGCAATCCTGAGAGGATTGTATACTTTTCACAACAATTGTTGCATCTTACGTTTTCTTCATACAAATAGAACATAAAAATGAAGGATTCATTGTTTCCTTTAAATTGAAAACAATGAATCAAGTTTATTTTGTAAAAAATCACTTTTGGACAGTTAGACGCACAAAAATGAAATATCCGTGAAACGACAGTTTGGAGTATAGTAACAGTAAGTGACAAATAGTTACTTGAGCATTTTCTGCTGCAGTCTTACTCATTGCACTCAGCGAGTTTTTGTCATTTGTCATTTTTGACATTTTTGTCTAAATCTCTATCTTTTTCGCTCTTATTAGGAAACTTACGGTCTTATTCGAGCACATTGGTCCTATTTTTCGATCCTATCCTATAGATCTTCATTGGGACTATTTACGTCGAGCCCAAGGGTCTCATTTTTGTCTTTTCTCCATATTCACTCTTATATTTCTATCTCTTACGCTCGCATTGGAATAATTGTGGTCTCACTCGCACGCATGCTCTCTTCATGCGCATGCGTAGAAAATTGTAATCAGTGGGAGCAAGAGAGTAGTGTAGTAGAATAGTAGTAGAGAGAATAATATAAAATATACCACGCTCTTTCTCCGCCAGTGATGTACGTCCCCCTGAAATGTCATTTATAATAGCTCAGGTAAATGGAGAGGTAATATATACCGCAAATATACATTTCAATCTCAATTTTGCTCTGAATCCAATGGAATAAAAAAAAAACTAAAATTAAATTATCACTACATAGTATAAGCCAAAGTCGCTTCCACTCTGTCTGTCCGTATAAATGCTTCGATCTATATATCTACGCAACGGACTTTGACGACGTTTTCTTTACTAGGTAGAATGATTCAAGAGGAAGGTTTAATAATTTAAAAAATGTATAAAAATAAAAAAAAGCACGAAACATTTCAATTAAATCCCAATGAAACATGTAGTATCACTTCAATATGAAAAAAAAAGATTAATAGTATTTTTTTTTTAATTTTGCACCTTTGATTGTATTTTGTGCAAAAACTATGAGAGATACGCAGAAATATATTTGCAATTTTTTGTAGGGGATTTAATTTCCTACAATTTTGTAGTAGGATCTTTTTTTATTTTTCCAGAATCGCGAGATATAGATTGTTTTTGCACCCTTTTGCAATGTATTTGCACCCTTTGCCGGTAATGCAGCACCCTGCAATTTTAGTATATTAATCTACGAAGACTTACGAAAATTTTGGCGTTGGTTGTAGGCGTTCAACCAAAATGTCAAAGTTAAGCTTTCATTGACTGGACTAATGAATTGAACTTGATTAATAAAATGTAATATAATAAGGACGTATTCTTATATGAAATAAATTTAAAAAATGGAAATGTATGAAGTTTTATTCGCTATTAATTTGATTTCTAAACTGAGCACTGTTACAAATATTTTATCTACCTTTAAAATTCTATCTAGGTTCTTTGGTATTAAGTTTGAACTTCGTTCATGCATTAAGTCGATATTAGCTAATTACAATAGGCAAGGAGCTACTCTCACGAAAAGTAAATCTGTTCTAGCCTGGCATACATAGATACACATTGATACTATACTTTGTCCATTCGTTTAATATCTTTTTGACAGGTCACGCCTATAAATTACCGGTATTTTTTTTCGTAATAATGTACTACAGTAATGTCGTACTTTATAGACGGGTAGGGAAGTGGGCAGTGTGCATAGCTAAAAACAACATATAAAAAAGTTCTTGAAATACGATAAATCGATTAAACGATTAAAATGATCTATCTTGTTATTATGATAAAAATAATTTGTCTTCATGTAAGTATTGTTTCTGTAAATTCAATAAAATAAAAAGGAAATTAACATAGTATGACTTCAAGATTGATTATTTGCTAGGAATTTAGACGAAATTTTGGAATTTAAGTTCAAACTTAGAATAAAAAACAATAACTCTGTGCATTAATCAATTTATTTTTGGACCACTGACTTAAAATGTAACTATGCACGCGTTAGTAAAATTTGACTTTGAAACGCGTGGTTAATAACGTTTAAATCCAGAGTTATGAAAAAAATACATTTGAAAAATCACAATACTATACTACTAAACCGACCTTCAAGTGACTGTGTTCGGAAGTTTTCTTTGTTCTGGGTCAATTATATATCATAATAGTGCACATTTTATTTATTTACATTACTGACTTAAAGAATATTATATCGATAGATTTTGATTTCAAATCGAATCGGTGACGTGTGAGGGCGTCACTAATTTCGAAATTTGTTGAAGTGTCAAAAAGATAATAAAGGAATGGACAGAGTATAGTAAATATTTTATTACTATGGAGTTATTAAATATATAAATCGTCCAACGAAAGAAGTACCACGGCGATAGGAATCTGATAGGTTTAACATCAGTTACATAAAACTGTCTGCTTGTCACAGATAATTTAAAACTGTATATATATTTAAAAATATAAACCTCTCAATATGATAACGATCTCATTCAGATAATATGACTAGAAGGATATAGGAGGTGCAGACTTAGGCAAAGTTCATATGATCTTGTGTTCATATTGATTGAGAATGGACGTGGAAGAGGCTATTTGGTTTTGGATTTTATACCGAAAACTGAGACGAAGAAGATAAAAACGATACTGGGTGCATCCTATTTTAAGTGAAACACTATCTTCAAGCCTTTTCAGGGTTCCGAAGCTCATGACTCGGAATCCTTATAGATTCTTCATGTCCGTCTGTCCATCAGTCCCTCCGTCCGTCCGTCCTCGACTTACCGTCCAAACGGTAAGTGCTAGAAAGATAAAACTGCATGAATATGTGTTGTAATTACGTTGACAAAGTGGTAAAATGCGCTCACTTGGAAAAGTCGTACAAAATTAACGCATTAATAAGTAAACATAACAATTATCTATTGGATACGATTTTAATCCACGCACCATTATGGGTGACTGAGGAACCCTTTCCTGTGCGTGGCCTGACATGCACTTGGCCGATTTTTGTAACTTAATATCGCGACCTGAGACTACACGAAGATTTTTTTTAACTATTTAAGGATGTCAGTTACAGCTTTTAATTTTTTATATGATTGCGTTAAAAACTATTTAAAAAACCCAGAGATAGTGCTATTATGGTGTGATAAGATCACCATCAGAGACCCTATGGAGGTTAAATGTAGTGAAAAGAATAAAAAATATGTATTTAACTATCGTCTTTCTTTAGCACGAAGGTGTTTCGAATGTACATTTGGCATATAATATGTAACAAATGGCGAATTTTGCACCGGTCAATAGACGTAAAGATAGTTTTTGCCCACTGGCCACTGGCTTTGATAATATAGTGTCCACTGGCCACTATATTGTCAAAGCTATATTTATGTTTTACACAACCATGTTAAAACAAGAGATGGAATAAAACAGGACGACATGATTTATCCAGCGCCATTACTTATTATGAATCCAACTAACAGTAGCAAGCAATCCTCGTAACAGATATTAATATAACCAAAATTAACAAATTACTTTGTAAATGAAGAAAAATTAGATTGGCAAGAAAAAATGTTGTAATACGCATGTTATTGGTCCAATGGTACCAATCGCCATAGCTGCAATGCTGCTGCTGATGGTGGTGATGCTCATTGGATGCAGCTCACGTGGGGGTGTTCAGGCGCACAAAATGCGCTGAGGTACGAATCACGGGCCTGGTCTACTCTGTCGTCAACGTTAGGCAGGGGCAATACGCTCCGGACCCACTAGACAATGGGCGAGAGTAGTCAGCTGCCCTATCGCGGCGGCTCAAAAGGTCGCTTATAGGCATACCTTCCTGGTCAGAGGTTTCTTGAGGGCGCAGGTACGACTCCTGCAGGCGCGACTGTCAAGGTGCTTCCGAAGCCTGTTAATAACACTCCACACGCTGGCAGAATGTGCGGCATACGGGTAGCCGAGACGTGATCTCATGGCCACCATCGGAGTGAGGATTCTCTCGCTCCGTAACATGGTTGCGGCCATGATAGAGTTGAGAGGGCATGAAACTCCGCCGTCTCTTTCTCCGAGGAAGTTATGTTTGCGAAGGAGATGGCGGAGCAGGACCGGGAGAGATTCAGAACTCTTTCAGCCCACCAGGACCGAGATCGGGCGACTCCGGCGGCGTTAGCGCGAAAAGAAATTAAATGACCTTTTGGAGAGAAAAAATGAAAAATCGGGGTTCACATCTACAAGACGTAGATAACCCGAGGTAGGTTGGGGTTCCAGGGGCTTCCTTTCGAGGAGTATTTCATGGTTCCTCGGTTCATAGTACCCCAAACGGCGTGCGGCTTTAGCCGTTTCGAGTCCGACATAGCCAACCAACTGGTGGAATTTCCATACGCAAAACAAAAGAAAGAGCGACATTTACAAGGACAAGTCACTGGATCAGGGCCGGATTTACCATATAAGCTGAAAAAGCTGAAGCTTGGGGCAGCATAATTAGGGGGGCGGCAAAATGGCCCAAAAACTAAACTGGTACAGAAAAAAACCTTTTTTAGGCATTGGGAGTATATATCCTGTGTCGCGGTGGGCTCTACAAACATACATAAAACTAACACAGAGGACACCTAGACTTAGGACAATAATTTGTGAATTGCACAAAGTGTTTTCCCTCGTAGGAACCTACGACACTTGGCGCAGTAGAATGCAGCGTGGCGACCACTTAAAACACCTTTTTTTTGACGTGTGGACACCCCCTCGGGCCGTCACGCTACCGGAGTTTGCAACGGGGCTGTATGTCGGCATCGAACCGACTAAAACCAAATGGTGTGCCACTCTGCACCTGAAATAGCAGGGGTCCAAGGAACCTGTGATTACGCCCTCTGAACCTCTCCCAGTGCTTCCTCTCACTGAAGCGGGTGCCATCAATTGCTTATCTCTTCATGACGACGTACGGCATACGTGGACGTCGCCTCCACTGAAGCCTGAAAGCCACTGAAGCGGATGGAGGAGAAAATTTTCCGTCCATTTGCGGCCACACTCAGGGTAGCATGAACATGGCATAGATCGCAGAAGGTTGCGACCGCGGTAACCGTATATGGCTCAAACCACCAATATCCTCTGGGGTCACCAGAGGCGTGCCATATTTTGGTCGGTCAGAGCCGCCGCCCACACCGGTGCATCGTACCGTGCCATAGACCAGACAACTCCCGTGTACAGACAAAAGTCATTCAAGTGCGGAGACAGTGTCGACCAGCTTCGGAGCAAGCTGTCGGAAGTGCTCATCGAAGAGCCACCTACTGTCAAGCATCAGGCCCAGATAACCAACACGACCTAGACAGGTCTTGTCGATACCCCGCCGCTGCCGACCAAGTACTGCCAACTCTTGGATATATTGATGTTGACAGGTGCATGGTTAGATCATAGAGGCCTATTTGCGCGACAGGACGGTGAAGTTTGTGGATCGGAACGGGGTGGAGAATCGAAGGAAAGTGTGTTGCGGGGTTCCTCAGGGCTCTGTATTGGGCCCATCATTATAGAACCTCGCATACGATGCGGTACTTCGCACCAGTCTGCCCTCTGGCCTAAGTGTCGTCTGTTATGCGGACGGTACCCTAATGCTGGCCAGAGGGTCACGCTTCGAGAAAGTGCTTCTGCTCGCCGAGCAGGGAGTGGCTTGTGTTATGGATAAGATTCGTGAGCTGGGCCTAAGGGTGGTGCCTCAGAAAACTGAGGCCATTTGTTTCCATGGCCTACGTAAGCGCCAGGAACCACCCAGCTCGCGCTTCCGAGTGGGTGACACTGAAGTCCAGGTGGTCCTGGACAGTCAGTGGAGCTTCGAAGAGCATTTCGGGCGATTAGTCCCCCGGGTTCGAGGGGTAGCAGGGGCGTACCATCGTCTGCTGCCCAATCTCGGAGACCAAGTGAAGAAGTTCGCTGCCTCTACATGGGTGTCGTGCGATCCATGGTCCTCTATGAGGCACACGTCTGGTCTAAGGACCTGGCGGATTCTTCCCGCTGTAGGGCTCAACTCAGGAGTCTGCAGCGGCTGATGGCCATTCGGATCGTACGAGGCTACCGTACGATCATGAGCCTAAATTACTACGGCAGAACGCACACACGCACGGCTCGAAACACAGGGCTGTGCCAGCCAACGCGCTGTTGGAGCTGTTCTGCCAAGCTTCAAAGCTTGGATAGAGAGGACCGACTGTGTCACCTACCGATTGACTCATATACTCACCGGACATGGTTGTTTCGGTGAGTATCTGAATAATCGGACGTGAGGTTATGGCACAATGCCATCACTGCGGGTCCGACGGGGACTCCGCGCAGCATACGCTAGAGGACTGCCCTGCGTGGGAGTCCAAGCGTCGAGACCTGGTCGGGCAGATCGGACGAACCCTGTCAACGACAGCATTGATCGCGGCAATGCTGGCCAGTGATGAAGGTTGGGAGGCCGCGGTCTCCTTCTGTGATAACGTAATGCTCCAGAAGGAGTCCGCAGAGCGGGATCGGGAAAGGTCCGATCCCGTTCGAAGGAGGCGGCGAAGGGAATGCGGTAGAGGCAGCTAATCCCCAATCGTTGCCTAAGGGTCGTTGCGGCTCCACCTGGGAAAATGTGACCACTGCAAGGGACTCGAGCAGGCGACACCCCGGTGCGGCTGAAGGGTTTCGTCTGGGGCGGGTTGATATTCGGCCTTTTACTGTGTAAAACGGTGAGAGGCGCGATATCGTCCTGCCCCAAGGGTAATTTATTGATTACCCTGAGATGTACCCCAGTCATGGGGTAAGGCAGAGGGGACTCCAGAAGTCGCTGATGCGTTCCTGGAGCTCCTCCCGACTGCCCAGATAGGCCGTCGCGGGGTTTAATGGGTAGACCGGTTCGCCGGGAGTCCCATACACGCCCTCGTCGTCTCCCCCACGGAGGGAATGGTGCGAAAAGCATTCCCGCGAAAAAAAAAGTTGCATGGTCAGCAGTATCGGGCCTTACTTACCTATCTTCCTTAGCTTACCCAAACCTTATAAGTAGTGCAGTAAAAAACAAGCTTTGCTAGCTTAAAAAAAACAAAAGTCATAAAAATAATCTAGTAACTAAATTATTTCATAAAGAAAGGAATTAACATAATTGTGAACAGTGAATCTAATTTTAGGAGTCAGTAGGGGCGACAGAAATTTTAAAGCTTTGGGGCGGCAAATGTGTAAATCCAGCACTGCACTGGATGAGACAGCACGATATATATTTTTCTATCGCGCCGACTGATTGCATTTTAAAAAAAGATATAATAAATAAGAAAAACCCGAAACATATTAATTAAATCCCAATCAAGCATTTCGTCAAAAGCATCGTTTCAAATTGAAAAAAAAAACATATTGTAATAGTATTTTTTAAATTTTGTACCTTTAAATGCATTTGGGCAAAAACTATTATAGTTATGCGAAAACACGTTGACATTTTTTGTAGGGAATTTGCTATCGTCTCGCGATAGCAAATAAATTCCCTATATTGACGTAAGCAACTTTTGCACCCTTTTGCGACTTTTTTGCACCCTTTGCCGTCAATGCACCCTGCAAGTTTAGCATCTACGAATACTTACGGAAATGTTAACGTTGTTTGCAGGTCAACTCAAAATGTCAAGCTTTCATTGACTGGACTAGATAGTTTTCTTTGAAAGTTCAATAATGGATCCTGATTTTTTGTAGATTTTTTGAGCCAGCCGTTTGGCTTTTGGAGAGGGAGAGGCCTGTTTTTACTAAAATTGGGCTTAAAAGTTGAATCTCGCAAATGGATACCTAAATTGAAATCGGCCAAGTGCGTGTCAGGCCACGCACAGGAAAGGATTCCTCAGTCACCCATGGGACGTGGACGTTATGTTTCAAACGTCATACAAAATTAGCGTAAATGCGTTAATTTTGTATGACGTTTTCCAAGTAAGCGCATTTTACAAGCCAAGTCTCTCTAACTCCTGAACCAACAAATTCATCTAATCCGTTATAGTTTTCCTTCAAAGTTAATTAAATGTACGTACCATCACAATTTTTTCCAGATTTTTTGAACCAGCCGTTTAGCTTTTAGAGGGGGGGGGCGCCCTGTTTTTACAAAAAAGTGCCCTTTAAAGTAGAATACCTATCTCGAACAGGAATAACTAAATCAAAAAAGTTTTTAAGACCTATCTAATGATACCCCACACGATGCGGTAGCTACGAGAAAAAAAGCATCCCCACTTTACGTATAGGGGAGGTACCCCAAATAAAAATATTTTTCTTAATTTTATTGTAGCACTGTCGAGGTAATTACCAACACATTCAAGCAGTTCAATCTATAAGGGTTCCGAGTCATGAACTACGGAACCTTAAAATCTGAATATTTTAAACGGCTACACTTTTATCCAACACGAAAAAAAACAAATACAACCGATTTTTAAAATGTTTATTTTCAATAATAATATGTCTACGTCTCCTTCTTGGTGTCGGTCTTTCCACCACGAATTCTTCCGGTTCTGCGGGCAGCAATAAGACCAACCTTGCGACCGGCGGATGTTCCTCTCTTGACAGTCGAAGCCTTACCTGCAATGCAAAATAGTTCATTGTTTCTGTATATTGTAACCACATCTTTTATATAAGATGCCATATGCACATATATTAGATATTCAGATTTGTTGTAATATTGTATTCTACTTACCTATATGCTGGTGATTACCACCACCGTGAGGATGCTCAACGGGATTCATGGCAACACCTCGTACATATGGCCAGCAGTTACGCTTAACCTTGTACTTGTGGTAGGCACGACCAGCCTTTAAGATGGGCTTGTCAATACGACCACCTCCAGCAACAATACCTGTTGATGGAAAACCATAATGTAGAAAGCCAAATTTCAATAGTGATTGATATTTTCGTTAAGACATCATCAGAAAGAGCCTCTGTGTAATCAAAAGTTTTCAGAGTAGGTAAGTTAAAAACATCATGTCCGTATAGCTAACTAGAATAATAAATAGGTGAGTCCATCCAACACAAGTTCAATCAGTGTTTTATAATAAATCCTTGTTCCCTTGTTTTATCATTTGATAATAATTGCATTACAGTTTGATGTTCGAAATTTCTGTTTGAAGCCTCCTTATAAGTAAAAACCAGTTATGACCTTTCTCTTATATGACATAACTCTCAACCTCAACACTATATCTATTAAATTTAATTTCTTGATGGTATTATCAGAAGAATAACTGAACTCTGAGCTGAAAGCATATTTGAATAATTTTAAGCATTTTTACTCACCAACCATCCCTCTGTTGCTAGAAGGTAGAACTTTCTTGGCTCCAGATGGTAGTTTAACCCTGGTACGCTTGGCATCAGGGTTGTGGCCAATAACAGTGGCAAAGTTTCCAGAAGCACGAGCAAGCCGGCCTCGGTCACCCATTTTTTCTTCTAGGTTGCAAACAATGGTACCTTCAGGCATGGCACCTACTGGCATTACATTGCCTAAAAATAAACATAGATATTCATATATTCTGTTAATTTGTATTATTTCTTGATCACATTTTATATTATTTCTTTTATTACATTATTTCTTAAGAAAAAATGATTGATAATTATGGACTGTGTTTTTTTTTATATATTAGTCTGTCTAAGTGATTCTTCTTTGCCTGATGGAAAGCATGATCAGAATCCAAGAGTGATAGTTTAGTGCAATGCTCCTGAAGCATTTGATCTCTGGTCTCGCACTTGCCAATAAAATACAACAGCATGAATGCTGTAATTTTTAGTTCAGTTTTCTATGCAAGTGTAGTAACAGTGTAGAATCAATGAGCTGGCTTGACCGGGGACGGTCAAGCCAGCACATTGATTCCAGAAACCAAATAGCCTATACAAATTCATCATACATAATTATGGAATTACACAAATTATTATTAATATTATATTTTTACAGTTGCATGAAGCACATTATTTTAAACTTACCATAATTTAAAATAGAAGTTAATAAATAACTTTAACTTACCAACTTCCAAGGTTGCTTTCTTGCCACAGTATACAAACTGACCAGTATAGAGACCCTCAGGTGCAATGAACAACTCCTTGCGTGTCTTAAACTTATAGGGGTCACGGAAGTGAACCACCGCCAAGGGAGCACCACGACCAGGGTCATGGATAATGTCCTTAAATTTTTTTTAAAGATAATTAGATTAAGTAAGATAAAATATGAATGTAAATGAAACCTTAAATTTTTCATCAGTAAGAGCCTCTGTGTAATCAAAAATTCTTCAGAGTAGGTAAGTTAAAAGTCATCATGAGCAAAAGCATGTTGCTGACAACAGTTTACATACTTAAATATAGTGCAAAAGATTGGTTCAATAATCACTTAATTTAAAGAAAAAATAAAATCAACAATGAATGCGTATGTAAGACTAAATTTTTTAAATGGTTATGATCCTACAGACTTCGCCTTGGCTACAAAAAATCTAACAACTTTAACAATAAAAGGTCACAAGGTTATGACTGAATAGCAAATAATGAAAATGATAAGAACTTAGAAATTGGCTAACGGAGAAAGAATTCTCGTAACATTTCTTAAGTGTTTAGGACAACTGTGATGGCCACAAAAATCATTTGTCTACTCCTTTTTGAATTTGCAAATTCTCAGCAATGCTTACAAATAAAATGATCAGGGATCTGTAGATAAGTAACTGAAATAGTACCAGACTTGTGGAAAGTTACACAAGTATTTAGATGTCTGTTGTAAACGACAATTTTGAAACAAGTGCAACTTGTGTTCAATATCGTTTAAAAGCATGTGGACATCGTGATTGACGCTATAACAGTCCACTGCAGTACATAAGCCGCTAGTATCAGATTACTGAAACCAAACTTGTCTCCATGCTTGTACATGTGTAATTGTTTGTAATTTAAAAACAAACATTACCCACCTTTACAACACCCTTGATGTAACCATGACGTTCAGCGTAATCCAAGGAACGGAGTTTAGGAGCTCCTTTCCTTTTCTTCGTATGTGATACGAACACTGAACCGGCACCTTTACGTTGAGCACGAATCACACGACCCATGATTACGTCCCGTCACTGAAAGTTTACCAATATTAAATAAAAATTCAGCCACTATCCAGCGGATAAGTTAACTCAATTAGATATTTTATAGTTTTCAGAAAAGAAATTGTAATACACATTGTGATAATACAGGATTGAATTTCCATTCCAGAATTTACGTACATTTCTCAGACGGACACTTTTGAAAGAACCTGTAAATGTTGCCAAGAATCCAAGTCGACTTGTTATTTGGGTTTAACCGTTTTTTTTTAACGGCAGCACTGAAGAGAGCGTTTTTCAAGATTTTTGGTAGAATTTGAAATTTTACTACTAGCATTCCCGAAATACTCACAATCACAAGAGTAACAATTTGTTGTTGTGAGCTACGAATAAATAATAAGTCAGGAAGTCTAACTACGCTCTAAAAATGACCCAACAAAAGTCGGGTCCAAGTAGGCGGGGCTTAAAAGTCGTGCCCACCGCGTCATTAGTCGGACATTGTTCTTGCCAGCGATCACACTTCACATTTCGATTTATTACTGTGTTGTCAATAATCATTCCAGTGAAGTGGTGCAGGAGCCATACAAGGCTAAAATGTCCAGGGATCACTTTTCAGTAGTAAGTAGTAGCATAATTATAATTATATTTAATGATTTGCAAATATGTTATCAAATCGAGATGGATAACACTATGCAACATGAAGTCAGTAAATTTTTGATTGAATTTTTTTCTTCTTGGTGAAATATTGAAAAGAATATAGATAAAATATTTTATTATTATAAAATAGGTATATTCATTCTGATAATTTTATAACGATAATGTATTTTGCATAATTTGTTTTCTTTTAGTTTTCCTGCCGATGCAATTCGGCAAAAAATTGGATAGCTGCAGGTAAGTTGGAAAGCCAGTAATATGACTGGATGCCTGTGAAAACCAGCGGAGTAGGCTCTATTCATTTTGATGAAAAAGTTTTTTACATATCATTAAAAGGTTAAACAATGTTACACAAAACTGAAGTACCAGTTTGTACAGTAAGTACTTACCGTTTCATTATTAAAATAATTATATTTATTATCCAATCTGAAATGAAACTGTTTTTTTTACGCAGACGATTCGTCTTGAAGAAACGCTAACATCTTCAAGGAATACTACAGAAAATGAAAACAGCACCAATGAAAGATTACAATCGATATGTAATGATGGTCCAGCTTTTTACACTTGTGAGAATTACTATAGCATTGAAAATAATAAGTTCATTGTTTAGTGGAATTAAAGCATGTTTAAATTTTTTTGGTTGATGAAAATTCACGTTCTGCAAATTTTAAAGTATGTGATTTACCTGAGCAGCACTAAAACAAATACTGCAGAACCTCAAGCGCATAAGGCACAAAAACCTAAATTGGTGCGGTTTGACTGCTATTTTTTACACCTAATCTTTGGGTTCGATATTTTTAATTTAGCTGTATATACGTATCTATTTTAAATAAAGACCGTCTTTCCTAGATTTGAAATTGATCATCTATGTTATTTTCAGGAGAATAAAATCATCACTGAATATAACGATGGAGTTAGAACCAAGAAAAAAAAATTTGAAAATAGACTTGTTTCAGACGAAATCAATACTTTTAAAGAAAGAGTATTATGCGTAACGCCAATATTAATATACCATCATGAGATATTGAATCTGCTCTGAATACACCTAGAACAACCATGTTAAAACATAAACTACGAAAAAAATCTATTTTGGCAGTGATACGACTATCACGAATCAGAAATCTAGAACGCAGGAAAAATGGTGATACTGCGAAAAAACAGTCACCATACAAATAATGACCATTTTATTTTTTTTATAAAATGTGTAATCGTTAAATTTCTCAGAATCCGTCTTCACTACATTTTACCACTTTCGTAGAGCCTCTCGCGCAAACTATTTAAGTAGTTTAGAAAAAAATGATATTCCTTAAATATTGTGAAAAAAGATTATTTTTTAATGTCTTCTAAGCAAAAACAATTAATAATTATATTTCGAGGGACATAGCGTTTATTACAAAAAAATATAAAAATTATATTGTTTTATTATTTTAATAACTGTCCGGTCGACTTATTACATAACATCGTTCACGCTGCTGTCATAGCAGATATTGCAGCAAGCGCATGAACCAATTCCTGCTTTTGTTTTGAATTCAAACCAATCACAAACAATGTCTATTTCTAACCTCGGTTAAGATTGGTTTTTGTTTCATAAGTCGTTTTGGTTTCAAGTTGGGCCACTTTTTGTATGAAATTTGTTCCGTGTTAGACTTCCTGACTTATTATTTATTCGTAGGTTGTGAGAGAATTTATTATTGACATTATGGACAATAAATTCTTTAAAAGTTTACATACAAGACACTAAACATGAATTTCTGGAACGACGAATGCGGTCTTACTTTCTAAAATATTTTCTAGTTGTCCAACAATGTAACCACCACAATTTTGTAGTTTTCGGACTTATTGAGATTTTGTTAGTATTATTTCTTAGTGGAAATAGAAATTTAAATCTTTAGGTCCTAATTATCTCATAGAGGTAAATAGAAGAAAAGATGCTTAAATTGCAACAAAAGAAACTAGTGAAACCTGTTCGAGGTGTTATAATCAAGCCCAGTGTATTTTCCGATAGCTTTTTTAATGAATTATCGGTTACTAGCTACTTTCACTACGACTGAGTGTTGAGACTCGAGACTGACTGATACTGAATTATTCAGAATATTCAGTAATACTGAATATTCTGAATAACCACCAAACGTTTCGATTTCCTTTCCAATAATTTTAACAAAAAAGAACCGACTTCAATGAATAACTATTCCGAGTATCCAATTTGCGACATTGTACCTATGATATTTGAGGAGTTCCCTTGATTTCCTTGGGATCCCATCATCAGATCTCGATATGGTGACAATGGGACCACCTGTAAGCTACGCCCATTCCAATGCAAAAAGAATTTTTGAAATCGGTTCATAAACGACGAAATTGTCGCTGAACATACATAAAAAAAAAAAAAAAAGATTCCGACGAATTGAGAACCTCCTCCTTTTTTTTAGCACTTAGAAGTTAGCACCCCATCATGGAATATTGTAAAAAAACTTATATTAATCGATTGCTAGTTGAATTCTGCTTCGATTGGTTTTATTTTTGGGATAGCTAGTGGCTTAGATTTTTTATTAATAATAATAATGTGAGGGGTGCTGGAAAAAATAAAAACTTCAACTAGCAATGTTTAAATAAAGATTTTTCAAAAATCTGAGTTACTAATATAATGTACCTTTCTACTAGCAATCAGCACCACCCCTTTTTTCATACAAAGCTCGATTATTTATCGAATTATAATCAATTTCAATCATCCGAACTATCGACTCCCCCGCGCATGCGCGCCACACAGCAGTCCGGTCGTCGGCTCGTCGGCCAGTTCAGTTTCGCCTTGAACGAATTGGGTCTAGCAGCAGCAGTTCTATGCAAGCGGTAAAAGACTTCCTGCACCAAGAGGTTGCCCACCTGAAGTTTACAAACTCATGGCTGAATGTTGGGGTGATACTGATGGTTCCAGAAAACAACCACAAGCTATTATGCAAGATATGAATCGAATAAAGTATCAAGTATATAATTCAAGAAGAAATCACGCATACGCGAAATTCAAAAGTTTACCATTTTATTGATAGATCTCTATTGGTTTGAAGAATGTAGTAATCGTTTTTCCCAATGACTTGAACTAGTCCAAAATCACTGATTTTTACTGTATTATCATTTGCAACGAAAATGTTTCTAGCAGCCAGATCACTATACTCTTTTTGCCAATATAATCCATTCCAGTGGCAATGTGAAGGGCAAAACTGAGAAGTCTTTTGTGCGTAAGACTCTCACGATGAATAGCCAAATAACTTTGGAGAGAACCGTGTTTCACAAATTCCATAACTAAACACACATCTGTCTCACGTAATACCCCTTTTACCCTTTTTTTTACCCTGGATGCTTTCGAGTCTGCAAATGAAAAATAATGAGTGAATCAATTTACACATCCTTAAAAAATGATGAGTTTGTCAGTAGATTATATTTACTTTCATGATATCTATTTCCCTTTCGAAGTAACGTAAATCTGCTTCCAGAGCTTTCATTTTTAATTTTTTCACCGCTACTTGTTGAGGTTCAATGTCCTTACCATCTTTTTCCATAGTACCAAGATACACTTCTCCATAAAAACCTTGACCAATTCGTCTTTGTAGAATGACGTTATGTTCTGAATTCAGTTCAAAAATACTTTGCATTTGTCCTAATAAGCTGCCGTCATTATATCGAAACCTGAGCTGACAGAATCATCGCAACCTCCACTTGCTCTGGCCCACCAACTCAAGTATGAGGATAGAGGTCATCAGCGTCTTGGAAGAGATTCATATTATTTAAATACGATCTTGGGAAGCCTAAACAGTTTGAGCGTATCATTGAATTTGAAAATTTTGCAATAGAATATATATTAAAAAATTTAATCAGAATAATGCTCACTGCTGGCATTACTTTCATCATCCCATGGCAGAGTTGTGTATTCTGTAAAGATACTACTAGCTCTAGATTCACCTTCAGTTGAAGATTGCAGCTCCAAAGTGTGACTAACGTTGTCTCCAACAACATTCAAGCTATTCGAACGTTTTGGACCTGCTACAGCGTATGCGTGATTTCTTCTTGAATTATATACTTGATACTTTATTCGATTCATATCTTGCATGATAGCTTGTGGTTGTTTTCTGGAACCATCAGTATTACCCCAACATTCAGCCATGAGTTTGTAAACTTCAGGTGGGCAACCTCTTGGTGCAGGAAGTCTTTTAACGCTTGCATAGAACTGCTGCTGCTAGACCCAATTCGTTCAAGGCGAAACTGAACTGGCCGACGAGCCGACGACCGGACTGCTGTGTGGCGCGCATGCGCGGGGGAGTCGATAGTTCGGATGATTGAAATTGATTATAATTCGATAAATAATCGAGCTTTGTATGAAAAAAGGGGTGGTGCTGATTGCTAGTAGAAAGGTACATTATATTAGTAACTCAGATTTTTGAAAAATCTTTATTTAAACATTGCTAGTTGAAGTTTTTATTTTTTCCAGCACCCCTCACATTATTATTATTAATAAAAAATCTAAGCCACTAGCTATCCCAAAAATAAAACCAATCGAAGCAGAATTCAACTAGCAATCGATTAATATAAGTTTTTTTACAATATTCCATGATGGGGTGCTAACTTCTAAGTGCTCTTTTTTTTGAAGTCAGTTAAAAACCCATCAATAGCCACACACAAAGGCAAACACTAAACGTCAACGTCGTCAACTGTCAAAATAACCCTCATATATGATATTTGAGTTTGAACTGTAAATTAAAAATACATTGCATTTCTTGTGTGGTGTAGTTGAAAATTAATTTAATTGTATATTACACCTACTAGTCTTTGAATTCCATTCCGTACTTTAAAACATATCGTACAACTAAAATTTGTTGTACAATTTAATTCAACGAAATCTGAACTGGCAAGTGTTTTATTTAAATGACTATTTCGACCAGAAGACTTGTTCAGATTGCAGCATGGGGTGGCTTAGTAGTTAGTGGCACAGGGTTTTATTTACAACAAAGGTTTATAGACAGAGTAAAAGCCTTTGATTACTACAAAATGGCTTTAAAGAGGTTACGTACTCATCCTGGAGCTGTTCTTCATTTAGGAGAACCAATCAAAGATAAGAGTTTTAAGATAACTGATGCTGTAAACAATTATTCTGACGGTAAAACAGCAAGATTTTGTATCCCTGTCTCGGGACCTAAAGACAGGGGTCATTACTACTTTTGGGCGGAAAATAAAGACAGTCAATGGAAAATAACCAGAGCCGAGTTAGAATTAAAATCAAATCAGGATGCAAGACTTATCATAGTCAAATAATGACATTTATAAATCAATAGAAATTGTAGTCATAGTAATATAAAATAAATAAATTGTAAATATAATATATTTTATTATTGTAAAATAATTTGTTCAAAGATTGAACACTGTCCCCCTGTAAGATAATAAGTACATGGTAAAAATCTTTGTTTCAGTGATACTGAGCTCATACAGAGTTCTTATCATGCTAGAAGATGATTATTGAATAATTATTATTGAACTGGCAGAACTTGGTTTGAAGAGGATTAGACTTTATTTTTCAATAATAATTTGTACCAAAAATGTTTGTCGGAACATCAAAAGAAAGGTTCTTCTATCATAATACATTGGTATGCCTAGTAAGGGGTTTGGTAGGTCAAAACATCACTGTGGACCTTCGTAATGATGCTTATGTTTGTGGAAAAATAGATATAGTGGATGGGTAAGACATTTTACAATTACATAATACAGTCTTAATTTTTACCTATTTGTTTACTCAGATAAGCTGGTTAACCAGCTTATATAATAACAAAAATAAAAGTAAATGGTCATTTTCATCCTAAGTTATCTCACATATTTGTTTTTTTAACTAAATTTAAGTTATAGGCTTCATACAACATATTATTAAATAATTTTAATATTTAAGATCATAGGCTATTCCTGGTTTCTACGAATCTATAGTAACAAGCACTGGCAATGTATGTTAGGTAAAGCTAATTAAAATTATATTTTTAATATTTACTATCTAAAGAAAATTTTTATTTATTTTTTTTACAGTTATATGAACTTATCATTTACAAATGTTGTTTATTGCGATCCTCAAGGGAACGAATTCTTCTTTGAAAATATGTTTATACAAGGTCGCAACATTCGATATGTACATATCCCAGAAACAGTAAGTGATGTTCATTACTAAGGCCTGAGATACGATGTCAACGAGAGCGAGGCGAATGAGGCGATTGCGGCGGCGATGCGGACATCACGTTTTAGATATCTTAAAGCAGTGTGGGCGGTGTAATATTCCCCGCTCTAGTACATCCATTGCCACGCCGCTGCCTGCCGTTTCGCCCCCGCTGATTTCGTAACCGCAGCCTTAATAGTCTCTATTAAATAGATTTTTATTGACACAGACTTTTTGTTTTAGACATCTATTGTTGCAACAATTAAAAAAGAATTAAGTACAGGTAAAAGACCAGTGGCTAACAAGAAAGGTGTCAATCAATCTAGAAAAGTCAAGAAAGCTCTTAAACAACATTTAGATATTGTTGCTTCTTTGCAATAAACAATACTAAATTAAATACAGCTGTTTCTATTTTTAATTAATATTTCATTAAATAAAACTGTAGCAACTGGGCATATGTACCAAAAAACTATAGAATCCATTTATAGACCTGTAGGTAGGTCTGATAAAATTAACCCCTACCCAAAATTTTAACTTTATGATTGCAACCTAGGACAAATAAATTGTTAGTTGGAATCTAATCCTCCAAGGAAAGGTCAAGGTACATACAAATATTTAAAGCGAATTTGTATATTTTTAATAGATAAAAAAGCTGCCAAGTGCGAGTCGGACTCGCCCATGAAGGGTTCCGTAACAGCAAGTTACATCATTTATAAGTTCTTATAATAGTGTATTGATTGAATGAAAGTTAAATTGCGGCTTACGATTTATGACGTATTAAAAAAAAACTACTTACTCGTTCAAACCAATTTGCGGTGGTAGTTTACATGGTAATGTACAACATATATTTTTTTCGGTTTTAACACTCTTATTTTAGAAGTTACAGGGGGGGGGGACACATTTTTCCACTTTGGAAGTGTCTCTCGCGCAAACTATTTAGTTTAGAAAAAAATGATATTAGAAACCTCAATATCATTTTGGAAGACCTATCCATAGATGGGAAACACGTATGGGTTTGATGAAAAAAAATTTTTCGAGTTTCAGTTCCAAGTATGGGGACCCCCAAAATTTTTTTCTATTTTTGTGTAAAAATATTAATGCGGTTCACAGAATACATCTACTGACCAAATTTCAACAGTAGGTATAGCTCAGGGGGGGGACACTGTCGTACTTGATGTAGGTCTCCACTTTTCTGCTTAGACAGTACCGCCATCTCGTATAAGATCCGCTTAAACTTACAAGCAACTAGTGTCTAAAAATATCATAGATGACGCTTAGGTCAATATCAATAAACTTGCAATATAATTTTAATTTCAAAAAGAGCTGCTTCATAAATCGTTAAAAAAATTACTCTCTAAATATATGTACCACATTTATTTTCAACATTTTTAATTAATTTCGACAATATTTTAAATTAATTTCGACAGTATTTTAAATTTCTAAATTCTTTTATAAAATTTTTTTGGGTATGGCAATAATCCGGTAAAAAATCAAAATGGTTTCTACTTTCGGTGTACCTATATTATGCGTATTTGTAGTTTTTTTCTATTTTGTGTGATTATCAGTGATTATTGTGGTGTAAAGCTTTTGATAAAGCTTCAGAAAGAAGAAACAGTAATAGAAATCTTTGTAGATTACCCTTTTAAATGAGAAATGCATAAAGAAAAATTAAAAACATAGTTCACAGATGTGACAATAAACATTATAATAAATTAATAGTTGGTGTAAGTCAATAAATCGGGAATAAGTATAAGTAAGAAATAATTTTATCAGGGAAGCTTACCTACGATGGTGAGGATGAAATGAAGATATGTGCATAAAATTATTATAATAAGCTTAAACATAAAACATACAAGTGAATAAATGACTTTAATATTTACATTATAATTTTATTTTGTTTGTATTATAAAATTTTCGGTTTTGCAAACATTCAGGTTATTTTTCCACATGAAATTTCATTTTACTTATTTCATTGTCATCAAGAATCTACTAAATTACCTACTTCCTACTACTACATATAAACCCTATAGCTATACCTATAATAAATAAATAGGTAGGTATATATACATATAGCTATTGCCGTTAGTTCGGCGGATATGATACCAGGTGGCGACACTTCAAATATAGGTGTCAAAAATTCTCGTGAGTGGGCTCTCTATTCCACCTATATTACTATACTCTATGGTATAGCTCTTAAAGTTTCGGAAAAAAGTGACTGTGACATACGGACGGACAGACAGACAGACAGACTTGACGAATCTATAAGGGTTCCGTTTTTTGCCATTTGGCTACGGAACCCTAGAAATTACATTTGTTTGGTCCTATTAATGAAGCATCAATAAATTGTTAGCAAGACGATTTTTTTACGATTTGTGATTTGTATATGTAGGCGCATCGGTTATTTTAGCTGGCAACACTGTTAAGTGTCTAAAGGTAAGACACTGACACAACACCGGGCACTGGCGCGTGCGACCGGTGACCGCAGGGATGGGAATCATTGACACTAAAATAATAAAAACGCGATTGAATGATTGATTTTAGTCGATTACTTTCATGTCATAAGTACAGACAAGGATCACGGGTGACAATGGTTTTATCCCTTCCCTAGATGATTATTGTTCGTTCATTCGATTCGTGAGTTCCTTTAAAATGGAACGTGGTCGTACGGCGAGCATAATTATTGTGGATCATCTCGTGTGAGCACCACGTGTTCGGTGGAGTGTCTTATTTAAATGGGCTGCTATTCAATGTCCTAAGTGTATTTCGTGATCGAGAGTTACAATAAATTAATTGTACGAGAATATTCTCCTTGCCCGAAAACTCACGCCTACCCTCAATTATAAATATGAGGCCTACTGACGTTTCTAGTGGATGTTAAGCTTTTACATCAGAAGTGGGATACGCAGGGCAACCACCTAAGGAGAATAGTGTATAGTGAACAGCAGTGAGCAGCCCGGACAATCAAAATGGCTACAAAACATGGAGATGAAAATCTGTTGCTGGCGACCGCTCATCCGCAACAATCCTGATTCGTTTTGACCACTGCGATATGTCATTGTTTTGGCACAAAAGGGCAAGTACTTTGTCCATGATTTTCTCTATGGAGTGTCGCAAAAGAGCCGTCTATGACTTTGAACAAAGCTCTGTTCACTGGCTACATATACGGACAGGCTGGATATGTCGCGTCAGTTTGTGAAGAGCGCAAGGGTTCGGAGCTACAACAATGACGGAGGTGTACATCTGTAAACATGAATCGACGAGGAGCAAAAGCAACGCAGAATCCGGTGAGATCGTTTCTTTTTATTTTCTCGTTGATAGTGGGCATGCTTGTTCGTTAGTATTTAACACAGTGTCGTAGTATCGGGGGTAGTTAAAAAAAAGAGGAAGAACAAAAAAAGGAACCGTAAGCTGTTTCTCGCAAATACAAAATCGCGTTCGCATATAACATATCACGATTACGTTACTATTTTACGTTGTGCCGAATGGAGCGATAAACGGTAAAGTAATTCTATAGGCAGTGATTTTTTAAGCGAGAGCGTTAGTGTGCAAATTAACCGTATTGTTTTTTTTTTTTACAAAAGGAAGTGAGTTTCAGCGAAAAGCATACCCAAACTAAGCTAAGCTATTGAGGATATAGATACTGACTTAAACTGCGTGGACAAAATCAAATCAAAAATCTTATTGATCTTAATTTAGTTACGAAAATATTCTGAATTCTTTATCGATGGTATACCAGAGCATCTCGTCTTTACAGGAGATTTACGGGTAGACCCTATTGGCCAATATAAGAATGTTCAAAGACGAAAAAGTTTCAGCCCTCCTAGAAGCTTAAGTTATTTACGGTAGTTCCTCACCCTCACAAGATGGTCAATATGGGTATCTAACTAAAGCCCTTTGATCTTAGAAATTCGGCTGCAGTCTATCAAAGGTGTATCAACAAGGCTTAGTAATGAACTTGGAATTAGCGTTGCGCTGGGTTACCTTGATTATGGACTTGGTTTCTCTGATAAACTTTCCCACTGTCTGGAACGTTGCTTTAACTCTGAGAGCATTGTCAGACGCAGTTTTCCTTTTTTTTTATAGAAATGTAAATTCATGAGAACAGGAGTACATTTTGTAGGTCATGTAGTTAGAGCAGGAGAAGTGGTCGATTCTCCTACCCCGAAGATTGCTACTCAGAATAGACAGTTCTTGGGCCTTGCCTCCTACTTCAGAAACTTTATACCCAAATAATACTCGTATGGTAGGCCCGCTTTATTCACTGAAGGGGACAATAAGGTGGACGGACCTACATGACACTATTTAAAAGAAAACTGTTCAAATACTTAGCTCAGGAGTCTGTACTAACAATATTAGATCGTGAGGCGGCAGCTATTGAGTTTCACACTGATGCCAGTTCTAGCGGTTATGGGGCCATAATCATTCAAAGAAAGAATGGTTTGCTACATGTTGTCATATCTTAGTGTCATATTTTAGTTGACGAACGACTGACGCAGAATCGCGATTTCATTCGTAGAAACTAGAAACTATGATAGTCGCCTGAGTAGTCGAGATCTTTAAACAGTGTTTGTATGGGCAGCATTACACAGCATACACCATTAGTGGTGGGTATTTCTACAGGATTTAATATAGTGCATAAGGATCCAACAAGTAACATGCTGATTTCTTGTCTAGACATCCAATCCCAAATACAGTTTGTGATGACTCTAATGCCAGTACATTATCAGATGAAACTGTAAACGTAATATTAAAATACTGTAGAGGACCGGGTGTCGTGTTCCTCCGACGCAGAGGGGGGATCCTCCGACCAGGCGAGGTGGTCGTGCCTGGTGGGCCGCTGCACAGCGGTTGGTGTTGGGATGTCGTGTGTGTACTGGTCGGCGCGAGAGTTTCTCCGTCGCGATTCAGGATTGGTAGTTGCTCCGTGTAGTTCATACCGTGTGTTCTTCGTGGTTCAGTGTTTCTTCGCGAGATAGCGCTGAGTGTTAACTTCATCAAGGGTAGTTAGCGGTAGAACAAAATTGTGATATCAAAATTCGAGACCTCATTAACAAAAATAAGAACAAAGAAACCTCAGACTACTCGCACCATGATGTGCGTAAGGGTAACCAGTTTCCGGTTACCAATAGCTCCGTGATCCTTAACGTGGACCTTAATTAATCATGTTCCTTCGGAAATGAAGAAACTAAGAACTATTTGAGCATTATTGGTTTCCAGAGATGACCAAGTAGGTACGTAAGTTTATTGATTCTTGTATAGTATGCAACGCTTCGAAAGACTGCTCCGGGTCCCAACAAGTTTCGTCAGCAGCCCGTGGTTTCCGCTGCTGGGCTTGGGTCTCCTCTTGGGGAGGGTTGACGCCGTGCGTCACCGCCCTGGTTGTGGACTTGTGGAACGCATTGTGGCTGCGCGGTCTTGCCGTTGGATGTTGTTTTTCTGTAGGACCTCCAGCCCCGGTCACCTGGGGCCTTTAGGCTTGGCAAGTTGGCCTTCATCAATGCCTAAGGACACGGGTCCTGACATGCGATTCACATAGATATTGCGGGGGGATTGGGCGGTTAAGACGATGGGAGGGAGTGCGTGTCTTTCATTACTCGGCATCTCTCGATGCTCCTACCTTAATTCAATCCTTCAAGAGGGCTGTTTGCCTATTTGGTGCACCGAAGCGTGTAAAAGCAGACTAACGTAGGTGTTATATAGGTGCAAACTTCAAACGGTGTTGATGTGGGCATAGTGTACAGCTTCACCTTATCGGTACTGTAACCGGTAGGGCTAACGCTAAGCGTATAATGCGTACTTTTAAATGTCTGCTTACAATAGTAGAGAACAAACCAAACAAAACTTCTGTAAGTTCAGCTTGCCTTTAATACCACTAGATCCAGAGTAACAGGCTACTCCTCTGCGGAATTAATGCTTTACAAACGAGCAATGAAGAATAACAAGACTATACGTCAGAGGTAGAACGCTTCATCCGAAGTAGAGCAATAGTGAGTCCATTCAGTGCAGGCAATTTCGTCTTTATCAAGGACAGCGAGTGTAACCAAACCAAACTACAGTGAAAGTTCAAAGGTAAGGTCCTTTTATTGTCAAGGTACCAGATCATTATAGAAACGAGCTGAGAGACGTTGGTGGGTCTAAGCTAGCCTGTAAGTATGCTCATGAAATTCGAAATGTATAGTCATGACAATGGACATAACATACTATGAGGAAAGTGATGCCGCATCGACATCTAAGTCCACATACCTTAGCCTCTGCCTCCGAACATGATGAGTACTAAAAGGTGAGTTTATAACGTTTGTGTATTCTTCTTCTTTCTCAGCATATTTTCATCCACTGTTGGATATATGCTTCTTACATGGTTCTTCATACGCTTCTGGATGCGGCGTGACTAGTGTTTCTTTATATCTTTTGGCAGCTAGTCTACCAACACTTCGACTTCCTGTTTAGGGTAGCCGGAATAGTTTTATGACCCCATTTATTGTCGGGTCTTCGGCAAACATGTCCGGCCAATTGCTATTTCAGTTGCGCGATTCATTAACCGATCTAGAGCGTGTGTACTTAAGTAACGTAGCGAGCATACACTGGATGGGTACTTAGTAGGTGCATATCTGAAAAAGGGGGCTGGTCTGTAAACCGGATCGACGCCTCTGATTAGACTTAGCGATTTATAGTAGCATTGTTGATGGGTAGTTGGTAGTCTAGATCTGAAAAAGGGGGCCGGCCTGTTAACCGGGTTCATGCCTCTGATCAGACTACGCGATGGTAATACATTGGTATGATACGCCGCTCATAATATGGGTGTTGAACCGTCAATCATAACTAGGTAGTGATGTAATCTCGGCGTCTGAATGTCCATCATATGTCTGGTTTAGATGCGAGATATCCATAGTTTATCCTGGTCGACAGTGTCGTCCGGGCCAGACCCGCAAGGGTTGGTTGAAGGGATGCACTCGTCGGGTCCAGATGTGTAGTTTATCCTGGTCGACAGTGTCGTCCGGGCCACACCTATAGAGGTTGGTTGAAGGGATGCACTCGTCCGGTCCAGATGGTGTGTGGTTTAGCCTGGCCTACGGCAGTCGTGATCAGATCGGATAGGTTCAGATGGTATTTGTGGCTTGCTTAAATGAAAATTGTCACTCGAGGCAGATCCGTTACGCAGCTAGTTGACATGATGAACTCGTCAAGTTAATCTATTGTATTGAGTGTCAGGATGAACGAGCGGATGTTCTATTGATTCTAAAATGATTTCTTCAGATAAAGTATTAACGCCCGAGGACGGTCGTATGTCAGTATGGCCGTGTAGGCGCATCGGTTATTTTAGCTGGCAACACTGTTAAGTGTCTAAAGGTAAGACACTGACACAACACCGGGCACTGGCGCGTGCGACCGGTGACCGCAGGGATGGGAATCATTGACACTAAAATAATAAAAACGCGATTGAATGATTGATTTTAGTCGATTACTTTCATGTCATAAGTACAGACAAGGATCACGGGTGACAATGGTTTTATCCCTTCCCTAGATGATTATTGTTCGTTCATTCGATTCGTGAGTTCCTTTAAAATGGAACGTGGTCGTACGGCGAGCATAATTATTGTGGATCATCTCGTGTGAGCACCACGTGTTCGGTGGAGTGTCTTATTTAAATGGGCTGCTATTCAATGTCCTAAGTGTATTTCGTGATCGAGAGTTACAATAAAGTAATTGTACGAGAATATTCTCCTTGCCCGAAAACTCACGCCTACCCTCAATTATAAATATGAGGCCTACTGACGTTTCTAGTGGATGTTAAGCTTTTACATATAAAACAATTTAAATGTAACCAACCACACTAAAACTAAAAACAAAAAGTGATAGAACGAGTCAAGAACTCTCGCAGAAATAAAGAATCATGGACGTATAACTCGTGCGAGCTAAGATGGCACCTGGCTAAAAACAAAACATGATACCATTCCGTTTACGGACTTTTACGTTTGACGTCGCGGTAGTCACTTGTCCTCTAACAATAATATCGTTTCTAAGTGGTAAAATTGGACCTAATCTATGATGAAACACTTCTAACGTGAACTAAACTTGTCTATATAAAAAACTGTTGAGTGATCTAGACTGTGCACTGTGTATCTTCGGAATTGTGAGCTGATAAACAATAAATACATTTATTAGTCTACCGACATTAACATTGTGTTAAGTGATTTATGTGAATGCGTAAACGACGCTGCTTATTGAAGTGAACCGGGGCTCATCTGCTTGGTTTTTTTGTCTTACGTTATTGCCGTATCAAAAGTTATCGAGTTTTATTTCGTACGCTACGAAACGTTATCCACAACTAGAAATGTCGAAAAAACACACAAAAACACCCCCGAATACTAAAAACAACTTGTCTTCGACCAAACCTGTTGGACCAAATCTGTATGTTTTCTAAGTCTCGGTTAATGCTATTTATCGCGTCATCCAAGTTCCCCACGCCAGCGTGTGCATAGATCTGCAGATCATCAGCATACAGGTGATACGAACACTGAAGTTCACGGGTAATGAGATCGATAAATAAAGAAAATAGAAGAGGAGAAAGAATACCGCCTTGAGGAACACCCGAGTCGAGTTCGGCCCACGTCGATGAAAATTCATCGATTCGGACGGACTGCTGGCGTCCTCGAAGATAGGACGAGAACCATTCCAGTGCATCATCGGAAATCATGAAGTGGGATAGTATTGCTAGGAGGATATCGTGACTCACAGTGTTGAAGGCATTTGAGAAATCGATCAGGGCGAGTACAGTTAATTTCCTACATAGAATCAAATTAATAGAAGAGCTCGTCGTTTATATCGAAGAGCTGTACTTTTAGTCTACTACGAACTTAAAATACATCGATATTATAAGAATTTACTCCACTATACGTATTATTTTCAATACTGCAAGAAAATACATGATTGAATACTATTGCATGATGTATTTACGATTTTTTCTTCATGTTATAAAATGTGCAGCTCGATCAATCTACATACAAAATACTAAATGCACAATGTCCTACAGTCCACATACTTATTACATACACACATATCTCACAAACCTAACCCACCTCATTTTCAAAATAACCTTATCATGGGTCAGACGATGTATTGTTACTAAACTATTCCGCATTTTTGGTAATTTTAGTCCCAATATAAGTACTATATACGGTGTGAAAAAGTATCACATTTGCATACCTAGTTATTACTACAATCAAACTATTAGCGATACAAAGCCAATAAGAAACAAACACACCAATACTACTTTAAAAACTCTTTTACCACTACCCACTACTTTAGACCTGTTTGATAAACAAATATTAAAAATATATGCACCTGTTATCATTCTGATATTGCAAACACAATTTATAAATACCCACGTTTCAAATTCTAATTGTGTCAGAAGTTTTATAACTAAAATTCAACTCGTTAAATAAAATGATAATAAGTGATGTTCATAGGGACGACATTGATTGCAGACGGGTGAGTGATCCTGTGGATTTTGCGAATTTTAATTGTAGTTCAAGCGTTAATTCTTTCCTAACATTGACAGTGAATATACGAAGTTTGAGTGCTAACTTTGAAATGTTTAGTCTCTTTCTCGCAAAGTTTAATAGACTAATTGACGTTATAGTATTGACAGAGTGCTGGACTAACGAAAATTCCTTACCACCAACTTTAAATAACTATAAGATGTTTAGAACGAATACTTCCCTAAATAAAAGTAATGGAGTGGTCGTATATGTGAGGGACGTTTATGAAGCGAGTTCGTTCGAAGCGAATTGTTCGGAAGGTAACTGTATTGTGCTTAGTGTTGGAGATGAGATTGGTGTTGTCTGTACTTATCGTCCGCCTAGTTTTAGGAACCCACTTAGTTATATAAACTCTCTAGACAGTATTTTAAGCGCCTGCAATAATTACAAAACATTGATTTTGACAGGTGACTTGAATCTGGATATCATGCCAAATAAACTTAACAGTCATAGTTTAACTTATCTCGACCTGATGGCTAGTTATGGTCTAAAGCAGGGCATTAATTACCCTACTAGACAGAGTACATTGCTAGACCATTTCATGGTAAAAACTACTTTTAAAACACGAACATTTGTTTTTGACGAGTTGACTGATCACTCTCCTATCTTATTACAAATTGACCACGCATGTACACAAAAAAATAATATGTCTTTTACTAAGACTGATATTGATATAGATGGGCGGTTTTCAAAATTTTGCTCAGGACTATTTTGCCGTGTCCTACGAGTTTGACCATTGATTAAAAGGCAAAAATGTAGGAAGTGAGTATCAAATTATTTTACGTTAGGGTAAAATGTTTAACTTACTGTAAAAAAAAAGATAAACTTAACACTTAAACGGAAAATATATTTTAATATTTATTAAAATACCAAATATTATCCTACTTTTTTATGTGTCCTTCATCATATCCTGGATTTTGATTACGTATTTTGGAGAATATATAAGCTATATTTGGATATCTTTAGTATTACTCGAATGAAATAACTCATTTTATTTGTTTTAAATAAAATATAATAAGGTTGTAGTATATTTTTCTAATATAAATACTGACATTATCGGATTTAAAAAACTGGCCACAGCGGACAGTCCTGTACGTAACGGTATGATTTTATAAAGAATAACAATAATATTGTCTTTGGCTCTAACTATTTTTAAGCAATGCCATATTGACGATGTTTTTATCATTCCTTCGTTCTTTTCCTTTGTATTAAAACTGAAGAAATTCAATCGTCAACACTTGCGGTCCGTGACGTGCGTGACGGGTCTGTTTTGTTTGTCCGGTACGAACATTGATTTTGAAAGGTAAGACCCACAAATTTTATATACTACTCGTGTTAAATTATAAGTAAATATGTTGTAGATAATGAATGTGTACTAGTAAACTACTATAATCAACTTTTTTTGTACCAAAAAAAACATATAATGACAAGTCCGCGTTATACGTAACGTCCAGGACGTGACGTGATGTATTAGGTGGACTAAAAACGTTACGTACTGGACTCGTAAAGATGCGTTCATACTGTCTTGTGCAATTTAATATAAATTAAAAATATAATCCACCCAGAGAGGTAAACTCATTACCTTTATAGGATCTAGTCACCTCATGGTGAGCAGGTTTCCTTATTATGTTAAAATATCCTATTTAGAGTAGCGATAAAGAGGGTGAACTCTAACATTCCTCACATCCTCGGCACTTCCTTACAAATTAATTTATTCCTACTCAGGTAAATTATGCCGTTGACTGGTGCCGAGAGAGACAAAAACAACGGCGATATGGACAAAAACAAAGAAAATGAAGAAAAATACAACAAATATAAAAAGAAAGAAGTCGAAAGACTGAAGAACATAAACTCAAGGTAAGTGAACTAAATAAGGAAGAAAAGGAAAAAAGACGGAAAACTTGGAGATAACAAAAAAGGAATAAAAGGGAAAATAAAAAAGTAAATAATACTAAGCCAGCTGTTCCAGTGACAGTGCCAGAGATGCAAGATAATACAAAATTGAAGAAAAAACAGAGATTGAATTACCGAAATTATAAAAGATATCAAAGGACATTAAAAACTTGTGAAAGGTTAAAGAAAGTTATTAGTAGTATAAGTAAAAATAGATTTCGCCTAGAGACTAAACACAAAAAGATGATTGAGCTATTGGAAAATGAAAAAGTTACTCTAAAAGAAGACCAAACAATCACGCAGAATTACCTACTTATTGGTTCCCTATTTTATTTTTGTTACTACTTATTTGACATTTTTTTGTATCTGTTGGATTTTTTTGTAAGTTAAGAAGTATTGTTACCTACTTAATGTGAAAATGAAACTGAGATAGACTTGAATCCCCTAAGTTTTTTGTAAAATATATTTTTAAAATGCTCAAATCAAAACAGTCTGTGATATTGACTAATTTTATAGAAATAAGTACAGTAAGTGATGTGACTTAAATAATATGTCACGTCACGACGTTTTTGAAATGTTGAATAATATTGTGAAATGACTAGAAATTGTGCTCGTTGTAAACATAGCTTTAGAGTTCCTAAACGTAACGACTGTTGTCCACATACGTAACTGTCCTGTTTTGGCTGTTAGAGTTTTTATTTTTTTATGAAAAAACCTTTGGGAGTTATGTTTTTGTTAATATATATTAAATGTCTTTTTGTTATTTTTTGTATTTAAAAAAACTTACCTATAATGTAAGTCTTTCAGAATAGTTATTTATTCACAAAGTTTGATAGTCCAGAGTGCCATTTAGTTACGTACAAGACATATTTTATATTTAAAACAGCACTAAGAGGCAAGATTCCACAAAGTGGTATTAAATTTTAGAAGATTTTTATGTTGTTGATTAATTATAAATAAAGCTGATTACCTTTGATATGATTAAGTTATTATTTACTTTGAATGAAAATGTAACGTACAAGACCCCTGTATTGGCAACCCTCACTATAATAATACATTATATAGAAATTATACTCATTTAACATTGTTTGATTATGGTTTTTTTTAAACTTTAGTTCATTGTAAATGTCTACATTTCATCGTTTATTTAAAATTTTGTTATGAAAATAAATGGACATCCTGTACGTAAATCCAGATAGTATGAACCAATGCTTGGTGAATGAAAAATGGAACGATCTATACCTATTCGACTACAGATGTGAACGACGCCGCTCAAATAATTGTAACAAAATTAGGAAATATCATAGATACCAATACAACAGTTAGAAAGATACCTAAGCGTATTAGACCGTTAAAACCGTGGATTACCGTTGGGGTAGTAAAATCTATAAAAAGAAGGGATGCGATGCATAAAGCTCTAAAGAAAAATCGGGACAGCCAGGTTCTCACTAACAAATACTTATTATATAGAAACACTTTAAAAAGGTTAATTAAATCACTGAAAAAGGACTACTGTACCGACAAACTCAATAAAAATAAAGGTAATTTAAAGGAAACTTGGAATACAATAAAAGATCTATGTAACATGAATAAATCTACGGAACCTTCATCTACATCTCATCACTTGATGAAGTTAATAGTTTTTTTACATCAGTGGGGTCGAACCTTGCCAATGAAACACTCCAAAAGCTTGACACGGATGAGGTTACGTTATCCAAAAAAGCCAAAAGATCTGATGGACCCTTACACTCTATGGCCTTATATTTGACAGATCCAGCGAGGTTATTGATGTGATATACAGCCTTAAACCCCACCGTTCCCCAGGGATAGATAAGATAACAGCATCCTTTTTAAAAACGTTTCGTTACTACCTCGCTGACCCTATTGCATATCTTATTAACCTCAGTTTTGAATACGGCACTTTCCCAAAAGTATTTAAAAATGCTATTGTGTGTCCCATCTATAAATCGGGTGATAAATCTCTTGCAACAAACTACAGACCAATATCTCTTTTAAGTACCCTTTCTAAAATAATCGAAAAGGTTATGAATTAACGCTTGATAAAATACTTGGAAGGAAATAAACTCCTTAGCCCTAACCAATACGGGTTCCGTTCAAACCACTCCACCAATGATGCTGTCTTGCAACTGACCTCCAAAATCACAGAACACCTTGATAAAGGAGACAAACGCGTAGGGGTATTCCTGGATCTACAAAAAGCATTCGATACTACTACTAAATTGGCAAAAACATATAACTACCCTAAGCAATCGATTAAGGAAACTCATTTACATTTTTAAGGAATTACGGATAATATCAGACACTACTCTGCTCATACAAATATACAAAGCTCTAGCCGAATGTGTCATTACTTACTGCATATGTTCGTGGGGCTCATCAGCCAAAACACACATACTTGGGCTCGAAAGAGCACAGCGAGCTGTGCTCAAGGTACTACTTCATCTACCATTTCGATACCCTACAAATTTACTTTATCAAAAGGTTGATGTTCTAACAGTGCGCAAGTTAGGTATTTGTATATCAGTGCATACGTAGGTTTCACGGAACCACTGTACCATATCTCCACGACTCAGGTAAAAGAACAGACAAGTGCCCAGTACCAAGAGCCCGAAGCACATTTGCCCAACAACATTATCATAATATTGCACCCAGACTATATAACAAACTCAATCTTGTTTATAAAACGAAGCGTCTATCTAATTATCAAATAAAAAACACGATTAAACCATGGCTTAAAGGTTTGGATTACAATGAGGTGGAAAATTTATTAGTTAACGTAAAATAAAACTAATTCTTAAAAATAATTATGTTCTTACTTTCGTCACAAACACACACACACACACACACACACACACACACACACAGACACACGCGCACACACACATACACACACAAACACATGCGCTATGCAAACGAGTATGCACAGAAAGAATACATGGCACTCGGAAGTGTTAAGCTGTTTGTGTTTATGTTTGGCTATGATGTGACTTTACTGCGCATAATTGTGTAATATATTTTTAGAAAAAGATACTGGTTCCCAACATACAGCTCACGCTAGTTTAGGAATCAGGGCTTATATCCATTTTGTAAAACTAGATTTTATGCAATAAAGAGATATTATTATTATTATTCCCCCGCGTAATACCCCTCTGTCGTCTTGCGAGTAGCGTTAGCATCACTATTACCGTTGCCAGTGCTGGATTTACACATTTGCCGCCCCAAAGCTTTAAAATTTTTGCCGCCTCTACTGACTTCTAAAATTAGATACACTGTTCATAAAAAAGTTAATTCCTTTCTTTAGGAAATAATATAGTTACTAGATTACTTTAACAATTTTTGTTGTTTTATAAGCTAAGCAAAAGCAAAGCTTGATTTTAACTGCACTACTTATTATGTTTGGTAGGCTAAGTAAGCTAAGGACCGATACTGCTATGCACCTTTTTTTTCGCGGGGAATGCTTTTCGCACCATACCCTCCGTGGGGGAAACGGTCGCGTGTGGGACTCCCGCCGAACCGGCGCCGCGGGGTTTAGTGGATAGACACCCACTACACCTCGCGGCGGCCTACCTCGGCAGTCGGGAGGAGCTCCAGGAACGCATCAGCGACTTCTGGACTCCCCCCTGACTTACCAAATGACTGGGGTACATCTCAGGGTAATCAATAAATTACCCTTGAGACAAGACGATATCGTGCCTCTCGCCGTTTTACACAGTAAAAGGCGGGACACTAACCCGCCCCAGAAGTCACCCTCCTGCCGCACCGGGGTGTCGCCTGCTCGGGTCGCTTGCAGTGGTCACATTTCGCCAAGATGTGGCCCCAACGACCCTTTGGCAACGATTGGGGACTAGCTGCCTCTATGCCGCCTCCTTCGAGCGGGATCGGCCCTTTACTGATCCCGCTCTCCGGACTCCTTCTGGAGCATTACGTTTTTACAGAAGGAGACCGCGGCCTTCCATCCTTCATTATTCGCCAGCATTGCCGCGATCAATGCTGGTGGTGACAGGGTTCGTCCGATCTGCCCGACCAGGTCTCGATGCTCGGACCCCATACAGGGCCCCAGCGTCCCCCAGCGTGTGCTGGGCGGAGTCCCGGTGGGACCCGCAGTGGTGGCATTGTGCCGTAAGCTCATGTCCGATTCTTTTCAAATACTCACCGAAACAACCATGTCCGGTGAGTATCTGGGTCAATCGGTAGGTGACACAGTCGGTCCTCTGTATTCAAGCTTCGAAGCTTGGCAGAACGGAGCGCGTTGGCTTACACGGCTACGTGTGTGCGTTCTGCCGTAGCATTTCAGGCTCATAATCCGGCGCTGTCCCTTCGCCATTCCGACCGACAAAACGAATTTGGTCGTAGACCATCGTATCCATTTCGCCCAGAGTGTCGAAGGGCGGAGATCGCGTCAGGATTGTCGCTGCCTCATACGAGATCGAACGGTAGTTCCGTACGATCCAAATGGCCATCAGCCGCTGCAGACTCCTAAGTTGAGCCTTAATGCGGAAGGAACCCGCCAGGTCCTTAGACCAGATGGGTGCCCCATAGAGGACCATGGATCGCACATCGCCCACGTAGAGGCAGCGCACTTCTTCCCTTTGTCCCCCGAGATTGGGCAGCAGACGATGTAACGCCACTGCTACCCCTCGAAGCTCCACCGATTGTCCAGGATGAAGTAGGTCCTAGGTACTTCATGTAGTGGCCCACCCGGACTTCAGTATCACGTACTCGGAGGTGCGAGCTGGGTGGTTCCTGGCGCTTACGTAGGCCATGGAACCAAATCACCGCAGTTTTCTGAGCCGCCACCCTAAGGCCCAGCTCACGAATATTTTCCACAACACAAGTCACTCCCTGCTCGGAGAGCAGAAGCACTTCTTCGAAGCGTGACCCTCTGGCCAGTATTAGGGTATCGTCCGCATAGCAGACGACACCACCACTTAGGCCCTGGATAAGACGAAGGCCCTTTTGTTCCATGGGCCCCGTCGTACGCCACTCCCCGGCGCCTCCAACGTGGTCAACTCGGTAATTGTACTGGTCCGGGTCTTGACGGTAGGTGTCTCTTCCCAAATGTTCTCTTGCCCAATTTAGGTGGAGTCAATGTTACGACGAGAGTTGTACACGGGAGTTGTCAGGTCTATGGCACTGAACGGTGCACCGGTGTGGGCGGCGGCTCTGACTGTCTAAAATAGGGCATGCCTCTGGTGACCCCAGAGGATTTTGGCGGTTAGAGCCATACACGGTTACCGTGGTCGCAACCTTCTGCGAAGAAATCATTTATACCATGAGCATGCTGCCCTGAGTGTGGCCGCAAATGAACGGAACAGGTTTTTTCTTACACCCACTTCAGTGGCCTTCAGGCTTCAGAGGCGACGTCCACGTGTGCCGCCCGTCGCCATGGAGAGAAAAGCAATTGATGGCGCCCGCTTCTGTGAGAGGTGGCACTGGGAAGGGTTCAGAGGGCGTAATAACAGATTCCTTGGACCCCTGCCATTTCAGGTGCAGAGTGGCGCACCATGTGGCTTTAGTCTGTTCGATGTCGACATACAGCCCCGTTGCAAACTCCGGTAGGGTGACGGCCCGAGGGGGTTTAAACACGTCAAAAAAAAGTGTTTTAAGTGGTCGCCACGCTGCATTCTACTGTGCCAAGTGTCGTGGATTTCTACGTGGGATAACACTTTGTGCGATTCACAAATTGTTGTCATTAGTCTGGATGTTCTCTGTGTTCCTTTAAGTGAGTTTGTAAAGCCCCCCGCGACACAGGATTTATACTCCTTTTTTTTTTTTTTTTTTTTTTTTTATATTTAAGCCTGCCAAAGTGACTCTACTCTGCCTGATGGAAAGCATGAGTAGAATCCAGGAGTAGGGGCCTTATATCTTTGAGTCCTCGTGTCTATGAGTATGGTCTTTTAAAAAAATGAAAACAGTGCCAATTATTTTTTTTTGGGTCATTTTGCCGCCCCCCTAATTCTGCCGCCCCAAGCTTCAGCTTTTTCAGCTTCTATGGTAAATCCGGCCCTGACCGTTGCACAAATCAGTCCATAATAATTTTAATTTATTAGGTATTACTTGTCATTTATATCACTCAATGATATTTATATATTTTTTTATAATATCTATAAATTTATAAATTCTATCTCTGCAAAAAATATTTAAAACGCAACGTTTTCAGCAATTAAATAAATTTTGCAAGAAATAAGAAATCCCCCCACACGACCCTTGAACAACTGAAACGTAAAAAAATGCAACGTTCCATCTGGTAAGAATATTACTGAAACAAACACAACTGATTGAATCTCGGCAGAGTAAAAGAAAAAGTACTGTGAATTCTCGGCCAAACAAAAGAAAATGTATAAAGAGCAACTTATTTTTATCTCAAAGAAACAAATTATAGCATCGACTCTGATATGATCAGACACATTGAAAAATAAAATTAATAAATATAAATATTTTCGGACATCTTACACACAACGTTATCTAGTCCCAAAACTAAGCAGAGTTTGTGTATATACTTTTTTTTTGTAAATACATACATATTGTACATAGAAAATCAACCAGACTCGGAAACAAATATTTGTGGATACCAAAAATATTTGGTCTGACCCGGGAATCGAACCCGAGACCTCTTGATCAGCAGCCGCATGCGCTAACCACAAGACCAAAAAGAATATAATCTTAGTGTAATTTTCTCTAATGTCCTACAGCCGGTAAACGAACCTATCATTTCACTACTTTTTTTATTAATCATGTTAAAATAGTGATTTTGTATTGTTTATGGTTTATAGATTGTCTGTGGAAGTGTCAGATGAGAACCCCGATATCGTCCCTTGCTTGGTTAGCTGTGTAAGAATTGCATGTTTGTAAAATGTAAATGTCTGAATCTGAAATAAAGAGTTTAAACAGTAAAACAGAGTGAAATATATTAAGATGGTAGCAGAGCGTGGTTTATGTAGAATTACCGATACAAAATATTGAACTGAAAAATGGAGGAAAAAGATGAAATACGATTGCAAATATTTAACGGCGATGCATATGACAAATGGAAATTCCGATTAAAACTGTACCTGCAAATGAAAAAATGTAATGAAGTCGTAGAAAGAGAAACCAGGCCGTCTACGATCACGGAAGAAGCGTGGAACACGAAGGAAATCAAAGCTAAAAACTACATAGTAAATAGCGTTTCTAATACGCAGTTGGAACTGATTTTAAATGAAGAAACTGCTAGAGAAATGATTGTGAAGTTCGATAGTATATACGGCACTAAGAGTTCGGCAAATAAATTACTTAGTAAAAGACGCCTATTAGAACTTAAAATGAACGAAGGTGAAGACCCAATGGAGTTCTTAAACAAATTTGAAGCCCATATAAATGATATCATACGATGTGGAGAAGCAGTAACGAAGGAAGATAAACTCAATTATTTACTGTTATCTTTGCCACAGTCATATTCTAATATAGTGGACATCATAGATGCTCTTCCAGAACATGAAAGGTCAGTGGAATATGTAAAATCCAAATTGCTCTTAGAACAGAAGAAAAAAGAAGCAGACAGAGGAAATGGACAATCATTTAATACCCGTACTGAAGGGAGAAAGTGTTACAAGTGTGGAAAGACAGGACATCTACAATACAACTGTAGAAGTGTAGGAGGTGATACTGCTTGGAGAACAAGTCACAACCTGAGAGGAAAAGAACAAGGACAGTACAACGGCAGAGGCCAGTATAAAGGTAGAGGTCTACAGCGAGGTCGAGGTCAGCAGCGAAGTCAAGGTTACAGAGGTTCATGGAAAGGAATGGCAGGCACATCACTAGTACAACAGGAACGTATGAACACCTTCAATGTGGAAGTGATGCAGGCAGCAGCGGCATATGGTGAGTCAGGTGAAAATAGACATGAACTTGTTTGGTTATTGGACAGTGGTTGTTCTGATCATATTGTGAATACAGATAATTATTTTTGTGAGTCTAAAAATTTATCAAATCCAGTAGATATTAAAGTTGGTGATGGTTTTGCATTAAAATCTAATAAGATAGGAAACATTATTATAGATTTCAGTATAAATGGTCAGCAATGTAAAACTAAAATATTTAATGTTTATTATGTACCAAGTATGAAACAAAATTTATTAAGTGTATCAAGTATTACTGCTCAAAATAATTTAGTTATATTTAATAAAAATAATGCTAAAGTTTATGGCCCTAAAAACAACCTCATTGCTTATGCTTCTAAAGATAATAAATTGTTTATATTAAAAGGTAAAGTAAACTCTAATAATGTTACTTTAAATTCATGTTATAGTGAAAGTATGACTGAAAAAGAAAAGTGGCATAGAATTCTAGGTCATACAAATTTTTATAATGTTAGAAAATTATGTGAGTATAATTTATGTATTGGCTTACCTCAAACCATTGAAAATGATTTTTACCAGTGTGAAATTTGCATACAAAATAAAATGTCAAACTTACCTTTTTACAAAAATAACAGGCGTAGAGCTCAAGATATACTTGAAATTATACATACAGATGTGAATGGCCCCATACAACCCATAGGTTATAATGGTGAAAGATATTTTGTCAGTTTTATAGACGACTATAGTAAATTAGCTAAAGTCTATTGTATCAAACTAAAAAGTGAAGTTTATTCTTGTTTTGTGGATTATATGAACTTAGTACACAACCAGACTGGAAAAAGGATTAAAGAACTACAGTGTGACAATGGAACAGAATATCTGAACAGAAACTTTTATGAATTGGCTAAGAAACAGGGTATATATTTGAAACCGTGTCCACCATACACACATGAACTAAATGGAGTTGCAGAAAGATACAACAGAACTGTAATGGACAGAGCAAGATGTTTACTTGCTGAAGCAAACATAAACAAAAGTTATTGGCCGGAATGTGTTAAGACAGCTGCATACCTAGGAAACAGATTATTAACAAATACACTTATTAAGAAAACTCCATATGAGATATTCTTGGGAAGGAAACCAGATGTGTCATATCTGAGAATATTTGGAAGTGAAGCTTATGTAAGAATACCAGAACAAAGAAGAACATCAAAATTAAATCCGAAAGCAGTGAAAGGAATTTTAGTAGGTTACACAGATACAGGATACAGAGTGTTAGTGGAAAATAAGATAATAGTTACTCGTCATGTGAAATTTATTGAGAAAAGATCACAGTATGTAAAATTTAATAATGAAGAAACGGAGAGGGAAGATAATACCATAGAGGAGATAGAAGATACGAAGTCAAGTAATGGAAATGATGAACAGCAAAAAGAGGAGATTAATGAAAGTAAAGAAAAAGAAGAAGATATGAATATTAAGGAGGTGACAAAGGACAGACCAAAGAGAACAAGAAAATTACCCGAAAAATACAAAGATTACACAGTATATGCAAACTTTTGTAATGTGGATATACCTGAAAACTATGAAGAAGCTATACAGCATCCAGACTCAAAGAAGTGGAAAAGGGCAATGGATGAAGAAATTCAGAGTTTAGAAGAAAATAACACTTGGAATATAGTAGAAGAACCAATTGATAAGAAAATAATAGAAGTTAAATGGATATATAGAATCAAGTCAAATGGAAAATATAAAGCCCGAGTTGTAGCGAAAGGTTTTCAACAAATATATAGTGAAAATGAAGAGATATACTCACCTGTAGCAAGAATGACAACATTGAAAGTATTGTTATCAGTAGCATGTAGAAATGGTTGGGAAATTGAACAAATGGATGTTGAAACTGCATTTTTGAATGGAAGTATAAAGTCAGAGGTGTATATTTACCTACCTGATGGTTATGAGATAGAAGAAGGGAAAGTTTATTTATTGAAAAAGTCATTATATGGTTTGCGTGAGAGTCCACGAGACTGGTATGAGTGTTTTCATGATTTTATGGAAGAAATTAACTTTAAGAGATCTCACTATGATTACTGTCTATATGTAGGATGTATAAAAGGCGAAAAAGTATATGTAATTCTATATGTTGATGATTTGCTCATTATGTGTTCTAATTGCACTTACATAAAGGAAGTTAAAGAAATGTTAAGCAAGAAATTTAGAATGAAAGATCTTGGTAGAGTCAAACAGTACTTAGGAATTAACATAGTATACAAAAAGGAAGAAAGAAAGATGTACTTATGTCAGGAAGAATATATTGAAAATTTAGCTGTGAAATATCAAGTTACTGATTCTAAAAAATATGAAACACCAATAGAAATTAACTTAAAGTTGAAACCATGTGAAAAGATAAATGAGAATATTAAATATCGAAATTCAATTGGAGCTTTATTATATGTTGCAAATGGTACACGCCCAGATGTTTCTTTTACAGTTAATTATATGAGTCGCTTTCAAAACTGTTACAGTGAAACTCATTTTAAATATGCCTTACGGATCTTAAGATACTTAAATCACACGAAGTCTCTTAAATTACAATATGTTAATAATATTTCTGAAAACATTATGGAAGCCTTTGTTGATGCTGATTGGGCAGCAGACATTACAGACAGAAAGTCTACCACAGGAATAGCAATTAAAGTATTTGGAAATACAGTGTTTTGGAAATCACAAAAGCAGAAAATTGTATCAAGAGCTTCAACTCATGCTGAATACTATGCCTTAGCTGATTGTGTTGAAGAAGTTTTACCTATAAAAGGAGTGTTAAGTGATATTGGTGTTGAAATTGATACAATTAAAATTTATGAAGATAATTCCGGTGCTATAGCCTTATCAAAAAATGGTAAATTCTGTAAAAATTCAAAACATATTGATATAAGCTATCATTTTGTTCATGATCTTGAAAAGAAAGGTATAATTAATGTGTGCAAAATTCAAACTGAAGAGCAAATTGCTGATATATTAACCAAATCATTATGTAAAGTAAAATTTCAAAAATTTAGAAACATGTTAGGGGTAAAATAATAAAATGAAAGATAAGCTTAATTTCAACTTATTGTTTGTACTAAGAGATGTTTATTGTAAAAGCTATTATAGTATATTATGTATGATAAGATGTTAGTATATTGTTGTTTAGTATATTGTGAAAATGTAATGTTAAGAAAGGATAACAAAATCAAGGAGGTGTGTTAAAATAGTGATTTTGTATTGTTTATGGTTTATAGATTGTCTGTGGAAGTGTCAGATGAGAACCCCGATATCGTCCCTTGCTTGGTTAGCTGTGTAAGAATTGCATGTTTGTAAAATGTAAATGTCTGAATCTGAAATAAAGAGTTTAAACAGTAAAACAGAGTGAAATATATTAAGAAATCAACTCACTGTTGACTTCGCCTTAATTTATTCCAAATATCGCTTCATCTTTAGTAGGAACGCATTTATTATTTAACATCAGATTCCAAATAACCCCAAAGAAGCGATAGACTTTCATTACCATAAATTTGCAATGGTATATTTTCATATTATTATTAGGTATTGAAAAAGTGATGTTGAAGAAAACTCAAGACTGTCTTTCAATTTAGGTTTTCCAAGTATCGCCTTATGGTTTATTTTCGAAACTGTTATAAAAATTGAGTAAATCCAAAGCAGTCAGTTCAGATACCAAATAACCCCATCAATGTGATATTTGGAACCATACATTTAAAGTAATATATATATAGATCTATTCACAGAAAACGTACAGATAGGGGGAGGTGGGGCAGAATGATGCAAGGGGCACATTGACACACAAGCATTATTTCATAATCTATTAAATGCATTCCAATGGCGCTTTCTTTAAAACATTCCTGTTAACGTTAGAACTCATCCACTGTGGCCCCACACTCAGCCAGTAAGCTGGTGCTATTGGACAGGAGGTAACGTGTTTTGCGTGGTGACGAGTAAAAAAATACATAAAATGTAAAAGTGTTTCAAAGATCTTATAAACCATCTGGATAATATTTATATAATCCAAAGGTAAGTTGAACTATTAAGTAATAAGAATTTTGTACATTTTTCTCAATAAATAATTTAGTTTTATTTATATAACTTGCATTATGAAAAAAATCATTTGGGGTAGTTAGATACAGCAAAGTGCGGGGCACAATGGTACGCATCAAGGTGCCCCGAAACTGTATCAAAAGGGCCACGGTTCATAAAAATATATTAATATTATAGTGGGTATTCTTTTTGTCATTAGAAAATAGTGCACACGTACAAACCAAAGACGAAATATAAATGAGGAGAACATCAAGTGTGCCGTGTCTGATGTAACTTCGAGGCTAATAGCCGATTGAAAAGCAGCTGACAAGTATGGAATCAAATCTCAACTCTGCGAAATCATGTTTAAAAGTTTTGAAAAGCTTATCAGGAAAATCAAACGTCATCTTCTTATTTGCGTGGATCGAAGCCGTTGCTCAAGTATTTATTACCCAACAAGAGAAAGTTTTTTCATAATATTTGTTGACTAGCAGCCAGATGCATCTTTGGTTATCTCTGAAGTAACTAACTTTTAGCGTTAGCCTATGAGTACGCAGAATATTGGGGATGCAAATATCCAGAATTATGGAAAAAATGAGCAGGCCGATAAAGGTGGGGCAGCAGGATTGAGAAACTGGAACAAGAAGCTCAACCTATGAAAGTCTGAAAACACAAGCGCCGCAAGAAGTTTTGCATTTATTAACACATAAGTGCATTTCTTGATAATTTTGAGCGTGTAATGGTACGATATATATTTACAGGTGATCGTATAGTCAATTTTGACGAAACAGGTATTAATGCAGTTTTGCCAATGTCTAAAGTTTTGGCTGAAAAGACTCAGAGACAAGTAGGACAAATTGTTTCAGGTGAACGTGGATAACTTGTAAATAGGGCTCCCGAAGTACGGCTGATTTGTTCATTCAAGTTCTTCAACACATTCAACGCCATACATCGTTCACCAAAGATAACCCAATAATAATTGTGACAACCAAGAGTCACAAGTGTGTGAAGTTGTCAACTATTGTCGTGATAGTGGGATTATATAACAACTACTTTGTAAGCTAATTACGGTCTCTCCATTATAAAAATTACATTTATCATGAAAAAGTGTATAATTTAACTAAAATGCATACGATTTCAATTCTGTATTAAAGTGCCCCTCGTGGTGTATCCAAGTGCCCCACTGGTGGGGCACTTGGATACAAAAGTCATTTTTCACAGAAAATTTAATATTCGCTTTTTTTCACATTCTAAACAATTTTTTTCCTTGATATTATCAAATTTATATAATTAGCTAAATAATGTTTTGAAAATTGATTAAAACTAAATGGTTTATTCACATGTTATTCGACTTTCAATTTTTGTGTATCGATCTGCCCCACTTCCCCCTATAGTAGCTACTTATAGACAAATATGAAAACTACCAAAACTAATATGCTAAATGTTGATATACTAACTTTCGTTTTTGTAAACATCTGTATATGTTCCAATTAGCCCCACTTTACTGTATTTAATATTTCTGTGATAAATAATTTGGCCTAACTGCATTTTTTGTAAATAAATATAAGTAACCCTAAATGCCAGAGTGGCCTATCTGAAAATAATTATATAATTATAATGTCTAGGATAATTTTAATCACTTAAATGTAAAGTTTATTCCATGTCTATAAAATCTGGACAGTATAGAACAACCAAAAACTTGATTCACTGAAGTTATAAGTATATGAAATCAGGCCTTCTGCTCTTTCCTGCATACTGTAAACTTATATTTCTGCAGTTAGGACACTCTGGCTCTCATGGCCTTATTTAGCCTCTGAGCCACGAAGCATTGGCTGCAACCTTCTTCAAGCAGTGCAATAATTTTGCTCGCTTTTATCACTTTTTCTACCATTTTCGAGATTGCTAAACAGCTATGAAAATACTTTTAAATGTCAAGGACATCAGATAATTTAATAAAAATTGACAAAAAGTTAATTAGAGTCGATATTAACTATAGGGAATTCGCGCCACAAAATGTAGTTAAAAGTTATTTTCTTTGAAAACCAGGCTCAGTAAAAAAAATTAATTTGGAAGGTACTCTTATAAATGAGGCCGTCAGCGCATAAACGGCCTAACCCACAATTTTCCATATTCCGACTTAACTACAAAAAGTGATCCAAAATCTGATAAAATATCATGCTAAATCGGCCTATCTTTAATTTATTATCCTCAGTAAAAGTTACGCTGCAAAACTAGTTTTTGAATTTATTATTTTTTTATTAATCGTAATGCAAGAGTGGCCTAAGCCGCTTAGGCCATTTTTGCATACCGTCATCACAAATTTTTGGCGGGACAGGCTGCTGTAATGACGAAGTGTACGTATGACGAGAGTGAAGATCTACCTACTCCGGATCCGAACCTGAATTTCTGGAAATGTATAAAACTTAATTCTTCAACTTCTCAAATTGTAATATTTTTATTGGAATTAAAAATGTGACTAAAACGTTCACTAACACAAAATAAATGAAGGAAAACGAACATGCCATATATAACTACAGTTGTGACAAAAAGGATAAACTTTTATTATATGTGAAGTAGAATCTAGGAATTCATATCTAGGTGTCGTCATCAAAAAATAGAGAAGCCAAATGTAAGGATTTTAAGTTAATTTCAAATTTACCTACTCAAAATATAGGTATACGAGGTGTGAATAAAGTCGATTAGAATTTCGCGTTGTATTATCTAGCCATGTTAGACATGACTGTGTTCTAATTTATGTCTATTCTGTGTAATAATAATCATAAGAAGCATCAAGTCAATGGGCAAAACCTATTTTTTATAATAATATGTTATAACAGGACAGGTAGACTGATTGTCGCTGGAAACGATAATACTTATATCTTAGAGTGGAGACCGCAATGAACGTAATGTAGGGTGTTTATCAAAGGATTGATATAGAATGCCTACGAGATCGAGGTGTCTGAAGCTCCTTGGGGGAGACCTTTGTTCAGCAGTGAACGGCGATATTTTGATAAAAAAATCGAGAATGTCGTGCCCGCTTGCACCATTAATCGAAGGACTACTCCGAGATGAATTTTACATTACCCTACGAAATTTATAAATATGTATTTGTAATGTGTCTTTTATTATACAAGAGCACCCTGGCAATGTTAAAAGTGCCTAAAACACTTTAGGCCGAAAAAACCTATTCTGAAAGTTTTCATACTAAAGCGGTCAGTGTACTCTTAATGATAAATGATATTTATTTCTGTAAGTAAATCTTTTCAGACATTTTTACAAGTCGGACTTATAGCTAGAAGGCGCCGGCATTTCCTACGACTCACTCTGGGAAGAAACGCCGAAACAAACCACAGAGGTGTCTTTTTTTCTTTTCTTTTTTTTAAGTCCGTGTACAATATTAAAGAGAACTATGTGAGTGCAGTATAGGGTCTGGGTTGGCCTTTTGAAGAAAGAACCATAGTTTTGAGTCGACCTGTCCATACAGACGGGACACGGGCCCCAGATTTCATTTCAGGCCCCTCAATTCGGTACAACCCTGAAATTATATGAAAACTAAATTATTTTAATTTTTCACTTATATTTGCTGTTTTTGTATCCTTATTTCAATATAGAAGTAAAGATATTTTTTTTTCATATTGGTAATTTGCGTTTACCAATATTAAAAAAAAACTGCCTCGTTGGTTTAGTGGTTAGCGTATGCAACTGCTAATCAAGAGGTCTCAGGTTCAAATCCCGGGTCGGGACAAAAAGTGTTTTTGGGTTTTTCTTAGGAAATCCTAATAGCAACCCGGAGTTTTGAAGTTTGGAGGTGATTCACGCCCGTGCCTCGGAGAGCACGTAAAGCCGTCGGTCCCGGTTGTCATGAACATCTATGGCAAGTCAGTACCCTTAAATATATTGAAAACTAGTTCAATCTTCGAATTTCAGTTCTCCCTTACGGTTGCGGAGGTCCGATGCCAGTCGCTCCGTGGAAAAACTGAAATTCAGGTAAAACCTGTTGAACTAGTAGCCGACCCCAAATAAACTTGGGAATAAAGGCTAGGAAGATGATTGGTAATTTGCGTTTGACCTCTAATGGGTTAAGGGTTAAGTTTTTTTTTGATAAAACCGGAAGTATCCAGTACTAACATCTTTTATAAACGGCCTAACCTTGGTTATAGTGGTGAATCGGTAAAAGAATTTTAAATGCAAAAGTGGCCTAAGCCACACAAATAATACAAATATATGGATTTATTTCAAAATAACAAACTTCATTCTGAAGAATTTAGGACGGTAATTGCATAAAATATGCTTATGGACTAAAATCCTCTACAATAAATTATATGAAAATTAATGTGAAATTCGTGATTACACAAAACCTATTATTTTCATACTGTTTGTCTCAAGGTTAGGCCACTTTTGCGCTGACAGCCTGAAATATTATGGCACTTTTATAACTGGCCAGTAACATGTTCAAATGATTAAAACCTTTTTGGTATTTTATTTTTTTCAGCCAGGAAGAAAATCGAAACCGCCTGTTTTTTTCAAATGAGTGTCTAAAGGAGTATCTTTATTTTGATTGATACAGTACAGGTCTCGTGACCAAATTATATAGGGCCGGGCTTGGTAATCCACATAAGGCTCGCTTGACGTGTTGGGCATACAGTGAGTGCAGTAAACAGTTGAATTAATGATTAAACTATGAACAAAGACATGGTTTCTCCTTAGTAAGGTTTCGACCTACCAAGAAATCCGTCGAAGTATTAATATAAAATACAAGCGAGTTATGTTTAGAGGAAAAATTGAAAAAGTAACTATTATTTTTCGATTTAGGTATCCATTTACGAGTTATTCCACTTTGAAGCATTTTTGGAATAGGGCATCCTCCCTTCCCCTCTAAAAGCTAAACGGCTGGCTCAAAAAATCGGAAAAACATCAAATTATAGACCATACATTGAACTTTCAAGGAAAACCCTATCGGTTTTGACAATTTATTTATTTCAGGAGTTATAGGAGCCTAACTTGTAAAATGCACTCACTTGGAAAACTTCGTACCTAAATAACAAATTAATGGGTGACTACGGAACCCCATTCTATGCATGGCCTGACACGTACTTGGTTAATTTTACTATTTTCTTGTGCCATTACGAAAATTTCTTAAATAAATACAGAATAGATCCGAGTGGTTCTATAGTGTTGAGGTTACCTACACATTTTCTATTCATTTTTATTTCATCATCATTATCATTAGCCTATCGCAGTCCACTGCTGGACATAAGCCTCTCTAATTGCACGCCACTTAGTTCGATCTTCGGCTACTCGCATCAATCTCCTGCCATCCGTCTTGCGCAAATTATCACTCCACCTGGCCTGTGGACGTCCTACACTACGTTTGCCGAGACGCGGTCTCCACTCAAGAACATGTTTACCCCAACGGTTATCGGTGTTACGGCTAATATGGCCAGACCATTACCACTTCAGCTTGCTAATCCTGTGGCTATGTCGATAACTTTAGATCTCTGCCGGATTACCTCGTTTCTAACACGATCCCTTAGAGAAACGCCGAGCATAGCCCTCACCATAGCACGCTGCGTGACATTGAATGTGTGGATCAGCCGTGTCTTGAGTATCCACGTTTCGGCTCCGTAAGTCATGACGGGTAGGACGCACTGGTAGGCACTGAGGGATCGATGATAAGAAGACCCGACGAAGCTGCCCAAACGCTGCCCAACCCAGCCGAATTCTCCTGTTCACCTCGTCCTCGAAGTTGTTTCTCACATATTTTTGAACAACTTCGAGAACGGCACCGTGTATCGCGACCGGTTCCGGTAGTACATGTTCGTTGAACATGACCTTGGTTTTGTCCAAGTTCATCCGTAGGCCGATGCGTACAGAAGAGTCAGCCAGGTCATTGAGCATCTGTTGTAGGTCCTGCAGCTTCATTTTTATTTATTTATAGCTAAACAACATAACCATCAACATAGCTTACTAGAAATAAATAGATCATAATTTCATTATAATTTATCAGGTGGATCAGATCGGTAGCTGAAGTGACGATACATTTGTCTGTCGAAACAATGCGGTATTTTTATTTCTAATAAATAACTTTAATGCTTCACATATGTCAAACATTATGAATATAGAAACTGCAAACATAGGAAAGTTGGCAATAGTATAATAATATGGCCAAGCACTGACTTGTAATTTTTTATTTATTGTGTAATAAAGTATTACAAGTTATGAGATCACTATATAATACTTCTTTGTATACTAAAATATAACTTATGCAATGCAGATTCGTTTTGACTGACTACTTCCTCTGGAAAATCTTGTATAACAATATCTCAGATTGCTTCTTAAATTAACTGAATAAAGTACAAGGAATATTTATATATATAAGAAAATAAACTCAGTATGAACATTTATTATCTTGAAAAAAAAGTGTTAATTTAAGAATATCTTAGTCTAAATAATATTATATTACATCCCACCTCAGCACTATTCATAGTCTCTGGCTAGATTATTTTTAAAGCATTCGATTCCTTCAAATTATTAATATAAAGAATTATTTATATGCATTCTTTATGCATTATTTAAAAAATCCATTTATACGGATGTCCCCGCATTTCCTTTACTATAATATGCATGTAGGTATTACACATATAAACCTTACTCGTGAATCACGCTCAAGGAACTGCATACAAATCCGTTGAGTATTTTAAAAGTTCTCATGGAACAGACAGCAAAAGCCACTTCATTTTATACTGTGTGAAGAAAAATATCAAAAATCTTTTTATCTTTAGCCTTTATATATAATAAACATTTACGAATTTATATTTGATTAATCATTTGAAAGATTTTTCCGATGTGTGTCGTTAGAGAAGGATTCGTCATTATTGATTGACATTTGATGCAAATCGTTATTTTTAGCTTTGACGTTTTCATTTTTGCTGTCTTTGAGAGAAGTTTCAAGATTAGGATTAGCCGATCCAAAGGTATGTTGCTTCTCTTTGTGTGCAACACGCACTTGACTCTCGTTATCTTTTAAAGCAGATAAATAAAATTTTTGCTTTTCATAATTAAAGTTATTCATTTTTAATGTTTTTTGTGTATACTCATTTCTGTTCGACTGTGGATTTGTAAACATTTCCTGAGTAGTCGGAAATCCTTCAACATAGTTATTGATAATCAAATTTTTTAAATCGTAATTGTCTTGTTTCTGATTTCTAGAGGCTGCGGTTTTAAAGGAAATCTCTAATTGATCATTTTCAATGTAGTTATCTTTTGTTTGCTTTTTGTCAGTGTCAGGCTGTGTTGTGTCAGTAGTGTTTTCTTGTTGGACGATGATGACACGTTTAAAAGGTTTTACGAATTCAGATCTGATGCTGTTCTGCATCGGTCTTTGGAACACTTCATTATCTTTGTACGGTATGATCGGAGGTGCTGTTGTGGGTGGTTCTGGTGTTTGGCTGCACAAGAAATTGGACTGATTGATGCTGGCTATTATCGAAGTAGGACTTGGCGAGGACTGCATAACGTTCGGACGAGGTATTGCGTTGGGATTTAGAGCGGCTGAAAAGAAGGTTTATTATTATTCATCTCTATTAATATGATAAAATGATAGAGTATTTTGTTTGACTGGTTGAACGCGCTGAATCTTTTGAACAAACAAACATTACATCTTAGGAACTGTTGGTGATTTGAAATATTATTTAAATGGCAGATAGCTAAGTTATCAAGGAAGACTATATTATGCTATTATACATCATCAGGCTACGACAAATATAAGTACCAATAAAAAAAGTTTCACAAACGTTTTTATTTATGTATAATTAAATATTCCCCTTCAAAAGTTCCATAAAAGTCTATTGTCACATTTCAATCTTTCAAGGTAAGCTCATTTTATATATTTTTATAGTGAAAAAATTGTCAAGAGGCTCAGAGACGCAGATGACGCAAAACCTCATGAAGTTTATTAAAGAATTATATTACTAAGTATCCATTAAAATTAAAAACGGTATATCTTTTAGGTAGAAATTATATGATGTGACATTAATGTCATTACAGTCTGAATTAACCACTCTTAACTTGTATGAAAAAAACTATTTTAAGTTAACTCCTTACCTTGTGGTTTATATTTGGCAAGTTGTGCGTAAACCTGTTTAATGCGTTCTATATTAATTTGCGAAGCCTTTGAATGGTCGAGCATTGGCATTGGGTAGTCACGCCCGATGAGGCATCGAGCTGACTGTTGTACTGCGTCGGGTGCCACCCAAGGTTCATGGATATACCGTGTCGGCATATTCTTCAATGCTGGAATGTATCTCCTGTTGAAAAAAAATTACTTGTCAACTGTCAAATATTATTGTTTTAAAGTGAATCCTAACATATGAATTATTATTGCAATTTACGTCGCTTAGTCGTGCTAATTCAATTGTTGCGTCACATAACTAAAATTTCCAACCAACAAGGCAGTCAAATACACTCCGGTCTAGTGAAAAGAGCTCAACGAAAACTGTTAAATAGGACTTCCAACGGCTTTGATTTATTTATTGTAAACAGTTTTTTGAAAATAATATACTGAAAGCTATTAAATAATTTGGTAGGTCCCAGATTCCTGTCATCACACCCCTCTGTTTCATCAATCTAAGGCATTGATCAGTCAAAAAAAAATAGTAGGGCCTGTGTTTCCATTCAATTAACTCAGTTTACGCTGCGTCCAAAATTTTTTTTGTTTACCGTTTTAATTTATAAAAATTACATTTTTTTTAGTACCGACAACGACTTCCAAAGTGTTACCCTTGGTTTCTATTTTAATGACGTCTATTTTTGGGTTTTTAGTGTGAAAATATGTAATAATTTATGATATAATTTTAGTTAAATTATAGTTTATTTAACTGTTGCTTAGTTTAATTTAGAAAATCAAAATTGAAAAATTGAATTATCAACTATGTAGCTTGTTATTCAAAGCGCGTATCTAATTAAATCAGAAATAATTATAGTTTTAAACACGAGACTATTATCACAATATTATATTTATATCGTCGGCTATATTAAGGTACGATTATATAATTAAATGTTTTAGCACTTATCATCATCATCATCATCAGCCTATCGCAGTCCACTGCTGGACATAGGCCTCTCCAATTGCACGCCACTTCTTCAAGTTCGATCCTCGGCTACTAGCATCTACTACTACTTATGCTTGATCGATTTATGTAAGTTTGCGAATGCTTTGCATATTGAGTGTTGAGTATATTTTGCGTGATTGCGTGTTTGTCTTTACCCACCTTATAAAATCTCCATTAGGGTCTGTTTTTCTGCCAAATCTGACAGGACAGTAGCAGTGGAAGAATTGCTGGAAGAACGAAGAACACGACAGCCACATCCACATGCCGGCATTAACGGACCAGTCTGCGTCCAGCAACAGCTCGTCGAACACCTGATGGCACGCGGATCCTCCACTTATTAACACCAAGCCTCCAAGCACAACATTCATTCGTTAGTTAATCCATTTGTATATGCACCACGAAGATAATTAAATCTCTAGTGTTTGTCTGCATATTTAAATTTCGAACTTAACAGCTTTTATTATTGCCATATTATATTAGTTTTACTTTACTATTTGTAATTGATTAATAATGTAATAAGCTTTAAACGAACTTAAAATACCTTGCAATTTATTTTCATTTAAAACAAGGTGATAGAAATGACTCGTACAATAGATTAAATTGTAGCAATGCTGTTGTGTATAGACACTTGTTTATAAATTGTCGACCGAATAAAATATATATATATATATATAAAATCTTGCCTTCATTCCTTCTTCCCATGAGATCCATAAGTCTCCTCTTGTAAGGAAGCAAGCGACAGCATGCCGCGCCAAGTGGTGAATCCAACCTTCCTCTCTTAGTTGTATCATAATTGCATCTATCCACGGAAATCCAGTCCGGCCCTGTCAATGATATTTTGCGTATTTATAATAAGGGAAAAAATATATGAACAAAAGGTTAATGTGACTGCATTTCGTAGATGTCTTGTAAATAAATCAAAGCTGTCGAATTACCATTTGACAGTTTTGGTTGAGATCTTTTCGCTAGAAGGAATATTTAAATCAAATTCTATGTCCTTCACTATCTTTATATATATAATTCTTCTGTGAGTGTGTATGTCACCGAACTTCTCTCAAACGCCTGGACCGATTTTGATGAAATTTTTTGTGTGTGTTCAAGGGGATCTGGGAATGGTTTAGATTCGCAATTAGACCCGGTAGGTGGCGCTGCGATCAAGTTCTGGAATTTTAAAGTTGGGCGGTACGAAGTTCGCTGGGTCAACTAGTCTTATCTTATCTTAATATATATAAATCTCGTGTCACAATGTTTGTCCTCAATGGACTTCTAAACCACTTAACCGATTATAATAAAATTCGCACACCATGTGCAGTTCGATCTAACTTGAGAGATAGGATAGTTTAAATCTCAAATTATAGTCGCAATTTTAATAATCGCGGGTAACACCGCGGGATTCAGCTAGTATATTATAAATTTATATAAGTACGAACTTATTTTAATTTAGATAGCATAGGAACGATCCTATGCTATCTAAATGCAGTAAAAATGCCGAAGTTGTTTTGACAGCTTTAGCATTTCAATGTATGTGTTTGTCAAATATAAAATATAAAAAACCACGTGTTATTTTTACAGTTTTTTTTTATTCGAAAAGACTATTCAACATTTTTAATGTTTTTTTTTATTATTAAACTAGCTGCGCAAGTTTGTTATGCATAGCAACCTGTGAAGTTTTGACAAGAGATAAACAGTGATACATTTTGACATCTACGATTTACCTATGTATTTTTATAATCACCTTGCTTTCGCCCGTGTATCTCGATTATTGCAGTAAAAAGTAGCCTATGTGTTATTCTGATATATAAGCTATATTACTGTAAAGTTTCATCCAAACCCGTTCAGTAGTTTTTGCGTGAAAGAGCAACAAACATACACACATACTCAAAAACTTTCGCGTTTATAATATTAGTAGGATAACATGTATTACCATTATCATTCCAAACAAAATTAATATCAAAAGTATAATATTTATTAGAAATAATGAAATATTAAAAGAAAAATCATGTCTGTAAACATGCTTAAAAAGTTTGTGGATACTATCAATTAGGACAATTATTACCTGTTATAAGTTTCAATGTATGTGAGTCTTCATAAACTCTATGCCCCGTGATTTAATAAGAATAATACTCAATGAATTAGTTGACTAGGTTGTGTTTTTGTGCAGCAGTAACCAAAGTAAAGACCACAATAATAGTGTAGGGCTGAGTGTTACGTGTCAGTGGACTTACACTAGCCCATTTCGCTAGAGCTTCTTGATTCTTCTCCCACGGTATTTGGACGCATATAGGGTTGCCTTCCATACGATCGAAGTTGGGATTCCTCGTTGCAGCGCAATAGAAGAATTCCCTCCATAATATTTGTCCGTGTAGAGAAAGTGGAGGTCGCACTCGTTTCACTCTTTTATACAGTTCCGTCAGCTGATAATAAAATAATCTAGTTGACAAGCAGCCGAATCTGTAATGACGACATTTTTCAGATTAAGTGACGTAAAAAAATTTGTTTATACTACACCTGATCGGAACAGTAGTCAATATTCCCTGAAAATGAAAAGAGAAAGTTAGTCTTTTCCTTGACCTAAATAAGCGGGAGGAAAAAATGTATGAAAATCCATTTCTAACGTGTTTTAGCGGGAGAGAAAGTTGTATGAATTTTCATTTCTCATGTGTTATCTTATCTATGGCGCGCGCCTGCCCAAAGAGTTTTCATATAATTTAAATATGGAATCTCCGTGCCACTGACATCCTTTTGTGAAGAATAAAAAAAACAAAAGAAGCGCGAAATATTTATAAATATTATGTCAAATTCTAAGCTAAATCACATACAGTCGTCCCACGAAGACGTCTAGACAGGGCAATCGTGCGGGGCGTGAGGGGTGAGACGGGGGAACGGCTGCCCCGAGCTGCATACATTTACAGTGTTAGCAGCTCGGGAAACAACTTTCAGGGCTGTCGTGTGTCACTTTAAAATATTATTATTTTGGAAAATAATTCAAATGGTGCATACGACGTGTGTTGTGGAAGATTGCAAGTCGTCATCTGAAATGAAAATCCAAGATGGCGAAAATTTGCAAATTTTTTGACATGGGTATCATGTCCATGGTTTACGAAGTCACTGAAAACGATTATGGGGTTAAAATGAAAATCCAAGATGGCGCCTACTAAAATTTGCAAATTTTTCGACATGGGTATCATGTCCATGGTTTACGAAGTCACTAAAAACGATTATGGGGTTGAAATGAAAATCCAAGATGGCGCCTACTAAAATTTGCAAATTTTTCGACATGGGTATCATGTCCATGGTTTACGAAGTCACTAAATACGATTATGGGGTTGAAATGAAAATCCAAGATGGCGCCGACGAAAATTTGCAAATTTTTCGACAAGGGTGTAATTTTTAAGATTTGCGAGGTGCCTGAAAATAAAAATGAGATCAAGTGTCTTTAACGGATTTTTTTTTCATAGCTACGTGCAAGTGTACTAGATCCAACATGGAGGACATTATTTAAAAAAATATAGTTATGAGTGTCTATTTTGAGGTTTTTTGGGTTGACGATTATGAAAATAACAACTTTTTCAAATTCAAGATATCCAAATCCGGATATTTCTTTAAATTAAATTACATATGTTTGAAACTAGAATACCAAATTTCAGACTAATCCGGCAACAGGCCTTTCCTGTTGCCGGGTTGACCCCCTTATATATTTCAATTACTTGATTTGACCCAAACAAGGCAAGCTAAATGAAACTGTTAAAAAAAACTATATTTTTGATCATTGTTAATTATTGCTTATAATAATAATCATAATGTTGATGACGATGTTGATCTAAATTAAATAAATTTATTAATAAATATTGTTTACTTGAGACAACCCTAGCAGTTGCGACAATGTCTAGACGTTGCCGGCATTTACCACGAGATCAAAGGCGTCGTCCTACTGTATGTTTCTTTATACTGTGGCTAAATTGTGTCTTACATGGTGTCTTACGTTTTGATTTTATTTTATAAATACTTTAAATGTTCCTCACAGGTGTAGTATAAAGCACTGTGTAGCACTCGGGTGAAAGTCCCATTCCTACCTCGGGAGTATTGTGGCCCTAGGCTGCGCCTTCGGGCCACAAATTGCTCCCTCGCTAGTAATCGGTTCCTTTCCTCCCTCGGTGAACAATGTACTATTATCGCTGTATTATATTGAAAACATTGATGTATTAAAAAACCCAAGATACACACTCAGCGTCTCAAAACCGTCCTCATAAAATACGAGCACAATTGCTCCTTTTTCAAATAATACGACAAATTTCAATGGCCGCTTTTTCAGTGTGAGAACGACTATTACACAACCTTTTATTTTAGTCGCATAATCCAAACGACCCTGTTCTTATTCAAAACTTCGGTAGTAAAATTTGATTGGTCATGGTACACTGCTTTGTAATAAAAACTTTAACCAATGCGCGTAAGGTTGAATTTGCAAAAGATATGTTTATAGCATAACTAAAACTACCCACATTGATATTTTTATACATCAATGACTAAGTGGGACAGTTTCGTATGCCGCTTTTGTTTGAGACTGTGCATCTAGGGTTTTTATATATCAATGATTGAAAATAAAAGTTTCTGTTTACCTTAGGTATGGTGACAAGCCTGTTTGGCTCGCAAGTAACGACTGTGGTGTCATTTTAGGCCTGCCGAATGATGCCACCCACGCTTTTCGCTCCAGATGCCTTTCCAGTCTAGTCAAAGCCTCACTTTCTCCGCCAATCCAGACTGGTGGTTTTAAAGCTTCAACCTCGAATCCTGTCGATGTGAGTATACAATTCGCCGTGTCAAGCAACTTAAGACTGAAGTAATGACTTAATCTAATTTAGCAATACATAAGTAAAGTTAGAAGCACTAAGATAATGTTGCTAAGGTTGCTTTAAAAGTCAAAACCTACAAATAGTTGGCACGTGTAATTGTAGCCACTACACTAATAACGGTTATTAGTGTAATGAGTACAATAAAACGTGACCACTTCAACATGTACAACTTTTACTTTCTAAAGTGACTTTACTCTGCCTAATGGTAAGCATGACTAGAAGAATCAAGAGTAGTTGGTCACCATCCTCATTGTAATGCAAACAATGCACCATGCGGTCTAGTGAGATGCTTCTGCATCATTGCATCATTCGCTGTTACCAACGAAACAATAAACAAACAATGCAGCATGCTGACCCATACCATGGCGGTCTAGTGAGATGCTTCTGCATCATTACATCATTCGCTGTTACCAACGAAACAATAAACAAACAATGCAGCATGCTGACCCATACCATGGCGGTCTAATGAGATGTTTCTGCATCATTGCATCATTCGCTGTTACCAACGAAACAATAAACAAACAATGCAGCATGCTGACCCATACCATGGCGGTCTAGTGAGATGTTTCTGCATCATTGCATCATTCGCTGTTACCAACGAAACAATAAACAAACAATGCAGCATGCTGACCCATACCATGGCGGTCTAGTGAGATGTTTCTGCATCATTGCATCATTCGCTGTTACCAACGAAACAATAAACAAACAATGCAGCATGCTGACCCATACCATGGCGGTCTAGTGAGATGTTTCTGCATCATTGCATCATTCGCTGTTACCAACGAAACAATAAACAAACAATGCAGCATGCTGACCCATACCATGGCGGTCTAGTGAGATGCTTCTGCATCATTTCATCATTCGCTGTTACCAACGAAACAATAAACAAACAATGCAGCATGCTGACCCATACCATGGCGGTCTAGTGAGATGCTTCTGCATCATTGCATCATTCGCTGTTACCAACGAAACAATAAACAAACAAAATATTAAAGTATTTGCGTACAATAAATGTAATATCATATATGGTCACGTCATATAAATTAGGTCATTTAACAAGATGATGGCGACTTGAGCAATACTATCATATTCTATTTCAATCATAAAAAAAGGCCGAAAACAACAATTTTATGAAGCGTCTTCAAAAACTGCTCCAAAAAAAAGTAAAAAACAACGCGAAGAGTGTGATAGCAACACTCTTGGCTCTGTTTTTTACTTTATTATCTATTTATTTCAAATACTTATGTTTCTGACTATTTTTAATTAATAACTTATTATTATTATTATTTTTTATCTTTATTTATTTAGGGACTTGTAGTTACATATACGGCTCATTTTTATTAATTATATTTATTTAATATTATATTATATATAGTTAAAGTATGAAATAGCCAATTTGTAGTCTAGTAATCTATATTCTACTGTGTGAAAGTATTTTGTAGTGCCTCCTGGGAAGAAAACGCAATTGACGCAAATGAGTCAATATTGTTGGTAAGGTAACGTTAAACTTTGTCGCTAATTCCTGGGTAGTTTGGCTCGGATCGGCTTCTACCATCTCTTCCAGTGGTTCGTTCTTTAAATCAAAATTTCCATCACGAAAGCATTTAAACCAAAATCGCACGATGCGTTCATTAGCAGTTCCCACTCCAAACGCAACATTTGGAGCTGTTTCTGCAGCGTTAGTTCCGCGTCGGAACTCATATTAAATAATCCATCGATTTTCTAAGTATCCATCTTTCTTTTCTAAGATGAATAAAAAAAACAACTGAAAGTTGATAATCGAATGTTGTACATTTTTTAAAAGAAGAACCTCATAGGTAGGTACGATTTGAAAAAAGTTTCACTCAAAAATCTCAAACCCTGAAGGTTCTATATCAATTTGAATACCTATTAAAATAAAACGGTAATTTTATACTATAACCCCAATTATTATAATATTTGCACAGTGTTATATAACAGTAGAATGTCAAATTGGTCACGTATTAATATACAAATATTATGATATCTGCAAATAAATAAATAAATTCGGTTATTTTACTAACCAAGTTCTTCGAGAGTAGGTACACCAAACCGATCGTCATGATCGTCAGTGAGGGGCGTGGTTGCTCCGTTGAGCATCTGTGTTGATATCGGCTTCTCGGCCGGAGGTGGTGGAGGCATGCTGGCGATCAGTGCTTGAAACTGGTGGTACGTCAGTGGAGCTTTGCCCCCATTACGTTCTATAATTCTGTAATATTTTATGTTTCATTGATCTCGGTCGTTATAAGTTAGGAAATAGTCACATTACAAGTGTCCGTTATCAACAAGTACTTTGTAGTCTAAAATTAAGAACGTTAGATTATGTTATGGAATAAAAAAGTATATGTAAAAGATTACATTTTCAATCCTATTCTGCTTGTCGAAGAATACGTGCATTTAAATAAAAAGGATCTGTCTTATAAATTTATAACCTACTACGAATTTTCTTCCAGTTTATGATGAAAAATATTTCGTTGACCCATCCTGTAATGTAATGCTTGCATGCATTCATGATGCGCGCAAGACTTTATATGGCCATGTGCATACCTACCTAAGCGACACCATTTGTTTTCTCTCGTAAGTGTAATACAAATACTAACAATTAAAATATAATGTTTGTGTTTTTTTCATACAATATTCAGAAATGTATTATTTTCAATGTATTCATTTATGATAAAATATACAGATTTACTGAGTTTCTGTAAAAATGTAACAATACCGATGCGTCACCGTCACTAAGGCGTGATATAGTAGTGCTATTGTTATATCACTCGCAAACTGCAATTTATGAATGTATGCGTATGCATAGATGTATACGATATATACGTAGCTATATATGTCTATAATGTTTGCTATTACTGCGTTCGCGCTGTAACCTCTGCGCACTAGGAAGTCAAGATAAGCTGTTATCTGCTAAGAACGCGAATGGCAACATTTCAGTTGGCATTTATTGCGAAAAAGCAGTTAGCAGTTAGTTCAATCTTTCAATTGTTTATTTTTTTTTATTATAACAGATAACGGGTGATTATGGATTTTGTACTTACTGGTCTAATTTGTAGAGGGTGTGTGATACACGAGACGTGACAGTAATGCCAACCTCGCGACATTTTGACATAATATTGTGGTCTCGAACGCGACCATAAGGTTCTGGGTCTTCTTCGAAGGTCAATTCGGTTGTTCCCCATTCTCGAAATAATTTAGGTAACGCATCTGCTGGTTGTCCACGAACCACAAACAAGCGTGAATTCAGTTTCCTTAAACTCCTGTCCAAGTCTTCTAAACATTGTAGCAGAAACCTGAAATTATAGTACAATGTAGCAAGATTTTTAAGTGAATAAGACGCATAATATAAGAAAGTATTAGATTACCTCCACTTGTTAATGCCAACATTAGATGAGCTGGCAAACCACGGATCTATGATGAATACACAGCGGAATGTGACGGCATTGGTTAGACCTTCCCTCAGTGCAGGATTATCGTGGAGTCGTAATCCCTTTCGGAACCAGTGCACCGTATGTTTGCCGCCATTGCAACCGCCAGAAGTCACCTCGGGTGCGTGACTGCGAGCTTTTGACGCAGGAAGCGTTTCCGCAGCAGATGACATTCTTACGTAGTTACCCACATTGTACCTGTGATAGCACACCTATTTTTGATATTCGTTTTATCGAATACACAAAACGAAAAATATTAGTTATACATTCCAGAAGTTGATTCATGGCTGACATACATGACGCAGTAAATCAATGTCATAACAATATTTGTCACAGTCGCTACGGCTGAAAAATCTTCCATCTTGCACTAAAATGAATGAAATATTCATATTTATTCCGAAAAACTATTACTTCAATCAAAATTTTGTGACAATAAATTAACACGTAGGTATCTTTAAAAATATATAAAAGTTGCTGTTCGTTAGTCTCGCTAAAACTCGAGAACGGCTGATCCGATTTGGCTAATTTTATCTTGAATTATTTGTGGAGGTCTAGCAGAGACGATTTAAAAGGTGAATATATAACAATGTATTGCATTTTTTTATTAATTATGGATTCCTTTTGTTTGTTTTAAGTTTATTTTATACAAAAGTTTAGGTCTTCTATAATTTATCGATTGAGGCAGTACGAAGTCTGCCGGGTCAGCTAGTATGCAATAAATATGATGTATGTGCCTTCACTTACTTGTATTAAATTAAAATTAACAATAGGTGCTGATTAGAGGATATGATCTAATGATGTCGGATTACAATTATACCATTTACCTATTCTACGACTTATTTTGTTTACAATTTGTTTAACGGTGCATATTTTAAAACCTTCCTACAGCAAAGGTATGTTAAATAAAAAAGTATAAGTTTGTTTCATATACCATGACCATATTTATTATGGCTTAGAAATTATTATGGACTAAAAATAGTTCTTACAAAATGTTTGTACAAACGTACTCAAAGGTCAGAAAAGCATATGACTATTGAGTTAACCTACAACTAATTATACCACTCCGATGTGCCCTTCGTTTCCTTCGTCAAGAGCGATCGCTTTAGAAATGAATCTGTATATATATATATCGATTGCCACAGCACTTGCACTGCCAGTCTTTGAAGAAGAAGCAAGTTCTTATCTTAGTCGTATGAGGTATAAGTGCATTAGCAACACAAGCCGCAATTCGTTCTCCACTCAAAAAGTTAACTATCTAAGTGATTACAATACGAGTGACTAAGCATAAATAAGTATGACTGTGAAGTGAAGGTTGAAGAGACCAACAATTAGGTACATCAGGAAGGGTGTTTCAATTCTTTGGATAGGTTTCTATTAAAACTATGTGGTCCCAATATTTACACCAGCTACATTCTATTAATATAAAATAAAAACTAATAAATGCAATAAATGCTAACTATAAAATAAAAAAAACAGCCAAGTGCGAGTCGGACTCGCCCATGAAGGGTACCGTATCAGCAAGTAGCATCATATAAAAGTTCTTGTAGTTAGTTGTAACTTTCATCGATGTTTTAATAATAGTGTTTTCATTGGATGAAAGGTAAATTGCGTGTTACGATTTATGACGTATTAAAAAAAAACTACTCACTAGATCTCGTTCAAACCAATTTTCGTTGGTAGTTTGCATGGTAATCTACAACATATATTTTTTTTAGATTTATCACTCTCTTATTTTAGAAGTTAGAGGGGGGGGGACACTCATTTTTCCACTTTGGAAGTGTCTCTCGCGCAAACTATTCAGTTTAGAAAAAAAATATTTTAGAAACCTGAACATCATTTTTGAACACCTATCCATAGATAGGTTTGATAATGCCGTATAGGTTTGATGAAAAAAAAATTTTTGAGTTTCAGTTCCAAGTATGGGGACCCCTAAAATGTATTGTTTTTTTTTCTATTTTTATGTAAAAATCTTAATGCGGTTCACAGAATACATCGACTGACCAAATTTCAACAGTATAGCTCTTATGGTTTCGGAAATAATTGGCTGTGACATACGGACGGACAGACAGACAGACAGACAGACTTGACGAATCTATAAGGGTTCCGTTTTTTGCCATTTGGCTACGGAACCCTAAAAAGGAGTTTATGTTTTATATTACAAATCATGGAGATAATAAATTAATTGTTTTAGCCAACATACTACAACTACTGCTATTACTAGCCTATTACACCAGGCGAGGTGGACACCACCGTTTTCTATGCAATTTTTTTTACCATGAATAGGTACCAAAAGAACATTTCGTCACGATACTTGGCTTCTTTGGAAATTCAAGAAATATTTTTCCAAGTTTGGCAACTTGGAAGTTCATAACACAGAGAAAGCCTATAAGTGCACAACGTCAAAAGTAATTTTGAAACAAAAAGAATTTTCCACGAACGTTTACATAACGTGCTAAGTTTCGTTATCTATATATATAAAAATGAAACCCGTTTTCCTTGGTCACGGCATCACGCGTGAATGGCTGGGCCGATTTCGCTAATTCTTTTTTTATAATATTCCTTGAAGTACGAGGATGGTTCTTACAGGAGAAAAAATTGAAAAATTATCTGATAAAGTCTAAAAACAACACTTTTCTATATTCCCATACAAAAGATTCGCAATAATACTAAAAAATTAATTTGAACTTTAATTCTATACCGTAAAGTTTAAGTTTCATTGGAGGGGTTCCGAGAATGCAAAACAATTGAGTGACGTTGAATCGACTGTTAGGCGGTACGAAGTTCGCGGGGTCAGCTTGTTTTAAATAAAATAGAAACAAGTACATATTTAACAAAATAAATAAAAGCAATCGTTTAGCGGTTATGTATTTCATTTTTTTAGTATTATGTCAGAAAGCTAGCTAGCTAGTCTAATGTATAATTCTTATGTCTTTGTTGCTCACGAACTATGAAACTATGACTACCTAAGCAAACTCGGACGAAGACGATTTTTTCACAACTGCGAGGGACCATAGACCTGAATATTAGATAATATTTTCAGCATCAAGCTATGTGGACAGGGTGGACCAAAAGCTCGTTTACATTTTAAATGATGATTTAAGACAAATTATTTATGTGAGATTTAAAGTATAGATACATGAAGATTTTATTTGTAAAAAATTTGCATCCATATTTCGCTCCAGGAATTTTTTCAATGACGGCCTCACAAGTGCTTCGTGAAATGTTTTGCATTTCCTCTCGAATATTTTCCTTAAATTCCTCTAAGGACTCTCACCTCTTTTGGATATCACTTTTCATTATGTTTGCAAATTGGAGCCTGTGAATGCGATTGAGGCTTTAACTCCTGTACCATTTGAATTTTCTGTAAATGGAAATCTTTGTAAAGAATAAAGAGAACGAATCAAAGATGTTCTGGGCACGCGGCAGCGGTCTAACGCTTAAAGCGTTAGACCGCTCCGAAGTAGAGAGTCCATGATTTCACGAATAGACGCTATTACACGCTCGACGTTTTCGGGTTCAGGTCAGCCGGATCGTGGTTGATTTATTGTTGAACCTATCTACTCGAACTTCTGTACCCATTTTCTAATCAATTGAATCGATGGAGCTTCATTATTACGTTGTAATGAGCTCAATTTTTTTTTTGCGCTTATTACAATTTTCTGGCGTACACGGAACGCACGTTGTTTATCACTAAACGACGCCATGGTACAGAATATCCATTAGCCACTTTTGCGCTTCGTAGCCCTGCCTCACCCCGCAGCCGCTGCTCGTCGCAGGTACCGATTAAAATTTAAACGAAGTTTTGGTCTACCTGTACTGTACTTAACGGGCAGACAGACTGACTATGAAGTGATCTTGGTCCGATATTTAGTACAGAGTATACGGTACCCTAATTTAAAGAAACATAAACCTAATATTGTATGTGCGATGTACAGCACCAGTTGCTGTGGACAGTTTTAGAGTGGCCTTTATTCAGCAGGGAATGTGTCTTGATGGTGATGATAAATTAATTAAATTTTTTGATGTAAATTTCTAAAGTATGAGGATGGAAGTTTTTTTTCACCTAAGCAGTAAGCTGGGTAAAGAGTGCTGTTCCAGTGTTAAATTCAGGTACATAACACATCCTTATAAAGTCAGGCAATGTGACAGCTGAAGAATCATTTGGAGAGTGTCTATATTCCTATCAACACCAAACACATGCGCATAATTGCGGAAAAAGCTCAGGTAAACCAACCAATTTTACTTAAATATATATATATACTCATACCGCCTTATTTTGAAATCCCAGAACTTGATCGCAGCGCCACCAACCGGGTTCAATTGCAAACCTAAACCATTCTCAATCTCTCATGAACTAACACATAAAACATCAAAATTGGTCGAGCCGTGTAGAAGGAGTGCAATTACAAACGCGATCAGAAGATATAAGGTATTTTAAAGATATTTAATACACTCTTTTGCAAAAAAACGGGCGGTTTCGATTTTCTTAATGGCTGAAAAAAATAAAATACCAAAAAGGTTTTAATCATTTGAACATGTTACTGGCCAGTAATAAAAGTGCCATAATGTTTAAAAGAGTAGGTACCTCCCAAATTTAAATTTTTGACTGAGCCTGGTTTTCAAAGAAAACAACTTTTAACTACATTTTGTAGCGCGAATTCCCTATAGTTAATATCGACTCTAATTAACTTTTTGTCAATTTTTATTAAATTATCTGATGTCCTTGACATTTAAAAGTATTGTTATTGCTGTTTAGCAATCCCGAAAATGGTAGATAAAGTGATAAAAGCGAGCAAAATTATTGCACTGCTTGAAGAAAATTGCAGCCAATGCTTCGTGGCTCAGAGGCTAAATGTGAGTCGGTCGATAGTTCAAAGGACCTGGCAGCGCTATCAAGAGACCGGTTCCGTCAAGAGAAGGCCTGGTTCTAGCAGAAAAAACATGTACCGAACCACGGGATGATCGTTTTCTAGTTAGTCAAGCGTTGAGAAATCGCAAATCTTCTTATGTGGACCTCCAGAACAGACTCGAAGAAATAAGAAATGTGCAAATTAGTCTATGGACGACCAGGAGGAGGCTTCTCGCTGCTAATATACACAGTCATCGCCCGTCACGCAGCCCAACATTACTCCGAGGACATTGAGTTGCCAGGCTTAGCTTTGCTCGAAATTGTGTGTCATGGACTCATGAAGACTGGGATAGGGTGTTGTTCTCCGATGAAGCCAGGATATCTCTGCATGGTGAAGACCGACGTCGGCGAGTGCTACGTAGACGAGGAGAAGGCTTTGCAGAGGCATGTTTTGAAGAAATCACACCTTATGGAGGGGGCTCTGTTATGTATTGGGCAGGAATAAATTCTATGGATCGTACGGAGTTAGTCTTCATCGAAAACGGTACACTGACTGGACACCGATACATTGGAATTGGAAATTGGAAGTTCTAATTCCTTATGCACAACCATCTTTAACCGCTCTTGGCGAAAACTCAATTTTTATGGACGACAACGCTCGTGCCCACCGGTCTGGCGATGTGGAAGCGTATATTGAGCATTGTGATTTTTTATTTTATATGCTAGAAGTCGGAATTCGTCGTTTGGACTGGCCAGCTAGAAGTCCGGACCTCAATACCATAGAGCATGTCTGGGATGTTCTGAAGCGACGAGTGAGATCAGTGCAGCCGGCTCCGCAGACCATCACAGAGCTAAAGAATTTGATTACCACGGAGTGGGAACGTATTCCCCAAGAAACCATAAAAGATATACTCGCTAGCATGCCCAGACGAATGCAAGCCGTGATTTCAGCAAGAGGGGGTCAAACTCAATACTAGACTTTTATCTGCTTTTAATGTATTCAATAAAACAATAAGTGCCTAACAATAAGTTCCTTGAAACATTTACTATAGAACTCAAACAAAGGAAAAGAGCAATAATATTTGGAGACTTTAACTACAACCTTTTAAATGCAAAACAGACTACAAAAGATTATACAGAGACACTCTCTGAACAGGGACATATAATACTAAACAAAATAGACGCCAAGTACTGTACTCGAAGGACATCAACAACATGCACAATATTAGATCATGTAATTACTAACCTAAAGGATTATAAATACAATTTAACTATTATAGAATCGGCCATGTCAGATCATAACCAGATACTCCTCACGCTTAAGCAACACAAGCCTGAACCACCAAGGAAAGTCAGGTATCAAGCTATGTCATATGCTCAGCTTTACAAGAGTATGGAAGAGGTCAATTACACTAACATTGGTGAAGATTATATAAAATTGGAAGAAGCAATAACGTCAGCAGTCGATAAAAACAAAGAAACTAAAACTAAGATACTGAATCTACCGAGATTGGTAGATTCAGTATTGGCCTCGTTGGTCTAGCGGTTAGCGTATGCGACTGCTAATCAAGAGGTCTCGGGTTCAAATCCCGGGTCGGGCCAAAAAGTGTTTTTGGGTTTTTCTTAGGAAATTCCTAATAGCAGCCCGGAGTTTGGAAGTTTGGCGGTGATTCACGCCCGTGCCTCGGAGAGCACGTTAAGCCGTCGGTCCCGGTTGTCATGAACATCTATGGCAATCGTTACTGGGAAGTCAGTGCCCTCAAATAAACTGACAACTAGTTCAATCTTCCAATTTCAGTTCTCCCTTAGGGTTGCGGAGGTCCGATGCCAGTCGCTCCGTGGAAAAACTGAAATTCAGGTGAAACCGGTTGAACTAGTAGCCGACCCCAAATAAACTTGGGAATAAAGGCTCGGAAGAAGATGATGACTGAATCTACCGAGATCTGACTGGATAAATAAAAATGTAATAAACCATATACATAAAAGAAATGAGTTATATAAACAGTATAAGAATCATCCAGAGGACACAGGTCTACAACAAGCATTTAAGAAAGAAAGAAACAGAGTTTTCGAACTGATTCAATCCACAAAAGCAGATTACTACCAGAAATCTTTTAAGGACTGCGAAGGTAAGCCTTTAAAGATCTGGCAATTAATTAATAACCTATCAAACAATAAATTACCAAAAACTTGTGCTCCTTCTAAATTAAACACTCCGAAAGGTGTTTTCACTAATGAAAAAGATATTTGCGAGTATTTTAATGATTATTTTTCTGGTATAGGTTCTGTTTTGGCTAATAAAATAATTCAACAAAATCACAACACCAACGTCAACACATTTACTTTAAAAAACGCATCCAACCAGAGATCTTTGACACAGCTGTCTCCGGCTACAGAGGCTGAAGTAGATAAAGTAATTCTTAATTTAAAAACAAACACTAGCACGGGGACGGATGGCACCAGTGCTAAAATTCTAAAATGCATTAAAAATATAATACTGCCAACGTTAACCAAATGCATTAATAAAAATTTAAGTGACGGGCACTTTCCAAACACATTAAAACATGCTAAAGTTACTCCGATCTATAAGTCGGGCGACAAACAAGATCCAGGAAATTATAGGCCAATTTCCGTGTTGCCTGTTTTGTCTAAGGTTTATGAAAAAATATTACACTCCAGGCTCAACGAATACCTTGATACTATGGATTTCCTGTTTAAGGGACAATACGGGTTCAGAACAAAATCAAATACACTTACAGCATGTACAGATTTGATAACTAAAATAAAGACACATATTGATAAAAAACATATTGTCCTAGGAATTTTTATAGACCTAAAAAAAGCATTCGACACCGTCAGTCATAGTATACTGTTGGAAAAATTGTCAGCTATCGGCGTTGAAGGCAGTGCACACAAAATGTTCCAATCATACCTTAAAAACAGATATCAGGTTACAAAAATTGGAGATACCATAAGCACACCCAATATAATTAGTTATGGGGTGCCCCAAGGTTCAATTTGTGGTCCATTATTGTTCCTGATATATATCAACAATATTCATGAACTGGGACTGAAGGGGCATTTGACCTTGTATGCTGATGACACTTGCCTTTTTTATTTTGGACATACCATGGAAACAATAATTCAAGAAGCACAAGAAGACCTAGCGATTCTGGAAAAATATTTCAACAGTAATCTTCTTACCATCAATACTTCTAAGACCAACTATATAATATTCTGTGCTAAAAATAAAAAGATACATAACCATAGGCCTCTGACTGTCTATGGCGATGTCTTAAGACAAGTAAATAATGAAAAATATCTCGGACTGAAATTGGATAGCCGACTGACCTGGGAGGCGCATATTAAAAAAATTTGTACAAAAATTTCGTGTCTTACAGGAGCCCTGCGAGGAATAGTTAGATGTCTGCCTTTAAAAGTACGTCATACAATTTACAATTCGCTTGTAAAACCCCACCTAGAGTATCTCATAGAAGTGTGGGGATCTGCAGCAAAAACGCATCTCAATAAACTACAAGTTGCCCAAAATAAAATTGTCAAAGTTCTTTTTCATTTCAATTATTTAACACCGACTCAGAAAATATACCAGGATACAAAATTATTTAACATTAAACAAATTTATCAATTTAGGACATGTATTTTAATTCGTAAAATTTTAACTGGTGACGTACACACACACTTATCATTTACAAAAAAATCCCAGACCCAAAATCGTACTACAAGACGAGCACATCACCTTGTTCTAACAAAGCCGAGAACAAATTACGGAAAAAAAGATATTAAATACGAAGGAGCGCAAATTTATAATTCGTTACCTAAAACGATTAAAGATACAAAAACTCTAAATTTATTTAAAAAACAATTAAAATGCCACATCTTGAAAGACTAAAGCTTTGGAATAGGAATAATTGGTGAAACACAGTGTGAATAGTCCCTAACAAACTTTGTGCCACAATTTTGTTACCTACCTACAATGTATTTTATTAGTTTCAATGAGCTCTAAACTCTTTTTTAATGTACCTACATTTTGCAATTATGTTTATTTCTTTTGTGAAGTGATTTGTAATCTTTGAGAAATAAATAATTCTAACCTTAAAAACAAAGAAATTAACGCATTTCATTTTTATTTAGCGAGCAGGTACAATAATAGTGTTTTGAGCTTAAACATTATTACTCAATAATTTAATCAAAATGTTATGATAATGTTATGATTATTTTGTTAGAGATACCCCATTTTCGTCCAACTTGGCCTCAATCAGTTGTACGCATGAGGCTGCATTCATGGACCCGTGAACGTGTATGAGACCTAGATTTCGAAAACTGCTATCCCTTGCAAATTTGGTGAATGTAAGGTGATGTGATGAATTCATCGAAAAATATCGAAAACTTCTTTTCATCTGACAGTATAATTTTTATCTCGTTGATTATTTCTAGCTTCCTTATATAAAGTCTTTGAAAATTATGTTGCGAACGGTATCAGCAGTGGTGGGTAATTTATTGCCGGTCTTTGCAAGAAGGTACTTTAAATCTTAAGATTTTGAGAACGCTCTAAGAGGAATTCCATCAACTCGCCATACGAGACACCATAACCTGCATACTTGGGTTTGCATCAGTTTCAAAATAGTGTGTCAACTTAGTTTTCTTTTTTGGCGCTTCGAGAATTTATTTTGAAGAAGATGCACACTGCCTTGAGCTGTTGTTTTGATTGTTCAATGCTTTGCAGCCTTTATATCAACCGTGTGAATATTCTTTAAATGTAGACTGCTAGTACTACCACCGGCTGATTTCTGATTTGTTTTTACTTATTTACATATACTGTAATGCATTCGAAGTGGCTTAAACTTAATAAATAACAAAAACAAAAGTACAAAAAAAACCCGAAAAACCCGAGTTTTAAAAGTCAAACCCGTTTTTTTTTTTGTAATCCTCAGAACCGGGAAAACCCGGGTTTTTTCGGTCCGGGTAAACCCGGGCTCGATGCCCTAGTTTATATACAGGGTGTCCCGAAATTCAACGTCCAACGGCAAGTCAGTGGGTAGGTAACTGTATGACACCTTTAAATATAACCTTTAAATATAAAAATCCATTTCAATTTTTTATAGAGATATATAAGTATTTTGCTTAAAATGATGCAAAATTCGACGACATTTTTATGCACCATAACGACAAATCTATTTTTTTTATTCATAGCCTAGTTAACTGCATACTACTACGCCTAGATAACTAATCACATGCCCTAGGCCTTTTTAGGGTTCCGAAGTACATAACTCGGAACCCTTATAGATTCGTCATGTCCGTCTGTCCGTCCGTCCGTCCGTCCGTCCGTCCGTCCGTCCGTCCTCGACTTACCGTCCAAACGGTAAGTGCTAGAAAGATGAAAGTTTGCATGAATACGTGTTGTAATTACGTCGACAAAGTGCTACAATAAAATTATGAAAAGTAATTTTATTTGGGGTACCTCCCCTACACGTAAAGTGGGGATGATTTTTTTTTCTCGAGGCTACCCCATCGTGTGGGGTATCATTAGATAGGTCTTTTAAAAACAATAAAGGGTTTCCTAGACGATTTTTTGATTTAGGTATCCGTTTGCGAGATATTTCACTTTAAAGGGCACTTTTTTGTAAAAACAGGGCGTCCCCCCCCCTCTAAAAGCTAAACGGCTGGCTCAAAAAATCTGACAAAAATCGTGATGGTGGTCCATCTAATGAACTTTGAAGGAAAACTATAACCGATTAGATGACTTTCTTAGTTCAGGAGTTATAAAGGCTTATATGGTAAAATGCGCTCACTTGGAAAACGTCATACAAAATTAACGTATTATTACGTAAACATAACAATTATCTATTGGATACGATTTTAAATCCACATACCATTATAGGTGACTGAGGAACCCTTTCCTGTGCGTGGCCTGACACGCACTTGGCCGATTTTTTAGATAAACTAGTAAAATAGAATGTACGTTTTTTAAAACATTTTTTTTTAGAAAGACGTGTTTAAAATTCTTTTTTTTAAAGTTTTTTTTTTCAAATTAGTGTATTGTTATTGATCCTCGATAAATCTACAAAGTTTGAATGAAATCTGCCCGTTTAAAGTGGGTCTAAATCGCACCCAAAGGAGTCGGTTACAAACAAACATACAGGTGAAGCAAATAAAAAGTGTTTAAAAATATTATACTTCCTAGATACTCTGTGGCATAAGAAAATTATACCTCATTATATTAAGTATGTACAAAGTGTGTGTTCAAAACTTTAACTTACATAGGTACTTCAATGATGTATATGTATAATCAATTATATCTGAATGCCTGTTTGCTATAAATAACACCTATATGACAACCGTTGGGGTAAACATGTTCTTGAGTAGAGACCGCGTCTTGGCAAACATAGTGTAGGACGTCCACAGGCCAGGTGGAGTGATGATTTGCGCAAGACGGCTGGCAGGATCTGGATGCGAGTAGCCGAGGATTGAACTAAGTGGCATGCAATTGGAGAGGCCTATGTCCAGCAGTGGACTGCAATAGGCTGATGATGATGATATTTACATGGTTACATAGCTTGATATCCTTATATGGTAAACAATATGTTTGAAAACATTTTCTTTTCATTGAGATTATACATACAAATTTTGATTGTAAATATTTAAGCTATGGCTCTTAACCGAAAGTGCTTTTATAGTCTAGTCATCTTATGCCAAATTAGGTGAATATCTCGGACATCGATATACCCAGTATATATTACTACTTAAAAACTTGTATTTTTGACATCCTAAGTATAGGGGTCACAAAAATCGTTTTTTTAATATTTTTTGCAAATATCTCGTTTTGTATGGATTCTCATTTTGATTTTACTCTGTTTGTATTTATTATCAATATTGTGAAAGAATTGAATTCTCTACAACTTTGGTATATTTTTTTTTACCTTGAACTGTTTTTGAGATAGAGGGTGTAGAGCGTCAACTGGTAGTCTCGATCAAAATCTCATAATACTAAGGTCGCGATTTATTGCTAATGAATGAAAAAAATTATATGAGGGTGGTGACTGGGTATGCCGATTTTTCGAGGTCCACCCCTATACTTAATGACTGGACTATTTAATTAAATTTCAAAATGTAATTGAAAATCTCATAAGACTTAATATTTAAGCAACTGTGGCAGAATTAAATATATCACACTCAGTAAAACACAAATACATATAATTGAGAGTTAAGAGAAATTAACACTAAACCTATATTTTAATTAATAATTTTAGTGACATTATTTAAAATGCTTTTGGTCTAAAGAGTAGAATTAAAAGAAACACGAAAATTAAAATATGTTAGGATTAGTATTTTTAGCTTCTACTGCATGTGTGTATGTAACCAACTTTTGTAAGAATTCTTTTAAATTTTTGTAAACAACCTATATTTATAAATGTTAACTACATCTTGTTTTTTAACTTTACTCTTTTAAAATATTAATAAAATCTGAGATTTGAACAATGTTGTTTGCCAATGTGATAATGAAACATAAGCAATATGATAACATACTCTACATAAATACATCGTCATTATCATCAGCCTATTGCAGTCCACTGCTGGACATAGCCTTGTCCAATTATATGCACTGATGCATTGCACTTAGTTCGATCCTAGGCTACTGGCATCAAGCTTATCTATATATGACAATATTCCATACAAACTTTCGTCCCCTATTTCAACCCCTTCTACCCTTATTTTCGCAATAAAAAGTATCCTATGTCCTTTACCAAGTTCAGTTCTATCTTCATACCAAATTTCATCAAAATGGGTTCAGTGGTTTAGGCGTGAAAGCGTAAGAGACAAACAGAGTTACTTTCACATTTGTAATATTAAGTAGTAGGTATAAGTATATACATGAGCATAAATATAAATTTATATTTGTAAGTTTAAATCAGTTTATTCCTGTACACTGTCCATGAAAATGTCACAAACCTTTACACTAAGCTTAATAGTAGTCTTTGACAAAATTTATTTTTATTTAGGACTAGCCGTCCACCCCAGCTCCGAACAGGGACATATTATTATTGTATCTTTTACAGATATTTTTACACATCAGACTTTTTTTGGCTATATGGCATTTCCTAAGACTTTCAGGGTAGAAATGCCAAAACAAACCACATAGGTGTCTCTTTTTTAATAAACAATGAATAAATAATAAATTAGGGAAGTACTATACTTGCTTAATTTATTATTTAATCATTGAATCTGCAGGTCTGGGTTGGCCTTTTTAAGAAAAGTCAAATAAATAAATTAATCTTATTAAAAAAAGATTATTTTATAAGCTCTTATATAAATGGGGTACCTATTGCCTATTGTTACCAATGGAAATTTTTAATAATAAAGTTGTGAATATTTTATTAAAGCATTATTTGTTGAAATAAACTTTAGTTCTTAGTTAATTATAATACATGTAGCTTAATGAGTTGCCTCATTTTTTAGGACATGTTATTTTAATGTTAATAGCAAATAAAATGAAGACACTTAATATTTTTCTGCTAGTTTACATAATAACTAGTAACAAACATTTAGGTACCTATTGAGTTAGTACAAGTTCAAACACTCACCTCCATCAAATTTTTAATAATTCAGATTCCAAATATCTTCACAAGAATTTTCAAGAACTCCAGCACTTAACTTTGGTAAATATACAGTTTTTATTTAAAAATGGTTTCACAAAACGTTAACTTAAAAAAAAACCAATAAGGACGAAGAATGAATATAGTTTTTATATATACTAAATAAATCTCTCCAAATTCAGGATTTATTTAAAAAAAGATTAAACTAATACCCCACTGGGCTATAATAACTTTAAGAATCAAAGAATAATCTTTTATACGTGTTATAAGGGAGAACGCAATCAAAAAGTGGTGTATTATGCTACTGAATGTGAGAATTATAGAAATGTCAAATTTGTCCACGCCACTTGCAACGTGACCACAGCGGCACAACGTGACCTGAATGTTTTGTATTAAACACAAAAGCTGTCCTTGCGTAAGTATGAGTATCAAACAAAATTTTGCTTTTAAACTAGAATTTGCATATCTAGTCATAAAAAAATTCAAATTATGGTTTCGTGACAACTCTAAAGATCTTTTTCATATATAGGTACAGTAGAGTAATTTAATAATGTAGCTTTGATTATAAACATGTCTAGATAGAGAGTTCGAGCGTCTAAACGTCCAAAAAAATAGTATTTAACTGTAAGAGACTAAGCTCGTCGCGGCCGATCAGTGGCGTTACTGTCATTGTACGGTAAACACGTATTGAGTGGCATATAAAAATGACGTTTTGCATGATAAAAGTGTGCAGGAATTACTTAGGACGATTGAAATCAACTAAAAAAAAATACCTATCATCGATAAGTAAACTTTAAATAACTATATTGTAAAGAAACAATTAAATTAACTCAGTGAAATTTTATCAAAATTCGACCACTATTTTGACGGAATGTTTTCAGGGTAGCCTGGTAATTGAATTTAAATTTCCCATGTGAGTGTTAGCCAATTAACAAATGTTCAATCATGATCGAAAAAGTATATTTCGAGAATTCAAGCCAATTCAATTTAACTATAGTGCTGGATAATACATATCATATATGTATGTATAATATATTTTTGTGGTGGTATATATTGTTTATTTTATTTAAAATCTGATAGGCGTGGCGATTTCGCCGCTCCTTGGATGCTGATAATGGAAGTAGTATGTACGACGTTAAGCTGAAGAGATTGTTTGTTAGTTTAAACGCGCTAATCTCCGGAATTTCTGAACCGATTCTTAAAATTCTTTCACTAATCGGAAGCTACACCTTCTCAGAGTTCTTAACGAGAACGATATAAAAACAAGATTTACGAGAAATTGCGGGGAGCATCTAGTTAAAAATATAGTAATTAAATTAAATATAACTATGTTGTATATTAACTTAATTAAAGGCCTCTGTGAGTTGGCTTTCCTTCGTGCGCCTTTCAAAGTACCGGAACCTCAGACTACTTTCTAAGGCACAGGGTATATTTTAACCAAATTGTTGTTAATTATTAAGAATAAGCAAGCTTTAATAGCAACTCCCTTTTTCACCAACATATATTTTACCTAGTAACTCAAAAGCTAAAACTCTAATACATACATTTTCCCTCCTTTTATGGAAAACATTCAAGGGCTGGTATCACTCAGAACGCTACCACGTCATGCGCGCGCCCATAGGCTACGCTTGCATGTGTGTGTAACAAGCACACAAGCCCTGCAAATCTGGCCTGTTGTTTTTATTGCGAATGCAGCGCAACACTCCATCTAGACATGTATATAATCAAAGTAATGTAGGTAGGTAAGCAAGATGTGTTGTCACAAAATATTATCATTTTCCATCACTTAACCTATAGATATAGACTATATTTGTATGCCCGGAAGAAACGGTCCCGTGCTGCCGCCCTGCCCACTCGTCGATGACCGGCTGCAAATCCGCTGCGCGCGCGAAGCCATCGCGTGGAGTCTCCACCCAGAACGACCATCGAACCATGGTGACTTGGCGAGCGGCTTCTCGCCACTCGGTTTCGCCACTATGTCTCGGTTTCGTTACGTAAACCTTTTTTTTACGTGTGGAAACCCTCTCGGGCCGTCACTCCGCCGGGGTTTGCGGCGGGGCTGTGTATCAGAATTCAACCAAAACCACACGGTGCGCCGTCTGTGTGCCTGAATTTTAGGAGAAGTCCAGCGAACAGATCTCCTTCTGGACCCCTCCCAGCGCCTGTCCGCACTACGCGGGTGCCATAAAAACTATAATAATTGGTCGACGCCCGGCACACGCGGACGCCGCTCCCTTGTGGCTGGCCACTACAGCGGATGGACGGGAAAACCCGTCCCATCCATCGGCGGCACACTCAGGCCGGCATTAGTCGCAGATGTGCGCGCCTCCACCACCCGGTTCGCCGGCGGCGGATCGGTTCCGAGTCGAGGTCGTCCTCATGGGCCTTCTCCGAAAGTCAGCCACTCGCCGATAAACTTCGGCGAGCACTTCCACCTCCAAATCCCACGGGCGTGTTCCGGCCAAGGCTCACGTCGCCTCGGTAGGTAGGTATCTCAGGTATGCAATCTTTTTTTAACCGACTTAAAAAAAAGGAGGAGGTTCTCAATTCGTTGGAATCTCTTTTTTTTATGTATGTTCAGAGATAATTTCGTAGTCGTACATGACGGTAGGCTCCTCTAAATAGTCCGAGTCTCCGAGATCAACCAATACCAATCTGTTATACTTTACATCGACTTTGGCCAAGAGCCTTGACAGTCGTCGAAAGCATTTGATAAACTAGATCATAAAGTGATCTGTAAGCGTACCTATCATAAATAAATATAAAATAAATAAATAAACTTCTTATTCTCGAATAGGCTCAACTAGGCGTAGGTGGAACGTTGATAGGAATTTTTAAATTATACCTCGTAAACAGGGAGTCAAACGTTGTATTCACCGCAACGCACCCCACAACACTACATCCATAATAAATAACTATTTTATCAACTGAGACACTACTTATTTCGCTTCGAACGTAACTGAATTCTTTCTTTCAACAAATAATAGCACAACGCGTCGTCAAGGAAACACTGCGATTCCGTTATGACTTGCGACGATACGCGGCGGAATTATCGCTCGTTCGTGGAGATTCTCCGACGATAAAAGTGCGGACTCGTTGCGATTCTCTCACCCGTGTAGACAGACCCTAACATTCACACTACACAAACTTCTTAAAGATCGCATCTCTACAACTTAGAGTCTACTTTCGCGTCTCTTCTACTATATCCAATATTCGTTACCAGATATTTAGGGTTGCGACCAAAACACCATTGCGCACAGATAAACGTGTCCTTCGAGACGTTGTTGTTGACAATAAAAGAGTATAAGGCACCATTCACCTTATCATATCAGGTTCATGTGCTCTATTGCTTGTAAACCTAGGACCCAAATATATAAACTCATTCGCTTGTTCTGTCTTATTTTCGATCGTATAATTTAAATCAGCTACTTTCGTTTTCATAACGTCCATTTTCATCCCTCCTTCATGAGCATATTACTGTCTCCTGCAATTCCTCCGCCGACGCACGGCGCAAGTAGATGACCTGTCATCTGTGATTGGTAACCCTTCCATTCTCCATAATCTTTCAGCAAAAATACGAAAAAAAAACATAACGAAAAATTAAGCAAAAAAAACAGCAAAGAAATCACGTTTGCTGTATGGGAACCCTCTTAAATATATCTCATAATAATTGAATAAGGTCAGCTACATGAGCTTTGTCTAAAGTAAAAAAATTGTTGCTCTCTATCCATCCGTTCGTTTTAAGCCAGTAACTATTATGTTAAGCTATAATCAATATCTGTCTTTAAAACTTGATATCCAGATTTTCAGCTAGCTAGTTTACCCCGATAAAATGTGAAAAATTTCTTTATCATCGAAGTGTATTACCAAGAGCTACTATTAAAAATCTGCTTGGCTGAGACGTTAGCAAAAGCCACTAACGTTTTCATTGTTGATTAAACATTTTCACAACTAATGATATTGGTTGACTTTACTGAAGAGCTTTTGAACAAATGATGATTCCAATTGCAATTTTCGGCATGGGTAACCATTTTGATCAGTTCGCTTAAGTATACTACAGAGCAACTATCTGTGCCAACCAGAATTTTTCAGATTCGATTGTCAAGGGGATTAAGTCGAAAGATATTTATCTTCATTTTTAGGGTTCCGTAGTCAAATGGCAAAAAACGGAACCCTTATAGATTCGTCAATTCTGTCTGTCTGTCCGTCCGTATGTCACAGCCACTTTTTTCCAAAACTATGAGCTGTTGAAATTTGGTCAGTAGATGTTTTCTGTGAACCTCATTAATATTTTAACACAAAAATAGAAAAAAACAATAAATTTTGGGGGTCCCCATACTTAGAACAGAAACTCAAAAAAAATTTTTCATCAAAACCATACGTGTAGGGTATCTATAGATAGGTCTTCAAAAATGATATTGAGGTTTCTAATATCATTTTTCGCTAAATTGAATAGTTTGCGAGGGAGACTTCCAAAGTGGTAAAATAAATAAATAATAAATATTTTTGGACATCTGACACACAACATCATCTAGTCCCAAGCTAAGCAGAGCTTGTGGTATGGGTACTAGACAACTGATATAAATACATAAACATACCTTTTTTTGTAAATACATACATATTATACATAGAAAACACCCAGATTCCGAGACAAATATTTGTGAATCACACAAATAATATTTGGTACGACCCGGGAATCGAACCCGAGACCTCTTGATCAGCAGCCGCATACGCTAACCACTAGACCAACGAGGCAGTCAAATGTCCCCCCCCCCCCTGTAACTTCTTAAATAAGAGAATGATAAAACTAAAAAAAAAATATGACGTACATAACCATACAAACTTCCACCAAAAATTGGTTTCAAGGAGATCTAGTAAGTAGTTTTTTTTTAATAAGTCGTAAACCACAATTTCCCTTTCATTAAATCAATACAGTATTATTAAAGCATTGATCAAATTTACTACGAACTACAAGAAATTTTATATGACGTTACTTGCTGCTACGGAACCCTTCATGGGCGAGTCCGATCCGCACTTGGCCACTTTTTAAAAATGGCTTCATTTACAGGACTATCCACTGTTACCACTGTTATCTGTCTTAATGACAAAACAGGTCTAAATCATGATATTTTATTGCACATATAGGTAATTTAACTGGCAAATAAGCATTTATGTAATTTAAGATACAGGCAACTGGCAGAATTGTCGACATCGGCACAGTTTGCCATTTATTAAGAATAGTCCAGGATCCCTGGTTCATCTTTAAAAATGATTACTATCAAGCAAATTTTCCGTGAGTAGCTTCGTTCCGATGAGACGCCCAACTTTTCCGGTGCGAAAATTCTTGGTTGTGGTAGGTAACAGCGATAGCAGGGATAAAATATGTTGATTTGATGATTCCCAAAAAAATATTACTAACAGGATTTTCTTCGGTTAAATCTGATGATAGTTATCTAAATTATTCAAAAAAATATTTGTCCTACAAATTATATGGTTTGATCAAAGAGTACCCCTTCTTCCAACATGTATCGAAAACGAGGTCACCAAAAATGATTACTAGCCAGCTGTTTTTTTTTCTTTTACTTAGTTGATATTTATATAATTTAACTATTTCATTGTCCTACAAATTGCGTGGTAGGTTATCCCGGTCCTACGCTCAAAAGTAGGGCACAAATCCTAGATATAAAAACAATTACTATCAAGCCGAATCTTCGTGAATAACTTCGTTTCTATGAGACGCCCAACTTTTCCTGTACGATAATTCTCGATTGTGGTAGGTAACAGCGGTAGCAGGGATAAAATATGTTGATTTGATGATTCTCAAAAAATTATTACTAACAGGTTTTTCTTCGGTTAAATATGATGATAATTATCTCAATTATTCGAAAAAAAAAATGTCCTACAAATTATATGGTTTGATCAAAGAGTCCCCCAAAATGTATCGATAACGAGCTCACCAAAAATGATTACAATTTTTTTTACTTAATTAATATTTGTATAATTCAACAATTACATTGTTCTAAAAATTGCGTCATACGTTTTCCCGGTCCTCCAATAGAATACCTACCTATTTTAAATTAAGGAAATTAAAAAGCAATTTATTTATTGTATTTTGCTCATTGATATATAATATACTAGATGTGTAATTGCGTACCAAGAACGTTAAAACCGCTATTAGGATTTGCTCTAATTCAAGGAAAAAGTCATTTTAGTGATGAGATGAAAACAAAATGACCAAATGTGTAGTGAAATTATGCGATTCTAAGTGATAAAAGTATTGTAAATCAAGCAGAAATACTTTTCAGAAGTAAAGATATTGCTTAAGCGTTGATATTAAGAGAAATGACGCTAAAATCAAATTTAAAAAATAATAAGTGCAGTACATATACAGTGTTACCATAAAAACAACTTTTTTCTTTCCCAAACTAATGGGAGAATTTGTAATGTATGAAGTAAATTGCTTTGTCCAGTTTCGAATTATGTTGACATAGTAAGGATTAATATTGGATTAATTAGTCTTTTAAACCCAATTATGATTGTTTAGTGATTGACAATTTAACAATGAGCGTGAAATTTCGTGAACGTATGAATGATATTTTTTTTGCAATATCGTCACTTCACACGTTAACATTTTATATTAAACTAGATGACCCAGCGAACTTCGTACCGCCCAACTTTAAAATTCCATAACTTGATCGCAGCGCCACCTACCGGGTGCAATTGCGAATCTAAACCATTCCCAGATCCCCTTGAACACACACAAAAAATTTCATCAAAATCGGTCCAGTCGTTTGAGAGAAGTTCAGTGACATACACACTCACAGAAGAATTATATATATATAAAGATAAAGACTAGTTGACCCAGCGAACTTCGTACCACCCAACTTTAAAATTTCAGAACTTGATCGCGGCGCCACCTACCGGGTCCAATTGCGAATCTAAACCATTCCCAGACCCCCTTGAACACACACAAAAAATTTCATCAAAATCGGTCCAGTCGTTTGAGAGAAGTTCAGTGACATACACACTCACAGAAGAATTATATATATAAAGATAACTATCTGAACCCCACTAGTTGTCAGTCTAAAAGTAAGTCTAAAAATATAAAATGATATCAATAAAGGACGGTATGAGTTGTTTCAAAAGGGGTATAAATCAAAAAATTTAAATGAAGAAATTTTTAGACAAAAAATCGTAGGATATGATCCTTCCAGTTTGCCACCAACAAATCAAGAATTGTTGCAACATATTAAAAGAACCGTGTTCATCTACATCATGTTTGGTGTAACGCACACATGTGATGCCCCACTGAAAAATTGCCAGAAAATTTTGGATGGACAATAATTGATGACAAATATCAATATTATTGGTTTGATGGTCCCCAAAGTCCATCTTTTGAAGAATTATCTTCTGACATACAAGGTACTCTATTAATACTATTGTTATCTATTGATTCATCATCACTACATAGTATAAAACAAAGTCGCTTTCTCTGTCCCTATGTATGCTTAAATCTTTAAAACTACGCAACGGATTTTGATGCGGTTTTTTTTATTAGATAGAGTGATTAAAGAGGAACGTTTTATGTATAATATATGCATAATAAAAATGTCGTAAATAAACCCATTTTTTACGCTTACATTGCAAACGCTGGCTGTACCCTACGAGATGGATCAAAACAATGTACCACAGTATTGTACACCTTAATAAGGCCAAGTGCGAGTCAGACTCGCCCATGAAGGGTTCCGTATCAGCAAGTAACATCATATAAAAGTTCTTGTAGTTCGTTGTAACTTTCATCGATGTTTTTATACTAGTGTATTGATTGGCTGTAAGGTAAATTGCGTGTTACGATTTATGACGTATTAAAAAAAAACTACTCACTAGATCTCGTTCAAACTAATTTTCGTTGGTAGTTTGCATGGTAATGTACAACATCTATTTTTTTTAGTTTTATCACTCTCTTATTTTAGAAGTTAGAGGGGGGGGGACACACATTTTTCCACTTTGGAAGTGTCTCTCGCGCAAACTATTCAGTTTAGAAAAAAATGATATTAGAAACCTCAACATCATTTTGGAACACCTATCCATAAATACCCCACACGTATAGGTTTGATGAAAAAAAAATTTTTGAGTTTCAGTTCCAAGTATGGGGACCCCCAAAACGTATTGCTTTTTTTCTATTTTTATGTAAAAATCTTAATGCGGTTCACAGAATACATCGACTGACCAAATTTCAACAGTATAGCTCTTATAGTTTCGGAAATAATTGGCTGTGACATACGGACGGACAGACAGACAGACAGACTTGACGAATCTATAAGGGTTCCGTTTTTTGCCATTTGGCTACGGAACCCTAAAAAGGTCTACAAAAAAGTCCGCCATGGTATATGTCTATTTCTTAGGGATAACTCACAATGACCGTTTTTTTATTTTTTCTTTATACGAGAAATAATGGCTTATTTACAATACAGTTTTAATCAATACTTAGCAATACAGTTTTAATTCCTATCCAATTAAGTACCTTAAATACATTGTGTATTTAATATAGATTAATATGGCCCTTTACAGTATGAAATTTAAACTAATATTTTTGAAGATATTACAGATTTAAAATGCAGGTACAAAGTGATTGTGGCGTTACCGGCCAGGGCCCGTTAGTTGGCGCTGCTCAGTGGCGTAACAATAGGGTGGCAGGGCTGGCAAAATGCCACGGGCCCCCGACTCAAGAGGGCCCCGGCCCAAGAGGCTGCGATCTCAAAAATATTTTTTTACACTCTAACCTAGAGTATTTTATTTTATTTCAAAAAGTATATTTTTATAAGTTTGCTCTTTTATTGAATATGAAAATAATGGTAAAAAAAGTAAAGTTGATTGTGAAAGTTAGATATTAAGATGTCTAGTTCCAGAAAATATTTAAGTGGGAGCGAAAAACGAACGAGAAAGAGGGAAACTGAAAAAAAGCCACCTAAAATTAGTCAGTACTTGAAAAATTATGACTTAAAGAATTGGAACTTGGAACTGGATGTAAAGAATTGGACCTTACTAAAAGTATACATCCAGTTCCAGAACAACCACAACAAGGTACTAGCAAAACTCAAAGAGAATTATATTTTAGCATGAACAATATTGTATATTCGCCATATGTTACTTTTAAGGGTAATTTTAAAGTGCTAACTGAAAGCTAAGGGCTAAAGTGAAAAGCTAAGGGCCCTTTCTTAAATGATATTGACAATAGATCTTTTCTAGAAAAACATTACTATATTGTTTTCAAGTCTGGCGTGAAACTTGAACGTACATGACTATCCTATTCTTTAATACTTCAGAAGGCGTATTGTGAACCGTTCGCAAATCGGGCATCTAAGAAAATACAAAATGTTTGGATTGAGGGTTATGACGACTGGAAACATATTGTAGGTGCCATTTATAGACACGAGACATCATGAAATTCATCTGGATTCCTGTCTTACGTATCAACAGTGGCGGCTACATGGAACACTCGATGAAGAGCAAGTCTATGATCAAAAAAGAAAAATCTTTTTGGCGCCAAGTACCGTCTAGGCTCCTTGATGTTACTTTGACACTTTCAACGTGTTCTTTAGCCTTTCTTGCCCACAGAGAAAACGCATATATCAGTGATCCAAGCTCCAAAGGAAACTTTTTAAGTATTGTTGAGTTATTAGGAAAATAAGACCCGATTTTACAAGAATTGTTAAGTAAACCAAAGGGCCAGATAAAATACTTAAGTCCAAAAATACAAAATGAGCTTATTTTTGTGCTGGTTCTAAAAGTAGAAAATTCACTGATAAATGAAGTAATGCCGCACAATTCTACTTTATCATATTCGATACAACTTAAGATATTTCATAAAATGATCAAATTTGTGAACTTTACGGTTATTGTATGATCGAAAAAGATGCTAATGGGATCCCAAAGGCACTTGTCATTAAAGAAACATTTTACGATTTCGTGAAGTTAAGGATCAAACTGCCTTAGCAATGTCCAAGCAAATTATTAAATCCATAAATGACAAAAATATTTCTTAAACAAGTGTAGAGGACAAGGATATGATGGTGCTAACGCAATGAAAGGAACTTATGGTGGAGTTCAAAAACTCAAAAAAAAATGTCGAGCCGAATGCCGAGTGAACATATGTTCACTGTGCTGCTCATAATTTAAATCTAATACTCAATGAGAGAGAGGTGAGAGAGGTTATTGATATGCAATTTGTTTTTAAACAGTTCAACAAATTTACAATTTTTTTGGGCATAGTATCAAAATATATTCCATATATTTTATCAAATACAGTTTAAGTCATATATCTAAAAAAGAAAGGGAATCTTCAACTTCAATAACATTAAAATCATTAAACCCTACTATATGGGCAGGACGTTATGATGCCGTTTCTGCTTTAAAAGTTCGGTTCGTTGAAGTCCAAAAAGCGCTAACTCTTCTATGGATGAATGTGAAGTCTCCAATATGCATTGGGCTAGCGTGGGGACTACAGACCATTCCCTCTCGCCTAAGACAGGAGGCCTATAGCCATTAGTGGGACATATACAACGTGTAATTGAGTACGCTGAAAATATCGAAATTTATTAAAATTAAACTGAGTACAACGAGACAATTTTCACTGATAGGGCCCCATCATAAGAATTCGCCACGGGCCCCAGGTGGTATTGTTACGCCACTGGCGCTGCTATCGATTTGTCACTATCAGTTAATAACTAAACACAATACTTTAATAAGAATTAATATCATAAGGCGGTACGAAGTTCGCCGGGTCAGCTAGTTATTATATAATTTACTTAATTTTTTGATGTTATTACAGAGACTGATATCACTAATGAGGTTGAAGATAACAGCGATAATAGCGAAGATTTATCAGATGAATCTGATGAAGATTTTTTTTTATGTATATACACAATTATGTACCCATCTTACTAAAAAATTAAGTTATTAATATTTAAAAAAAATTGTTTTCACAGTATCTCACGTTACAAATGGGAAAACGAAAGAATGACAATTCTTGTCGGACTAGTGATACATACCTGTTTTTTTGTAGGACATTGTTTCATTTGGGTAGAGAACACACTAACCTATCATGTAATATTCTTGTCCTACAGTTAGTAATGAGAAAAAAAATCTTGTGGTATTAACCATTTCTGAGCGTAGGACCGGGATAACCTACCACGCAATTTGTAGGACAATGAAATCGTTAAATTATATAAATATCAACTAAGTAAAAGAAAAAAAAACAGCTGGCTAGTAATCATTTTTGATGACCTCATAATCGATACATGTTGGAAGAAGGGGTACTCTTTGATCAAACCATATAATTTGTAGGACAAATATTTTTTTGAATAATTTAGATAACTATCATCAGATTTAACCGAAGAAAACCCTGTTAGTAATAATTTTTTGAGGATCATAAAATCAACATATTTTATCCCTGCTACCCCTGTTACCTACCTCAATCAAGAATTGTCACACAGTAAAAGTTGGGCGTCTCATCGGAACGAAGCTACTCACGAAAAATTAACTTGTTAGTAATCAAAAGTAAAAATGAACCAGGGATCCTGTACTAGAAGCAGAAGAAGGTAATTTGTACTTTTAATTTTATAGGTGTCAAACTTAAATAATTATTTTAAGGTGTCAAATGATTCCTATTTACTTTTTTGCTCTTTGTGATGGTATTTATTTCCAGCTTTTGCAGTTGCAGCTGGAAACAATAAGACAGTGCCTGGGCTCTAAGAATTCGGTATTGGCTTTTGGGGATGTAAAACCGATTTAGTTTTCCTTTTGGCAAACGCGAGTTGCATGTATTTTTCTTTCCTATTACTCTAAACATTGCTCAACATCTATACTACTTTCTCATTCACACTTGGTTGGTACTCCAACAGTTACACTACAGCCACTTGAGAGAATAGATGGCATTGTTAAACAGTTGATAGTAACAGAGCAAACCTCAACTGCCCATTAGTAATGACCGCAATGTGCTTAGTCATTGTTATGTATGATAGATAGACCATGTATGTACCTTTATGTGATGTAATGGTTTACAAAAGCTTGTTTGCCTTATAATCTTAACAATTAGTTGAGATTATTAGAATATGGTGGAACAGAAATAGTTGTATTGTAAAGCCATGAGCCAGTCTAATTCCAATAAAACAGTAGGAGGGAGTAGTGGTATCTACTGTTTTGTGATAGAAATGTAAATATTGATAGTCTGTTATCAAAGCTAGTGTAGTGGTTTATGAAGAAACACATTTTTTTTTAACTAAATTAATTTATTTATACAATAAAAAATAAATATATTTTATATACTCTGTTCATCATTTTCTGATAAGCTATCATCAGAAAATAACTCATCATCTAGATCAACATTTTCCATTTTTGATAACATATCTTCTATTTGAGCCTTTATTTCCGGGCTTACCTTCTCCACACCACCTTCTTGCTTGTTTATGTGTCTGAAAAAATTATAAATATTAGTGAAAATTTATAGTCTGTATTTTGAAATGCAACTTGTACTCCATAAAGACCAACTTTTAAATAAAAGCTCGAAAAACAATATTAATATTATATACCAGGGTTATAATAATCCTAGGCTGACTGAAAAGTATTAGACACCAGCCATCCATAATGTGCAATAACGGGAACATACTAGCTCTCCATATTGTGCAATAGGAAAGGCTATAGTTACCTAAGGATAGTCCGACGTTTTCTTTCCGGTAAGTCTTTTAACATTGCTTTCAAATCTGTTTTTTCACCGCCATCAACAAATTCAGCATCTGGATCCTAAGAAAATGGTTTTTTTTTTTTATTTATTTAATTTTATAAAATATAAAACGTTGGTACATATGTATTTGTGGCCGACCCCAAATAATATTGGGAATAAGGCTAGAAGTACATATGTAACATAAATATATTAATTTATGAATATTTTAGGAAACGTACCGTAATTGGTTTGCAACATTTGGAGCATATCTGTTTGTCTTTAGCGCATTGTGTACACATCATATGGTAAGCATATTTAACTGTTTTTTGATCACAACTCACACATTTCCGCGCTGCAGTTAAAGGTTTGTACTTCTTATACTTAATTTTCCATTCAATAATATCCTTGCAACGACTACACACTCCTGTTACTTCTAATGAATTTATAAATTTTGTTTTGTGGCTAGTGTCGTGTAAATTATTTTTAAATGCAGTTCTGTTTTGATGCTTTTGAGGGCGTGTCCTAATGTTACTTCCTCTTGAAGTACTCATTATAAACACTTATTCAAAACAATTTTGTGTTACAATTAAATTATATGCTTTCTAATATTTTTAGCCCTTGGATATGAAACATAACCTCACAAGTCACAATATTGTCTTGTCTTGTCTTGAAAAAATCTAATCGTGCTAATGATGAGTTCGATATATCAAAACGTAACTTATATCGGATATATGTTAGATATCATACCATATCGATTTCTATATAAATGTAGCCGATATCACAAAAACTGTATCGAGCCAAAACTTAAACTAACATGCGAGAACCGTTATGTCAAAACGCAAACTTCATTAACGATATTGAGATATGAACCATATTCGCTACCTCTCGTTCTAAGTATACGTTATTGTATTAGTATGAGAGAGAAGAAGCGAATATGAAATAACTTTAGCCATGTTTGCGTGGTTATTGTATCTTACTGTACTAGCAATAAGGTTCAGTTTCCATTGTATAGTTATCAACATAACTATACAATGGAAACTAAACCTAAATTTGAGTTATTACATGTTTTTGGTTTTTTATATCAATGTTATCGTACTACTGAAATCGATATCAGAAAACCGTTTTCGATATCGATATGCTAACTGTATATCGGATACATAACCGTTTGTGGCCAAAACTGAAAACGCCCATAACTAAATCGTGCGTGATAGTTGACATTGACAGCTATACGTAGTGGATAGAGTGAGTGCGTTCCACTAAGCGCCCACAACGATCAAAATGCTCCTTTAGTCGTTTCACTTAACGACCGCGGTCGTTGTGGTCGCGGCCAAAACGTCACTCATGACGTCATGACTTACGCTCACGCGAAGCTCGCGACGACCCATTTAAAAAGGTGGGTCGTGGTGATCATTGAGAATATTGGCGGCCTTTTCAAATGTCAAAGCATCAAAAATGGCGACCGTTAAACTTTTGTCTATGGTTTTATTTTTTCACAATCATATTTTCGTAAAATCGTATTCTATTCTTCATCTGAACTGGTTGAACTAGTACTTTCTAGAGCATTAATGAGACCTCTTACCAAATATCCAATTGCCGCCGCAAACGATATTTTATTTACATTTGAACATAAATTAATAAAATACACCACTAATATTAAATATAAAAATTAAATTATAAGTTTTTTAATTTAAGTCGATTTAAACAATAATTAATTATTATTTTCAAGGCTTACATCTACAATATAACCTAACCTCTTAAATCTTTTTTTTTTTTTTTTAATTTTTATATTATTTACCTCCACGCCCAAAACGCTCTTTATTCCATTCCACTTGAGTTTACTATAGTAACGCTCACAAGCAAGTGGAACGGGAAAAACTGCGGTCGTGAGCGTGATCGTTGTGAACGCCAAGTGGAACGCACTCATCATAGTCATGTTGTTGGGTCTTTCTGTGCACCAACCCAACCAACCAACGAATACATCAACTTTTGCTACCAGACGAACTTTAACATAACACATTTCGATCAATTTAAGCACAATATTGGGATACATACTGAACATTTTCATACAGTAAATTGGAACAGTAATACTAAGAAGAAAAGAATAGCTTATCGATGGAAAGAATTCATCTTCTTCCAGAAACGTATGAATAATTTCTACCCTGAAAAAAAATTTTTTATCAACAGAGATGTATATATTTGTATGAAAATGAGGTGCAAAGAAGCAAAGTTGTCCATTTGCTTGAATATATTCTCATATATTGAAACAAATTTTATACTACTGAATTTTATTCGTCTTTTTCAATAAGTTTTGGAACAAAATTTTTAGTTAGAAATAGTAACGGAATATTCTGATCGAACTTTAAATTGCACTTTTTCTCAATAGACTTGTATACGTATATGAATATGGTAAGATTTTGAATGAATTTTCTGGTCAAATATAATATTCAACATTGAAATATAAATTGTTAGAAAGTTAAAACAAGAGAGATTTGGAATATAAACTATGGTAAATCTTGCGACATACATTTTTGAATTTTCTTTTTCACATAATTCATCAACTATCAATCCTTAACACAGCTGCCACTCAAAATAAAAGTATAATCATGTACCAGTGCGTAATAAAAATGTAAAAATTTAGTTTTAAAAAACCAATATCAAGTTTAAAAATGGAAAATGAATTTTTAGAATAAAAATTACCTGTTATTACTACTTTTCCACTAACAAAAATGAGTAGGACTATACGTGGCTTCACCATTTGATAAATTAGCTCAGGAAATAGCTCTGGCTCATAAGATGCAAACTAGCCATGAGTAAGCACCAGACCTTCTAATCTGATTGGGAATTTGACATCACAACTTCCAACCATTTTTTTTTTTTTTATTTTTTTTTTTATTTTATTTCTTTATGCACTTTGTACAACGGCGGACTTAATGCCCAAGGCATTCTCTACCAGTCAACCTTAGGGTGGTGAAGAAATCTTGTAGGGAGGTGCACAGATAACTAGTGTAAAATACTACACATACATAGATATATACATACATACATACAAAGATACACATACATACATACAAAGGTATACATACATAGACATATACATACATACATACAAAGATATACATACATATATATACATGCACTTAAATTAAAATATATAATATTCGTACACTATGACAACATGATATTGTGTTCCATCTATCGATTCAAACTTTCAAACAATCTGCCATTTCGTTGAGAAGGAGATCATGTACCTTCTTTTTGAATGTAGCGCATTCCATAGTAGTACTGCCTGGACAAAGAATGAAGAGTTAACGAAGTCGGAGCTGTGAGAGGGACATAAGAGAAGCAGATTATTTTCTGAACGTAGATTTCTTTCGAGATTAGAGGATAGATAACGGAGATACGGGGCAAGGTATGTAGGAGAAAATGGTGAAGTGATAAATGAGAAAAGGGAGGTGAGTGCTCGTTGATTATTATTTTGCACCTTAAAATCTAAAAACTTAGCCTGTGTGGTGTAGAAATGAAAGGTTGAAATTAGATTACATTGTATATTGGATTTACATTAAATATCAATACTCTTTATTATTTGTTTTGAGCTTACCGGAAAACCTTATTTTTGAATGATATGTGCATATTTCCTCGCAGCAAGTCGAGAATCTTCTTCACTTTTAACACCTGTGCATACCATCTTTCCACTGATTATAAGAGCAGTTGTTCGAGGTTCTCTGATTCTCATTATCACAGCTGCAAATCGTTTAGAATTGTACTCTGCATTTTGAGCATGCAATGCTATTTTCTTCAAATCTAATTTGCAGTTTAGATTTACTGTGGAAACAATATTCCTGAAACAAATAAAAAGTTGAATGTTTTGTTTTCAACTTTTTATTTGTTTCAGTATTCAGTATTCAATTCGTTCAAGGCGAAACTGAACTGGCAAACGAGCCGACGACCGGACTGCTGTGTGGCGCGCATGCGCGGGGGAGTCGATAGTTCGGATGATTGAAATTGATTATAATTCGATAAATAATCGAGCTTTGTATGAAAAAAGGGGTGGTGCTGATTGCTAGTAGAAAGGTACATTATATTAGTAACTCAGATTTTTGAAAAATCTTTATTTAAACATTGCTAGTTGAAGTTTTTATTTTTTCCAGCACCCCTCACATTATTATTATTAATAAAAAATCTAAGCCACTAGCTATCCCAAAAATAAAACCAATCGAAGCAGAATTCAACTAGCAATCGATTAATATAAGTTTTTTTACAATATTCCATGATGGGGTGCTAACTTCTAAGTGCTCTGATTTCGGTAGGCAGCGCATTCCACAAAAGCACTGACTGTACAAAGAAAGAAGAATTGATGAAGTTGGAGTACTTGACCGATATATCAATATCAACATAATTCGATTAATATCGATTTCGATACATAGTTTTTTATAAAACCTTGCATCTTTAGGTACCACTGGTAATACAGAAACGAGATGTGTCATTATTACTCTATCATTTGGAGTATATCGCTATTCTTGTTATACGCTGTCGCTGTCGGTCTTGCTATGTGCCAGAGGTTACAGTGATTTCAAAATATTTAAATGGCCGAGTTGGGTAATTTTTGTAATGATCCCTAGAATCCATTACCTTGCGAACATTGCTTACACAGTAGTAGGTCTACTGGTACTTTAATAAATTCTATAATATAAACAAATAAGAAATTAAGAATCATTCCTTCGACGGAAGAAGCCAACGCAAACTGTTTATAGTACAAATAAATATTAATGTGGGATGTGTTCTATTGAAGCCGAATAATAAAATAGTGGAATAAATCTCGGTTTTATTTTCGTCTTTTAAAAAATACACCTAAGCTAGTCTTCACCGCCTTTCAGTCTCTTCCACTCCCTCTTACTTGTTCACATTTTAAACTTTTACATAAAGTCTCTTTCACTCCTTCTCCTTATGGCGGCACCACACTGGGTATGCACTATTCGTTATGTGGGTTATTCACGATTACATTCATCGGTGAAGCTCCGGTGATTCTTCGGTAGACATTTCTGCGGTGCAAACCTCTAGTATGGAGTAGTACATCACTACATCCAAAATTACTGTCAAAGGGGCTTATTACACAGTCAATATTATCGTGATACTGGAATCACGATATTATCACAAGATCGCAAATACTGAAGTGGGCTATTACACTATCAATATTATCATTAATACTACCACTTCAGTGTTACGTTGACTTTACTGGAATATGGTTGTGTTACTAAAATTATGGATAATAGGAGAAAGTCAGTTTTAGCTGCCGGCCTGCAAAAATTAAGATTTCGATGTAAAAAAATATATTTAATGATAGATCTTAATTAGCCCTTTCGAACTACGTTTATTATTTTAGTGAGCCCGTCTTTTGTTTTCCCAGGAAAAATCAATATATATATATATATATTTATATATATATATATATATATATACATCCTGGCGGTCATGTTGCGCCCTACATGGCTACTTTTACCAATGATACTGCGTCCGACCGACTTGATGCGTCCGGTATACGGACGCAGGATTAACCAACTCTCATTTTTGGTCCACGGGTGTTTTTTCGTATGTAGAATGTGTGGACAAAAAATTGGCATGGACTCAATTTTATCACTAAAATGCTTTTGAGCGTATTTCATAGTTCAGCCACTGGCCGCGCGGAATTTGGAGGGAGCCACCACGGAGTGTATAATTTGTAACGTATAATTTCGCGTTTAATTAATAGATTTTATTGCGTCACTGAATAAATGATTTCAAAGTTTTTATCAATTCCCCTTGACGATCATATTACATCCAGAATTCAGTTTCAAACTGGGAGAACGCGCGATGCCTACGGGGGCCTTTCGGGGTGCAGGCGGAGCGGGTTCCAAAATTCGCAACTCGCCTATTTTGTATTTGTTTGTAAGCAGATTGAGCGCCGCCCAGTAAGACGGGAACTAGTTAACGGAGTGAATTCTCAGTAGGTACGTATATGATTTTTGAAAGTGATTAATTTAAAAAACACAATGAAAAGAAGTATGAGGATTCTTGAATTGGCAAACAGTAAGTACTATTCCATTTTTATTTATTTATTACTTGTAATGAAATTAAAAGTAAATAAATTGATAAATTCATGTTCTAACCTCATTGTCTGTTCAATAAAGCTCAGTATAAATAAGTTTTTCGGTCAGTGTGCATACCTGCAATAATGGTGGTTTTTATTGATGTAGACAATTTTTTTAATAGAAGTGATTTCAAACGTTTTTATAGAACTAAATTGCGTTGGCCTTGGCATTCGACGCATTTTATTTTGCAAAATCAATGTTTCAATTGTGGCACGAGTACTAGTATTAATAATACAGTAGCAGAACATTTTATTCTACCTATGAAATACGATGACATAAAAAGACTCGTCCAGTCTTTATTCTTCTGGTGTAATGTTTGTAATTATGCCATTTATGACCATTATCCAGAAGACGAATGTTATTGTATCACACATTAACTATTGGTACCTATCTATAGGTATCTACTGTCTATATTGTAATATCGTGCCACACATTTAAATGTGTAACTATAAAATAAATATTAATAACTTCAGGTATGACATTGAACAACTTAAAATTCATAATAATAATAAAATACAGTTTCACATAAATTGTGAAAATTTTTTTTTAACAAATTATCTAAATAATATATTTTTTGTCATTAGGAAGTCATGAAAATAAAGAAAACCAGCCAGAATTTGTAAAAAACCGAAAATTTAATAAGGTTTGTATTTAATTGTTGCAAATATATTTTTCTGACACATGACTCACCTTCCCGTAACATTATAGGTACTGAACTTACCTGTTTACACTAACTTCTCTGAACTTATCTTCCTGTCTTTGATCTTATATGCTTACCTATTATTCACCTACCTATATCTTGAACTGACCTGTTTAGGTATATAATATGTACTTATTCTTCTTTTTTTGTCTAATTTAAAGCACTATTCTTGTCAGTTCAGTTATCATCACTATTCTGTGTCCTGTGCATTCCATTTGAACTCTTGACACGAGATCGTCTTTTTTTCTTTGTAATGTTTTTGATTGCAATATGTACATAATTATCATTTGTATGTTTGTTACAGGAATCATCTGATTCAAAATCATCTTTTTCTGATACATGTTCGAATTATACTCCACCGAGACAAGATGTGAGTACTATAATTATACTAAGAAACTCATACACACGCCTCCATAAACACACACACACATATACGTACACACACACACACACACAACACACACACACACACACAGGCTTTAATTTTCAATAAGATTCTTTATTTATTTAATTTTCTAGTTTTTTGTTAGAACGTCTAGTAATTACACTATAACCATTGACTCGGTTAAATAGTATATCACTAATTAATTTGAGATATAATAACTTGCAATCTTTATATTTCTAAATTCTATGTATTTTTTTCTTTACAGACTAGCTCTGATGAATCATTTCTAGAAGAATTTGAGACACAATCATATTTACCTAAGGAGGTGAACCAGGCTTGCAATAAATCTCCAACCATTTGTAATAAATTACCGTTGTAAGAATGTGTTCCTTTATCTGAAAAATCCATCGAGCCGCCTACAAATCTCAATTACAGTGTAATTAGTCATGTTAGTGATTCTCCTTGCAGTTTAGTTGTCGTGAATAGGAAATTTATCCAATCTGAATTATTACCACAAAATGAAGCAGAAGAATTGGCACCAAATCATGGGGTACCTCTGGATATTAATATTGAATCTCAAATAGAAGACAATTCGAATGACAGTATAACAATAATCCAGAGGCGAAAACCCAAAAGTACTAATAATTGTCGAGATAAAGATTATTGCTTTTACTGTGAGACTTTCGTTATGAATTTTGCTCGTCATTTACTTAGACACCATATTTATGAAACTGATGTGCAAAAAATTATATCAAAACCAAAAAAAAGTCTAGACAGAAAAAAACTTATTGCAGCGCTACGTAAAAAAGGAAACTATCTTGTGAATTCAAAAGAGGTCATTAAACCTATGCGGAAACAAAAGTTTACTGATTATCTACCGTGTACTGACTGTCTGGGATTTTATTCAAAAAAATTACTTTGGAAACATAAAAAAAACTGCACCGGAAATAAAGCAAGTAAGAATGTTCAATCGGAAGCTCAAAATCTGCTAATACGTCATTTAAAAATAGATGAGAAACTCAAAGAAACAGTATTTCCCCGAATGAGAGCAGACAAGATATCACTTGTAGCAAAAACAGATAATCTTATTTGTGCTTTTGGATCCCAATATTTAAAAACACACAGAGAGAAGCATTTTGTTAACGTGGTGTCAAGAAAAATGAGAGAACTTGCAAAGTTATTAATTGAAATCAAAAAGATTGACCCATCTGTAAGGGATTTGTTTGGTGCACTACGACCAAACCTTTACGATATTATTGTAGAGGCAACCAAAATATTGGGAAAATATGACAGTGAAAAAGATAGGTTTGAGACGCCTACGTTCGCAATGAATATGTCAACCACCTTAAAACAGTGTTGTAATATAGCAATAATGTTTGCATTGAAAAAAGAAGGACCTTATATGGATGTAGATACAGGTAAAATAGAAGCAGACTTAAAAACGACTATACAACTGATAGAATCAAATTGGAAATATGATATATCTAGTCAAGCTGCGACAGATTTAAACAAAAAAAAATGGAATAAAATAACTATTGTTCCTTTAGCAAATGATTTGAAAATTCTTAAAGAATACTTGAATAAAAAATCTTTGGAGGCTGCTATAAAAATTAAAGAAGGGTTAAAAAATGTTTCAACATACACACAACTATTAGAAACTGTGTATTGTAGAGTTTTATTATTGAACAGGCGTAGGCCTGGAGAACTTCAAAGAATTACATTGCATGACTATTTAGAAAGTGAAAATAATGCATCTAATAATTATGAAGAATTTGATCGTGCGCTTACTGCCTCTGAATGCATTCTGGTAAAGAAATTTAAGCGAGTTGTTATTAGGGGCAAACGTGGTCGTGGAGTACCCGTTTTGTTTAATCAAGAAGTTCAGGATGACATAAAACTATTAATGTCGATAAGAAATATATTTTTTACTTCTACACCAAATCAGTTTTTGTTTGGTAATCCAGGCTATGAGAACACTATATATGGCTATAAAGTTCTCGAAAGGCATGCAAGATTATCTGGGGCGAAAAATCCGAAAGCAATTTCGTCAACTAGGCTCAGAAAACACTTGGCTACCCTGTCACAAATATTTAGCATGTCTGAAAATGACATGGAGCAACTAGCCACATTCATGGGTCATACTAATGAAGTGCATAAAAAATCTTATAGATTACCGGATGACGTATACCAAACTGCTAAGATATCGAAACTTCTTATTCTTATGGAAGACGGTAAAGCAGATGCTTATAAAGGAAAGTCTCTCGAAGAGATCGATTTAGATATGAACGAGGAGCTAGATGAAGAGATCCTTGATAACGATCAAATATTGGATTATGATTGTGAACCCACCTTAGCTGTCAACTCTGATTGCGTTCAACAAACGTGTAATCGAAAAGATTTATCGCAGGCTGGACCGTCCGGTTTTCAGTCAATTTCTCAGCAGTGCGATAACGAACAGGTATCACAGGTATTTAATACCAAGGGTAAAATAAAAACGGTAAAAAAACGAACATTAGTACCTTGGACGACAGAACAAAAGCAAGTCGTAACAAAATTCTTTAAATTGCACATAAAAAAACATCAACCACCCAAAAGAAACGAATGTGAAAAACTAAAAGAAGAACACGGAGATCTGCTTAAAAATAAAGATTGGCTCAAAATCAAAGTATTTGTCCAAAATATTTATTCTAAGAAATGAAAAACTTATGTAATATGTAATGTCTGATACTTGTTTAAAAATGTGTCCATTTAGTTTGTGTATCTTATGTTTCTCAATCAATACCAATGATTAAGTTGAAGACTGATTTGATGTTGATGATTAAGTTGTCTAATAGATTACTTTAAGAATGTTTTTGTTGTTTCTATATTTTTTCTCCTAAGCAAATTATAATGTTAAATATAATGTGTATATTAATAATTGAGACAATTTTAACTACCCACGTAGTAAAAATTGTCTCAATTAATAATTGTTAATAATTGCTTATTGTAATAATAACGGCTATTTTTTTTAAGAATACAAATGATTTGTTGTATTACACGAGTTTTTTCTAAATTGTAAAACAATGAAAATAAAAGTCCTATATTATTAAATGCCTTTTATTATGTGCATTTATTATTTAAAACTTGTAATCTTCATCAAAAATACTTACTTACTAATCATAATATACTACAGCGTCCACAAAATAAGGTGACATTGTATTTATTTTGAAAATTCTTTATTTATTCTTCCAAATCAATTTCATCCCCTTCAAAGTAATCCCCTCCCGATGCAATGCACTTATGCATTCGAAACACTGATTGTAGTCACTTTCCGAGATGGCCTTCCATTCCGTCTTCGCTGTGGCTTGAATCTCTTCTATCGTATCAAAACAGTGTCATACATACATACATACATACTTAACCATATCGCGCCATAAAAGTTAAAAAAATAATATATAAAAGTTAAAAATATTGAACAGAAAGTGACCCGTTCCCAGGTCAGCTACCCACTACACATTGGTGTCAAAAACAATTGTATCCTGCTTCACCATGAATGAACTGCTCCAGAGACAGTATAATCGCTGATATAGCTGGAAGCTGGTTGATTATTACGATGAATTCAGTTATACAAAAACAATATATAGAGTCACAATCTTTTCAAAAATTGATGGATGTATCTTGGTTAGCGTAAACTTTGTAATATATGCAGGGCATTATACGGAATCGCATTATACATAAGTTTTGATGGAGGTAAGAGCTTCCATGTTGTGTATAGAAGGTATACGGAGATATTCAGTGTGCTGGATAGTTTTGGCAGTGAACGGATGTGCTAAATTAGCAGGAAATGTCTAAAACTGAATATTAACATATCATATTTAAATGAAATTCCACGTCAACTCATGGAATTATACTAATAATAACTCCATAAATACGCACTAAAAACATTCAAAACGCCTATAAAATCACCGTGTATATACATATGTATGTGTATATATATATGCAAGATATCCAATAATAATATCGCAAGATATCCGGAAATTTTGAAATCCGCGATACCAAGGGGGCGTGGCGTCAATATTGACAGTGTTGCCAACCCTACAGACCACAATAAATTTAATTGTTTCGAGTTCAATGTGACCATCTCAAAAAATCTCAATAAAAATATGTACAATTTCAACAAAAGTAAAGATGAAACGTAAAATCATGAAGACTTACAAATTGAAAATGAAATAGCAGCTAGTAATACTATCTAACATGCAGGCACTATAATAATTGCAACTTTGAGACTTTTGATTTTGACATTTCATTAGATTAAAACTTTGGTAATTTTACAATTGTTCTCATTTTTAATGCCCTTGTTTTCAGGAATATTGTTTCCACAGTAAATCTAAACTGCAAATTAGATTTGAAGAAAATAGCATTGCATGCTCAAAATGCAGAGTACAATTCAAAACGATTTGCAGCTGTGATAAGGAGAATCAGAGAACCTCGAACAACTGCTCTTATATTCAGTTGAAAGATGGTATGCACAGGTGCTAAAAGTGAAGAAGATTCTCGACTTGCTGCGAGGAAATATGCACATATCGTTCAAAAATAAGGTTTTCCGGTAAGCTCAAAACAAATAATAAAGAGTATTGATATTTAATGTAAATCCAATATATACAATGTAATCTAATTTCAACCTTTCATTTCTACACCACACAGGCTAAGTTTTTAGATTTTAAGGTGCAAAATATGGTTGGAAGTTGTGATGTCAAATTCCCAATCAGATTAGAAGGTCTGGTGCTTAGATACTCATGGCTAGTTTTTATCTTATGAGCCAGAGCTATTTCCTGAGCTAATTTATCAAATGGTGAAGCCACGTATAGTCCTACTCATTTTTGTTAGTGGAAAAGTAGTACTAACAGGTAATTTTTATTCTAAAAATTCATTTTCCATTTTTAAACTTGATATTGGTTTTTTAAAACTAAATTTTTACATTTTTATTACGCACTGGTACATGATTATACTTTTATTTTGAGTGGCAGTTGTGTTAAGGATTGATAGTTGATGAATTAGGTGAAAAAGAAAATTCAAAAATGCAGCAGTTCGAGGTTCTCTGATTCTCATTATCACAGCTGCAAATCGTTTAGAATTGTACTCTGCATTTTAAGCATGCAATGCTATTTTCTTCAAATCTAATTTGCAGTTTAGATTTACTGTGGAAACAATATTCCTGAAACAAATAAAAAGTTGAATGTTTTGTTTGCATTGAATACATAAAATGTAAACTCGTTAGCATGTGTATAAAATTCAAACATACTGTAATTGAGGGAGGTTACCAGGATCTGCAGATGCTGGTGTCATTCATGGAATATGACAATTTTCTGGCGACCAAAATATACTTTTGCATCTCTGGTTTTGCACAACACAAATATAACTCGTGCGACCTAAGATGGCACCTGACTCAAATGTCAGTCGTTTAAAGTACTGAGTGCAAGAAAAATTTAATTCATTCTAGTTTTTTAAATTTCAACATTTATTTTGCTTAGTTTTTCATAACATACTACTTTTTCTTATGTGGTAATATTAGGTAATACCTAATATCATTTTAAATGAAATTAGGAACTGAAATATGGTTATAAAATACAATTTTAAGTCGTCATGAGCCTATATGCCTGAGCATAAATATGAGCATAAGCCTTTTAATCGTAGTCTCTAAATATCATATGTATATGGATATTAGTTATTCCAAACTATTGCGTTTCATAGTCATCAGGGTGGTTTTTTTCGTGTGACCTTTCTTAAAACAATAAGGTTATCCAGACGAATCTAATGATATATTAATAAAATCAATTTGTGGAGTGATTTATATGAAATTAGGCAATACCTAATAAACTAAAATTATTATGGAAAGATTCGTGCAACGGTAATAGTGATGCTAACGCTACTCGCAGACGACAGAGGGGTATTACGCGGGGGAACGGTATCATGTTTCGTTTTGAGCCAGGTGCCATCTTAGCTCGCACGAGTTATATTTCTACATCTCTGCTTCTGCTTCTACACACTGCTGCTAGACCCAATTCGTTCAAGGCGAAACTGAACTGGCCGACGAGCCGACGACCGGACTGCTGTGTGGCGCGCATGCGCGGGGGAGTCGATAGTTCGGATGATTGAAATTGATTATAATTCGATAAATAATCGAGCTTTGTATGAAAAAAGGGGTGGTGCTGATTGCTAGTAGAAAGGTACATTATATTAGTAACTCAGATTTTTTTAAAATCTTTATTTAAACATTGCTAGTTGAAGTTTTTATTTTTTCCAGCACCCCTCACATTATTATTATTAATAAAAAATCTAAGCCACTAGCTATCCCAAAAATAAAACCAATCGAAGCAGAATTCAACTAGCAATCGATTAATATAAGTTTTTTTTACAATATTCCATGATGGGGTGCTAACTTCTAAGTGCTCTGATTTCGGTAGGCAGCGCATTCCACAAAAGCACTGACTGTACAAAGAAAGAAGAATTGATGAAGTTGGAGTACTTGACCGATATATCAATATCAACATAATTCGATTAATATCGATTTCGATACATAGTTTTTTATAAAACCTTGCATCTTTAGGTACCACTGGTAATACAGAAACGAGATGTGTCATTATTACTCTATCATTTGGAGTATATCGCTATTCTTGTTATACGCTGTCGCTGTCGGTCTTGCTATGTGCCAGAGGTTACAGTGATTTCAAAATATTTAAATGGCCGAGTTGGGTAATTTTTGTAATGATCCCTAGAATCCATTACCTTGCGAACATTGCTTACACAGTAGTAGGTCTACTGGTACTTTAATAAATTCTATAATATAAACAAATAAGAAATTAAGAATCATTCCTTCGACGGAAGAAGCCAACGCAAACTGTTTATAGTACAAATAAATATTAATGTGGGATGTGTTCTATTGAAGCCGAATAATAAAATAGTGGAATAAATCTCGGTTTTATTTTCGTCTTTTAAAAAATACACCTAAGCTAGTCTTCACCGCCTTTCAGTCTCTTCCACTCCCTCTTACTTGTTCACATTTTAAACTTTTACATAAAGTCTCTTTCACTCCTTCTCCTTATGGCGGCACCACACTGGGTATGCACTATTCGTTATGTGGGTTATTCACGATTACATTCATCGGTGAAGCTCCGGTGATTCTTCGGTAGACATTTCTGCGGTGCAAACCTCTAGTATGGAGTAGTACATCACTACATCCAAAATTACTGTCAAAGGGGCTTATTACACAGTCAATATTATCGTGATACTGGAATCACGATATTATCACAAGATCGCAAATACTGAAGTGGGCTATTACACTATCAATATTATCATTAATACTACCACTTCAGTGTTACGTTGACTTTACTGGAATATGGTTGTGTTACTAAAATTATGGATAATAGGAGAAAGTCAGTTTTAGCTGCCGGCCTGCAAAAATTAAGATTTCGATGTAAAAAAATATATTTAATGATAGATCTTAATTAGCCCTTTCGAACTACGTTTATTATTTTAGTGAGCCCGTCTTTTGTTTTCCCAGGAAAAATCAATATATATATATATATATATATATATATATATATATATATATATATATATATATATATATATATATATATATATATATACATCCTGGCGGTCATGTTGCGCCCTACATGGCTACTTTTACCAATGATACTGCGTCCGACCGACTTGATGCGTCCGGTATACGGACGCAGGATTAACCAACTCTCATTTTTGGTCCACGGGTGTTTTTTCGTATGTAGAATGTGTGGACAAAAAATTGGCATGGACTCAATTTTATCACTAAAATGCTTTTGAGCGTATTTCATAGTTCAGCCACTGGCCGCGCGGAATTTGGAGGGAGCCACCACGGAGTGTATAATTTGTAACGTATAATTTCGCGTTTAATTAATAGATTTTATTGCGTCACTGAATAAATGATTTCAAAGTTTTTATCAATTCCCCTTGACGATCATATTACATCCAGAATTCAGTTTCAAACTGGGAGAACGCGCGATGCCTACGGGCAGGGTTGCCACCTTTTGGAAAAAAAAAATCGGGACGTTACTTATTAAGTGGACAGTCGGTCAAATTTCAGTCTAATTCAGATCATGATAAAAAAGCAGTTTTTTGCAAATGATAGAATAAAAAGTTTTGTATAAACATTTACGTATTTCCATAGCTTATTAGTCGAAACCCTTATAGATTTATCACGTCCGTTTATCCGTCCTCGAATTTAAAACCGTCAAAACGGTTGGTGTTAAAAAGGTGAAACTGCATGGACATGATTTTATTACGTCGACAATGTGCTGAAGTAAAATCATGAAAAATATTTTTTTGGGGTACCTCCCTACACGTAAAGTGGGGGCGATTTTTTTTATCGTTAGGGCTATCATTAGATCGGTTATTTCTAAACATTAAGGAAGTTGCTCCGACAATTTTTTGATTTCGATATCCGTTTGAGAGTTAATCAACTTTAAAGAGGATTTTTATTTTATAAAACTCCTGCCAAGGTGACTTTACTATGCCTGATGGAAAGCATGAGTATAATTCACAAGTAGGGGTCGCCATGCTTAATGCAAATGCAAGCAGTATGGCGAACAGCATTATGGCGCCTTAGGGAGATAGGCTAGCTTATAGGACCCGGGATCATAGTAGGAATGAAAAACATCAGCTGACAATAAGTTCCAGTTTTTAACTGCTCGGCACAAGAAGGAAGACCTAAGCCGCTTAGTTCTGGAGCGTATATCTTCCACTCTGAAGGGGTGACTTCCCTGGCCAGATCGTGTTATTCAGTAGAGGAAGGGAGAGGGTGGGATAAGGTGGAGGAGCTCTTCAGAACACTCCCCATGGTAAAGGCGATAGAAGACTGCCATAGAGTCGACATCTCTTCGCAACTGCAATGGCTCCAGGAACTCTGTGGCTTCGGGACTGTCTATGATGCAAACTGCTTGCCCCGGCAACCGATCGAGAGCGACAACATGTCATTGATATGTAGAAGGAACAGCGTGGGCGTGGCCCTGGGGTACGCCTGCGTTTACCTGCTGGAAATCAGACGCCGCGCCGTCACAAAAAACTCTAAAGCTGCACAATTTAGGGGGCAGGCCGTATGCCGGAAGCTTAGAGAGAAGCTAGCGTTGCCAAAGCCTATCAAAGGCTTGACAATTCCTTAGGAATATGACAGGCGATACAAGCGTGTCAATACCGGAGACAACTGGTGCACAGTTCTTTAGAAACACCGCTGGGATCCCGTCAGGTCCACTGGCTTTCCGGACGTCGAGTGACCGAAGCTCCGCGCGTACTTCACTACGGTGGACACCAGGCAGTGGTCGAAGGAGCCTAGAGGGGCGAGAACCGACACACAGTACTGCGCTGGGTGGCTCGCCAGCAACAGGTCTAGCAAGGAGGGCGCTTGACTCGACTTATCCTGGTGTGCTGGAGTACCAGTTGAGTGAGGTCATGCGTAAGAGCGAATGCGTGGGCAGTTCAGTCATCCGCCCTGACGAAAAGACACACTCCAGCCTTCGCGAGGAAGCACTCCTTAAGCTGGTATCCAGGGTTAATGAGATATGTCGTGTCGGCAGGGCAGCGTATCTGTGACTTCGTTAGAAAAAACATAGCCGGCCGTACCGTTTCAAGGTGCTGTTGGACGGCATTGAGGTTTGCATGGAGTCCATGAATATTTGTGAACTCCACCTCTAAAAGTGGGTTGGTGGGAAAAGAGGATGCCGTTGTGGTACTGGTATGCTTCTTCTTTAGACTCCCCCCCCCCTCTCTAAAAGCTAAATGAAAAACTGTAACTCACTGCTAACTCATGTTTCCTTTCTACTATGATCCCGGGCACTTTAAGTGGGGCGCGTAAATAAACATCTCTTTAAACCGCCATACTGCCTCCATTCGCAGTGAGTATGGCGCCTTCCACTTTTGGATTCCATTCATACTTTCCATCAGGTCACCTTGGCTGGCGTATGTCTATATTTAGTGTAATTTGCAATTCTGCTTGTAATAAATCTACCGAGCAACCATTTCTGATCTTGGACCGTTTTATTATCATTACTGAAAATACACACATAAAATAAACGTTTAAAGGAGGTATGCTCTGAGCACGAGATACAAGACACAATTAAGCGTTTAACTTCTGTGCTTTTCCAGTTTTAAATACTTTAACTCATTTTTATCACAACCTGTGACTGAATACAACAAATAAAATTTTTGGTAAGAAGGTTGTCATTAGTTCCATTTGGCACCCAATAGCTGTTTCTTTTTATGTACACTGCGCGAAAGGGAAAGAAGGTGAATTCAAATTGAGAGAATCTTACATTTTTGAAAAATCGGGACAAAATCAATACGCTGTCGGGACGCGGGACGATATCATCGAATTCGGGACTGTCCCGGGAAATTCGGGACGGGTGGCAACTCTGCCTACGGGGGCCTTTCGGGGTGCAGGCGGAGCGGGTTCCAAAATTCGCAACTCGCCTATTTTGTATTTGTTTGTAAGCAGATTGAGCGCCGCCCAGTAAGACGCGAACTAGTTAACGGAGTGAATTCTCAGTAGGTACGTATATGATTTTTGAAAGTGATTAATTTAAAAAACACAATGAAAAGAAGTATGAGGATTCTTGAATTGGCAAACAGTAAGTACTATTCCATTTTTATTTATTTATTACTTGTAATGAAATTAAAAGTAAATAAATTGATAAATTCATGTTCTAACCTCATTGTCTGTTCAATAAAGCTCAGTATAAATAAGTTTTTCGGTCAGTGTGCATACCTGCAATAATGGTGGTTTTTATTGATGTAGACAATTTTTTTAATAGAAGTGATTTCAAACGTTTTTATAGAACTAAATTGCGTTGGCCTTGGCATTCGACGCATTTTATTTTGCAAAATCAATGTTTCAATTGTGGCACGAGTACTAGTATTAATAATACAGTAGCAGAACATTTTATTCTACCTATGAAATACGATGACATAAAAAGACTCGTCCAGTCTTTATTCTTCTGGTGTAATGTTTGTAATTATGCCATTTATGACCATTATCCAGAAGACGAATGTTATTGTATCACACATTAACTATTGGTACCTATCTATAGGTATCTACTGTCTATATTGTAATATCGTGCCACACATTTAAATGTGTAACTATAAAATAAATATTAATAACTTCAGGTATGACATTGAACAACTTAAAATTCATAATAATAATAAAATACAGTTTCACATAAATTGTGAAAATTTTTTTTTAACAAATTATCTAAATAATATATTTTTTGTCATTAGGAAGTCATGAAAATAAAGAAAACCAGCCAGAATTTGTAAAAAACCGAAAATTTAATAAGGTTTGTATTTAATTGTTGCAAATATATTTTTCTGACACATGACTCACCTTCCCGTAACATTATAGGTACTGAACTTACCTGTTTACACTAACTTCTCTGAACTTATCTTCCTGTCTTTGATCTTATATGCTTACCTATTATTCACCTACCTATATCTTGAACTGACCTGTTTAGGTATATAATATGTACTTATTCTTCTTTTTTTGTCTAATTTAAAGCACTATTCTTGTCAGTTCAGTTATCATCACTATTCTGTGTCCTGTGCATTCCATTTGAACTCTTGACACGAGATCGTCTTTTTTTCTTTGTAATGTTTTTGATTGCAATATGTACATAATTATCATTTGTATGTTTGTTACAGGAATCATCTGATTCAAAATCATCTTTTTCTGATACATGTTCGAATTATACTCCACCGAGACAAGATGTGAGTACTATAATTATACTAAGAAACTCATACACACGCCTCCATAAACACACACACACATATACGTACACACACACACACACACAACACACACACACACACACAGGCTTTAATTTTCAATAAGATTCTTTATTTATTTAATTTTCTAGTTTTTTGTTAGAACGTCTAGTAATTACACTATAACCATTGACTCGGTTAAATAGTATATCACTAATTAATTTGAGATATAATAACTTGCAATCTTTATATTTCTAAATTCTATGTATTTTTTTCTTTACAGACTAGCTCTGATGAATCATTTCTAGAAGAATTTGAGACACAATCATATTTACCTAAGGAGGTGAACCAGGCTTGCAATAAATCTCCAACCATTTGTAATAAATTACCGTTGTAAGAATGTGTTCCTTTATCTGAAAAATCCATCGAGCCGCCTACAAATCTCAATTACAGTGTAATTAGTCATGTTAGTGATTCTCCTTGCAGTTTAGTTGTCGTGAATAGGAAATTTATCCAATCTGAATTATTACCACAAAATGAAGCAGAAGAATTGGCACCAAATCATGGGGTACCTCTGGATATTAATATTGAATCTCAAATAGAAGACAATTCGAATGACAGTATAACAATAATCCAGAGGCGAAAACCCAAAAGTACTAATAATTGTCGAGATAAAGATTATTGCTTTTACTGTGAGACTTTCGTTATGAATTTTGCTCGTCATTTACTTAGACACCATATTTATGAAACTGATGTGCAAAAAATTATATCAAAACCAAAAAAAAGTCTAGACAGAAAAAAACTTATTGCAGCGCTACGTAAAAAAGGAAACTATCTTGTGAATTCAAAAGAGGTCATTAAACCTATGCGGAAACAAAAGTTTACTGATTATCTACCGTGTACTGACTGTCTGGGATTTTATTCAAAAAAATTACTTTGGAAACATAAAAAAAACTGCACCGGAAATAAAGCAAGTAAGAATGTTCAATCGGAAGCTCAAAATCTGCTAATACGTCATTTAAAAATAGATGAGAAACTCAAAGAAACAGTATTTCCCCGAATGAGAGCAGACAAGATATCACTTGTAGCAAAAACAGATAATCTTATTTGTGCTTTTGGATCCCAATATTTAAAAACACACAGAGAGAAGCATTTTGTTAACGTGGTGTCAAGAAAAATGAGAGAACTTGCAAAGTTATTAATTGAAATCAAAAAGATTGACCCATCTGTAAGGGATTTGTTTGGTGCACTACGACCAAACCTTTACGATATTATTGTAGAGGCAACCAAAATATTGGGAAAATATGACAGTGAAAAAGATAGGTTTGAGACGCCTACGTTCGCAATGAATATGTCAACCACCTTAAAACAGTGTTGTAATATAGCAATAATGTTTGCATTGAAAAAAGAAGGACCTTATATGGATGTAGATACAGGTAAAATAGAAGCAGACTTAAAAACGACTATACAACTGATAGAATCAAATTGGAAATATGATATATCTAGTCAAGCTGCGACAGATTTAAACAAAAAAAAATGGAATAAAATAACTATTGTTCCTTTAGCAAATGATTTGAAAATTCTTAAAGAATACTTGAATAAAAAATCTTTGGAGGCTGCTATAAAAATTAAAGAAGGGTTAAAAAATGTTTCAACATACACACAACTATTAGAAACTGTGTATTGTAGAGTTTTATTATTGAACAGGCGTAGGCCTGGAGAACTTCAAAGAATTACATTGCATGACTATTTAGAAAGTGAAAATAATGCATCTAATAATTATGAAGAATTTGATCGTGCGCTTACTGCCTCTGAATGCATTCTGGTAAAGAAATTTAAGCGAGTTGTTATTAGGGGCAAACGTGGTCGTGGAGTACCCGTTTTGTTTAATCAAGAAGTTCAGGATGACATAAAACTATTAATGTCGATAAGAAATATATTTTTTACTTCTACACCAAATCAGTTTTTGTTTGGTAATCCAGGCTATGAGAACACTATATATGGCTATAAAGTTCTCGAAAGGCATGCAAGATTATCTGGGGCGAAAAATCCGAAAGCAATTTCGTCAACTAGGCTCAGAAAACACTTGGCTACCCTGTCACAAATATTTAGCATGTCTGAAAATGACATGGAGCAACTAGCCACATTCATGGGTCATACTAATGAAGTGCATAAAAAATCTTATAGATTACCGGATGACGTATACCAAACTGCTAAGATATCGAAACTTCTTATTCTTATGGAAGACGGTAAAGCAGATGCTTATAAAGGAAAGTCTCTCGAAGAGATCGATTTAGATATGAACGAGGAGCTAGATGAAGAGATCCTTGATAACGATCAAATATTGGATTATGATTGTGAACCCACCTTAGCTGTCAACTCTGATTGCGTTCAACAAACGTGTAATCGAAAAGATTTATCGCAGGCTGGACCGTCCGGTTTTCAGTCAATTTCTCAGCAGTGCGATAACGAACAGGTATCACAGGTATTTAATACCAAGGGTAAAATAAAAACGGTAAAAAAACGAACATTAGTACCTTGGACGACAGAACAAAAGCAAGTCGTAACAAAATTCTTTAAATTGCACATAAAAAAACATCAACCACCCAAAAGAAACGAATGTGAAAAACTAAAAGAAGAACACGGAGATCTGCTTAAAAATAAAGATTGGCTCAAAATCAAAGTATTTGTCCAAAATATTTATTCTAAGAAATGAAAAACTTATGTAATATGTAATGTCTGATACTTGTTTAAAAATGTGTCCATTTAGTTTGTGTATCTTATGTTTCTCAATCAATACCAATGATTAAGTTGAAGACTGATTTGATGTTGATGATTAAGTTGTCTAATAGATTACTTTAAGAATGTTTTTGTTGTTTCTATATTTTTTCTCCTAAGCAAATTATAATGTTAAATATAATGTGTATATTAATAATTGAGACAATTTTAACTACCCACGTAGTAAAAATTGTCTCAATTAATAATTGTTAATAATTGCTTATTGTAATAATAACGGCTATTTTTTTTAAGAATACAAATGATTTGTTGTATTACACGAGTTTTTTCTAAATTGTAAAACAATGAAAATAAAAGTCCTATATTATTAAATGCCTTTTATTATGTGCATTTATTATTTAAAACTTGTAATCTTCATCAAAAATACTTACTTACTAATCATAATATACTACAGCGTCCACAAAATAAGGTGACATTGTATTTATTTTGAAAATTCTTTATTTATTCTTCCAAATCAATTTCATCCCCTTCAAAGTAATCCCCTCCCGATGCAATGCACTTATGCATTCGAAACACTGATTGTAGTCACTTTCCGAGATGGCCTTCCATTCCGTCTTCGCTGTGGCTTGAATCTCTTCTATCGTATCAAAACAGTGTCATACATACATACATACATACTTAACCATATCGCGCCATAAAAGTTAAAAAAATAATATATAAAAGTTAAAAATATTGAACAGAAAGTGACCCGTTCCCAGGTCAGCTACCCACTACACATTGGTGTCAAAAACAATTGTATCCTGCTTCACCATGAATGAACTGCTCCAGAGACAGTATAATCGCTGATATAGCTGGAAGCTGGTTGATTATTACGATGAATTCAGTTATACAAAAACAATATATAGAGTCACAATCTTTTCAAAAATTGATGGATGTATCTTGGTTAGCGTAAACTTTGTAATATATGCAGGGCATTATACGGAATCGCATTATACATAAGTTTTGATGGAGGTAAGAGCTTCCATGTTGTGTATAGAAGGTATACGGAGATATTCAGTGTGCTGGATAGTTTTGGCAGTGAACGGATGTGCTAAATTAGCAGGAAATGTCTAAAACTGAATATTAACATATCATATTTAAATGAAATTCCACGTCAACTCATGGAATTATACTAATAATAACTCCATAAATACGCACTAAAAACATTCAAAACGCCTATAAAATCACCGTGTATATAATATGTATGTGTATATATATATGCAAGATATCCAATAATAATATCGCAAGATATCCGGAAATTTTGAAATCCGCGATACCAAGGGGGCGTGGCGTCAATATTGACAGTGTTGCCAACCCTACAGACCACAATAAATTTAATTGTTTCGAGTTCAATGTGACCATCTCAAAAAATCTCAATAAAAATATGTACAATTTCAACAAAAGTAAAGATGAAACGTAAAATCATGAAGACTTACAAATTGAAAATGAAATAGCAGCTAGTAATACTATCTAACATGCAGGCACTATAATAATTGCAACTTTGAGACTTTTGATTTTGACATTTCATTAGATTAAAACTTTGGTAATTTTACAATTGTTCTCATTTTTAATGCCCTTGTTTTCAGGAATATTGTTTCCACAGTAAATCTAAACTGCAAATTAGATTTGAAGAAAATAGCATTGCATGCTCAAAATGCAGAGTACAATTCAAAACGATTTGCAGCTGTGATAAGGAGAATCAGAGAACCTCGAACAACTGCTCTTATATTCAGTTGAAAGATGGTATGCACAGGTGCTAAAAGTGAAGAAGATTCTCGACTTGCTGCGAGGAAATATGCACATATCGTTCAAAAATAAGGTTTTCCGGTAAGCTCAAAACAAATAATAAAGAGTATTGATATTTAATGTAAATCCAATATATACAATGTAATCTAATTTCAACCTTTCATTTCTACACCACACAGGCTAAGTTTTTAGATTTTAAGGTGCAAAATATGGTTGGAAGTTGTGATGTCAAATTCCCAATCAGATTAGAAGGTCTGGTGCTTAGATACTCATGGCTAGTTTTTATCTTATGAGCCAGAGCTATTTCCTGAGCTAATTTATCAAATGGTGAAGCCACGTATAGTCCTACTCATTTTTGTTAGTGGAAAAGTAGTACTAACAGGTAATTTTTATTCTAAAAATTCATTTTCCATTTTTAAACTTGATATTGGTTTTTTAAAACTAAATTTTTACATTTTTATTACGCACTGGTACATGATTATACTTTTATTTTGAGTGGCAGTTGTGTTAAGGATTGATAGTTGATGAATTAGGTGAAAAAGAAAATTCAAAAATGCAGCAGTTCGAGGTTCTCTGATTCTCATTATCACAGCTGCAAATCGTTTAGAATTGTACTCTGCATTTTAAGCATGCAATGCTATTTTCTTCAAATCTAATTTGCAGTTTAGATTTACTGTGGAAACAATATTCCTGAAACAAATAAAAAGTTGAATGTTTTGTTTGCATTGAATACATAAAATGTAAACTCGTTAGCATGTGTATAAAATTCAAACATACTGTAATTGAGGGAGGTTACCAGGATCTGCAGATGCTGGTGTCATTCATGGAATATGACAATTTTCTGGCGACCAAAATATACTTTTGCATCTCTGGTTTTGCACAACACAAATATAACTCGTGCGACCTAAGATGGCACCTGACTCAAATGTCAGTCGTTTAAAGTACTGAGTGCAAGAAAAATTTAATTCATTCTAGTTTTTTAAATTTCAACATTTATTTTGCTTAGTTTTTCATAACATACTACTTTTTCTTATGTGGTAATATTAGGTAATACCTAATATCATTTTAAATGAAATTAGGAACTGAAATATGGTTATAAAATACAATTTTAAGTCGTCATGAGCCTATATGCCTGAGCATAAATATGAGCATAAGCCTTTTAATCGTAGTCTCTAAATATCATATGTATATGGATATTAGTTATTCCAAACTATTGCGTTTCATAGTCATCAGGGTGGTTTTTTTCGTGTGACCTTTCTTAAAACAATAAGGTTATCCAGACGAATCTAATGATATATTAATAAAATCAATTTGTGGAGTGATTTATATGAAATTAGGCAATACCTAATAAACTAAAATTATTATGGAAAGATTCGTGCAACGGTAATAGTGATGCTAACGCTACTCGCAGACGACAGAGGGGTATTACGCGGGGGAACGGTATCATGTTTCGTTTTGAGCCAGGTGCCATCTTAGCTCGCACGAGTTATATTTCTACATCTCTGCTTCTGCTTCTACACACTGCTGCTAGACCCAATTCGTTCAAGGCGAAACTGAACTGGCCGACGAGCCGACGACCGGACTGCTGTGTGGCGCGCATGCGCGGGGGAGTCGATAGTTCGGATGATTGAAATTGATTATAATTCGATAAATAATCGAGCTTTGTATGAAAAAAGGGGTGGTGCTGATTGCTAGTAGAAAGGTACATTATATTAGTAACTCAGATTTTTTTAAAATCTTTATTTAAACATTGCTAGTTGAAGTTTTTATTTTTTCCAGCACCCCTCACATTATTATTATTAATAAAAAATCTAAGCCACTAGCTATCCCAAAAATAAAACCAATCGAAGCAGAATTCAACTAGCAATCGATTAATATAAGTTTTTTTTACAATATTCCATGATGGGGTGCTAACTTCTAAGTGCTCTGATTTCGGTAGGCAGCGCATTCCACAAAAGCACTGACTGTACAAAGAAAGAAGAATTGATGAAGTTGGAGTACTTGACCGATATATCAATATCAACATAATTCGATTAATATCGATTTCGATACATAGTTTTTTATAAAACCTTGCATCTTTAGGTACCACTGGTAATACAGAAACGAGATGTGTCATTATTACTCTATCATTTGGAGTATATCGCTATTCTTGTTATACGCTGTCGCTGTCGGTCTTGCTATGTGCCAGAGGTTACAGTGATTTCAAAATATTTAAATGGCCGAGTTGGGTAATTTTTGTAATGATCCCTAGAATCCATTACCTTGCGAACATTGCTTACACAGTAGTAGGTCTACTGGTACTTTAATAAATTCTATAATATAAACAAATAAGAAATTAAGAATCATTCCTTCGACGGAAGAAGCCAACGCAAACTGTTTATAGTACAAATAAATATTAATGTGGGATGTGTTCTATTGAAGCCGAATAATAAAATAGTGGAATAAATCTCGGTTTTATTTTCGTCTTTTAAAAAATACACCTAAGCTAGTCTTCACCGCCTTTCAGTCTCTTCCACTCCCTCTTACTTGTTCACATTTTAAACTTTTACATAAAGTCTCTTTCACTCCTTCTCCTTATGGCGGCACCACACTGGGTATGCACTATTCGTTATGTGGGTTATTCACGATTACATTCATCGGTGAAGCTCCGGTGATTCTTCGGTAGACATTTCTGCGGTGCAAACCTCTAGTATGGAGTAGTACATCACTACATCCAAAATTACTGTCAAAGGGGCTTATTACACAGTCAATATTATCGTGATACTGGAATCACGATATTATCACAAGATCGCAAATACTGAAGTGGGCTATTACACTATCAATATTATCATTAATACTACCACTTCAGTGTTACGTTGACTTTACTGGAATATGGTTGTGTTACTAAAATTATGGATAATAGGAGAAAGTCAGTTTTAGCTGCCGGCCTGCAAAAATTAAGATTTCGATGTAAAAAAATATATTTAATGATAGATCTTAATTAGCCCTTTCGAACTACGTTTATTATTTTAGTGAGCCCGTCTTTTGTTTTCCCAGGAAAAATCAATATATATATATATATATATATATATATATATATATATATATATATATATATATACATCCTGGCGGTCATGTTGCGCCCTACATGGCTACTTTTACCAATGATACTGCGTCCGACCGACTTGATGCGTCCGGTATACGGACGCAGGATTAACCAACTCTCATTTTTGGTCCACGGGTGTTTTTTCGTATGTAGAATGTGTGGACAAAAAATTGGCATGGACTCAATTTTATCACTAAAATGCTTTTGAGCGTATTTCATAGTTCAGCCACTGGCCGCGCGGAATTTGGAGGGAGCCACCACGGAGTGTATAATTTGTAACGTATAATTTCGCGTTTAATTAATAGATTTTATTGCGTCACTGAATAAATGATTTCAAAGTTTTTATCAATTCCCCTTGACGATCATATTACATCCAGAATTCAGTTTCAAACTGGGAGAACGCGCGATGCCTACGGGGGCCTTTCGGGGTGCAGGCGGAGCGGGTTCCAAAATTCGCAACTCGCCTATTTTGTATTTGTTTGTAAGCAGATTGAGCGCCGCCCAGTAAGACGCGAACTAGTTAACGGAGTGAATTCTCAGTAGGTACGTATATGATTTTTGAAAGTGATTAATTTAAAAAACACAATGAAAAGAAGTATGAGGATTCTTGAATTGGCAAACAGTAAGTACTATTCCATTTTTATTTATTTATTACTTGTAATGAAATTAAAAGTAAATAAATTGATAAATTCATGTTCTAACCTCATTGTCTGTTCAATAAAGCTCAGTATAAATAAGTTTTTCGGTCAGTGTGCATACCTGCAATAATGGTGGTTTTTATTGATGTAGACAATTTTTTTAATAGAAGTGATTTCAAACGTTTTTATAGAACTAAATTGCGTTGGCCTTGGCATTCGACGCATTTTATTTTGCAAAATCAATGTTTCAATTGTGGCACGAGTACTAGTATTAATAATACAGTAGCAGAACATTTTATTCTACCTATGAAATACGATGACATAAAAAGACTCGTCCAGTCTTTATTCTTCTGGTGTAATGTTTGTAATTATGCCATTTATGACCATTATCCAGAAGACGAATGTTATTGTATCACACATTAACTATTGGTACCTATCTATAGGTATCTACTGTCTATATTGTAATATCGTGCCACACATTTAAATGTGTAACTATAAAATAAATATTAATAACTTCAGGTATGACATTGAACAACTTAAAATTCATAATAATAATAAAATACAGTTTCACATAAATTGTGAAAATTTTTTTTTAACAAATTATCTAAATAATATATTTTTTGTCATTAGGAAGTCATGAAAATAAAGAAAACCAGCCAGAATTTGTAAAAAACCGAAAATTTAATAAGGTTTGTATTTAATTGTTGCAAATATATTTTTCTGACACATGACTCACCTTCCCGTAACATTATAGGTACTGAACTTACCTGTTTACACTAACTTCTCTGAACTTATCTTCCTGTCTTTGATCTTATATGCTTACCTATTATTCACCTACCTATATCTTGAACTGACCTGTTTAGGTATATAATATGTACTTATTCTTCTTTTTTTGTCTAATTTAAAGCACTATTCTTGTCAGTTCAGTTATCATCACTATTCTGTGTCCTGTGCATTCCATTTGAACTCTTGACACGAGATCGTCTTTTTTTCTTTGTAATGTTTTTGATTGCAATATGTACATAATTATCATTTGTATGTTTGTTACAGGAATCATCTGATTCAAAATCATCTTTTTCTGATACATGTTCGAATTATACTCCACCGAGACAAGATGTGAGTACTATAATTATACTAAGAAACTCATACACACGCCTCCATAAACACACACACACATATACGTACACACACACACACACACAACACACACACACACACACAGGCTTTAATTTTCAATAAGATTCTTTATTTATTTAATTTTCTAGTTTTTTGTTAGAACGTCTAGTAATTACACTATAACCATTGACTCGGTTAAATAGTATATCACTAATTAATTTGAGATATAATAACTTGCAATCTTTATATTTCTAAATTCTATGTATTTTTTTCTTTACAGACTAGCTCTGATGAATCATTTCTAGAAGAATTTGAGACACAATCATATTTACCTAAGGAGGTGAACCAGGCTTGCAATAAATCTCCAACCATTTGTAATAAATTACCGTTGTAAGAATGTGTTCCTTTATCTGAAAAATCCATCGAGCCGCCTACAAATCTCAATTACAGTGTAATTAGTCATGTTAGTGATTCTCCTTGCAGTTTAGTTGTCGTGAATAGGAAATTTATCCAATCTGAATTATTACCACAAAATGAAGCAGAAGAATTGGCACCAAATCATGGGGTACCTCTGGATATTAATATTGAATCTCAAATAGAAGACAATTCGAATGACAGTATAACAATAATCCAGAGGCGAAAACCCAAAAGTACTAATAATTGTCGAGATAAAGATTATTGCTTTTACTGTGAGACTTTCGTTATGAATTTTGCTCGTCATTTACTTAGACACCATATTTATGAAACTGATGTGCAAAAAATTATATCAAAACCAAAAAAAAGTCTAGACAGAAAAAAACTTATTGCAGCGCTACGTAAAAAAGGAAACTATCTTGTGAATTCAAAAGAGGTCATTAAACCTATGCGGAAACAAAAGTTTACTGATTATCTACCGTGTACTGACTGTCTGGGATTTTATTCAAAAAAATTACTTTGGAAACATAAAAAAAACTGCACCGGAAATAAAGCAAGTAAGAATGTTCAATCGGAAGCTCAAAATCTGCTAATACGTCATTTAAAAATAGATGAGAAACTCAAAGAAACAGTATTTCCCCGAATGAGAGCAGACAAGATATCACTTGTAGCAAAAACAGATAATCTTATTTGTGCTTTTGGATCCCAATATTTAAAAACACACAGAGAGAAGCATTTTGTTAACGTGGTGTCAAGAAAAATGAGAGAACTTGCAAAGTTATTAATTGAAATCAAAAAGATTGACCCATCTGTAAGGGATTTGTTTGGTGCACTACGACCAAACCTTTACGATATTATTGTAGAGGCAACCAAAATATTAGGAAAATATGACAGTGAAAAAGATAGGTTTGAGACGCCTACGTTCGCAATGAATATGTCAACCACCTTAAAACAGTGTTGTAATATAGCAATAATGTTTGCATTGAAAAAAGAAGGACCTTATATGGATGTAGATACAGGTAAAATAGAAGCAGACTTAAAAACGACTATACAACTGATAGAATCAAATTGGAAATATGATATATCTAGTCAAGCTGCGACAGATTTAAACAAAAAAAAATGGAATAAAATAACTATTGTTCCTTTAGCAAATGATTTGAAAATTCTTAAAGAATACTTGAATAAAAAATCTTTGGAGGCTGCTATAAAAATTAAAGAAGGGTTAAAAAATGTTTCAACATACACACAACTATTAGAAACTGTGTATTGTAGAGTTTTATTATTGAACAGGCGTAGGCCTGGAGAACTTCAAAGAATTACATTGCATGACTATTTAGAAAGTGAAAATAATGCATCTAATAATTATGAAGAATTTGATCGTGCGCTTACTGCCTCTGAATGCATTCTGGTAAAGAAATTTAAGCGAGTTGTTATTAGGGGCAAACGTGGTCGTGGAGTACCCGTTTTGTTTAATCAAGAAGTTCAGGATGACATAAAACTATTAATGTCGATAAGAAATATATTTTTTACTTCTACACCAAATCAGTTTTTGTTTGGTAATCCAGGCTATGAGAACACTATATATGGCTATAAAGTTCTCGAAAGGCATGCAAGATTATCTGGGGCGAAAAATCCGAAAGCAATTTCGTCAACTAGGCTCAGAAAACACTTGGCTACCCTGTCACAAATATTTAGCATGTCTGAAAATGACATGGAGCAACTAGCCACATTCATGGGTCATACTAATGAAGTGCATAAAAAATCTTATAGATTACCGGATGACGTATACCAAACTGCTAAGATATCGAAACTTCTTATTCTTATGGAAGACGGTAAAGCAGATGCTTATAAAGGAAAGTCTCTCGAAGAGATCGATTTAGATATGAACGAGGAGCTAGATGAAGAGATCCTTGATAACGATCAAATATTGGATTATGATTGTGAACCCACCTTAGCTGTCAACTCTGATTGCGTTCAACAAACGTGTAATCGAAAAGATTTATCGCAGGCTGGACCGTCCGGTTTTCAGTCAATTTCTCAGCAGTGCGATAACGAACAGGTATCACAGGTATTTAATACCAAGGGTAAAATAAAAACGGTAAAAAAACGAACATTAGTACCTTGGACGACAGAACAAAAGCAAGTCGTAACAAAATTCTTTAAATTGCACATAAAAAAACATCAACCACCCAAAAGAAACGAATGTGAAAAACTAAAAGAAGAACACGGAGATCTGCTTAAAAATAAAGATTGGCTCAAAATCAAAGTATTTGTCCAAAATATTTATTCTAAGAAATGAAAAACTTATGTAATATGTAATGTCTGATACTTGTTTAAAAATGTGTCCATTTAGTTTGTGTATCTTATGTTTCTCAATCAATACCAATGATTAAGTTGAAGACTGATTTGATGTTGATGATTAAGTTGTCTAATAGATTACTTTAAGAATGTTTTTGTTGTTTCTATATTTTTTCTCCTAAGCAAATTATAATGTTAAATATAATGTGTATATTAATAATTGAGACAATTTTAACTACCCACGTAGTAAAAATTGTCTCAATTAATAATTGTTAATAATTGCTTATTGTAATAATAACGGCTATTTTTTTTAAGAATACAAATGATTTGTTGTATTACACGAGTTTTTTCTAAATTGTAAAACAATGAAAATAAAAGTCCTATATTATTAAATGCCTTTTATTATGTGCATTTATTATTTAAAACTTGTAATCTTCATCAAAAATACTTACTTACTAATCATAATATACTACAGCGTCCACAAAATAAGGTGACATTGTATTTATTTTGAAAATTCTTTATTTATTCTTCCAAATCAATTTCATCCCCTTCAAAGTAATCCCCTCCCGATGCAATGCACTTATGCATTCGAAACACTGATTGTAGTCACTTTCCGAGATGGCCTTCCATTCCGTCTTCGCTGTGGCTTGAATCTCTTCTATCGTATCAAAACAGTGTCATACATACATACATACATACTTAACCATATCGCGCCATAAAAGTTAAAAAAATAATATATAAAAGTTAAAAATATTGAACAGAAAGTGACCCGTTCCCAGGTCAGCTACCCACTACACATTGGTGTCAAAAACAATTGTATCCTGCTTCACCATGAATGAACTGCTCCAGAGACAGTATAATCGCTGATATAGCTGGAAGCTGGTTGATTATTACGATGAATTCAGTTATACAAAAACAATATATAGAGTCACAATCTTTTCAAAAATTGATGGATGTATCTTGGTTAGCGTAAACTTTGTAATATATGCAGGGCATTATACGGAATCGCATTATACATAAGTTTTGATGGAGGTAAGAGCTTCCATGTTGTGTATAGAAGGTATACGGAGATATTCAGTGTGCTGGATAGTTTTGGCAGTGAACGGATGTGCTAAATTAGCAGGAAATGTCTAAAACTGAATATTAACATATCATATTTAAATGAAATTCCACGTCAACTCATGGAATTATACTAATAATAACTCCATAAATACGCACTAAAAACATTCAAAACGCCTATAAAATCACCGTGTATATACATATGTATGTGTATATATATATGCAAGATATCCAATAATAATATCGCAAGATATCCGGAAATTTTGAAATCCGCGATACCAAGGGGGCGTGGCGTCAATATTGACAGTGTTGCCAACCCTACAGACCACAATAAATTTAATTGTTTCGAGTTCAATGTGACCATCTCAAAAAATCTCAATAAAAATATGTACAATTTCAACAAAAGTAAAGATGAAACGTAAAATCATGAAGACTTACAAATTGAAAATGAAATAGCAGCTAGTAATACTATCTAACATGCAGGCACTATAATAATTGCAACTTTGAGACTTTTGATTTTGACATTTCATTAGATTAAAACTTTGGTAATTTTACAATTGTTCTCATTTTTAATGCCCTTGTTTTCAGGAATATTGTTTCCACAGTAAATCTAAACTGCAAATTAGATTTGAAGAAAATAGCATTGCATGCTCAAAATGCAGAGTACAATTCAAAACGATTTGCAGCTGTGATAAGGAGAATCAGAGAACCTCGAACAACTGCTCTTATATTCAGTTGAAAGATGGTATGCACAGGTGCTAAAAGTGAAGAAGATTCTCGACTTGCTGCGAGGAAATATGCACATATCGTTCAAAAATAAGGTTTTCCGGTAAGCTCAAAACAAATAATAAAGAGTATTGATATTTAATGTAAATCCAATATATACAATGTAATCTAATTTCAACCTTTTATTTCTACACCACACAGGCTAAGTTTTTAGATTTTAAGGTGCAAAATATGGTTGGAAGTTGTGATGTCAAATTCCCAATCAGATTAGAAGGTCTGGTGCTTAGATACTCATGGCTAGTTTTTATCTTATGAGCCAGAGCTATTTCCTGAGCTAATTTATCAAATGGTGAAGCCACGTATAGTCCTACTCATTTTTGTTAGTGGAAAAGTAGTACTAACAGGTAATTTTTATTCTAAAAATTCATTTTCCATTTTTAGGGTTCCGAAGTTCATAACTCGGAACCCTTATAGATTCGTCATGTCCGTCTGTCCGTCCGTCCGTCCGTCCGTCCGTCCGTCCGTCCGTCCGTCCTCGACTTACCGTCCAAACGGTAAGTGCTAGAAAGATGAAAGTTTGCATGAATACGTATTGTAATTACGTCGACAAAGTGCTACAATAAAATTATGAAAAATAATTTTATTTGGGGTACCTCCCCTACACGTAAAGTGGGGATGATTTTTTTTTCTCGAGGCTACCCCATCGTGTGGGGTATCATTAGATAGGTCTTTTAAAAACAATAAAGGGTTTCCTAGACGATTTTTTGATTTAGTTATCCGTTTGCGAGATATTTCACTTTAAAGGGCACTTTTTTGTAAAAACAGGGCGTCCCCCCCCCTCTAAAAGCTAAACGGCTGGCTCAAAAAATCTGAAAAAAATCGTGATGGTGGTCCATATAATGAACTTTAAAGGAAAACTATAACCGATTAGATGACTTTCTTAGTTCAGGAGTTATAAAGGCTTATATGGTAAAATGCGCTCACTTGGAAAACGTCATATAAAATTATCGTATTAATACGTAAACATAACAATTATCTATTGGATACGATTTTAAATTCACATACCATTATAGGTGACTGAGGAACCCTTTCCTGTGCGTGGCCTGACACGCACTTGGCCGATTTTTAAACTTGATATTGGTTTTTTAAAACTAAATTTTTACATTTTTATTACGCACTGGTACATGATTATACTTTTATTTTGAGTGGCAGTTGTGTTAAGGATTGATAGTTGATGAATTAGGTGAAAAAGAAAATTCAAAAATGCAGCAGTTCGAGGTTCTCTGATTCTCATTATCACAGCTGCAAATCGTTTAGAATTGTACTCTGCATTTTAAGCATGCAATGCTATTTTCTTCAAATCTAATTTGCAGTTTAGATTTACTGTGGAAACAATATTCCTGAAACAAATAAAAAGTTGAATGTTTTGTTTGCATTGAATACATAAAATGTAAACTCGTTAGCATGTGTATAAAATTCAAACATACTGTAATTGAGGGAGGTTACCAGGATCTGCAGATGCTGGTGTCATTCATGGAATATGACAATTTTCTGGCGACCAAAATATACTTTTGCATCTCTGGTTTTGCACAACACAAATATAACTCGTGCGACCTAAGATGGCACCTGACTCAAATGTCAGTCGTTTAAAGTACTGAGTGCAAGAAAAATTTAATTCATTCTAGTTTTTTAAATTTCAACATTTATTTTGCTTAGTTTTTCATAACATACTACTTTTTCTTATGTGGTAATATTAGGTAATACCTAATATCATTTTAAATGAAATTAGGAACTGAAATATGGTTATAAAATACAATTTTAAGTCGTCATGAGCCTATATGCCTGAGCATAAATATGAGCATAAGCCTTTTAATCGTAGTCTCTAAATATCATATGTATATGGATATTAGTTATTCCAAACTATTGCGTTTCATAGTCATCAGGGTGGTTTTTTTCGTGTGACCTTTCTTAAAACAATAAGGTTATCCAGACGAATCTAATGATATATTAATAAAATCAATTTGTGGAGTGATTTATATGAAATTAGGCAATACCTAATAAACTAAAATTATTATGGAAAGATTCGTGCAACGGTAATAGTGATGCTAACGCTACTCGCAGACGACAGAGGGGTATTACGCGGGGGAACGGTATCATGTTTCGTTTTGAGCCAGGTGCCATCTTAGCTCGCACGAGTTATATTTCTACATCTCTGCTTCTGCTTCTACACACTGCTGCTAGACCCAATTCGTTCAAGGCGAAACTGAACTGGCCGACGAGCCGACGACCGGACTGCTGTGTGGCGCGCATGCGCGGGGGAGTCGATAGTTCGGATGATTGAAATTGATTATAATTCGATAAATAATCGAGCTTTGTATGAAAAAAGGGGTGGTGCTGATTGCTAGTAGAAAGGTACATTATATTAGTAACTCAGATTTTTTTAAAATCTTTATTTAAACATTGCTAGTTGAAGTTTTTATTTTTTCCAGCACCCCTCACATTATTATTATTAATAAAAAATCTAAGCCACTAGCTATCCCAAAAATAAAACCAATCGAAGCAGAATTCAACTAGCAATCGATTAATATAAGTTTTTTTTACAATATTCCATGATGGGGTGCTAACTTCTAAGTGCTCTGATTTCGGTAGGCAGCGCATTCCACAAAAGCACTGACTGTACAAAGAAAGAAGAATTGATGAAGTTGGAGTACTTGACCGATATATCAATATCAACATAATTCGATTAATATCGATTTCGATACATAGTTTTTTATAAAACCTTGCATCTTTAGGTACCACTGGTAATACAGAAACGAGATGTGTCATTATTACTCTATCATTTGGAGTATATCGCTATTCTTGTTATACGCTGTCGCTGTCGGTCTTGCTATGTGCCAGAGGTTACAGTGATTTCAAAATATTTAAATGGCCGAGTTGGGTAATTTTTGTAATGATCCCTAGAATCCATTACCTTGCGAACATTGCTTACACAGTAGTAGGTCTACTGGTACTTTAATAAATTCTATAATATAAACAAATAAGAAATTAAGAATCATTCCTTCGACGGAAGAAGCCAACGCAAACTGTTTATAGTACAAATAAATATTAATGTGGGATGTGTTCTATTGAAGCCGAATAATAAAATAGTGGAATAAATCTCGGTTTTATTTTCGTCTTTTAAAAAATACACCTAAGCTAGTCTTCACCGCCTTTCAGTCTCTTCCACTCCCTCTTACTTGTTCACATTTTAAACTTTTACATAAAGTCTCTTTCACTCCTTCTCCTTATGGCGGCACCACACTGGGTATGCACTATTCGTTATGTGGGTTATTCACGATTACATTCATCGGTGAAGCTCCGGTGATTCTTCGGTAGACATTTCTGCGGTGCAAACCTCTAGTATGGAGTAGTACATCACTACATCCAAAATTACTGTCAAAGGGGCTTATTACACAGTCAATATTATCGTGATACTGGAATCACGATATTATCACAAGATCGCAAATACTGAAGTGGGCTATTACACTATCAATATTATCATTAATACTACCACTTCAGTGTTACGTTGACTTTACTGGAATATGGTTGTGTTACTAAAATTATGGATAATAGGAGAAAGTCAGTTTTAGCTGCCGGCCTGCAAAAATTAAGATTTCGATGTAAAAAAATATATTTAATGATAGATCTTAATTAGCCCTTTCGAACTACGTTTATTATTTTAGTGAGCCCGTCTTTTGTTTTCCCAGGAAAAATCAATATATATATATATATATATATATATATATATATATATATATATATATATATATATATATATATATATATACATCCTGGCGGTCATGTTGCGCCCTACATGGCTACTTTTACCAATGATACTGCGTCCGACCGACTTGATGCGTCCGGTATACGGACGCAGGATTAACCAACTCTCATTTTTGGTCCACGGGTGTTTTTTCGTATGTAGAATGTGTGGACAAAAAATTGGCATGGACTCAATTTTATCACTAAAATGCTTTTGAGCGTATTTCATAGTTCAGCCACTGGCCGCGCGGAATTTGGAGGGAGCCACCACGGAGTGTATAATTTGTAACGTATAATTTCGCGTTTAATTAATAGATTTTATTGCGTCACTGAATAAATGATTTCAAAGTTTTTATCAATTCCCCTTGACGATCATATTACATCCAGAATTCAGTTTCAAACTGGGAGAACGCGCGATGCCTACGGGGGCCTTTCGGGGTGCAGGCGGAGCGGGTTCCAAAATTCGCAACTCGCCTATTTTGTATTTGTTTGTAAGCAGATTGAGCGCCGCCCAGTAAGACGCGAACTAGTTAACGGAGTGAATTCTCAGTAGGTACGTATATGATTTTTGAAAGTGATTAATTTAAAAAACACAATGAAAAGAAGTATGAGGATTCTTGAATTGGCAAACAGTAAGTACTATTCCATTTTTATTTATTTATTACTTGTAATGAAATTAAAAGTAAATAAATTGATAAATTCATGTTCTAACCTCATTGTCTGTTCAATAAAGCTCAGTATAAATAAGTTTTTCGGTCAGTGTGCATACCTGCAATAATGGTGGTTTTTATTGATGTAGACAATTTTTTTAATAGAAGTGATTTCAAACGTTTTTATAGAACTAAATTGCGTTGGCCTTGGCATTCGACGCATTTTATTTTGCAAAATCAATGTTTCAATTGTGGCACGAGTACTAGTATTAATAATACAGTAGCAGAACATTTTATTCTACCTATGAAATACGATGACATAAAAAGACTCGTCCAGTCTTTATTCTTCTGGTGTAATGTTTGTAATTATGCCATTTATGACCATTATCCAGAAGACGAATGTTATTGTATCACACATTAACTATTGGTACCTATCTATAGGTATCTACTGTCTATATTGTAATATCGTGCCACACATTTAAATGTGTAACTATAAAATAAATATTAATAACTTCAGGTATGACATTGAACAACTTAAAATTCATAATAATAATAAAATACAGTTTCACATAAATTGTGAAAATTTTTTTTTAACAAATTATCTAAATAATATATTTTTTGTCATTAGGAAGTCATGAAAATAAAGAAAACCAGCCAGAATTTGTAAAAAACCGAAAATTTAATAAGGTTTGTATTTAATTGTTGCAAATATATTTTTCTGACACATGACTCACCTTCCCGTAACATTATAGGTACTGAACTTACCTGTTTACACTAACTTCTCTGAACTTATCTTCCTGTCTTTGATCTTATATGCTTACCTATTATTCACCTACCTATATCTTGAACTGACCTGTTTAGGTATATAATATGTACTTATTCTTCTTTTTTTGTCTAATTTAAAGCACTATTCTTGTCAGTTCAGTTATCATCACTATTCTGTGTCCTGTGCATTCCATTTGAACTCTTGACACGAGATCGTCTTTTTTTCTTTGTAATGTTTTTGATTGCAATATGTACATAATTATCATTTGTATGTTTGTTACAGGAATCATCTGATTCAAAATCATCTTTTTCTGATACATGTTCGAATTATACTCCACCGAGACAAGATGTGAGTACTATAATTATACTAAGAAACTCATACACACGCCTCCATAAACACACACACACATATACGTACACACACACACACACACAACACACACACACACACACAGGCTTTAATTTTCAATAAGATTCTTTATTTATTTAATTTTCTAGTTTTTTGTTAGAACGTCTAGTAATTACACTATAACCATTGACTCGGTTAAATAGTATATCACTAATTAATTTGAGATATAATAACTTGCAATCTTTATATTTCTAAATTCTATGTATTTTTTTCTTTACAGACTAGCTCTGATGAATCATTTCTAGAAGAATTTGAGACACAATCATATTTACCTAAGGAGGTGAACCAGGCTTGCAATAAATCTCCAACCATTTGTAATAAATTACCGTTGTAAGAATGTGTTCCTTTATCTGAAAAATCCATCGAGCCGCCTACAAATCTCAATTACAGTGTAATTAGTCATGTTAGTGATTCTCCTTGCAGTTTAGTTGTCGTGAATAGGAAATTTATCCAATCTGAATTATTACCACAAAATGAAGCAGAAGAATTGGCACCAAATCATGGGGTACCTCTGGATATTAATATTGAATCTCAAATAGAAGACAATTCGAATGACAGTATAACAATAATCCAGAGGCGAAAACCCAAAAGTACTAATAATTGTCGAGATAAAGATTATTGCTTTTACTGTGAGACTTTCGTTATGAATTTTGCTCGTCATTTACTTAGACACCATATTTATGAAACTGATGTGCAAAAAATTATATCAAAACCAAAAAAAAGTCTAGACAGAAAAAAACTTATTGCAGCGCTACGTAAAAAAGGAAACTATCTTGTGAATTCAAAAGAGGTCATTAAACCTATGCGGAAACAAAAGTTTACTGATTATCTACCGTGTACTGACTGTCTGGGATTTTATTCAAAAAAATTACTTTGGAAACATAAAAAAAACTGCACCGGAAATAAAGCAAGTAAGAATGTTCAATCGGAAGCTCAAAATCTGCTAATACGTCATTTAAAAATAGATGAGAAACTCAAAGAAACAGTATTTCCCCGAATGAGAGCAGACAAGATATCACTTGTAGCAAAAACAGATAATCTTATTTGTGCTTTTGGATCCCAATATTTAAAAACACACAGAGAGAAGCATTTTGTTAACGTGGTGTCAAGAAAAATGAGAGAACTTGCAAAGTTATTAATTGAAATCAAAAAGATTGACCCATCTGTAAGGGATTTGTTTGGTGCACTACGACCAAACCTTTACGATATTATTGTAGAGGCAACCAAAATATTGGGAAAATATGACAGTGAAAAAGATAGGTTTGAGACGCCTACGTTCGCAATGAATATGTCAACCACCTTAAAACAGTGTTGTAATATAGCAATAATGTTTGCATTGAAAAAAGAAGGACCTTATATGGATGTAGATACAGGTAAAATAGAAGCAGACTTAAAAACGACTATACAACTGATAGAATCAAATTGGAAATATGATATATCTAGTCAAGCTGCGACAGATTTAAACAAAAAAAAATGGAATAAAATAACTATTGTTCCTTTAGCAAATGATTTGAAAATTCTTAAAGAATACTTGAATAAAAAATCTTTGGAGGCTGCTATAAAAATTAAAGAAGGGTTAAAAAATGTTTCAACATACACACAACTATTAGAAACTGTGTATTGTAGAGTTTTATTATTGAACAGGCGTAGGCCTGGAGAACTTCAAAGAATTACATTGCATGACTATTTAGAAAGTGAAAATAATGCATCTAATAATTATGAAGAATTTGATCGTGCGCTTACTGCCTCTGAATGCATTCTGGTAAAGAAATTTAAGCGAGTTGTTATTAGGGGCAAACGTGGTCGTGGAGTACCCGTTTTGTTTAATCAAGAAGTTCAGGATGACATAAAACTATTAATGTCGATAAGAAATATATTTTTTACTTCTACACCAAATCAGTTTTTGTTTGGTAATCCAGGCTATGAGAACACTATATATGGCTATAAAGTTCTCGAAAGGCATGCAAGATTATCTGGGGCGAAAAATCCGAAAGCAATTTCGTCAACTAGGCTCAGAAAACACTTGGCTACCCTGTCACAAATATTTAGCATGTCTGAAAATGACATGGAGCAACTAGCCACATTCATGGGTCATACTAATGAAGTGCATAAAAAATCTTATAGATTACCGGATGACGTATACCAAACTGCTAAGATATCGAAACTTCTTATTCTTATGGAAGACGGTAAAGCAGATGCTTATAAAGGAAAGTCTCTCGAAGAGATCGATTTAGATATGAACGAGGAGCTAGATGAAGAGATCCTTGATAACGATCAAATATTGGATTATGATTGTGAACCCACCTTAGCTGTCAACTCTGATTGCGTTCAACAAACGTGTAATCGAAAAGATTTATCGCAGGCTGGACCGTCCGGTTTTCAGTCAATTTCTCAGCAGTGCGATAACGAACAGGTATCACAGGTATTTAATACCAAGGGTAAAATAAAAACGGTAAAAAAACGAACATTAGTACCTTGGACGACAGAACAAAAGCAAGTCGTAACAAAATTCTTTAAATTGCACATAAAAAAACATCAACCACCCAAAAGAAACGAATGTGAAAAACTAAAAGAAGAACACGGAGATCTGCTTAAAAATAAAGATTGGCTCAAAATCAAAGTATTTGTCCAAAATATTTATTCTAAGAAATGAAAAACTTATGTAATATGTAATGTCTGATACTTGTTTAAAAATGTGTCCATTTAGTTTGTGTATCTTATGTTTCTCAATCAATACCAATGATTAAGTTGAAGACTGATTTGATGTTGATGATTAAGTTGTCTAATAGATTACTTTAAGAATGTTTTTGTTGTTTCTATATTTTTTCTCCTAAGCAAATTATAATGTTAAATATAATGTGTATATTAATAATTGAGACAATTTTAACTACCCACGTAGTAAAAATTGTCTCAATTAATAATTGTTAATAATTGCTTATTGTAATAATAACGGCTATTTTTTTTAAGAATACAAATGATTTGTTGTATTACACGAGTTTTTTCTAAATTGTAAAACAATGAAAATAAAAGTCCTATATTATTAAATGCCTTTTATTATGTGCATTTATTATTTAAAACTTGTAATCTTCATCAAAAATACTTACTTACTAATCATAATATACTACAGCGTCCACAAAATAAGGTGACATTGTATTTATTTTGAAAATTCTTTATTTATTCTTCCAAATCAATTTCATCCCCTTCAAAGTAATCCCCTCCCGATGCAATGCACTTATGCATTCGAAACACTGATTGTAGTCACTTTCCGAGATGGCCTTCCATTCCGTCTTCGCTGTGGCTTGAATCTCTTCTATCGTATCAAAACAGTGTCATACATACATACATACATACTTAACCATATCGCGCCATAAAAGTTAAAAAAATAATATATAAAAGTTAAAAATATTGAACAGAAAGTGACCCGTTCCCAGGTCAGCTACCCACTACACATTGGTGTCAAAAACAATTGTATCCTGCTTCACCATGAATGAACTGCTCCAGAGACAGTATAATCGCTGATATAGCTGGAAGCTGGTTGATTATTACGATGAATTCAGTTATACAAAAACAATATATAGAGTCACAATCTTTTCAAAAATTGATGGATGTATCTTGGTTAGCGTAAACTTTGTAATATATGCAGGGCATTATACGGAATCGCATTATACATAAGTTTTGATGGAGGTAAGAGCTTCCATGTTGTGTATAGAAGGTATACGGAGATATTCAGTGTGCTGGATAGTTTTGGCAGTGAACGGATGTGCTAAATTAGCAGGAAATGTCTAAAACTGAATATTAACATATCATATTTAAATGAAATTCCACGTCAACTCATGGAATTATACTAATAATAACTCCATAAATACGCACTAAAAACATTCAAAACGCCTATAAAATCACCGTGTATATACATATGTATGTGTATATATATATGCAAGATATCCAATAATAATATCGCAAGATATCCGGAAATTTTGAAATCCGCGATACCAAGGGGGCGTGGCGTCAATATTGACAGTGTTGCCAACCCTACAGACCACAATAAATTTAATTGTTTCGAGTTCAATGTGACCATCTCAAAAAATCTCAATAAAAATATGTACAATTTCAACAAAAGTAAAGATGAAACGTAAAATCATGAAGACTTACAAATTGAAAATGAAATAGCAGCTAGTAATACTATCTAACATGCAGGCACTATAATAATTGCAACTTTGAGACTTTTGATTTTGACATTTCATTAGATTAAAACTTTGGTAATTTTACAATTGTTCTCATTTTTAATGCCCTTGTTTTCAGGAATATTGTTTCCACAGTAAATCTAAACTGCAAATTAGATTTGAAGAAAATAGCATTGCATGCTCAAAATGCAGAGTACAATTCAAAACGATTTGCAGCTGTGATAAGGAGAATCAGAGAACCTCGAACAACTGCTCTTATATTCAGTTGAAAGATGGTATGCACAGGTGCTAAAAGTGAAGAAGATTCTCGACTTGCTGCGAGGAAATATGCACATATCGTTCAAAAATAAGGTTTTCCGGTAAGCTCAAAACAAATAATAAAGAGTATTGATATTTAATGTAAATCCAATATATACAATGTAATCTAATTTCAACCTTTCATTTCTACACCACACAGGCTAAGTTTTTAGATTTTAAGGTGCAAAATATGGTTGGAAGTTGTGATGTCAAATTCCCAATCAGATTAGAAGGTCTGGTGCTTAGATACTCATGGCTAGTTTTTATCTTATGAGCCAGAGCTATTTCCTGAGCTAATTTATCAAATGGTGAAGCCACGTATAGTCCTACTCATTTTTGTTAGTGGAAAAGTAGTACTAACAGGTAATTTTTATTCTAAAAATTCATTTTCCATTTTTAAACTTGATATTGGTTTTTTAAAACTAAATTTTTACATTTTTATTACGCACTGGTACATGATTATACTTTTATTTTGAGTGGCAGTTGTGTTAAGGATTGATAGTTGATGAATTAGGTGAAAAAGAAAATTCAAAAATGCAGCAGTTCGAGGTTCTCTGATTCTCATTATCACAGCTGCAAATCGTTTAGAATTGTACTCTGCATTTTAAGCATGCAATGCTATTTTCTTCAAATCTAATTTGCAGTTTAGATTTACTGTGGAAACAATATTCCTGAAACAAATAAAAAGTTGAATGTTTTGTTTGCATTGAATACATAAAATGTAAACTCGTTAGCATGTGTATAAAATTCAAACATACTGTAATTGAGGGAGGTTACCAGGATCTGCAGATGCTGGTGTCATTCATGGAATATGACAATTTTCTGGCGACCAAAATATACTTTTGCATCTCTGGTTTTGCACAACACAAATATAACTCGTGCGACCTAAGATGGCACCTGACTCAAATGTCAGTCGTTTAAAGTACTGAGTGCAAGAAAAATTTAATTCATTCTAGTTTTTTAAATTTCAACATTTATTTTGCTTAGTTTTTCATAACATACTACTTTTTCTTATGTGGTAATATTAGGTAATACCTAATATCATTTTAAATGAAATTAGGAACTGAAATATGGTTATAAAATACAATTTTAAGTCGTCATGAGCCTATATGCCTGAGCATAAATATGAGCATAAGCCTTTTAATCGTAGTCTCTAAATATCATATGTATATGGATATTAGTTATTCCAAACTATTGCGTTTCATAGTCATCAGGGTGGTTTTTTTCGTGTGACCTTTCTTAAAACAATAAGGTTATCCAGACGAATCTAATGATATATTAATAAAATCAATTTGTGGAGTGATTTATATGAAATTAGGCAATACCTAATAAACTAAAATTATTATGGAAAGATTCGTGCAACGGTAATAGTGATGCTAACGCTACTCGCAGACGACAGAGGGGTATTACGCGGGGGAACGGTATCATGTTTCGTTTTGAGCCAGGTGCCATCTTAGCTCGCACGAGTTATATTTCTACATCTCTGCTTCTGCTTCTACACACTGCTGCTAGACCCAATTCGTTCAAGGCGAAACTGAACTGGCCGACGAGCCGACGACCGGACTGCTGTGTGGCGCGCATGCGCGGGGGAGTCGATAGTTCGGATGATTGAAATTGATTATAATTCGATAAATAATCGAGCTTTGTATGAAAAAAGGGGTGGTGCTGATTGCTAGTAGAAAGGTACATTATATTAGTAACTCAGATTTTTTTAAAATCTTTATTTAAACATTGCTAGTTGAAGTTTTTATTTTTTCCAGCACCCCTCACATTATTATTATTAATAAAAAATCTAAGCCACTAGCTATCCCAAAAATAAAACCAATCGAAGCAGAATTCAACTAGCAATCGATTAATATAAGTTTTTTTTACAATATTCCATGATGGGGTGCTAACTTCTAAGTGCTTTCTTTATAGTACTTAGTACATGAACTACACACCGAATGAACTTTTGTTTTGTTTGAATAAAGGCGTTTAAGCAATACCCAATCGAAAGTTAGTTGTTCACTTGTAACCTATTTTGAAATATTGTGATTTCTGTTTTTTTTGTATCTGTTCTACAAGCATGAGAAACAATTTTTCATTGTATCTGATTACTACTTTTTTTGCGGCAATTTTTTTGAAATGCGATATTGCTAGATAATATAACAATCACACTAAATCAAACATTTCATATTTTCAAGATAATTTGGGGTCTCGTCTACTATTGACTGCCTCGGTGACGCAGATGTAGCGTATGCGACTGCTGTGCTTGAGGTCTCGGGTTCCGTTCCCGGGTCACAGACCATATGATTGTGTGATCCGCAAATATTTGTTTCGGAGTTTGGGTGTTTTTTATGTTTAATATGTATGTCTTTACGAAAAAAAAGTTTATTTATTTATATCAGTTGGGATTAGATGGCGTTATGTGTTCGAAATATTTATTTATTAATGGCATTGCCAAGATTCTAACTAGCGCGAGCGAGCACCTCAAGTGTCAAAATTAGATCTTTTCTTTGATTTCTTTCTATCTATTGGGTGAAAACATCGATATTTTGTACGCAATTTTGTACCCAAAGGCTAAAAACAGAACCCTGTTACTAAGCTTTCGTTGTCCGTCTGTCACCAGGCAGTTTCTCATGAACCGTGATATTTCGGCAGTTGAAATTTTCATAGATTATATATTTCTGTAGCTGCTTTAACAACGAATACTAAGAAATAGAATTCACAGAACACAGAGAAGATATACTACTGCAACATATTTTTTCATGCAAATCATCACTAATTCAAACATTGTTTCATAAAAAAAGTAAAAGCCATTTATGAGAAAATTGTAAGAACAAAAAAATCAACCGCAATAATCTTGCAAGTCTGTCATGTCCTATTGCAAGTGTTTTTTTAAAGACTGCAAAAACAACAGTTTCTTTAAAGTTTTCCTTTCTACTCCAGTCATTTTAGCTTAAATTAGGTAAGAATCTCGGAATTCGAGATACCCAGCTGTAAGTCTGTAAATACATACTGGTATATTGACACGCTAAAAGTTGTCTCAAAACCTACATATGGTAGGGTGTACGCAACTATTAAATTTCAAGGTCAAAAGTCACAAGAATCGTTTTTTTGCGCTTTTTTTGTAAATATCTCATTTCCTATGGTTTTTTGCTATTTGTAATCTTTATCAATATTGTAGAATACAAAATTCTCTACAAATTTTGTTTAAAAAATTTTTATACGATGAACCGTTTTCGAGATAGAGGGCGGAGAGCGCGCGGTCACAGCATCACTTCAGGTCAACAAGTAAATATTCAAATTTATGGTCAAATATTCCACCAACAAGTGCAGTTGCTCATCAACATTTCAAACGTGTATATTATCAAGTTCAAACTTGGTTAGGGCATGTTTTGGAACCCCAAGTATGGGGTTGGGCAATGCGAAACGATTTTCCGGAGCCTATCATTACAATTTTACCACCTGCTCCAGAAGATTTGCTAAATACAATTTTCTGCAACTGCAAGAGTGGTTGTGGTTGCAGGAAAGCGGGCTTGCAATGCTCTTTAGTTTGTGGCCAATGTAATGCGCAAGCTTGTCTCAATGCTCTACCATATCAGAGCGACATTAACGAAGATGGAACCTTTGATCCCGAAATCATGTAAGAACTTGAGACAAATGTCGTTAAAGATGATAATAATAATAATAAATCTTTTTATTCAGGTATCTCAGACCCATACAAAATGTTACAATTAATTGTGAAATAATAAAAATCTAAATTCAAATTCAAACATCATTAAATCTGTACAGTATTCATTCAATTAAAAATAATAACATTAAGAAACATTAATAAATATCTAAAAAATGGTTCAATTTAAATTCAATCAAAATTCAAAAGTAATAAAATTCAAATACAATTAATTCAAAAATTCAGTTCCACAACAATTAAATAACAATTATAAATTATAAACACAATACGAAAAATATATACATGCATTTTGGTAAATAAAGTTTAAAACGAATATAAATTAACTTATTTTTCTATATGTACCTTAGAACAGTGGTTCATATAGGTGGAGTCGAGCCTAGCAGCCATCATAGCCAGTATTCGATTGGGGCTATCTCGCACTCTGCAGAGCAAGGATGCACATCGCTTTCTAATGGTGGCGTAAAAGCAATCTACCCTGGCTTCGGCAAACATTCCTGATGCGCTGCAGAAACGAGGCAGCCCCAACAACGCCCGGAACGCGTTGTTGTATTGCACCCGCAGAGCGCTGTACGCTTTTTGAGTATATTTGGCCCACAGGTTGCTTGTGTAAAGCGATGTACAGTAAGCACGGAACAGGGTGATTTTCACTTGTTGTGAACATTTGGTAAACCTGCGAGCCAGCATGTTTGCTCTTACGGACAACGCTCTCCGTTCTCGCTCAATGTCTGCATCGTCTTTGAGGTCGGTAGTTAGTAAATGACCAAGGTATTTAAACTTATGCACCCTAGTGAGAGGCAGACTTTCCAGTATTATACTAGGTACAATCTCAGGGCTTTTACCACCGGCCTCAAATACCATGTATTCACTCTTTCTGGGGTTGTATTTCAAGCCATGTTTCACGGCGTATGATTCGCAGCTTGCGATTAATTGCCTTATGCCACTGATAGAGGCACTCAGCAGCACCATGTCATCCGCGTAACTTAGATTGTTTACGCAGACATTGTCGACGTAACAACCTATACGAGTACTGCTAAGTGCCTCTATCAGGTCATTCATGTATATATTAAATAGCAATGGCGATGATAGTCCACCCTGTCTGACCCCACATTCAAGTATATAAGGATCTGATAACACTCCCGCCCACTTGACGTAATTGACTTGGTTTGCATGCCAGTATTTTAATATTGCTATTAATGTAAATGGAACATTTAATTTCTGTAGCTTTTTCCAGAGAATATTATAACAAACCAAGTCAAATGCCTTGGAGAGATCCAAGAAACAGGCGTAAACTGATGTGTTACGATCCGTGTAGTATTTGACAGTCTGCTTAAGGCTCAAAATAGCACTTTCTGTCGATAATCCTGGCCGGAAGCCAAACTGATTGTCATGTAAATCCGTATATATAATGAAGACAAGTTTGAACTTTACCAGCAGCCGAAAGACGACGATGAAGAGGAAGAAGATGAATAAAATTATAAATTGTAGTTTTTGTACCCAATATTCGATTTGTTTACTTTTAATAAAAATAAATGTATTGAATGATATTTTTTAATAAAAATATTAATTCATAATTTATTTGTTTTTTTTTTCATCATGTAATAAGTTAATAATATTAATTAAGTTAAAATTTAAATATAATTCCTATATTTTCATTAACAATTCTGCAATTACATGGGCAGGTAAGTGTTGTTAAATAAATTAATACTGAATAAAAAGTGGAAAGCTTAGGAAAAAATGATAAAATATAATTTATTAGTTAATAAAAATTTACAAATACTTTTTTTTTTTATAATCAGTTTTCAACCGGAGGCACCGGTTGACCTGAAGTGATGCTGTGACCGCGCGCTCTCCGTCCTACATCTCGAAAACGGGTCATCGTATAAAAATTTTTTTAAACATAATTTGTAGAGAATTTTGTATTCTACAATATTGTAAATAATTACAAATAGCAAAAAACCATAGGAAATGAGATATTTACAAAAAAAACGATTTTTGTGACTTTTGACCTTGAAATTTAATAGTTGCGTACACCCTACCATATGTAGGTTTTGAGACAACTTTAAGGGGGGCAATATACAAGTATTTACAGACTTACAGCTGGGTATCTCGAATTCCGAGGTGAACTTACTATAATGACTGGACTATTTCAGTCTATTTCGTTGTTGATTGATAATTTGTGCCGCTTTAGAAAACAATCGTACAGACGGGACTGAAGTTTAGGAAGCTGAATCTTGAGATCATTCCAAATTTCTAAAGGGTTCTCATTTAGTCTGCCTACTGGCAGGGTCGTCTTTAAATATGCTGGGGGCCTTAGGCACACAAGAGTTTGGGGGCCCCATATTTTCTTTTATCGAATTTGTTATACCTACTTATATAAAATTAAATCCTATTTTCCACTTTCTTTTTTATAATCTTTTATGAAGTCTCTATAACTGTCCTAATAATTACAATATTTCAAGAAATAGTAAATTTTAAATAGATAATTAACTTTATATTTTGATATTTTGTTGTAAATGCTGCCCTTCCACCTTAAAGCTGGAGACACATTTTCGGACGCGGCTGACAGCCGCGACTGATAAGTGTGCACAGTCTCGTCAGTTGGTCTTGTGCCAGTTTTCTGTCGGACGTCCGAACGCTCAAGGTCAGTTAAAGGTTACGTCCACGACTTACGTCCGATAGTTTGCACAGCTCAGTGTATGTTCATACTCTAGATCACGGCCATCAGCCGTGTCCGTCAGCCGCGGCCCGCGTCCGATGGAGTGTTTCCACCTTTAGACTAGAGCAGTGTTGCCTTTTTTCTACTGTTTTATCTACTAGAAAAGCGGCCAAGTGCGAGTCGGACTCGCCCATGAAGGGTTCCGTATCAGCAAGTAACATCATATAAAAGTTCTTGTAGTTCGTTGTAACTTTCATCGATGTTTTTATACTAGATAGATAGATAGATAACTCTTTATTTGCACACTTTGTTATAAATTCATAAAACAAAACAGAACTTACATTTAATGTACAAAGGGCGGCCTTATTGCTAAGAGCAATCTCTTCCAGGCAACCTTGGGATGGAATAAAATGTTTTGAAAAGACAGTAGTTGACGGTGCAATGAGTTTTGAAAAAAATATAATTCGCTCATGAATATAACTTAGGAATGCATATACTATATATCTCCATACGTGTACAAATAGATACATACGTATACATACCAACATACATACATACCAACGATATACATACATATACATTATACTAAACATATATCATACATAATATATAATATAAATACATACATATATAATAACAAAACATTCACATAATGTCCAAATTTGTGACTGATCCAGCTAAGCAGTATAAAATTCCTGAATCATTTTTTTAAAGCTATTTATTGTTTGTTACTAGTGTATTGATTGGATGAAAGGTATATTGCGTGTTACGATTTATGACGTATTTAAAAAAAAACTACTTACTAGATCTCGTTCAAACCAATTTTCGTTGGTAGTTTACATGGTAATGTACAACATATATTTTTTTTAGTTTTATTACTCTCTTATTTTAGAAGTTAGAGGGGGGGGACACACATTTTTCCACTTTGGAAGTGTCTCTCGCGCAAACTATTCATTTATTTTTATATTATTCGTTTATCTGCTTTTCTTGGCACATCAATGAATATTTTATTTTGAGTAGTTTTTGCTGTGATAGTACATAGAGGTTCTGTACACCAACGATATTTTTCTCTATTCCACGAAACAAAACTTCTCGCAAACTTATGACCCCCCCCCCCCCCACTTAACTCATGCGGCTGTTTTGCCACGAATGATGTCACGCGCTGTCACCTGTCACTTACCCTGTAAATTTGAGATTTAAAAAAAAAAACCAATTGACGTATCCTAAATAGCACTTTCCAAAATTATTTAATATTATAACAACACCCTCTTAGTTTACGAGTAAAAAAAATATAAAGATACTGCTGCTACACATCTATATCACTTGAAATACTTCCAATTTCGTACTTTTTTACGGTCCCGTTGCCAAATGGCAATAAACGGAACCCTTAAGCGCGATTTCCACCGCGAGCGGAACGGACCCATTAATGACTCCTTTTACCTCGCAATACAAAACTGCATACATGTGTTTCCACCAACAAAGAGTTGATTCATTTCTCATTTTCCGTTCGTCTCGCTCCGCCGAGTCCGCTCTGTCATTATCCGCTCGCAGTGGCAAAACTCTTTGTTGGTGGAAATGCAAACCTATTTTGTTTAAAAGGAGTCCGTTCCGCTTACCATTTCTCGCTCATTACCCTTTCGCGGTGGAAACCGGGCTTTAAAGCTTCGTCATGTCTGTCTGTCTGTCTGTCCGTCCGTCTGTCACAGTCACTTTTTTCCGAAACTATAAGAGCTATACTGTTGAAACTTGGTCAGTAGATGTATCCTGTGAACCGCTTTAATATTTTTACACAAAAATTGAAAAAAAGCAATAAATTTTGGGGGTCCCCATACTTAGAACTGAAACTCAAAAAATTTTTTTTCATCAAAAACATATCTATGTATAGGTCTTCAAAAATGATATTGAGGTTTCTAATATCATTTTTTTCTAAACTGAATAGTTTGCGCGAGAGACACTTCCAAAGTGGTAAAATGTTGGTCCCCCCCCTGTAACTTCTAAAATAAGAGAGTGATAAAACTAAAAAAAATATATGATGTACATTACCTACCATGCAAACTTCCAACGAAAATTGGTTTGAACGAGATCTAGTAGGTAGTTTTTTTTTAAAACCACATAAATCATAAGCCGCAATTTACATTTCTTTCAATCTAAACACTATTATTAAAACATTGATGAAAGTTACAACGAACTACAAAAACTTTTATATGATGCTACGGAACCCTTCATGGGCGAGTCCGACTCGCACTTGGCCGCTTTTTTTATATTAAAGGAGGCAAACGAGCCGATGGATCACTTGATCACTTTGATTTGAAACACTTTTTGAAAATTTGGCCGATCCCCTATTAATGTGATTATTTAGTTTATTCAGAAAAAAAACCCATTTGACGGAAAGAAGTTTCATTTGACACAAAACATATTTTGGAAAGTTGTTCAAATCAACCTACCGTCCGCGCACATCGCCGTCCACTGCTGGACGAAGGTCTCGTCCAAGGAATGCCAACCAGCCCGGTCTTGGGCAGTCCGCAACCAATCGACTGCCAGTCACTTTCTTTAAATCGTCGGTCCATCGTGCTACAGGGAGCCCTACACTGCCTTTGTCCAGTCGCGGTCTTTACTCCAGCACACTTCGGCTCACATGTATATTTCGAAAAAATCTTCTTAGAATCGTTAGCGAGTATGGATCTTGTTATGACTGAAATTTTAATAAAAACAAAAACAGCTATGATCCCGTGTCCTTCAAGCGGGGCGTGAAGAAGCATCTGACTAGGCCGCCATAGTGTGGGTCACCGTGTTGCATTGTCCACATTGGTAATGAGGACGGTGGCCACCACTCACTATATATATAAAAAAAAAAGCTGTGTGTTCTAAATTCTAATTCCCCGGCGCCTCCATCGTGGTCAACGCAGTCCTTGTACTGGTTCCAGCCATGATGAAGTATCTGGGCCTGATCACTGATTGGCTCTTTGACTAGCACTTCGGAGAGCTTGCTCCAAAGCTGGTAAAGTCGACACTGCCTCCGCCGCCGACCTCAGGTGACTTTTGCCTAATTTGGGAGTCAGTGTCGCGACAAGATAGCTGTACACGGGGGTTGTCCGACCTATGGCACTGTGCGGTGCACCGGTGTGGGTGGCGGCTCTGTCGGTCCAGAACAGGGTACGCCTCTGGCGCTCTCAGTGGATTTTATCGCAACGTGTCGACCGAGGCGGCATGCGCATTGATCGGAACACTCCCGTAGGGTTCGGAGGCGGAAGTGCTCGCTGATGTTTATTGGTGGATAGCTGAATTTCGGGCGGATAGTGACTTATGACCCCTGCCCGAGGAGATACATAAGTGGCATGAAGCCGCTCGCCGAGCCACGATGGCTCATTTGTCGTCTCAGCTGGTTTCACCACCGTGGAGTCGTGTCCATCCGATTCCGACACGCCATTTACCACCGGTGGGGTAAAGGCCCGGCTTCAACTTATCCACACATTAGAAAAAGGTGTCACAATATAACAAAGGGCCATGACTTCTCATCAACTATTACCATAGATGTTCATGACTACTAAGAAGGTATTGCGTTGCGATACGAATTCTGCGGGTTGTGGTTAATATGCAATCATTTAAATTAATATTTCGTGTCAAGGCATTGGACGTTGGGTTTCTACAGAAACAAGTTAATAAAATCAATAACTTATATTTTTATTATGCATATTATAATTTATTCAATAACAATAATTTACAAATAAGAAATCTATAAACCGCCGTAAAATTTACAATAAAATAATAAAATATTTTAAACTTGATTTGTTAAAAAAAGGTAACAAACCTAGTCTATTTCTGCTTGTGTCCAATATCAGATTATGCCCAGTTGCCGCAGCTGAAAATAAAATAAATAAACTTAAGAACACACTACTATAAAAAATATATTACTTTCATAATGGTTAGGTTAAAGTAAATGTGTTTATTGTATCATATGCGTTAGCTGTAATTTATTTGATTATTTACTAAATAGGTTATGGTGAATACAACGTTAAAAGTAAGTTCTCCCATTTGGGAACACTAACTTTTTATATAGATTAATTTTCTTCAGAACATTTTTTCTGAAAAAATTATGAAGAATACAGTTAATTTCTGAAAATATTATATTTCTGAGTGTCACAAAGTAGCGGACGCAGCTAGTTTCATCCTACTATATAATATTATAAACGCGAAAGTTTGTATGAGTGTTTCTTGCTCTTTCACGCAAAAACTACTGAACGGATTTGGATGAAACTTTACAGTAATATAGCTACTTTTTATTGCAATAATCGAGATACACGGGCGAAATCTAGGTGATTATAAAAATACATAAATCGTGGATATCAAAATATATGTCTAATATGTATATCTGCTGTCAAAACTTCACAGGTTGCATGCGTAACACACTTGCTTATTAACCATAATGATGGTTTGTAAATGGCTAATTTAAAAATGAGTTCTGGATAATCACATATGTAGGCTACTTTTATCCCGAAAATACGCGGGTAAAACCTCGGGGCGCAACTAGTCACATATACACATAAGTATGATTTTCGGTAACTAATATCCAAATACAAAGTAAAAAATACTTACGAATCCTTGTCTTTCCTTCTCCTTTTGCAGAACTAATTTCGTTTGCATGTCATCAAATTTTACAATGGCAGATAACACCTTAGCTAATGTAACGGAATGCATACCAGAACCCGTGAGGTACTCATATAGAATGTTTCGCAAGTATTCGAGTTCAGTATTTTCTTGCAATGAATGTAAGTGCCTTAAACTGACAAGTGCTTCGTCCAGTCTCCTCTCAAGTTTTTCATTGGATAACCTTAACTTTTCATTTTTATCTTGCACTTGCGTTATATTGCCATTAAAAGACCTATTCATTTGTTCTAAATCTGCTATTCGTTGTTCTAACGTACTGTTAATTTGTAATATATTATTGTACTTTTCAGTGATTATGGCGACTTCTTTGTCAGATGATCTGAATGACTGATTGGTTTGGGGATGATTATGGAATTGTAATTGGTCTTTAAGTTCCAAGTTTTCTTCAATTAATAAAGTGTTTTCTCTTAATAAATCATCTATTTTATCTTTGCTTGTCTGGAAATCATTTTTTAATTCAGATAAATCATTTAAGTCATTATTGTCGGTGGTATGTTCACTTGTAGCTATAAGTTCTCTTAGTTTATCATTTAAGATACTGTTTTCTTTTGATATTTTCGTCAAGTATGTTTGAAGACCTTCGATGTCTGATTTAAAACGTCTGTTTTCTTCTTTCAGTATATCATATTCAGTTTTTATTGAAATATATTTGTTAGATAGTTCACTATCATCGCTTTGAATCACCCGAGACTCTTGAAGGTTTTCGAAGTTATTTTCCATGACGTTGCTTATATTGTCGTGAACTATGTGTTGGTTGTCAACATTCAAGGTTTTAATGGTTAGTTTTTGTTCCTCTTCATTATCAGTTTGACAATTTTGGTTAAGAGTGACTTTTATTACACTGGTCTCTAGCTGTTCAATCACTTTATTTAGTCGATCTTTTTCAGAAACTATATCTGCATGTGCCTTACGTACATCACTGATCTCAATTTCTAATTGTTTATAACTGTCAGCTAAGTTATCCACTTGAGTTTTCAACGAAATATTTTCCAAAGTCAGGGCTTTGTATTCCTCTTGAAGGATATTAAAAGACGCTATTTGATCATCTTTGTTTTTCATTTCTTTTAATAATTCAGACTTTTCACGTTTAATAGTATTTGCTTCTTCTTCAGTAAGTCTATACATTTCTCTAAGTGCATCTAATTCTTTACTTACACAATCGTTTTGTTTTTCTGTATTTTCTACTCTTATTAATAACGCCTGTTTTTCATTTTCTGTTGTCTTTAATTCTTCAATGGTCTCCAAATATTGATTTTTCTCAAATTCCATGGCTATTTGTAAATTTTGGAAATTACTTTCCATTTCAATGACTTTATGGGATAAGTTTTCATTTTCTTCTTTTGCGCAGTTTAATTGCTGGCTAACAATTTCATATTGATTTTTTGCTTGTTCCACTAAAGTGGTCTTTTCTGTTTCAAATTCACTGATCCTTGATTTTAAATTATTGTTGTCTTTTTCTATTAATTGGAATTGTTGAAATAGACTTTTATATTTTTCCTCTAGGGATTCCATTTCTTTTTGTAAAGTAATATTTTGTAACTTTGTATCTGAATATAAATTATGGTTGCTTTGAGATGCATTTTTTAATGTATAATTTATTTGTTCAACAAGAGATATAAAAGCTTGATTATTTATAATTTGCAACGATTTTGCGTCATTCGATACTAATTTTGTTAAATTTTTAATATTTTTGATTTCATTCGAAAGTTTTAAGTAACTTGATTTTAATTTATTGGTTTTTACCAATCCTTCTTGTAAAGATTCATTTTCTGATTTTAAATCAGATACAACTTTTCTATATTCTATATTTTGTGATTGTAACAATTCATGATTTGATAATAACTTTTCGATTTCAGATTGTAATTTAATAAGTTCATCTCTTTCTTCTTGAATTTCTGATTCTAATTTGGAATATTTGTCTTTCCACATATTAAGTTCTGCAAGGAGTTCATTCATTTTTGAATCTTCGGCTGTGAGTGTTTTTATGGCTTTTTCCTTCTTCTGTAATTCACTTTCTAATGTAGATATTTGGGTACTTTTCTTAGCATTTTCTTCACTTAGATGTGTATTTCTATTTTCCAAGTATACATTCCTATCAATCATAGCTAACTTTTCAGCCGTCTCTTGTTTCATTTGTAATTGAAGACATTTGTACCCTTCATCTGCTTTTGTTTGGGATTGTTCTAATCCTTGACATTTCTTAGAAAGTTCTTCAATTTGCACTTCCATTTCTGTAATTCTAGATTTAGTTAAATTCAATTCCTTACTGTCATGCATTAGTTTTGAACGCTCGGTTTCCAATAACGATAGGTTTTTTTTGTAATCATTTACAACTATGTTTAGAGAAAGTATTTCTTTCTTACTAATTTCTAAACTATCTTTTAGTGACCTTATTTCTGCTTCTTTACTTTCTAATTCTTTATGTATACTTAACTTATTTTCTGCTAAAGAAATGGCATATTCTTCTTCTCTTTTACTGAATACCTCAATTTTGCTATTTAATTTAGCAATCTCTTCTTGAGCTTCCTGAAAGTCAGCTTCAAGTGTGGACTGCTTTCGTGTTTTATTAAATTCATACTCAGTTATTTTATTTTGCAATTCTTCGTTTAAATTATTTAATTCATCAATTTTCTGTTTACCTTCTCTTAATTGCTCAACTGTGATGTTTAAATCATTGATTTCTTTGTTTTTACTCTCAAGTTCGTTGGACAACATCTGTAGTTCCGCATTGATTTGGGAGTTTTTCTCTTTACTCATTTTAAGCGAATCTTTGTACTTGTTTAATAACTGTTCCATTTTTTCAACCTTATTATTTAAGGCAAGCATTTCTGCTTCCGAATCGCTACTTATTTCTTTCTTTTGTGGAATTTGCTTTACCTCATTATCATTAGAAAGATTAATTAATTGTACATCATCTTCTGTCGTTTTATTTTCATTTTTGTCGTTATTACTGCTAATATCTGAACTACTTTGTAATAATAGTACTTTTGTATTAAGAGCTTCAATTTTCATGTTTTTCTCATCGATTTCTATACGAAGAGCTTTTTCTAGATGAGCCTATAAACAAAATGAAAGTTAGTTAGGTTGATTATTATTTGATTTTTTAGGTAATAAAAACATTAAAATGAAAAGTAACAATTTTTACCATTGAACATACCTAATACCATGAAATTTTTTTTTTTAATGTGTATTAAATGTCAAATATAGCTTTTCTGTTGGTTTCGGTAACGTACATTAGATTTTAAAGGAATTGCTAAAGTAATACTACTCTACTGCTGATAAACGATTTATTAAAAATTCAAAGAAGTAATTATCAAGGTAACAGCGGAAGCAAAATGACGCTTAAGGATTATCACTCTCGGGGCTAATATATCTATTGTGATTTCGGAATTTGCATAGCAGGTCTTTGAACGAAGTCAAGGCCTAATCTAATATGAAAGTGTTCCCGAGCAGAGAGATGAGCCTTCTTTTGGGCTTGTGTGAATTGTGACTATTTCAGATGCAATTAAATAGTGCAGTTTATTGCACAGTGGAGTGCGATGATTTGCGCAAGACGGCTGGCATGAGCTGGATGCGAGTAGCCGAGGATCGAACTAAGTGGCGTGCAATTGGAGAGGCCTATGTCCAGCAGTGGACTGCGATAGGCGGATGATGAATGAATGAATTGCATTCCCTTCATTCAATACTTTGCATAAATATTCTCTCGTTCCCTTCCATCCGATTAGTAAATTTTAACTCGCAATATTAACTGCCTTCATAATTTCTTTCTTTCCTTAGAAATACGTATAAGCTCGTTAATAAGGCTTACTTTATAATGCTTATGAGAAATCATTAGTCTATACAAATAAAATTTACTAAATGCATTTGAAAGTATTTACGATGCTTACATCAAAAATGCAATCTGTCTGCTTGTTCCGAGTAATCTCTGGTACGGCTAGATTGATTTTGACGGAACTTCCACTGGCATATTACCTAAGGAGTAACTTGGGCAATTTTTTAGACTAACTTTGTTATTTGCCATTAACAACAATAACAGCGGGTAACACAGCGGGACTCACCAAGTTTAATTAAAGAATACAAGATTTTTACGACTTCTATTCATCTTATACTATATAGCGACCATATTCGAAAAGGCTTGTAATAATACTTATATTAAAGTTGTCAGGTTTATGCCATATGCATGAAATACATGATTTCAAAGCTTGCAGCAGCTTGGCTTTACTACCATGCACCTTTCACCTACTACCTTTTAACTACCATTAAAAAAATATTTTAGTGTTAGATAGTCCAGTTATCAAGGAAGTCTCGACACGACACGAAGGAAAATAGTTGCAACAATTTTTTTATAAATTTTCTATTTAAGGTTATCTCACTATAACCATTTTTTACCCACACGCCACGGGCAATAGGAGTCGCATACGAGATTGTAAGGTCAGCTAGTTCAATGATATTTCCATCAACATCAAATACAGAAAACAAAATTCTATTTGTCAATACACATTTAATTTAAATACCTTTGCACTTTGTTCCAAGGAGCATTGTTCACGTAGTTCTGATATTCTCCTTAAAGCTTTATCTTGTGTTTCGACTAATACACTCTGGAAAGGAATAACATTGGTAAATCAGATTGTATAATAATATTATTAATAATATTGAAATCATTGTCCGAATGGTGATGAATATAAATTGAATTAAGAATACGAAGTGGCACTCTTTCGGCTACGAAATCAAGTTACATCTGAAGAATTATTTTTCTTGCCACGAAATTAGTTAGGTATGTACAAACAATTTTTTTCTTCGTAGACAATGGTAAGTACAGTCACCATACATACTGACGCTACGCATCCAGTTACGTGTAAAGAATATATGTATCATTTTTATTGTCTCGCACATAAATCGAAATTATATCTAAATTAAAGGCATAATATTAGATCCTTAAATATGAAATTCCTATGTACGGGAAGAATATAGTCTTTTTTTTTTGTAAAATATATTTAATTAAACAAAGTATGCGCCGTTGTTATCTATGCACTTTTGCCATCTCATAAGTAGTTGATTGATCCCTTTACTAAAAAAACCATGGGAGCGAGAATCAATAAACTCTTTGAAGGCGGTTTGGACTGCCGCATCGGAGTAAAAAAATTTTCCTAGTAAGAATTTGTACAAATTTTGGAAAAAATGGTAATCTGTTGGAGCAAGGTCCGGGGAGTACGGTGGATGTCGCAGACATTCTAATTGTAGCTCATCTAACTAGTGGTCGTTTGTTGTGCAGTCTGTAGTCTGGAATTGTCGTGAAGCAGCAGTGGCCTAGTGCGAATCTCGGTTGTGTAGCAGCCAGGTCTCCCTTCATAGTTTGCAGTTGCTGATAATAGATATCTGCCGTAATCGTTTGAGCAGATTTTAGAAAGCTGTAGTGAACGACACCGGCGCTAGTCCACCAAATACTAACAAGTAACTTTTTCTGACTCAATTTTCGTTTAGGGCAGGATTTGGCTGGGTCTCCAGGGTTCAGCCGTTTATCGTACAGTATCCACTTTTAAACACAAGTAATGTTTCGATTTAAATTCCCTTCGTTATTGTGTCGGTTGAGCAAAGTAACACAGCAGTCGACGCGTGTTTTCAAGTTCAATTCACTCAATTTATGAGGTACCCATCGAGGAATAGGGTTCTGTAGTCAGTGTAGTCACCCATAATGGAAGGTAGATTTAAATAGATAATTATTATGTTTACTTATTATTTGTTTATTTTGGTACGAAGTTTGCCAAGTGCATTTTACAAGTTAGGCCCCTAAACTCTTGAAATAAAAAAAAACTTATCATCACCGCTATAGTTTTTCTTGAAAGTTCAATATATGGACTACTTTCATGATTTTTTTCAGATTTTTTGAACCAGCCGTTTGGTTTTTAGAGAGGCGGGGCACGCCCTGTTTTTGCAAAAAAATGCGCTTTAAAGTTGAATAACTCGCAAACGGATACCTAAATCGAAAAATAGTTTTAGCAACCTTGCAATGTTTTAAAAGACCTATCTAATGATACCCCACACGATGGAGTAGACACGAGAAAAAAAATATCCCCACTTTACATGTAGGGTAGGTACACCAAATAAATTAGCTTGTTTGGCGCCGACATACATAGCTATACTTACATTAGCTTGAACTTAGTTATTATGGTAAATAAAAACTCAACTAATTATAAACATATAGGGTAAACCACCCAATCGTTGGCACTCCTCCAATTATTGGCACTTTAGAGTTTAGTTGAAAAAAACAAGGAAACTATAATCTATTCAAGTGCAGTATGCTTTACAAAGTAAAATACTTTAATTTATCTGTTAGGAATTGTCAACATTGTTCCAATAACAAATACGGCGAATTAGAAACAACAACTGACATTTTGAGCTAGTGATTTATTGTAGTTATTTTGGTTTCTTCTTAAGGTGAGAGCTTTATTAATCATAGTATATCGCAGCTATTCGGCTTATTTTTTTTTTATATCACATTTTATTTATTTCATGTGTATGTTTTTTATTCATATAGAATAGAAAGAGAATAAAATAAAGAATTGGTTAAAGGGTTTTCCTAAAGGTAAAGAAGATCTTCTGAAGAGCGTATCAGAAAATTATAAAAAAAGCGGCCGATCTAACCCATTCAAAGACAGAATTCCAGGAGAGAAATGATTTAAACTCTTCTTAAAACGGCACCCGGATATTGTTGTAAGAACTCCTGAAGCAGTAACTGCGGCAAGTGCTACCGTATCAGAAAATTATATAAAAGGATAGTTTCTGGCAATTGCAAGATATCTAAAAGATCACAGTTTGTTTGAAATTCTATTAGACCCAAAAAGCGTCTTGAATGGTAACGAAACTAATTTCCTTCTTTGCGCAAAGACAGGTGTGGTCTTGGCACCAAAAGGAGCAAAAAATGTTCACGAGATCGACCACGCCCCAGCTAAAAGTTCATTAGCAGTGATGTTTACTTTTGCTGACAATGGCGAAATTATCTCATCTATTGTTATATACCCGTACAAGCGCTTGCCAAGTGAAATTGTTTCAAAGGTACCAGCAGATTGAGTATAGGCCTAAGTAAAAATGGCTGGATAAAAACAGAAATTTTCTCCCGAAAGTGTTACATCTGCAGCTCATGCGAAATCAAGTACCATTCCCGGTCATTTTATTTGTAGATGGACACAAAACTACCTCACCTACGCCGTCAGTGAGCATTATTCCTCATTAGATATCGTGCTTATAGCACTTTATCCCAATTGCATTCGATTGCTTCCGCCTGCAGATGTCTCAGCTTTTAGACCTCTAAAAGGTGGTTGGCAGAAGACCGTATTAGAGATGCAGTGTGACATTCCATCTCGAGCTCTTACATAAGTCGATTTTGTACCGTTATTGCAATAGACTATTATATATACTATACTTTAACTACGTGCCAATAATTAGAGTTCCTGTGCCGAGCGGTTAAAAACTGGAACTCGCTACCATCCCACGTGTTTCCTTCCCATTATGATCCCGGGTCCTTTAAGAGGGGTGTGAAGAAGCATCTCACAAAGCCGCCATAGTCTGGGTCAGCATCGCCATACTTCCTGCATCGCGGGAAGTGTGGTGGCCCCCACTCTTGGATTCCATTCATGCTTACCATCAGGCAGAGTGGAGTCACATTGGTAGGCAACAAATAAAAAAAAAAAAAAAAAAAAAAATCGGATTTAAGTGTTAAATATTGATTTAATACTATTCAATCACATAAAAATGAATATAGAAACAAATATTATAGTATTTTCTTTGATTGTGTCCTATGTATGTTTGCAAATGAGATATATGGTAATTTAATTTCAGACTGACACGAAGCATACTCTTAAAGTGCCAATAATTGGGTGGTTTACCCTACATAGATTTAGTTTCATTACTTTAAGAAAGTAGTTATTAAGGGTTAATAAAAAGGTTTATTATTTTTTGCTTTTCAGTTTTTTTGGGAGTTTAATTTTTTGTTAAAAAGTTTTTTATTAATGAATAATCATCAAATAACTTTTTTATATTAAATTTTCTGCTCACAAATACCTCCAAAATTTAATTCATAAGATACAAACGGATTAGTTTTCGTATATCACATATTTTTGTGCAACTTCCAGGGACATTTTTTTTAAAAGTGGCAGTACTTCAGTGACTCATACATATTTAAAAAAGTGACTTCACTTTCATTTTCTAAGTGCGGTATCTACCTTTTTAATTCATCTGAGCCTTTAAATATCTCCTTCAGGAAAATCGCATTTTACTTGTACCTAACATTAAATAGCATGTGTTAAATACCACTTTGAACAACACTAAATTTACCAACATATTCCACCCAAAGAAGGACAGAAGCTATTTTATCCCTTTCTGTCTTTAACTATTCCCTCGGAAACCATAATAAAAGGAGACGCAAAAAGCTGATAAGAAAAATTGCTACTGATTTTGTTACAGTTTCGGAAAAAATATATTTGTTTTTCTAGCAACTGCTTAAGTCGACTCATAAGACACCAGTACAAGACACCTCTTACTCTTTGCAGTACTGCTGAACTGCAAACTGCATTAGGAAACTTGAAACGAACCATATAAACCAGCTCGTCTGGTTAATATGGTATACTTAGCCAAAGTAGAGGCATATGTCCAGTTGTGGACTGTAAAGGCTATTGATGATGATTATAAAAAAACAATATAATGCATTTTTCTTACCCTCGCCTTGGCATTTTCTCTCTCAAGTAATTTATAGTGTCGAGCAAGGTCACCATATTGTGTTCTGTATTTAGTGTATCGTTCTTGTGTACGGCGATAAGCAGCATATAGTTGTTCTTTCGTTACACGATCCAAACTAACTGTTCCACTAGAGAATCCTCTTTCTTCAGCTTCACTGGCAGATACTTCCATATCAGACTAAAACATTCAATAGACTTACAAAATTACAACTTCATGACATCAAAGTGTAGAACAGTTACCAGAAGTGAATATTTATAGAACTTATCATAAAATCAATTTTGTGATCCATTTTCGCAATTGACTCTATAACTTCTGTTACTCTGAAGGTCAGTAAAAGTCATGTTTTCAACAGTTTCTTGAATAAATTATGTTTTACAGTAGGACTCAATCGGTGTCTGGTCAATGCAGTTGAGTCTACGGACAGTAGAAGTCACTCATATGTAGTCACATTACTGAAGCATCTGCTATGGCTTCTTAAATTTAACAAAACAAAGTGTAAGATTCACTCAAACTTAAAAGTGAAATTAAGCAGCCTTTAAATACTTCTATTAAAATATAATATTTTTTATCATTCTACTCACTTGTAAATGATACATAGAAGGAGTCTCATAACTTGGTAATCTGAATGATACATCACTAGCAAAGGAGCTATTTGACAGTCTTCTTTGCCTTTGATTATCCTGTAGATTAATTAATACTGATTATTATAGGGGATTAAAATTATTCAAACACGGAAAGTCAGTAATCAAAAACTTACAAGTTTATCATGGGAAGCAGTACTATAGTCCGTTGATTCTGAAGAAGTTTGAAGTGGCTGTATAAGAGAAACATCTTGGAAAGTATTCAGTTGACTGTTGAGTGTTCCTTGCGACTTAGCTATTTGGCCCTGTTGTTGTGAGTCTGAAATTCAACCAATATTTTTTTACACTCCAGTACATTTACATGTGATTATAAAAAAATAGATATATCAACACAGCACAAAACTTGTTTATCTAGAAGGTATACTTACCATTATCACCTATAGAGAACAAATCACTGTTTGTAATATCAGATATACTGCTAGATGCAGATGTAACAGCAGCCTGTAAGTAATGATAATATAAATGAGCTATTAAATAGGTCATATTTACGACCTACATATTTCTGAACTAATCAAACTTCAATATAATTCTATTCTATATTTTTTTGTGAAGTTAATGAATAAATTAAAGTGAAAACTACTTCATGCTGCATAAATTAATCATATTAAATTAGGCAAGACTCTTCAGGGCACCAGGATTTACTATTATTTGTACCATTAGGTAAAAATGATTTGAGAAAAACAATATTACATTTTGATGTAAGAATGGCTTTAAGATAATAAAACCATAACTGGTAAATAAACTGTAACAATAACCAGAAACATATAATTTTAAATAATAAATAAAGAGCCGATTAATTCACTATCCTCTTTAACTTCCCTTTTATCGATAACAAGTTTGCGTCCTTGTGGATGCAGTGTTTATGACTGAGTCAGCAGACAGTAAATAATTTTATAGTAAGAAACAAGGTTTAATATAAATTTATTTGAAATTAGATACAATACTATTAAATAATATGTTATACTATTAAACTGAGTACCTGCGCAGCCTGAGCAAATTGTTGTATTTTTTGAGGCGATGATTTTACCTCTTCAGCTAGTCTGTCCTTTAATTTTTTAAACATTTTAAATTTCTTTCATATATTTAGATCACATGAGAAACAAAAACTACAATACGGTTTTCATTTTCTTCCTCTAATTACGCTATGTACTAAATTGTTGTTGCGAAGAAAAAGCAGAATAGCATTTACGACAAATTATTACATAGCTCAGTCAGTTCACTCACTCACAGATGCTCACAGAGTAGAGTATCTGGTATCTCTGTTCTCACTCAGCTCTGGGCCTCTGGGCCTCTGGCAACGACGAGCACCATAGATATAGAATTAATAGAATATACCATAGATTGGTTGTGCATATAACGAAACACACCATTGTTACATTGCATTTCATTTTTGGTCTCGCTAATGGGCGGTTTTCAAAATTTTTCTCTGGACTATTTTGCCGTGTCCTACGAGTTTGACCATTGATTAAAAGGCAAAAATGTAGGAAGTGGGTATCAAATTATTTTACGTTAGGGTAAAATGTTTAACTTACTGTAAAAAAAAAGATAAACTTAAGACTTAAACGGAAAACATATTTTAATATTTATTAAAATACCAAATATTATCCTACTTTTTTATGTGTCCTTCATCATATCCTGGATTTTGATTACGTATTTTGGAGAATATATAAGCTATATTTGGATATCTTTAGTATTACTCGAATGAAATAACTCATTTTATTTGTTTTTAAATAAAATATAATAAGGTTGTAGTATATGTTTCTAATATAAATACTGACATTATCGGATTTAAAAAACTGGCTACAGCGGACAGTCCTGTACGTAACGGTATGATTTTATAAAGAATAACAATAATATTGTCTTTGGCTCTAACTATTTTTAAGCAATGCCATATTATCGATGTTTTTATCATTCCTTCGTTCTTTTCCTTTGAATTAAAACTGAAGAAATTCAATCGTCAACACTTGCGGTCCGTGACGTGCGTGACGGGTCTGTTTTGTTTGTCCGGTACGAACATTGATTTTGAAAGGTAAGACCCACAAATTTTATATACTACTCGTGTTAAATTATAAGTAAATATGTTGTAGATAATGAATGTGTACTATTAAACTACTATAATCAACTTTTTTTATACCAAAAAAACATATAATGACAAGTCCGCGTTATACGTAACGTCCAGGACGTGACGTGATGTATTAGGTGGACTAAAAACGTTACGTACTGGACTCGTAAAGATGCGTTCATACTGTCTTGTGCAATTTAATATAAATTAAAAATATAATTCACCCAGAGAGGTAAACTCATTACCTTTATAGGATCTAGTCACCTCATGGTGAGCAGGTTTCCTTATTATGTTATAAATATCCTATTTAGACTAGCGATAAAGAGGGTGAACCCTAACATTCCTCACATCCTCGGCACTTCCTTACAAATTAATTTATTCCTACTCAGGTAAATTATGCCGTTGACTGGTGCCGAGAGAGACAAAAACAACGGCGATATGGACAAAAACAAAGAAAATGAAGAAAAATACAACAAATATAAAAAGAAAGAAGTCGAAAGACTGAAGAACATAAACTCAAGGTAAGTGAACTAAATAAGGAAGAAAAGGAAAAAAGACGGAAAATTTGGAGATAACAAAAAAGGAATAAAAGGGAAAATAAAAAAGTAAATAATACTAAGCCAGTATAAAAATACTGTTCCAGTGACAGTGCCAGAGATGCAAGATAATACAAAATTGAAGAAAAAACAGAGATTGAATTACCGAAATTATAAAAGATATCAAAGGACATTAAAACTTGTGAAAGGTTAAAGAAAGTTATTAGTAGTTTAAGTAAAAATAGATTTCGCCTAGAGACTAAACACAAAAAGATGATTGGGCTATTGGAAAATGAAAAAGTTACTCTAAAAGAAGACCAAACAATCACGCAGAATTACCTACTTATTGGTTCCCTATTTTATTTTTGTTACTACTTATTTGACATTTTTTTGTATCTGTTGGATTTTTTTGTAAGTTAAGAAGTATTGTTACCTACTTAATGTGAAAATGAAACTGAGATAGACTTGAATCCCCTAAGTTTTTTGTAAAATATATTTTTAAAATGCTCAAATCAAAACAGTCTGTGATATTGACTAATTTTATAGAAATAAGTACAGTAAGTGATGTGACTTAAATAATATGTCACATCACGACGTTTTTGAAATGTTGAATAATATTGTATTGTTTCTAAAATGACTAGAAATTGTGCTCGTTGTAAACATAGCTTTAGAGTTCCTAAACGTAACGACTGTTGTCCACATACGTAACTGTCCTGTTTTGGCTGTTATAGTTTTTATTTTTTTATGAAAAAACCTTTGGGAGTTATGTTTTTGTTAATATATATTAAATGTCTTTTTGTTATTTTTTGTATTTAAAAAAACTTACCTATAATGTTAGTCTTTCAGAATAGTTATTTATTCACAAAGTTTGATAGTCCAGAGTGCCATTTAGTTACGTACAAGACATATTTTATATTTTAAACAGCACTAAGAGGCAAGATATCACAAAGTGGTATTAAATTTTAGAAGATTTTTATGTTGTTGATTAATTATAAATAAAGCTGATTAACTTTGATATGATTGAGTTATTATTTACTTTGAATGAAAATGTAACGTACAAGACCCCTGTATTGGCAACCTCACTATAATAATACATTAAATAGAAATTATACTCATTTATCATTGTTTGATTATGGTTTTTCTTAAACCTTAGTTCATTGTCAATGTCTACATTTCATCGTTTATTTAAAATTTTGTTATGAAAATAAGTGGACATCCTGTACGTAACGGAGCAAAATTTTGAAAAACGCCCTAATGAGGTCTCTACGATAAATCCAAACTCACCATAAATTATTAATTATGTTACTAATTATCCCATTCACTTTTCACTGAGATTTAAAGGTTGTATCAATATTTATTTCTTTAAAGCATTTACAGTATCTGTATTCCACCCATTCTGTATTCCAATCCAAAATGGTATTGTAAGTAAAATGGTTAGAATTATATAAACAAAATATTATTTAGACCTTTACTACTGTAATATACCCTAATATTAATCATAGCAGTTACTATAATTTCTCGTAAATATTTTAAGACTATCGTTTTCATGAAAACTGCCTGTTATTAACTATCTGTCATCTGTGAAGTGCATTATGTGGCACTAAAATAGTAAAGAGAAACGTGTTTGTCTATTCCACTCCAATTTATTTTCTGTGGACTTGAATGAGTTTAATAATTCAAGTTGATTGAACTTGATTAGGCTTGGTTGAGTTTAGTTGGTCTAATTGATTGACACGATTTTTGATTAATTTGATCACTGATCACACAAGAAGACTTAAGATTTGACCGGCTTACGCGCATTCTTGAATAAAAGGAAGAAACATAAATTGTAATAACAGTTTATCAGAAATATCGTTTCAGCATACTATCACTCATTTTGTTGGGCATTGCAATTGTTGCTTATTCATCCTAAACGTAATATTATAGATCCTCTGTTCGTCATGTTTCTATCGTTTAGAGATAATTTATTGTGATTTAGATGAATTTATAGTACGATTACTTGATGGGGTTTGCCTAATTTATCCCATATCGGTGTATTCAGAAAGTAATATTTAATATATTACCAATAAATTAATCCCATCATATTGCTTTAATGCTTTATTTTTCTTTTTTTTAATACAAAGTTTTGTATTAGCAATAAATTGATTTAAAATATTTAAATTTTAAAATGCTTCTTTAATAGGTATGTAAAAAAATTATTTGAAAAATAAGGATTAAGTGAGATCACAAACAATAGTAAAACCTTATGTGGTAGGCTTAAAAACTGTTTATAAATTACATTTATATCAGCAATATTTTGCAAATTTAATTTTATAGTTACTGGCATGTCCCTTTTACACTTACAACTTATACTGATGTAGTAAATATATGTGAATTATTGAGTCTGCGTTTTTAGTAAGTGGCACATAAGTTCCACAGTACAAATTGTAGTGTACAGTGTAACTAATTTACATTTTAACAGCATTTTTAAGAAATGAATGCTATATCTGCTGAAAAGCAAGTTGTCTGTGCTGGGTAGTGAAACCTAGTGCTTTCCTTTACAGTTACTAACATAAAAATGAATCCTGGTAATAATTGGGGTAATAAACAGAACTTTAACAATGTTGGTGGTCGGAATGCAAAGTTCAATCAGGCTTTCCCTGAACAGGAATATTTTGATGAGATGGATGATAATTATTATGATAACAGGTCAGTAACCATTATATAGTCTTGGCTTTTCTATTGTTTTTTGTATGCAGCAAAAATAAATGTTAAATTAATAGTCAAACTTTTTTCATAGGTTTGGTTGGCAAGGTGGACAAGGTGATGGACCACCTCCACAGAGCCAATGGGGACCTTTCAATATGGGTCCTAATCAATGGGGGCCACCAGTAGACTTTTTCAATAATGGACCTAACATGTATGGTTGGGGACGAGGATTTGGGCCATCAGGGCCTCCTATACAGCATCAGAAAAGAAATCATAAGGCTATTGCATACCTCAAACGTTAGTATGTTTCTATTAAGTAAGTGGGTGTGTGTAGCCAGGCTTTAGCATATTGGGTAGTAATAACATCCTCCACATCACACTAATGACTGTCTGATCTCAAACTAGGCAAAGAACAGGCTTTCCCTAATTTGGCATGCTCATTAACAGTATGGTTATCATAGTCCACACTATGGTGAGCATCTACATCATCTAACTGATACTGAGCATCTACAGTACATATTATATAATACATAAATACAGAAAAAAAAATTGTGTTCATCACACAAATACTGGGGTAAGTATTGAATTAATGGCTACTGACTTAATAGTTAGGAGCGCAAGCTACTAGGCCAACAGGCTCATATGGACAATGTAGAAAACCAGATATTTATTTTATTTTTTCATGAAGATTTAACTAGATCCCACTTCTGACAACTGCAATTTGATAAACAGATTGGATAATGCACAAATTTTTGTTGTTACATTAGGATAATTCAAAGTTTGGATACTCATATGTATGTAGCATTTTTATACATATGATTGGGTAATACTAACATAGTGAAATAACAAATAATAAATGAACAAAAGTCCTGTCATGTTCATGCATGCATGGATTCAACTTAAAGATAAGTTTTTTTTTTAGTTTTTTAAATAAATAAATATTTTGGACATTTTATACACAACGCAATTCAGTCCTAAACTAAGCAATAAACAAATATATTGGATCACAATAAAGGGCCATAACATTAAGCTTCTACTTATTAGTTATATATTTATTTGATTGTGTGGATGATGTTGTGGTTGAAGTGGTCATCTTGCGGCTTCCACAGAGATGATTTTTTTGGGTGCAAATCCCAGATGGCACAACACTTTGTGTGACTGATGACAATTTATCAGTCACACAAAGTGTGGTCACACAAAACCGACACAAAGAACACCTACATATAAAACAGCAATCTGTTTTATATGTGGGTGTTCTTTGTGTCGGTTTCATGTATTTTTGTAAAATCCCCTCACGAGAATATTCCTAATATTGTTGTTTAAAAAAAAAAAGTTTTTAAACATAGTTCTCATACTGTTTTTTTGTCCTGTTAGGGTGTGGTCTGCCTAAGGATCGTGTGTATAATCTACCAAGGAACTTTTTGAATCTTATAAGTCCTGAATTCTGTGGTGTTTGCAGTGTAGACCTGGAGTCTTTTGATTCATGTAAGTATATTTTTCTAATTTTCTGAATGAATTGTCCACCGCCACCGTCACCGGGACGTCACCGAGAGCAAGATGACGGTGCCGATTTCAGTGAACTGAACTACTTAGAACTCGTCGCAGTGGACAAACGATCGCCGTCACGTCAACTTGATCTCGGCCAGAAATCTCGTAGTTCATGACTTATACCCGGTTTTTTCGTTTCATTTCGTTTCGTTTCATCGCGTGTCAAGTTTAGGTCTTTTACCCTTTTACACGACACACGAAAACTGTCCCTGTGGTACACCAAAATCTATACTTCTAATAAATCTGTAGAGAAGCCAATTCTGTACATGAAAGCGGCCGGCTCGGCTCGCGGCCGCTCTTGAATAGTGAAATGATGAACGATATTTAAATGTTCAGGAATAATTAAATACCTGTGAAATAGTGTTTAATATTCAAATCTATTAAGGTGACAATTTAATGACTACGGAAGAACTTCTTCGCATATTAGAAGGAGTTGCAGATGACAAATAATTTTCCAAAACGGAATCTTTGGACTGTTATCATCTAGGATAAAGCGAAATAAAGGATTACCAGTAATTAAGCCAAAATTTACTCTAAAAACAAGGGCAGTGTTGATACCACAGATATGTTATTGTGATTGTAGTCTTTTGATGTTGATTTTTCTATTGTGTGATATTTAATCTTTTTTATAAGATTGTTTTTCCAATGAGGATGGTGGCCCCTACTCCTGGATTCTACTCATGCTTTCCATCAGGCAGACTAACTTTGGTAGACTTAAAAAAAAAGATTCTTGAATAAGTAACGTCCCTTTATCTCACTCGATGCAATGGTATAGGCTTTGTTTGATACTTCTGTACTTGGACGAACATAGTGGCGGCTTCGTAGAGACACCTCAACACTTGGATGTATCGCCAGTCCGATTGGCAACGCTGCAGGGACTCCAGAACAGACCAGATCTCGATCGAGTCCTTCTCATAGTCAACAAAAGCTAGACACAGGGGTTGATTATACTCCTCGATCTTCTCTATTATACAGTGCGGCAGGCACTGTGTGGATGTGGTCTATGGTGATCATCTCCGTTCCGTATATCATATCCGCTCCGAAACCTAGCCTGCTTCAGTGGTTTGAATTCATTGAGTCTTCGCGCCAGACGGTTCGTTAAAGACAAGTTAAAGACAACCAAACTCCTACACTCCACGCCTCCAGAGTTCTCTATTCGAACAGTGTCTGTTGAAAAGCTTTAGGAACTCCCTCAATAAGGGCTTTCCCTAAGCTTTCAATAGCTCTGTCCTCTCCTCCGTCCTCTTCCGTTTTTAGCTTTCAAAGAACCATCATGATTTTTACAGTGCTGACTTCTGGCAGATCTTCGGCCTAGTGGCGTGTCAATGCGGCTCTAGGTAGAGTCCTCTCCGAAAGTTTAGCCTTCCTGCATTCACACTGCATTTTGCAAAATCTCGTGCCTTCTACCCTTAGGAGCCGAACCACATTTTTAAGGTTCTGGTTCACGTCTCTCGTGGTTTCCATTGCAACAAATCGGTTTCCCAGATAAGACTGGAATTTATCAGATCCTATCGCGGCTTGGAGTGGAATTGTGCGGAGCCTGGATTTCATCAAACGGACTCGTTAAGCTTTGAGGTCAATATTCAGTGAGCCTCGAGTAAGTCGGTGACCATTATCAGTATTAAATCTGGTTATCACTGAGACGTCTCTGAATATGTGCTTTTTGTCGGCTATGATGAATTCTCTCATTTATGGTCATAGCGTCGGGACTTAGCCACGTCCACTTCCTTTTGGGTCGTTTCTTGAAGAAGGAGTTCATCAAGTAGAACCCTTTCCGTTCGAGGAAGTTAACGAACATTTGACATCTATGATTCCTGCTTTCAAATCCATCGGATCCTATTACCGATTCGCTGCAACTTTGCACTCCCACTTTGGCGTTGAAGTCTCCCCTAACATCGCTGTAGTGTAGTGGAGGCCTTAGATATATCATCAAACATCTCCTCAACCTCATCATCTGAGTGCCACGCGGTCGGTGCGTACGCTTGCACAACCTTGGGACTATACCTCTTGGTGAGCCTGACAATGAGTTACGCTACACTGTTCGGCACACTGGATATTTTCACAACGTTGTTAGATAGGGAATTTTGAACCAGAAACCCATCATCATCATCAACCTATCACAGTCCACTGCTGGACATAAGCCTCTCCAATTGCACGCCACTTAGTTCGATCCTCGGCTACTCGCATCCAGCTCCTGGCAGCCGTCTTGCGCAAATCATCACTCCACCTGGCCTGCGGACGTCCGACACTACGTTTGCCGAGACGCGGTCAAAAACCCATACTTCGACTCAAAACATTTCATAAAATATGAAAAAGAAAATAAGGAAAAAAATACTGAACTTTTCGGCAACCAGTCTTAATTAAAAAAACACTAGGTATAATTCATCTTGTCGCGTCAGTTGGATTTGTATTAAAAAAAAAATATGAACTAGGAAAATCTCTACTCCACAAAAAATGGGTGTTATTTTTTTGCTTTTCACCGATTGAGCGAAGTTACTTGGGCCGAAATCTTATCTCCGTTTCTGGGGGAGGGACGTAGTCGTGGCTCTTGAGATGCTGGTGTTTATGAACTACGGTAGGCACTTAAAACTCCACTGATTATTTTTTTTGTTTTCGCCAGTTTCTAGTGTTCTAGTTTCTCAAAATGTTTTTTGTGATAATTCTTTTACACAACGCAAACTATTTTTATACCTCAATATCCTTATAATTTTAATCGAATTCCCTAAAGTGTAATTCTTCCCCATAGTTTTAATGGAGTCGAGCTGATTCGTTGCGAAAATATACTACGATTTGAGCGCAAAACTAACACTGTAAAATTGAAATTATTGATTTTTTCATTTAAATATTTTTTGAAATAAAAGTAATGTAACTCATTATAACATCAGATATCTGCCAGTGAAGGTCCCATCAAAATCAGTCAAGCTGTTTCAGAGATTAGTCGGAACAAACAGACAGATACACAACTAGATAAACGATTTTAAAAAAACATGTTTTGGTGGAAGTAGGTACTGTATACATATATATTGATTTAATATATATTACGTTTCATTCGAAATGCATTTAGTGATAAACTGTTTATTTTAATTTACAAACAGGAACTTCAATCTAATATTTTTCTTTAAAGCTAGGGCTTAAGGTTCATATTTTATTCTTTATTATCATTACGAGATTACACATGATATCTATATATATAAAAATGAAACCCGTTTTCCTTGGTCACGGCATCACGCGTGAACGGCTGGAACGATTTCACTCATTCTTTTTTTATAATATAGCTTGATGTACGAGGATGGTTCTTAGGAAAAAAAAATAAAAAAATATCTGATAACTTTTATTGGAGGGGTTCCGAGAATGCAATATAATTGAGTGACGTTGAATCGACTGTTAGGCGGTACGAAGTTCGCGGGGTCAGCTAGTATTGTTTAAAAACGAAAATGAACACTGAAACACGCACAAATAAGGTTCGCCATTGCCATACAATGCGGCAATGCTGCTAGCATAATGGGTACCTTTCCACTGGAAACGATCAAAAACGATCAGGTCAGTTTCACTCAGTTTTAATCTACAATAATTAATAACATAATTATTACCCAAAATCTTGAAACATTGATTAATAAAAAAAAAATCTTAAGTGGTTGAAAACCCACAGAAGGCCGCTGGATTAATTCATTTTCGCACTCAAACTCAACGTTTATTACTCGTGTATTCAGACAAGACCGCTTACGAGAAACGCTTTTGAACTTAAACAAAGCTTCTCCGCGACAGTCTATAATATGTATGTACATATATTCACATTCATGAATATTGCAGTAAGTTCATTGTCCTGTGCCACAATGCATTGTTTTAGAACATGTTCTACAGCTAAATAAATAGTATATCATAGGAATTAAACTAGATATTGTATAAAATAATTCAGATTTCAATGACTAAATTTGTACCAAAAATATCAAGCCACCAATGAGCAGCATTTAACATTTAAATAAACCTATTAGTAAAAAAACGAACTTTAATTTTGCACCACTGTTAAACAAATATCTGTTTAAGTTGTATTTAAATTTCAATTTGTTTTACAGCTCGAGCCCATTATCTATCCAAGGGTCATTTCAAGAAACAAAGTAAATGGATGGCTGATAACAGAAATATGAGGTCCCAACGCCTTAGACATGAGGTAACAGGCCATTTGACAATGTATGTTTCGATAGGTATTCTAACAATGGTTCACATAATTCAAACGCATTCAACGAATGTTCGAAATTATTGACTAAGAAAGGCTTAGTAGTTTCAAAAACATAAACATTAGAAGTAGCTATAATCAACTTTTAAAGTCTTTAGTACTTTGATACAATGCTTCTTTGAGCTGTAGAAATTATTACTAAAGTACTTATGGTTAGCATAGATACTAAAAATATTCAACAAATTTAGAATATTTGTTGAATATCAACACATTAAATATTAACTACAAAGAACGATTATGGTATTCACTTGTGATGCTCTCTACATCTGTAGTTAGGAATCTGAAGATGTCGAAAGCAAATGCCAAGTGATATTATGTGAATATTGTTGTCAGAATAGAAACTACATTGTAACAAATTGCCTGCCTGCACGTTGTTATAACGTGAGGTTCACATTTTCCCTTGTATCTTTACCAATTATTAATTAAAATATAGACACAGCACAGATAGCGTAGAGGTTTAAGCGATCACCTCGCCGCTTTCTACTGCTTTGAGTGGTGTGGGTTCGATCCCTACATGGGACAACACTTTTTGTGTTCCACCAATTGTTGTTCTGAGGAAGTGTTCTTTATGCCTGTTTTATGAATGTTTGTGACTTCTTCCATGGCACGGGATATATTCATAGTTCATTAAAACTAAACTTCAATTTGTTATTATATTAAATTATTTAATATAATAACAAATTGATAGACATAGAGCAGATAAATGTGGAAGCAATTATCTGTTTATAGATCTTTAGACTTAACAGATTTTAATGTAGTTTTCAGGAATAGGAACGTGATTCTAGATGGAAAGTTTATATGTGTAATACATGCATATTGTAGTAGAGGAAAACTTAAAATTTCAAAGAGTAGCGTGTGAAGCCAAAAAATAGTTGACCCATTTGAATCATTACATAATCATAAGAATTTTTTATGCGACTGGTTTTTTGTGCTTTTTAAGATTCTTTATTAATAACTATAGGAGTTAGGCTCAGACTGTTCACTATTGACAGAAGTTAGTGTTACTCCTTTTGAAAATCAAGTTTAGTTACATGTACATAATTGCTAGATACATCAAATAAGTATAAATAACTGAGTTGAATACCCTTTCTTAACTCTTCGTTCTTCCATTGCTTTGGTACATTTATGGGTGCATAATGTTTAAATATAATAACGTATAAACTCGGAATAATCCATACTTATATAATAAATTCAAAAGTAACACTGTCTGTCTGTGAACCGATTTGAATAAATTTAGACCTTAAAGAAGGACAGATTCTACTGTTTATCGTGATAACAAACATACGTGGGCTGAGCTGCGAGCAAAAGTTAGTTCAGAAATATGTCACGTAACGGGACTTTAGTCGTCCCGTAGTGCACGAAATCAGAAAGAAATTAGAGAACCAAGACAAGGGTTTACAAAGAGTTTATTATATTTAAAAAGATTTTACATATTTGAGATTTAGCTCGCGAGCACGGTAGGGCGAGATCCTAGAGAGTTCCGGTCGATGATGCCTCCAGATCAAGGAGACACTAGTAGGCTGATCCAGCCAGCTGCCCCATGTCAGCGGTGTCTTTTCCGCTGTCCCTAAAGAGGGGCAGGTCATGTGGTTGAGATAAACTCCTCTTGGTTGTGTTTTCGTTCGTGGGGGAGATTTTTCCCTACACGTCGCCCGAGCCAGATGAGACCCCAGGCGACACCTGGGGAGGCCCAGCTCCGAGCGACCAGCGACAGAGGCGGTGACTTACACGCTAATCTCCCCCGATGTCATGTTCGGTGTGACGAGCCGCAGTCTATACAGGCGTGTGTTGTTGCGGGTCGTTTTCTTACAGACGTCCAATTGCGAAGCGCGCGCTGTTTTTATAGGCGTACGGCAGAGTAGCGGGGTGACGCACGCCTGGTAGCGGGAGAGCGTGGTGGGGCAGTGTGGCCACGTTACAAATATATTTGCTGTAGTATCATAACAAAAAAAGTCAACGGTTTTGCTGTGTTTGTTCAAAAACTGCTTTCGTTTGTAGTGGTATTACCCTCTCAAAGAAGATAAACCTAAAATGATTGTTTTTGTTGGTGATTAAGAAACCAGAGACCCAATGATGCAGAAGCATCTCAATAGAGCTCCATAGTGTCGGTCACCTTACTGCATTGTCTGTGACTCTTGGATTCTACTCATGCTTTCCATCAGGCTGAATGGAGTCACTTTGGCAGGCTCATACATAAAAAGTGCAGGTATCAGCCTACTTACCACATATTGGTAATATAAAAATTCAAATCGACTATAAGCTTATGTGTCTAGACTCTTACAACCGTTAAAGGTTTTCGTTTCTGTTTTCATAAAGAAGAAAAATCTTCTTGGTCTGTCACTCAACTTTATTTTATTATTATTAGGTACACATTTTGCTATTTTCAGGGCCCGTTGAAATCTCGCGATTTGTACTGCGAGTTATGTGATGTGCAAATCACCTCTAAAGTTCACGCGGACTCCCATTACGATGGAAAGACCCATCGATCGTAAGTAAAAACCACAAATATATAATAAAAAAACTTTATTGTAAGAAAAGATTTATACAATTCAAGTGCAAGCCCTGATTCCATAACTAACGTGAGCTGTATGTTGGGAATAAATTCCATCCCAAAATACAATGATACAATAACTTTTACAGCAAGTAAACACATAGAACCGTTTAGACATATTTACATTGGGTTATATTAATTGTGTACGTGTGTGTGTGTGTGTGTGTGTGTGTGTGTGTTTGTGTTAAAATTTGATATTTGAACTACGTCATTTATATCACTAGCCACACTAGCCATAACGCTACGATGATGTGGAAGTTCACAGACTCTTGAGAAATGTTTTAATTGCTTCTTTAATTTGGTAATTTGATTATGTACTACTTATGTACTACAAAACATAAAATGGTGTTAAATTGTGTTTTGTAGTTTTTTTACGAAATAAATATATTTATTGTTGTTACAGGATTGTTGAAGGTCTCAAAAAACCAAAGAATAGTGCTCTTCTTTGCAAAAGCATGGCGGGACGTGTGTAAGTAATCATGTAATCGTATATATAAAATTTTCGTGTGTTTGTAGTTTAACAACTCCACCATACTCATTGTGAGGGTAAGCAATGCAGCATGGTGACCCATACTATGGCGGCCTGGTCAAATGTTTCTGCATCATTCTCCCGGCTTCCAGAGGCCAGAGCAAGAATGCTGTCATTATTAGATGGTCTTCTGTGTGAGGGTAGTATGTCCCGTTCGAGCCGGCCTATACGTGCTGAAATCAACGTTGCTCTACTACCCTACCATTGTCCTATAAAAAAATAATAAAAACCTCAAACAACATCTACTAAAAAATATAATAAAGTTGTTTAACTAAATCCAAAAATTGATTTTTTAGGGCGCAACTCATCCGCCGTGAGTTAAAATTTATTAAAAGCAATCAAGAAATTGAAAAAACTGAAGAAGAGCTGGTACAGGCGAAAATTCAATCAGAGTTATATTGTAACATTTGTGCGGTAAGTTAACTATATTTTATGTTCCGTAAATTTACGTTGTAGTCCAGACTAAACATAATAAATGACGCGTGATTTGGTAAAAAAATGGATTAAATAGGAAAATTAAAATATAAATATTTCTGTGACGATTACCACATATCGCGCAAGCGAAAACATACAACAGCGCCATCTACCGTAGAAACACTGAACCACGGAGTACCTTATCCGGAATCGCGATATAAAAATTCTCACGCAAATCAAATCCCGAGTCAGGCCCGGTTGTCATGAACATCTATGGCAATCGTTATTGGGAAGCCAATGCCCTCAAATTTACTGACAACTAGTTCAACCTTCGAATTTCAGTTCTCCCTTAGGGTTGCGGAGGTCCGATGCCAGTCGCTCCGTGGAAAAATTGATATTCAGGTAAAACCGGTTGAACTAGTAGCCGACCCCAAATAATATTTGGAATAAGACTAGGAAGAAGAGGATTTTCTGAATCATTCCAGAGAGTTATTCCTTTTAAGCCTTATTGTTAATCGCTTCATTTCTTAATATGGCGTCAATGTTCATAATTCACAAAAAATATTTGTTTCAGACTTCGGTAACGTGTACCGAGCAAATGAGAATGCATTTAAATGGAAAGAAGCATCTGGCTAGGGAAAAGCATCACATTCTGTCAATGATGAAGCGCGATGCTGCAAAAGAAGGTAAAATAAACATTTTGTATGAAAGTTATGAGTTAAATTTTTTTTTTTGAATATTTTGTAAAAATACTATTTCATAACATTCTAGATAAAGAGGACAATCAAGTAGAGGAAGCGGAGAAGGAAGAAGTTGGTATGTTGTCTAGTTTTTTTTTATATCTGTTGCACAGAACCGAGAAAACCTTTTATATTTTTAAAACTTAAGTTTCCCCTCAGTTATTCTACTCTGCCAAACGGAAAGCATGAGTAAGATCCAGTAGTAGAGAGGAGGAGGTCACTATCCTCACTGTGAGTACAAACAATACAGTATGGTGACCCAGAATATGGCAGCCTAGTGAGATGCTTCTGCATTATTGAGTCTCCAGTCTCATACTCACCAACGAAATACGATAGCACTAATGCTGTTACTTTTAGGTTGGTCTTCTGTGTGAGGGTCTTCTGTGTAGCACTGCTCCGATCGAGCCGACCCATTCTTGTTGAATCTTGAACGCTATACTATATAGTCACGCCTTTGTATTGATTTAGGGCCACAGCACACTAGCTACTTTTAGCATAGGCCATCGGCGATGTTGCGACTGCATAGATGCTGCATCGCGTTTTAGGCGACTTCCTGCGTTCGATTGCGGTATCAAAATCGCGCGTCATGTTGCATGTTGCGTCGGCTGTAGTGTTGTCTATAATTTTCCGACGCCAAATCGATGCTTCCGGCATCCGAATGTGTGTGGAGAGTAGCGTTCAGCTGCTGTGTCGCGTTTCTAAAAAGCGACTCAATCTCCGCCTTTGGCGTTTTTAAGTGTGCGGTGTGGAGCGTTCGGCCGTATTTAGCTTCTAAAAAGCGACTAGTTGCCGATCGTCGATGCTAAAAGTAGCTAGTGAACTGTGGCCCTTAGTCCTTACGATAGTATGTAGTTCGAAAGGACATTTTTTATAGGACAAAAAATAGGAATATTTTTTTAGTGGCCTATTAGAAAACATAATTTTATGTAGTTTATTTAGTGTCAAGTCACTTAAATAATGAGATGGCTTGAAACAAAAAGTAAAACACTAATTCACATCCACAGTAAGATCGAGCCGTTCAAAGTGAATTGATAAGTGACGCAGGCGGCACATGTTGGCTGCCTTAAAATTTTGATCTGTTGAAAGCAACATGTGTATATTGTAAAAATGTTGCTTTACCATTTTATTTTATCAAGTAATCTCCAAAAAAGTCCATGAAAAAATTATACGGATAAACAAAACCCCTATCTTTGCTGTCGACTATAAATAATACAGATTAAATCGGCATACTAAACAGCAAGTAACAAAGCAATGTCGACTAGACCAATATTTCGAGATTTCGAATTAATTACAATTATTTGGCTAAATCATTATTGCACTTACAAAATATTTTCGCAAAAAATAGTTTATTACATCTCTCTTTGTAACAATATAGTTAGTACTCACGTACTGTATGATTTAGCATAATTATGACGCAACTCGGCACAGCGTTATTTTAACACAGCTACGTTTGGCTAAAGTGATACTCTCGCTCATAGTTACTTTATCGTTCTGCTTAAATTGCGTTTCTATTTTATTTGTTCTGTGATGTATAGTATGTAACCATGATGTGTTAAATATATATAAAAAAAAAAACATTGATATACTTGGCAGAGCCATGCTTGAACTTTTGATAACTTGTACGACACACACTACATTTCATACAAACATAGACTCGTACTGAATGTATATGTTTGTATGTGTATTAGTATGTGTCCTACGGAGCTCTCAGTCATGCTTAATGAAACTGCGACACTGGTGGTCGTTAAATATCATAAACCGCCTACCTATCTTGCTGGTGCAGTAGAATGCGACTGCTGAGGTCTGCGGTTCGATTTCCGGGTTAGACCAATATTTGCAAATATTTGTTTCGAAGTTTGGGTATTTTTAACCGACTTTAGAAGGGCCTTTGATTTTACCTACTTAGTGTAAAATGTACATATTAAAAATATCAAGCCCAAACACTAGTTGACGTTGTGTCAAAGTCAGTGCCAAAATTTATTTAAATTTAATATTTTGTATCTATGCTTGTCTGAACGAAGATATTGATATAAAAAACGAATTAAATTTTCAAGTTGCTGAGACTGCAGCTGAGGAGCAAGGCAATGAAGGAAATGACAAGTATGACTGGGGCAATGGTAGCGGCGCCTGGGAGGAGGAAGGAACCCAAGAAGAAAAATAAGGTAACTGTAGCGTCGACGTGGAATCTTGGAATCTCATATTCTAACAATACCTTTTATCTATAAATCCATATTCTCATATCATTGGAATGGAATAACGTTTAAATGTCTTTCATTTCAGTTGAAAAAAGTTCACTTTTTTGTCGATCATTCATTGCGTTGTCAAAATATCAAGTAATCATAGATTGAATGCTCTATTAATACTTGATATTTTCGTCATGGCATTGGGTGTATAAAAATAAATCGGTTGGTTTTCGTGCCGCGGCCGCAAAAGTACCCGTCTTCGTAATAAAAAGTAACATATAATTCAAGAGTTTATTAAGTTACTAATTTTTTCATACTTTCAGACGTTTGGTGAACATGTTGGGACGATATAAGACTTCAATATCACGCCTCTTCATTTCTCAACATTGTCAATCGCCGCAACTGATTTTCTGGAATTAATTTTATTTGCATAAAACTATTTAAACTCAATTTATGTTGTAACAATAGTAAACAATTATTAACTTAAGAGCATTTTATTTCAAAATAACCTTTAAAACTTCGATTTGGGCTTATCGCTAAATATCACTTGAACGGGAGGGCCAATTTTTAATTATGGACAATCACAGAAATGGCAGCACTTTGCAGTCCAAGCCTTGTACATAAGAAATAATGGCGTTAATACTGACGTGAGCTCTTATTTTAAGGAGTGATACGTTCTTCTGAAGGATATCTCATCAAATACATTCAAATACGATATACGATGTACAGGGTGGACCAAAGTTCGTTTACATTTCAAATGATGATTTAAAATAAATTAGTTATGTGAGATAAAAACTGTTTATTTATTAGTAAAGTACACAAATGGGGATTTTATTATTTTTAAATTACATCATCCATATGTGATCCCTGACTATTTTGAAACTGCTGCAACCTGGAGTGAGAATTTATAATAACGGCCTCACAAGTGTATCGTGAAATATTTTGCATTTCCTCTTGAATATTTTCCTTTAACTCCTCTAAGAACTCTGGGTTGCTGTTGAAAACTTTGCTTTTAAGGTTAGACCGCTTCAGTACATATGGACCGGCTCGACCGCGGCAGTACTATCCCATCCCTACTCTTGGATTCTACTCATGCTTTCCACCAAGCAGAGTAGTCACTTTGGTAGGTGTAAATATATTTTCAAATATACAGTTATAGTTGGCTAACCATAAAAGAAGATATGAGGTAACAAACAAAAAAAATCCAATCGAAATGAGAACCTCCTTCGTTTATTAAAGTCGGTTAAAAACGGGGAATAGATAATCATCACTTACTTTGACTATTCAACTTACACATACATACTTTACTCTTGAAATTATATTACAAAACGTTCACCTGCCTAATAAACTTACTTTATAGAGATGGATTGATCTTAGTAGTAGTAGAAATATGCCCTTAACCTGAGTGTTATCCTGCCATCGAAATCGTTTGTCTGTTACGTTTTCACGGTTAACACCTGAATATACCTCGGGAAATCTCCTGAAGCCAAGGCGAAAATTAGGACCCTGAAGCAACCCTCGACTAGTCTAGGCAGTGTAGACTACAGAAACTACCTTACTACTCCTATTGAGAACCTACCTCCCACCAAGTATAAAAAACGCCTATTTTAAACTAAAATAATAACTGCTAAAGAAAGTTTTTGCCCATGGTTATACTAGTAGGATTACGGGTAAAGAATCGAGTGCATTCTTTTGTAATAGTGTTAACTACCTTTAATCTTAAAAGCTAATTAGTTTTGATGAAACATTCAAGACACGAATGTTTGAATGGGACAACGCTGTAGCTGTGGCATTTCTAAGCAGAACTCGGTATTTCACATTTCGGTATGCCTAAGAATTTCTTGATCTCAAGCACATCACATGAAGTCTGAGGACTCGGCATAATTGCCATCATTTTGTGTCTGTGCGTAGGTAGGCTGGAGAATTCCTTGCCATGCCGTGCTAGTGGGTTTATTAGATAATGGCAAAGTACAAATTGAAACTCTGTGTAAGAAGACTTGTGTTTAACAAATCACTTTAATTTTATTATAACTTAGCGCATAACGGTAATGTTTCTTAGTGTTTGTCAAGTCAGATTCCAAAACAAATAAGGCTATTAGCAGGGGGGTGTCACTCCGCAGTTTAGGTATAGTCGGCCGGCTGCCTGCCGGGTAAGACACGCCGGTCGAACAGACATCGTCAGAACAGTTAAGAGTTACACGATAGAAAGAGACGCAATTGTAGGTAAATATAATCGTAGTGGTTCGGCGCTGTGCGATCTGAATTGAACTTAATCTTTTGACACCGAGGGTATCTATAACTTTAATTTACTTTTCGGAGTGAGGCTTCTGTACTGGTACTATTATGTATTCTGTGCTATTAGTGCGTTTATTGTGTTTAATTATTGAGTATACGTACCTAAATACCAGTGCCTAGCTCTGTAGTCACAATGGAATGTCTGCTTCTACAAGATAATTTCCTCTCTTTGCAGTTATTGTTCTAGTTACTGAAAATGAAAGATTACATTCAAATGTATTTATATCAATTGCGATTATTGTTTAAATTATACGAATGGATACGTGGTACGTGGATTTAAAATCATATCCAAGAGATAATTGTTATGTTTACTCATTAATGCATAATTTTTTTATGAAGTTTTCCAAGTGAGCGCATTTTACAGTTAGGTCTCTATAACTCCTGACCTAACGAAGTCATATTTATATTTTTCCTTTAAAGTTCATTCTATGGACCAAAATCGTGAATTTTCCCCGATTTTTCGAGACAGCCGTTTAGCTTTTAGAGGGGGGAAGGGGGTTGGCAACGCCCTATTTTTACAAAAAAATGCCCTTTAAAGTTGAATAACTCTCAAACAGATACCAAAATCAAAAAAATATCTTAGAAAACTTTGAAAGGTTTGATTGATTGTTTGTTTGAAATGATTAAGCTACGAAACGTCTGACCCGATTTGAAAAATTCTTTCACAATTAAAAGCAATCATTATCTCTGATGGATATAGGCTATATAATATTTTCAAAGAGTTAGGGATCCGTATGAAAACTTCGATAATGTAACCCAAGGTGTTAAAAAAATGTCAAATAAAATCAATATTTTGCGTACGCTGCGAAAACTGTTGATATATTAGAACAAAGTAATGTACTACATTTTTATTGAGAACATCAATATCTACAAAAATTCCGGGATACCATATGTCTATCTTAGTTTTCGTAGCAGAAGTGACTCTGACTAAAGCAAATCAGACACACTTTTCAAAAGTTCATCATCATCAACAGCCTTCAACAGTCCACTGCTGCACATAGGCCTCTCCTTAGAAAGGAGGTTTTGGCCTACTATACCACGCTGGCCAGACGGGTTATTATAGGGTTGGTTTCAAGTTTTCCTTCTCTTTGCATTGATGTTATCTCGCGTAGTTTATCCCTTAGTCGCCTTATACGACACCCGCGGGATGAATAGGGGTGGTGACACTCTGTAATCTTAATCCGTCACCACACGAACAAAAGTTATCATGAGTTTAATATTTTTCATAATTGAAATTTGAGAAATAACGCTCGCGCTATATATGGCAATCGATTTTAAGTACGAGAGGTAGGTATTATACACGTACAATTTGCTAATGGTTACTGTATGAATGTATCCGTATAATGATATCAAAATTAACTTTATAGTAATATAGGTACCACTTTTTTTAAACCCCAACACAAAGTAGGGTTTAGTGAGGGATGTTATAAGTTTGAAGATATTTATGTGCATACGTAAATTAATCTCTCATTAGGTACTCCCAAATGGATGATTTTGAATGATTGTTTTGTCAAAAACAGACTTATTCGACTGTTCTAAGCATGGAAAATCTGCCAGAAGTGTATTATATTTATAAATTTTTTTTTGTTAAATAGGTAGCTATAAGTCCCCGTGCGGAGCCGGGGTGGCAGCTAGTCTCAATGATAAGTGTTTAATGTTTGTGTCTTACCAACAACGTCTTCTACTACGACGATTACAACATTTGAAGCTATAATACAATCCAACCATAAGCACTGCTAGTAGTGCAATGAATAAGGCTACTTGCACTGAAGGGTCGCACAAAAAGTTGTCCGAATCATACTTCCCAGTTTTTGAAGACTTTTTGCTCATGGAACTAGCCTTTTTTGTCATTTTCAAACCAGACAGAGTCTCAAGGTGCCCCATTTTGATAAATGAATGTATGTTATGTTTTACAGAAGCATCCAGTCACTGACTTATTTCATTCTGTATTTTTTGTTTACATTTTGTTTTATTTTTTGTAACACATCTAACGGATTTTCTTTATTTAGACATTTCTGACAGAAGGTGGTTTTAAGTTGGATAGAATTGTATGCATAAACACATGCCGTAGAGTAACTAGGGTATTCTTAAAATCAGAGCAAAGACTAAAGAAGATACGTAGTATGAAGGTTAATCGCTAGAGAATATCTAGACAGTGTAATATGAAACATTGGCCTTTTTGATCCTTTCGAAGTAAACTCCAGGGGTATTATTCTACAAAAACCAGACAGTGCCTGTTGGTCTAGTGGTTAGCCTATGCGGCTGCTGATCAAGAGGTCTCGGGTTCGATTTCCGGGTCGGACTAAAATATTTGTGTGATCCACAAACATTTGTTTCGGAGTCTGGCTGTGTTCTATGTATAATATGTATGTATTTACAAAAAAAAACTATGTTTATGTATTTATATCAGTTGTTTAGTACCTATAATACAAGCTCTGCTTAGTTTTGGGACGAGACTACTTGTGTGTAAGTTGTGTGTTCTTACACGTTAGGGCCACCGCAGACTAGCTACTTTTAGCATCGGCGATCGGCAACTAGTCGCTTTTTAGAAGCTAAATACGGCGACCGAACGCTCTACACCGCACACTTAAAAACGCCAAACGCGGCGATCGAGTCGCTTTGTAGAAGCGCGACACAGCAGCTGAACGCTACTCTCCGCACACATTCGGATGCCGGTAGCATCGATTTGGCATCTGAGCAGTCGCTAAAACGCGCGTTTCAGATACCGCGATCGAACGCAGGAAGTCGCTAAAACGCGATGCAGCATCGATGCAGTCGCCAAATCGCCGATCGCCGATGCTAAAAGTAGCTAGTCTGCGGTGGCCCTTAGTGAATTTAACATAATAAGATCAAGATAGTAAAGCCTCGCTGATTTAAGCACGGAAAGACCGGTTCGATCGGGGCGGTTTTACCTTCGCATAGAAGACCAACCTTTAAATGACAGTATTCATGCTGTTGTGTTTTGTTGGTGAGTGCGAAATATGAGGCCCAATGATACAGAAGTATTTCACTAGGCCGACGTTGTATGCACTTACAATGGGAGTGGTGACCGCCACTCTAGAATTCTAATTATATTATGCTTTCCCTCAGGCAGGGTAGGTAGTCATTTTGGCAGGTACATTTAAAAAAATTACGCAGAGAGAAAGTTTGTAAGTATTTATAATAATAAGGATCACGTGTAGAAGATAGTTCTTTGGCTCGTATTGTGAGGAGGTTCCCGTCTTTTGGGTCCAAAGCCTGAATCTGTCCCTGAACCGGAAGTCAATGGTTCTATGTTCTATAGGTCGGTTTCCGCACTTAGTCCTCCTCCAGAAGCGGGTAAGATCTCCGAGTCTGTCCAGACATTCTGAAACAGTTTTGGGAGATCCAAGGGTTTCTTCCGTGTTTCGGTGACACCTGTACGCTCAATGAGTACATGCGACACCGTTTCCTCTGCCCCTAAGCATGCTCTACATAAGGGACTGTAAGTTATTCCTATGGTGTGGAAGTGTTTATTTAATGAGCAGTTTCAGGTGATTGTTTCTACCACCAGTCGCAGACTGTTCCTGTCCAAACGCAATAAGCGTTTGGTTAATTTGTCATTTGGAAGTAGCATGGCTTCCTTTGATTGTCTGCAGTCTGGGACCACTAACCAGTGGTATTGTGCTTGTGTGCGGGAAAATTCCTGCGGTCTGCCACGGAGCTGGCCGAAGGGGACAGGCACGAAGGCTTCGGGTCTGAAAACCCGTGTGGAGTTGTACTCGTAGCGGCGACTTTAGGGTAGTGAAAGACAGAACTTGCTCCATGCTGATTTGCAAGGAGTTATTAAGCATGCGTTGGAATAGTTATATATTAAAATAGTTAAACAATAACCATAAGAAGTGGATAATAATTTATTCATTTAAATGGTTATAAGATACATAGATAGCAATTGAGAATACAATCACATTACATTAAAATAGTAGTTATAGTTCGTAGGTCTATTAGATGATATTTTCAACATACCAACTAGGTAAAATGATGTGTTCTGCTTTTACCGTTTGGTAAGCTCTAAATCTATGTCTGTGATCAATATCGAACTTCATTGTAAGTGGCACCTTAGAATCATACTTTTCTCCCAATTTAGCCTTCTTATTTCCAAAAGAATTTTTCACAAAACTCAAAAACCGGTTTAGGTACTGAAGAGTTCTTTGGGTCGACCAATTGTTCTGCAAAATAAATAAAAAATTGTTTTTCTTACTGCCATCACCGTGAGATAAAATGACGTCTTAGTTTCTATTATAGTATATGTCGGGTTCAGCCCAGCCATCAGAAATGGAACTTCGATATGGCAACATGGGAAGGAACTCATTATAATTTTGAATAACATCTATCGCGGATGGAGTCCTTGCTCTTGTCAGGTATGGCGGTCTCACCAGAGCAGTACTAACTGTCAGGGACAGAGTTCCGTGCACCCACCGCAAGATGGACAGTACTAGTTGTTAAAACAACGTTCCACGTCCTAAGCTGGTGTAGAACTGACTGTCGAGAGACAGTGATCCGTACGCCAAGACGCATTCCTTACAAATGCGTGCCGACTATGACAGTGCTCGGCTTTTTATAGTGACCAATCTCTGTAGTGGGGGTAAACACGATACGCTTGGTGTACGTTCCACTAGCGCCAACTCGGCGCTGTCTCAAGAAGTGCAGGTACTTATACAACACGATTACCTTCATAATTACCTAATGTTTCACTTGAACCGTCATATATGTTAAATTATTTTTCATACATACCTTCTATTCGGTAAACGTAAATAAAACGTTTTAATCATGGGACAAAAAATTTGCGATGTAAAAAAAAATAGCCAAGTGCATGTCAAGCCAAAATCGTGTTCAATAGATAATTTCTGTCATTTTACACACAACGCCATCTAGTCCCCAAACTAAGCAGAGCTTGTACTATGGGTAACTGATGTACCGGGGGGCAAACTTTGAGGAGGCGGCGCGCCTGGCCACCACGGGAGTCTCCCGGGTGGTCGGGCGCATCGAGGCGCTGGGTCTGCGGGTGGCCCTGGACAAAACGGAGGCCCTATTATTTCATGGGCCCCGTCGCGGTCCGCCCGCCGGCGCCTCGATCGAGGTCAACTCGGTCCTCGTACCGGTCCGGGCCCAGATGAGGTACCTGGGTCTGGTCCTCGACGGTAGGTGGCTCTTCGACGAGCACTTCCGACAGCTTGGCCCTAAGTTGGTGGGCACTGCCTCCGCCCTAGGGCGACTTCTGCCCAATTTGGGCGGGGCCAGTGTCCCCACTAGGCGGCTGTACACGGGGGTTGTCCGGTCAATGGCACTTTACGGTTCACCGGTGTGGGCGGCGGCTCTGTCCGCCCAGAACAGGGCGCGCCTCTGGCGCCCCCAGCGGATACTGGCGGTCAGAGCCATACGTGGATACCGCACGGTGTCCACAGAGGCGGCGTGTGCCTTGGCCGGAACACCCCCGTGGGATTTGGAGGCGGAAGTGCTCGCCGAAGTTTATCGGCGAGTGGCTGACTTCCGGGCGGAGAGCGGATTTCGCCCTCCGCCCGAGGACGTGCGCGAGTGGCGCGAGGCCGCTCGCCGAGCCACCATGCTGAGATGGTCGCTCCGGCTGGAGACCCCACGCGCTGGCTTCGCCGCCGTGGAGGCTCTTCAGCCGGTCATCGAGGAGTGGGCAGGGCGACAGCACGGGACCCTTCCCTTCCGGCTGACGCAGGTGCTTTCCGGGCACGGTTGCTTCGGAAAGTACCTGCACTCGGTCGCTAGGAGGGAACCGAGTCCCGCCTGCCACCACTGCGACTGCAGTGAGGACACGGCCCAGCACACTCTGGCGGTCTGCCCCGCTTGGGCGGCGTAGCGCCGGGTCCTCACTGCAGTCATCGGAGGGGATCTCTCGCTGCCGGCCGTCATAAGATCGATGGCCGGCAGCGACAGTTGTTTTACCGCGGTCGCAACCTTCTGCGAGGACGTAATCTTGCAGAAGGAGGTGGCGGAGAAGGCCCGGGAGGATTCCATCCAATCGGACCCGATCCGCCGCCGGCGCCCCGGGCGGCGGAGGCGCGCATACCTGCGTCTCATGCCGCCCTGAGAGTGGCCGCGGATGGGCGGGACGGGTTTCCCGTCCGTCCGCAGTAGAGGCCAACCGCGAGGGGGCGACGTCCGCGTGTGACCGGACGTTGCCTAATTAGAGAGTAAATTTTGAGATGGTGCCCGCAACAGTGCGGGCAGGCGCCGGTTGGAGTCCAGAAGGAAATCCCCTCCCTGGACTCCTTCCAATACAAAGGCGCAGAGAGGGTCACACCGTGTGGTTTTAGTCGGTTCGAGTCCGACACACCACCCCGCCGTAACCCCCGACGGGGTGACGGTCCGCGGGGATTTCCACACGTTAAAAAAAAAAAAAAAATGGGTAACTGATGTAAATACATGAACATACTTTTTTTTTGTAAATACATACATATTTGTACATAGAAAACACCCAAACTCCGAAACAAATATTTGCGGATCACACAAACATTTGGACCGACCCGAAATCGAATCCGAGACCTTTAGATCAGCAGTCACATACGCTAACCACTAGACCAACGAGGCAGTCATTGGTCTAGTGGTTAGCGTATGGGGTGCTGACTAGAAAACCTCCACGTGGTGCACCCTCGGCAACGCTGGCGATAGCACTGTTCCTCCTCATTTCCTCCGCGTTATCTGGAGAGGAGAGGATTATCGCCAGCGGCTTCCCGCTTCCCGCGGTGGGCTGTCGCCAAGCTCGACAGGGACCTACTAGAGGAGGCGGCCATTGTTTACTCTTGGCTATCTCCGCAGGCCCCGACCAAGGAGGTCGACGTGGGGGCTGGTTGCTTCGCTGATGCGTTAACGCTGATTTGCGATGCGGCCATGCCGCGCGTTCGTGGTCGTCGGCCTCCAAGGAAGGACTGGTGGTCCCAGGAGTTGGTGGACCTCCGTGCGGCTTGCGTACGTGCCCGGAGGTCCCTCACTCGGGGTCGGCGACGACACCGCGGGGACGGTGAGGAGGTGGATCGGCTTTACGAGGAGTACCGAGCAGCTCGGAAAACTCTGCGGCAGGCCATCTGCCGCGCCAAAGACGCGAGTAGAGAGGAGATGCTGGAGAGTCTCGAGCGTGACCCCTGGGGTCGGCCTTACCATGCGGTGCGCCAAAAGCTCCGCACACCGCCCCCCCCCCCTCTCAGAGACTCTCCAGCCCAGCTCCCTGCAGGAAGTGGTCGAGGGCCCCTATTCCCGCAGCGGGCGGAACTCACACCCCCGTCGATGGCCCGTCGTGGTCGTCGTCAGGGCAGCGTCTCCCTGGTGGTCGGGCGCATCGAGGGGCTGGGTCTGCGGGTGGCCCTGGACAAGACGGAGGCCCTGTTATTCATTGGGCCTCGTCGTGGTCCGCCCGCCGGCGCCTCCATCGAGGTCAACTCGGTCCTCGTACCGGTCCGGGCACATATGAGGTACCTGGGCCTGGTCCTTGACGGTAGGTGGCTCTTTGACGAGCACTTCCGACAGCTTGTTGGGCGGGGCCAGTGTTCCCACTAGGTGGCTGTACACGGGGGTTGTCCAGTCAATGGCACTTTACGGTGCCCCGGTGTGGGCGGCGGCTCTTGACCCCAGATTAGGGCGCGCCTCTGGCGCCCCCAGAGGATATTGGCGGTCAGAGCCATACGCGGATACCGCACCGTATCGACCGAGGCGTGCCTTGGCCGGAACACCCCCGTGGGATTTGGAGGCGGAATTGCTCTCCAAAGTTCATCGGCGAGTGGCCGACTTCCGGGCGGAGAGCGGATTTCGCCCTCCGCCCGAGGGCATTTTTTTTTTGCGTGCGCGAGCAGCTTTGGGCCATACGCGCAGTGTAATAGTGTGAGTGAGTGCATTGTATAAGTCATCAAAATCGTTATAGTTTTCCTTGAAAATTAAATATATATACCTACTACAAATTTTTCTTTTTTTGTTTTTATAATTTTTTGAGCCAGCCATTTGGCATATAGCGGAGGAGGAGGGGGGGTGGACAATTAGTTTCCGACTTTGGGTGTTTTCAAGTATATTATGTATTTATTGACAAAAAAAGTATGTTTATGTATTTATAACAGTTATCTAGTATCTAGGACGGAATAAGTGTCCGTGTGGTGACGGATTAAGAATACAGAGTGTCACCACCATACAGACGACTAAGGAATAAACTACGCAAGACAACATCAATGCAAAGAGAAGGAAAATTTTGAAACGATCCCTATAATAACCCGTCTGGCCAGCGTGGTATAATAGGCCAAAACCTTCTTTCTAAGGAGAGGCCTATGTCCACCAGTGGACCGTTACAGACTTTTGGTGATGATGATGATGATGATCTAGTACCTATAATACAAGTTCTACTTAGATTGGGACTAGATCGCGTTGTGTGTAAGATGTCCAAAATATTTATTAAATTTTCTTGTTCTTAGCCTGGGTGTTCCGTTTCAGAAGCAGGCAGATATATTTCATTTATGTTCATAACTTATGGAGAATGGAAATTGATGGTATCTCAGGCCCATTAGGATTGCCTCGAACAGTACGTTAAGCCGTCGGTCCCGGTTTTCATGAACATTTATGACAGTCATTTTTCCAGTACCGTCAAAATATTCAGACTGAAGTTCAACTAGTTTAACCTTCGAATTCAGTTCGCCCTCAAGGTTGTGGAGCTCCGATGCCAGTCGTTCCGTGTAAAAACTAATATTCAGGTAAAACCGGTTAAACTACAGGCTAATCTCAAATAATCTCGGGAATAATAAAGGTTAAGAAAATGACGATGTTCATAACGTTAACAATTCAATTCAAGACGTTAACAATTTTGATAATAGCAAACCAGGAATAGCTTCAGCTAACTCTAACGTTGAATCAGATTGTCGTTGTTAAAACATTTATTTATTTATTTTATTTATTAATACATCATGCACATTGGTACATTGGCGGACTTAATGCCTAAGGCATTCTCTACCAGTCAACCATTGGGTGATGCAGAGAAAAATGGTAGTAGGTGCATTTCGGTGAAAATTAAAATTAATTTACTACATATGTACAAACTGATACGACTGATACAAGTTTATAAACAATACATAACATAATATACAATACATAATATATGAGTAATTTACAATACAATACAATAGTACGATACAATACAATACAGTACATAGAATATCTAAATATACTTAAATAGATATAAATACATATATACATACACAAATAAATACAAAAAAGAGTTGACAATTAGGACTTGATTGATTCTGCCAGCTGCTTCACTAGAAACTGCTTGACTTTTGTCTTGAACGAAGAAGCGTTAGTGGCCATCCTGATCTCGATGGGAAGCTCATTCCAGAGAAGAACGGACTGTACAAAAAAGGATGATCCAACAAATTCAGTTGTGTGAGAAGGACAACGAAGGAGAAGGTTATTAGAGGAGCGGAGATTTCTATCATGAGCACTTCACAGGAGTTGGAAGTAACACTTTAAATATGTTGGTGAAGATGGGTTATTAAGGATGGAGTATAGGACAGTTAGCGCGCGTAGTTTTCGGCGTGAACGAATGGGTAGCCAATTGAGTTGCGAACGGAAAGAAGAAACATGATCGTATTTGCGGAGATTATAAACGAATCGAATGCAGTTATTAAGAAGACGGTCTAATTTATCGAGAAGATCTGCATTCAGGTCGTAACAGCACACATCACCATAGTCAATTAGTGGGAAGATAAGGGTTTGCACAAGCATTGTCTTAGTTTTAACGGGTAGGAAATTTCTCAGGCGATTTAGAGCACGAAGAGTTCCAGTAACCCTCTGACACTGTTTCGAAACTTGTTCACGCCAGTTAAGTGTGCAGTCGAGATACAAGCCTAGATCCTTCACCGATTCACAAACAGGTATGGTAGTCCCATTGAAGATGATGACTGGAAGAGTCTCAGTGTCCACTCTGCTCATCAATCGGCTACTCCCGACCACGATGGCTTGACATTTTGTGGGGTTCACTGATAGCCCAAACTTTTGAGACCATGCATTAATTGTTTCAAGGTCATTGTTGACCCTTTGTATTGCTAACGCAACGTCCTCCACTTTACTCTTAGTATAGAGCTGTAGATCGTCTGCATACAGATGATACGCACACAGAAGTTCTAGGGTTAAAAGATTGATATACATAGAAAATAGAAGAGGGGAAAGAATACCGCCTTGAGGAACACCAGAGCCAAGATCACACCAGCTCGACGTAGATTCGTCGACATGTACAGACTGTTGGCGTCCCTGAAGATAAGATGAGAACCATTCCAGTGCTTCCGGCGACACCGCTAGATAGGAAAGGATAGATAATAGGATATCATGGTTGACCGTGTTGAAGGCATTGGAGAAGTCTATCATTACCAAAACAGTAACCTCCGTCTCCTCCATACCTGCCCTGATATCACCGGTCACTTTAAGAAGAGCAGAAGTCGTACTGTGTCCAGGTCTGAATCCGGACTGCAAAGGGCTCAATAAGTTGTTTTTATGAACGAATTCAGATAACTGTTTGTGCACACAGGATTCTAGGACCTTGGAAAGGAACGGGAGAATGGATATTGGTCTGTAGTGATTGGGGAGTATGGGATTTGCAATCTGAATCAAAAATAATATGTTCTCATGTTTTTACTTGGTATTACTTTTACAAATGAGTTACGTAACCTATTAATTTATAAGGCTGTTCAAAATAGTTGCAGATTGTAATCGATTAAAAGAATGAGAAATTACCATTCAGCCAGTATTGATTAGGGTCGTGAAGAATACTCCTGTTGAGCGAATTATTATTTAATAATAGAGAACTCCACACACAACCGTGTGTGTCTGTGGGTCAACAAACTCATTTTTGGTTCTTTTGCAATCGACCTTACCAAGTTTATTGAATGTCTTTCTAGAATTCAAATTATAGTCACAATTAGGTACCTACCATACAACCGCTCTGAATGTAACCTGTTTCACTAAACTGTACTCGACGAATTATGCCATCCGAATTTCGGTATCCCAGTAGCACTCCCTTCAGATCAGCCAGGTAACTTTGACACCAACATCTCAATAATTTGTATTTCCTGAAACGATAGGCAGGCCAGGATTAGTAAAAACAATTGATTTATCTTCGCCCATAACGCGATTTATAAGTACATATATAGATATACTGTATATTCATATCTCAGTATCATATGTGAAATTTTGTCAGCCACGTTTATTTGAGCACGAACAGGCCAGCTTGACTAAGGCGGTACTACCCTCTCACAGACAGACGACCAACCTAAGATAGTATTGGTGCTATCGTGTTTCATTGGTGCGTGCAAGACCAAAGGCCCAATTATGGAAGCGCTCATTGGCCGCCATAGTGTGGATCACCATGCTGCATTGTATGCATTTGCTCATGTTTTCCATAATGCAGAGTAGTCACTTTGGCATGCACATACATAAAAAGTTGTAGTGATATCAAGTTAAGAATTTTGAAGGACACCTGCAGCAGAATATCTGGATTTATAAGATATAGTACTATCTATGTTTAATAAAAAAAAGCGATACAGGAATGTGGGGATATGGAACTTACTTAAAATACGTTATTTGGGCACAGTTATACATTTCTTTGCCGGTGTTTAATTCAATGAATTTATTATTTCTAATAAAATTTAAAATTTCTTCTTCGTCATCGCTTTCAGGCACTACTATGTTAGCGTCATCAGTTGCCATCATAGCATCTATTTCAGCTCCATAAAATAGTCGGTGGTCTCCTAATCGCGTGTAGTAAAACATTGAAAACTCTTCGTTTTCTATCACAGGTTTTTCTATATCTGGCTTGGACTGTGGTGAATCTAGAACAGAACACATGAATACGACCATTAAAGTTACCAAGACCATTTTAATATTAAGCTACAAATTTTATATGTGGATAGATTCTTCGACGGTGGTCTTAATGCATAGTCTTACTGGTATTACCACGGCTAGTTTTCCGTGTTTCATTTATAGGACTACGGACAAGTACGAGGGGTGGTCCAAAAGTTCGTTGAATGAAAGGGTTCTAGATATAGTTATTAATACACACATCAAAAGTGTCTAGGGATCAAGCATTTTTATGCGGATTTCTTGAGATTGAGATGTGGCTTTGTAATAAATTTATGATTTTATAAATTTATATGGATCCTTTTTGGTGCATTTCATAATTTGAATCAGGAACTGTCAATCAAATTCGAGTAAAAGATGAAAATCAGCTGCCAATATTTTCCCTATAAAAACATACAACGCATTGAAGAAATTATTAGTGCTACTGTTTCCCTACTACTGATTAAAACCAACGTTATTATGGAGCGGCGACGTCATTTAAGCAGGGAAGAAATGCTCAGAGCCGTGGGAATGATAGAAGCTGGTTCCCGGCAACGTACTGTGGCTTTAGCTCTGAATACAAGTCAGAGTGTTATCAGTCGACTTTGGACACGTTACCGAAGCACTGGTACCGTGGCTGAGCGCCATGGAGGACGGTATCGCTGCACCACACGGAGACAAGACCGATACATTCAAATCTTAACTCGAAGAGCTCCAACAATAACCGCCATGATGTTAGCCGTGAGGCTTCATCACTCTTCAGGGAACTTAATTAGCGACCAAACAGTCAGAAACCGCTTGCATGAAGTGAACCTTCATTCCCGAAGACCGCTACGGGTACCACCTATAGCAATGCACAATCGTAGGATTCGATATCAATGGGCTCTTGAACACAGAAATTGGGCAGAAGAACAATGGCGTTTCGTGTGCTTTTCTGATGAGTCTCGTTTTGGTATGAGACCGGATACAAGACGTATACGACACTGGAGAACCCCTGGACGCCAACAGCGATTAAAATCCTGCCAGGAAGTCCATCCTTATAGTGGTGGAACCATCATGGTATGGGCGGGTATTTGGATCGGCGGAAGAACTGAGTTGATTTGGATCAGAGGCAACCTCAACGCTCAAATTTATGCTGAGACGATTGTATCAGACGTCATCGTTCCTCTACAAGTGCAAATCGGTCCCTTATTTCAGTTAATGCATGATAATGCACGACCGCACACCGCAAGAGTTGTAAGACAGACTCTCGCCGCAGCTAACATCAATGTCCTGCCCTGGCCTGCTCAGTCGCCAGACTTGAACCCGATTGAGCATGCATGGGATATGCTACAGAGAAGAGCTCTGCCGAATATGGAGGGTATCCAGTCGCAAGAAGACCTTTTTTTGTTGTTGCAACGAACATGGGCGGCCATTCCACAGCGTGATTTGGATGAACTCATTTTGAGTATGCCAAACCGATGTTCTTGTGTTGTTAGTGTTCGCGGTAGAAACACGAATTATTAATTGTTTAAGTTACCTAATAAAATTTTAAAGAAAACTGTTATTTCAGTCTTTTTTTCGAACTTTAATGTTAGTGGTTCAAATGTCAAAAATCCCTTTATTAGGAAAATGGCAAATTTCTTTACTAATGCAAAGGTGACTTGGTTTATCGTTACTGTGACAAACGAAAACACTTTATTTGATGAATCCTTAAAGAAATTTTTAATTAATATCAATCAGGAGAAAAGTTATTGCAAAAATATATGTTGATCCCTAGACACTTTTGATGTGTGTAGAATAACTGTAGTTATTTCGACTGCCTCGTTGGTCTAGTGGTTAGCGTATGCGGCTGCTGATCAAGAGGTCTCGGGTTCGATTCCCGGGTCGGACCAAATATTATTTGTGTGATTCACAAATATTTGTTTCGGAGTCTGGGTATTTTCTATGTATAATATGTATGTATTTACAAAAAAAAAAGTATGTTTATGTATTTATATCAGTTGTCTAGTACCCATAACACAAGCTCTGCTTAGCTTGGGACTAGATGATGTTGTGTGTCAGATGTCCAAAAATATTTATTTATTTATTTAGAACCCTTTCATTCGACGAACTACAGTTATTCGACCCACTATAACATATGGCTCCCTAGTCTGGTGGCCCAGGACAGACTTGGTTACTTGCCAAAAAACCCTAGAAAAACTACAGCGATACGCCTGCGTGGCTATCACTAGTAGCATGAGAACCACACCAACAGCCGCACTGCAAACTATGCTGGGGCTGCACCCTTGCACTTAGTTGTTAATGAGGAAGCAGCACTAACAGCGTTTAGACTCCACAATGCCGACATACTGGGAAATGACTCCAGAATCAAACACACACGCATAAGAGAACGAGCGATCACACATCAACCCATGTTGATATCACCCAACGATAGGATGCTGAAGATTTTTAATTTTCAGAAGCACTATAATATCCATCTAGAAGAAGAACCGCACGACAAATCAGATACAAAAGAACTCAGAATATACACCGATGGCTCCAAAACCAACTCAGGAACCGGAGCAGGTGTAGTCTCAGACGAACTTAACATCAGGGTATCGAAGCCGCTAGGCAGATTCAATACTGTATTCCAAGCGGAATGCGTGGGTATTATCCTGGCGGCCCACGATATAGAGACAAGGAAAATTACGGACTCACACATCCGTATAGTCTCTGATAGTGCATCGGTACTTAAATCCCTCAAAAAAACCCATGTCACTTCGAAACTCATAATGGATTGTCACAACGCTTTAGAACGCGTTGCGACCTCCGGCCGGAATTCAGTGACAATACAATGGATAAAAGGACACAGCGGATCGCTAGGTAACGATGCGGCCAATGAGCTGGCTAGGAGTGGGTCGGGCGCGGCGGTTTTCGGACCCGAACCCATCGTGCCCGTCCCATTCGGCCAGCTCCGTGGTTAGCTGCAAGAATTTACCCGCATACAAGTACAACACCACTGGCTATCTGTCCCAGGCTGCAGACAATCAAAGGACGCCATGCCACTTCCTAATGATAAACTAACCAAACGCTTATTGCGTTTGAACAGGGACAGTCTGCGGCTGGTGACAGGAACTATCACCAGACACTGCTCACTAAACAAACACTTCCACACCATAGGCATAACTGACAGTCCCCTATGCAGAGCATGCTTAGGGGCAGAGGAAACGGTATCGCATGTACTCATTGAGTGCACAGGTGTCACCGAAACACGGAGAAACACCCTTCGATCTCCCAAATCTGTTTCAGAATGTCTGGACAGACTCGGAGACCTTATCCGCTTCTGGAGAGAGGTGGGCTGCCTGGAGTGATGGCCGCCCTCACGTACAATAGTCCACTTAAAGAACTAAAGGCGGAAACCACCCACATAACATAGAACAAGGGTTCTAAATTAAATGAAACAATAAATCTATTTCACTTTTCAATAAAATAACCCCCAAGCTGAAGATATTTCTTGGATCTATGAATTCATTTTTCTAAGCCGTCGAAATAAATTTTTTTATCTTTTGCTTTAAAATGGGCCAAAATTGCCTACTTCATCTCATTGACGTCGGAAAATTTCCTTTCCCGTCTTTTTTAAATTGTGAAACAAATGAAATCACTAGGGGCCAGGTTTGGACTGTAAGGTGCGTAGGCTAGTGCTTCGAAGCTATGCGTGTGCAGAGCAGCCATTGTAACTCTGCTCTTGTGCACTAGTGTGTGGTCTTGCAAGAGCAACACTTCCTTACCCAATTTTCCACGACGTTTTTCTTTGATGGCCTTCTTTAATTTGTCCAGTATCGATGCGCAGTATTCTCCGGTTATGTTTCTTCCCGTTTCTTTGTAATCAATCAGTATTATCCCCTCACAATCCCAAGATACAGTAGCCATTAACTTTCCAGCAGATTCTGTCACCTTGAATTTCTTTGGGGTTGGTGTGCCCGTTTTATGGAAATGAATGGACTCCTGTTTTGACTCAGGCTCAAAGTGAAGGTCCCATGTTTCATCTCCATTAACAATCCGTCCAAAATCTGTGCAGGTTCATCTCCACACAACTCCAAAAATTGTTTTCAATAGCGCTGCTTTTTCTGAAGCGGTGTGAGCGTTCTCTGTACCCTTCTTGCACTGACTATTGTTATACCTAAATGGACATGTAGGATCCGCAAAATGGATTCGCTATGAAAGAAAGAACTGATAACTGACACCAATAATCACAGTCGCGGCCGATGAACGCGGTTTCAACGCTTGCCGTACGTCACAGAAAGGCAGCCACTTCCTTCCAGACAACCTTTATGTCTTACTGCAATATAGAAGGTGAAGGTGAGGGATGTAATGAGATGTGATGGAAGAAATATAATGGGACAGAATGCATTGGAGTGAGTTGGTATGGGATGGGATGTTATGGAATGAGATGGAATGAAATAAAATTTAGTTAATAAGGAACAATAAGTTATTATTGTTAGTACTAAGGATTCCGATATTATTTTGAATTTACATCACTAAGTGAAACAAAAAGTTCCTTTAAATAAGAGGGAATATACGAATGAAATAGAATACTATTAATTATGGAAAGAGTATGAGCATTCCGTCGAAGGCGAATCGGGAGCAGCTTAAGCAGATTGCGAGATTCAGAAACAAGTTTTAAATTTGCGTAGTCCATATACCTATGCGCTCAAGTTTATCAAGTTGCTCCTCTGTGATATCGAGAATACTGAAATCAGAATAGACGAGTATAGGAAAGAGGGAGGGATTGTGCAAGTGCAAATTTAAGGGCCGTTGAATAAAATTAGGAGGTCTTCGTAGGATCTTGTAGTTGTAAGCAATTTTCGAACGATCTCTCACAATTTGGGGCCATAGGTCGAGTTTTATCAATTTAAAATTTCAAAAAGAAAGTACCGAACAGGAAAGGAGTAAAACTATCTACACAAAGAAACGAGACGCCATCAAAAACATAACTTGTAAAAAAACCAAGTCGAGCACAACCGTAAAAACTTGTAAGATCCATAGTGTTTTTCATTGTTCTATTTTGTTTTGCATATGTAAGCAAATGGGAGGTAAGTAATAAGGAGGGTAAGGGGAGAACGACAATAACATCTAGCCAGCCCAAGTGCCAACCTCTCCTGGCCCGGGCCCTGCCTAGGTATGTGCTCCGTGGTGCCCTCTGCTAGATAACTGACGAGGCTCTGGCGACCGAGTAATTGACGAGTAAAACCTACTAGGCAACTGGAGGAAGAGGTTTCCACAAGCCTTGGGGATTGACGTGAGGGGAGCACAGGTGCTGCGAGCGGGGGACAGATACCGGCACAAACTCATTCATATTACACTGGTCCGGTGTTTCTACCGACACTTTCGTAGTAACAAAACGCTCGGTGCAAATTCCGGACCCGGGATAATGTGAATAGCTTCATAATAATATAACTTGTACAGCCACTAGCCCTTCCGACAGTTTTACCGGCCCAGCAAATCTGCCGGTCCGGCGTAGTGGGAACCAGGCCGTATTCACTTTGGAGCTCCGTAAAATGTAGTAGGGTGGCCCCTCAATTTGCACATCATCCTATCAAAAAACGAGCACAGGTGTTTGAACAATTCCTGCAAGCAGTCTTTGCACCGAATGACGGTGATGCAGAAACTAAAAAGGAAATATAAGACTACCTGGATACTGATCTTCAGCTCAGCCTTCCAATACAGAGCTGCTCACCACTTGAAGTTCACAGAGCAATAAAAGGCCTGGAACTAAATAAAGCTCCTTGATTCTATTTAATTAAGTCAGAAATGCTACGTCAACTCCAAAAAAAAAGGTATAGTATACTAGCTGACCCCGCGAACTTCGTACCGCCTAACAGTCGATTCAACGTCACCCAATTGTTTTGTATTCTCGGAACCCCTCTTATAAAAGGTATCAGATATTTTTTTTTTTTTTTTCCTAAGAACCATTCTCGTACTTCAAGGTATATTATAAAAAAATAATTAGCGAAATCGGTCCAGCCGTTCACGCGTGATGCCGTGACCAAGGAAAACGGGTTTCATTTTTATATATACACGGTTAGTTTTTAATTACCAAAGAAAAACTAGGGGCAGATACAGAACTTGTATACTAACATAAAACACCATAGAACAAACACCCAAAAAACAAAAATAACTGAGTTATTATGGTTCTTAAAATGTTAAAATACGCCCATAATTTATTGTCACCCAAATATTTTACACACGCGTATTTTAATTATCAATGAATAACATTTTATGTTTCAATGTGTGCGACGCATCGCCCAATACTGTCCAATCAGTTCAAAGTTCAAAGCATGCCGCCATTAGCCACACGCGGCGCATCGTAGGTATTAGGTACCCCGCTCGCACCCGCAACCCGCAGGCGAGGACATTGACACTTTCTTGTTACGTAATATCATGTCGTGAATTAAATCATGCGTTATGAACATAAATTTGGTAGTTTTCGGGAAAATATTAACATGTATTTTTTTTTCTTTTAATTACATAAATATGTTCAGTATCGAAAGCTGATACCACATATTTTTTTCTCTGGACATTAAAAATTAGTCGTGTATAGATAGTAACTTAACACAGCTTTTCAAGAGCATAATTAGGATTGGACACGTATCTATGACCAAATATTTGTGTGATCCACAATTATTTGTTTCGGAGTCTGGGTGTTTTTCTATGTATAATATGTATGTATTTACAAAAAAAAAAAGTATGTTTATGTATTTATATCAGTTGTTTAGTACCCATAACACAAGCTCTGCTTACTTTGGGACTAGATGATGTTGTGTGTAAGATGTCTAAAATATTTATTTATTTATTTATGATATGGAAAGTGTCTGATATAATCATGGTTCCTAAACCTGGCAAACCTTGCTGATGCGGGATCTTGTGTCTTCTTACAGACATCAGTCTGCTGCCTACGTTATCTAAGTTGTTCGAGAAAATCATCTTGTGTTGGCTAACACGAATACTCAAAGTAAATGATATCAATCCCCAAAGACAGTTTCGTTTTAGAGGTGGCCACTCAACTACAGAACAGGTTAACCGGTTTGCTGATAAGATTAGAGAGACTCTGGAGAAGAAGCATTACTGCTCCGCCGTTTACCTTGATGTATAGCAGGCATTAGATAAGGTCTGGCACTTAGGCCTGCTTTATAAAATAAAAAAAACAACTACCACAAAGCTTCTATTTGCTCCTAATGTCGTATCTCGAAGACAGATTGTTCGGAGTTAAGGTCAATGAAACCTACTCTGCATTTCAAGATATAAAAACCGGTGTACCACAGGGCTCCATTTTGGGCCCCACTATTTATCTTATGTACACTGCAGATATACCAACAGCGGACAATATCTTATCTGCCACATTTGCTGATGATGATATATGAGAAATGACAACTGCTCTCTGATTATACTTGGAAATGACATACTACCCCATCAAGATTTAGCGAAATATCTTAGGGCATGCCATCCATTCTAGGGTCTAGGAAAATGCACATCTAGAAAAAAACGTGAGGAGTTAAACATAAGGCTTAGAAACCTGGATTGGCTAGTGGGAATATCGCACGTCACTATGGAAAATAAGGCCACTCATATATAAAACTGTTATCAAGCCCATCTGGGGGTCAGCAAAAAACTCAAACGTGGAGATCCTACAACGGTTCCAGAACAGCGCACTGAAAAAGATTACCAATGCACCTCTGTTCATTAAAATCTGCAAATTGCATGAGTACACAGAAACGAAAACTGTCAGGGAGGAGGTAGAACACAGAGCAAGAGCGTACAGGTACCACCTAGAAGCTCATACTAACAAGCTAGTAATGACCTATGTGAACAGATGAATGACAGAAGGCTCAAAAGGCAACATATTTGGGACTTCATTCGAAAACCCTAACTTAATAGGAGATGGTTTTCTCACTGGAGGAACAATCTCTCCCGGCATTGTATCATCCACTAACAATCTATTAAAGGCCTGTGTAGCTGCATTGCAAGATGGAAAAAAAATTAAGCAAATGTACTAATTACACACTATCACACTAGCAAATAATGTTTAAACTCTCACAGGCACACATACTAGTTGAAGCATTTGTCAACATGGTCATATTTACTAATTAATAACTATATAATTTTAATCAAATGTGTGTTTTCAATTTGATCAAAGACTGTAAAGATATTGTAAGTAAGAAATAAATAAAAGACACTTAAAAAGTATCTAATTCTAGACATTCATAATTAAATAATTTAATATTTAAAGTTTTCTTTATTTTATTATAAAATTAGCATGTTAGATGTATATCTTGTTAGAGATCCGTTATAATAATAATAATATTTATTTACATATCTTATAATTTACTAGCTGATTCCTGTGATTGTTATGTATACCTTCACAATAACTGCCGTTGAGACTGCAGTGCGAAACTAGTCTAAAAAGAAGCTAAGCCTCATGTCATCATCTATTTGCCTGTCAAGTGTCCGAAAGTCCTGCCAAAATTGATTCAGTTGTCCCAGAGATTATACAAAAAAAATGATTATATAATGAAAAGAACTTGTATTATAGGTACATAAACAAATTTTATCTATCAATACATACATAGAAAACACCCAGACTCCGAAACAAATATTTGCAGATCACACAAATATTTGGTGGGACCCAGGAACCAAATCCGAGACCTCTTGATCGGCAGCCACACACGCTAACCACTAGACCAACAAGGCAGTTTGTGGTAGTATTGTATATACTTTCATATGCATTTAGTAAAACTTGAAATAACTATGTTATCAATTTCATTTATTTGTATTGGATTTACTGCCTATTATTCCTACACCATATAATGTGTGCATACATGCACTATACAGGTGCTACACATTACAACCTTGCACTGAAATTTTTGAAGGGAAACTATCATAAAATACATTGAATTATTTTCCCTTAAGTATCATAACTTTCATGATATTTAAAAGTGTATGTAAAAAATTAATAACATTAAATATTAGACTCATGATAATAGTCAAATCACATACAGTTCACAGCAGTCCTTTAATGAAACTATCTCATAAATAGATTTGCAACAAACTACACAATGCACTAGCTACAACTTCACATGCACATCGATTAAATGAAGGTACTCAAGGCATTACTATTTCATACCTGACAACATATACTGTTTAAATTTATAACCCCAAGCGCAGAGTTTGTCTACTTCACTGCAATACTTCCTCCGCAGAATTTCTTGTCGTGATTCCAATGAACATAGATATATACAGTTATGGAATAAACTTGCTACCATGCTTACTGGTGTGCAGTCATAAATATTACACATAATATTTACCAAAGTTCTGCTATAACTTATAAAAAGTATTTCTTCAGTAACTAAAGATTTTAATCTGTGTTTTTGATCAAGAATGAACTTTAATAATAATGTGATTTTTTCTTTATTTTCTTCGGTGCTTCTTTTTACAGCTTTATGAATGTTATGATTTAAATCAAAATAGAGACGTCCTTTCGGAGTCGAATTTAAAAATTTTAATTGTGAAAGATCGTGGTGGTATTCTCTCAATTCATCGACACTCATATAGCCCATGATTAAGGGTTTATGCAATATAACATTAGGCAGGGTTTTATTTTTCTTACGTGTTTCATTAGATGGTACAAGCGTTGATTTTATATTACGATGCATTATTGTCAACTGTTTAAAAATGTTTGGCAAACATGTAGTTAAGTAAGTTCTAAATACTCTTGTTCAAAGTTACAATAGGTATCAACGGTAGTTATTAATGACATTCAGTGGATAAGATATGTTTGTATTTCAATTATTATTATGATATTTTCACAAATCTCTAAAGTCTAAACTCAAATACAATCAATATCTACTACAAATTACAATACAAAACACTCAGTACAGTGTTGCCTGTAGTAAAAAGTACCTAACTTCTACCTTTTTTATTTCTGTAAATCCCCTCGGATACGTCCAACATAACCACCAGTTAGTCGGTGGTTATGTTGGACTCGAACCGACTAAAAACCGATCGCCATCTCGGGTACTTGAAGCCGAGGTACCAGGCGCACCCTCGAAAGGAAATCCCTGGAACCCCGACATACCTCGGGCCATCTACGGTATGTACATGACCCCCTTCGGTGTGGGTACCCTATTTTTCCCTATTGCCCTTTTGGTTTGGACTCTATTATGAGAGTCCGCGCGCTCTTTGCAGCGCTCACGCCTCTACCCCGGCCTGCTTCTGCAGATACTTTAACCCCTAATATAATTTATTATTTGCTTAATATTGATAATACAAACTCTGCTGATTTTTTCAATAACTTTGTTTGATAGGTGATTTATTTATGAATTGTTTATGACAATGAGGGAAGATGTGTTTACACGCACACTTGTGTACTATAATATCTTTTGCGTAGCTGCTGGTCTACGTCGAGACTGGCCGGGACTGGCTTTCTTGAACAGATAAAAATAAGTAGGTGCAACAGAGCACCTTTAACAACATTAACATCAAATAAATCAGCTAATAAGATGTTGAAAAGTAAATTAAGCATAAACTGCTGTTTTACCTGTTACTGCAAAGTTAAAAAACATAAATCAAGGTGGGTTAAATAAAGGATAAAACTGGAAAGACATTTTATCTGTGTGCAGAATAAATAACTGTCGAATTGTTAGTACATTACATGCCATGTAGAATGTAGAGCTGATGTGTGGGAAAGATGAATAGCCGGGATGTCGCTGCCTTGAGCACGGCTCTTTGGGCTCGTTCTAAAGGCAATAATATCACTGAATAGGTATTGACTTGGCCGCACCTCTCCATGATGATAAACATAAAGTGAGTATAGTTTGACATAATGTTAAATACACTTGCTTTATTAATGCGTTATCGGCTACATTGCGAAGATACATAAATATATATATATTAATTTCCTTGTTCTTCTTCTTCTTTTGATGAAATGGCAACCAGCCGAATATCAGCTATTTCTGCCAATGTCAAGTACTTATTTATTGTTTTCAACTGTAAAGTCTTCTAGTCTATAAGGCGTTGTCATAATGAATTTAATGATATAAAAAAAATGTGGATGAGATGAAATGTGGACCGTCTTCCGAAAAAAACAAAAAACGATCTCTTCCTCGTTCTTATACAATAAGTCAAAGTGTTTGCGAAAATATAAATTTGTGTCAAGAATGACACCTATATACTTCACGTCATTGCTATTTGCTAACGCGGGGCACGCACATGCACAATCAGGGAAAGTTTTGCAGTTATGTGCTTATATATGTATTTAGATTACTAATAAGATTATTTGTACCTCTCATTGAAAATAAAATGTATTTTGTTTTTTCTATATTTAGGGTTAGTAGGTTTTTGTAGCCAGTTAGTCACTATGTTAAAGCCCCTCTGAGCGATTTGAAAAACTTCAGTGCGAGATTTCGCAGTAAATATAGATGTGTCACTCATCCGCGTTAGATACTATGAGAAAATGGTCTCATAGTATCTTTAGGCTACAGAGGTCATTTATATACACCAGAAACAAAGTACAGCCCAACTACCCTGGGAAAAACCATAACCAGTGTTCCTGACTTCAGAACTCATGAAAGCGCCAATTTTCACACACTGAGTGCGATCACTGAGGTAGTCCGAAAATAGGCGGAGTTGCGTTCCCCTTATCCCAAGCATTTCAAGCTTGTGTAATAGTATGCTACAAGATACTCGTAGGTATACTATCGAAAGCCTTGGTAAGGTCCAGGAAAATCCAGATTGTGTGCATTCCCTCATCCAGGTTACTAGCTATATGATTAGCTAAATGATGTACTGCTTGATCAGTTGATCTTTTTTGCCTAAAGCCGTATTGGATTTGTGAAAGCTAGTGGTTATCCTCAAGATATTTAATTAATCTGATGTTTATTAATTATGTTTATTATTTGCACTCGGGGACTGCCGCGGTAAAGCTATTGCATAGCATTTTTTATCAACTTATGTAATTATTGTTATTTATTTTTAATTTATGGATTTTTTTTTCTTTGATATTAATTCAAGTTTAAAAAACAATACACACTGTCTTTTTACCAACATACATTCTAACAATATTATTGCCAAACATTAAAATCATCCTATTGACCGAAAGACAATGACAACTAAACAGAGAATTTAATAGTAATATGAGCATAGCTATGGAATAAAAAAAGAACAGGAATCTAGAATGACTGTGTTGTTAAGGCAACGGTAGCACGCATGCGCTAATCTGCTTATAGAGCGCGGAGCCGGCCCCCACATCGTTGTCGCACTGCAGTTACAATCATATTCTGTATTCTTTTTTAGGGTGTTAGGTTGTTTCGTAACGGAATTTCTTGATTCGGTCGCCGCGCTCAAAGTCCGCGATAAAAGCTAAACAATAGCTTAAAATCGTAGAACGTTACCCTTTTATAACATCATTATTTGTTTTATTTATTTTTAATATTGGTTTGATTGATTGGACTGTTTAGAACCAAAACTGATATATACGAGTATGTCTCGTAACATTATTTAAACTTGGCAATATGAATAAACTATAATTAATCTATGGTTTTTAGGTATGGCAACATGGAGAGCTACCCCACCCCAGCCTGCAAATTTTTGATATTCGCAATAAAAAAAATACTAATCGACAGATTTTAAATAGCTCAATTCAACTACGTACCCCTTTCAAATTGCTCACCTTTAATTATTTAATTAAAAACAAATAAAGTCCTTGAAAAAATTTTTATTTATCTGTATATTCAAACTCCTATATCTTGTGATGTATACAATATTTCAAATGGCTCTAAGTTCTAAAATGCTGTTCAAGTTGCATTTGTAATTGCTCAAGTAGAGTTCTCACCAGCTCCACTTTCCTTAATTATTAAATAAATATAAATAGTTTGAATAAATTTTTAACCAAACAATAACCTACCCTACCCCAGATGCAATGAAAAAAATACTAATCGATAGATTTTCAATAGCTGAATTTAACTACGTACCCCTTTCAAATTGCTCACCTTTAATTATTTAATTAAAAATAAATAAAGTCCTTGAAAAAAAATTAATGTATCTGTATATTCAAACTCCTATATCTTGTGATGTATACTATATTTCAAATTGCTCTAAGTTCTAAAATGCTGTTCAAGTTGCATTTGTAATTGCTCAAGTAGAGTTCTCACCAGCTCCACTTTCCTTAATTATTAAATAAATATAAATAGTTTGAATAAATTTAACGTATAGATAAGTGAATGCTGCGCATGCGCGCAAACAGTAACGCGAGTCGCAAGGCAAAAAAAATCAAGTGTTTCATAACCTCATCATTAGGGCTCGGAATAGGTAGTTTAATTTTATGTACTTGCAGAAATAAAGTCAACGTAAGCATAACATGGATAAACCTAAAATCAGCGTGATTTCCGGGACCTTAAATAATGCAATGCAATGTCAAAGCACACTTATGTCATTTTACATAATCATGAAAATTACACTTATTGTTTATTTGTAGGTTAATAGGAGTGAGTAGAAGGAAAAAAATCATTTTCAGATATTACAGATATTTATTGCACGTTTACAATATAAATCAAATTTAAAAATAAATATATATTTATATTAACATTAAAGCACTAGTGTTGTTCCGACGGTGTAATTATTCGTTTTCGAATTGAAGATCGCCAACATAATCATCATCGTCATGTTTATTATAAAATAATACTATGATTTTCTCGGCATTACTGGGTGTCAAGGAATTTCTTTTCATATTCATAATCCATTTATAAAGCGAAAACAGAGATAGCAATAAAGAAAGCGTGCCGCGTGTACCGCACGCGCAAGTGGTCACATACTTTGCATTCCTTTGCGTTATTGTTGCTATTCGTTTCTTTACGTTTTTATAGTAAAATTTTATGTTAACAACTTATTATTACAACAATAAGCTAAAAGATGAAATACTATTTTGAAAGTTCAATATAATATTTTTACAATCTCTGAAAATAGTAAGTTCCCCGGGATTTCACAGGCATATCCATACTATTGATGTCACAAAATCGCAAGTACATAAAATTAAACAACCTATTCCGAGCCCTACTCATCATAGTGAAATGAAACTGTAATACTCCAAGCACAACATCATCTATTAACAGGTATTTTTATTATTTATTGACTTATACATTATGTTCAATTCATACAAAAATCAAATCATGACTAAAAGGTAACTTTATTTTGTAACTTTATGTCTGTTTACAAAGTATTTTCTATATATTCTTCTTTGCTCCAAAACAAAATAAGTAGTAGAATACATGCTCATTATGTTTGCTGGATATTTTTCAATTTTTGACTAAAACTAAAAATTGCTAGAATAAATATAGCCTAAAATCGGTAGGTTATTGTTAGGTTAAAAATTTATTCAAACTATTTATATTTATTTAATAATTAAGGAAAGTGGAGCTGGTGAGAACTCTACTTGAGCAATTACAAATGTAACTTGAGCAGTATTTTAGAACTTTGAGCAATTTGAAATATTGTATACATCACAAGATATAGGAGTTTGAACATACAGATAAATTAAATTTTTTTCAAGGACTTTATTTGTTTTTAATTAAATAATTAAAGGTGAGCAATTTGAAAGGGCTACGTAGTTAAATTGAGCTATTGAAAATCTATCGATTATTATTTTTTTCATTGCATTCTGGGGTACGGTAGGTTATAGTTTGGTTAAATAATTATAAGAATCTCCAAGAAGAAGTAAACAGGTATCTTGATTACTTCTTATTGGAGATAGCAAACATAATGAGCATGTATACTACTACTTATTTTGTTTTGGAGCAAAGAAGAATACATAGAAAATACTTTGTAAACAGACATAAAGTTACAAAATAAAGTTACCTTTAAGTCATGATTTGATTTTTGTATAAATTGAACATAATGTATAAGTCAATAAATATTAAATATATCTGATAATAGATAATGTTGTGCTTGGAGTATTACAGTTTCATTTCACTATGATGAGGTTATGAAACCCTTGATTTTTTTTGCCTTGCGACTCGCGTTACTTTTTGCGCGCGTGCGCAGCATTCACTTATCTATACGTTAAATTTATTCAAACTATTTATATTTATTTAATAATTAAGGAAAGTGGAGCTGGTGAGAACTCTACTTGAGCAATTACGAATGCAACTTGAGCAGTATTTTAGAACTTTGAGCAATTTGAAATATTGTATACATCACAAGATATAGGAGTTTGAATATACAGATAAATTAATTTTTTTTCAAGGACTTTATTTATTTTTAATTAAATAATTAAAGGTGAGCAATTTGAAAGCGGTACGTAGTTAAATTCAACTATTGAAAATCTATCGATTAGTATTTTTTTCATTGCATCTGGGGTAGGGTAGGTTATTGTTTGGTTAAAAATTTATTCAAACTATTTATATTTATTTAATAATTAAGGAAAGTGGAGCTGGTGAGAACTCTACTTGAGCAATTACAAATGCAACTTGAGCAGTATTTTAGAACTTTGAGCAATTTGAAATATTGTATACATCACAAGATATAGGAGTTTGAATATACAGATAAATTAATTTTTCTTCAAGGACTTTATTTATTTTTAATTAAATAATTAAAGGTGAGCAATTTGAAAGGGGTACGTAGTTAAATTCAACTATTGAAAATCTATCGATTAGTATTTTTTTCATTGCATCTGGGGTAGGGTAGGTTATTGTTTGGTTAAAAATTTATTCAAACTATTTATATTTATTTAATAATTAAGGAAAGTGGAGCTGATGAGAACTCTACTTGAGCAATTACAAATGCAACTTGAGCAGTATTTTAGAACTTAGAGCAATTTGAAATATAGTATACATCACAAGATATAGGAGTTTGAATATACAGATAAATTAATTTTTTTTCAAGGACTTTATTTATTTTTAATTAAATAATTAAAGGTGAGCAATTTGAAAGGGGTACGTAGTTAAATTGAGCTATTGAAAATCTATCGATTAGTATTTTTTTTCATTGCATTCTGGGGTAGGGTAGGTTATTGTTTGGTAAATTGGTTAATTTATTCAAACTATTTATATTTATTTAATAATTAAGGAAAGTGGAGCTGGTGAGAACTCTACTTGAGCAATTACAAATGCAACTTGAGCAGTATTTTAGAACTTTGAGCAATTTGAAATATTGTATACATCACAAGATATAGGAGTTTGAATATACAGATAAATAAAAAATTTTTCAAGGACTTTATTTGTTTTTAATTAAATAATTAAAGGTGAGCAATTTGAAAGGGCTACGTAGTTGAATTGAGCTATTTAAAATCTGTCGATTAGTATTTTTTTTATTGCGAATATCATAAATTTGCAGGCTGGGGTGGGGTAGCTAACATGGAGCTTTGCGTTTTTCAAAATTTTGCTCCGTTACGCACAGGATGTCCGTTTATTTTCATAACAAATTTTTAAATAAACGATGAAATGTAGACATTTACAATGAACTAAGGTTTAAAAAAAACCATAATCATACAATGTTAAATGAGTATAATTTCTATATAATGTATTAATATAGTGAGGGTTGCCAATACAGGGGTCTTGTACGTTACATTTTCATTCAAAGTAAATAATAACTCAATCATATCAAAGTTAATCAGCTTTATTTATAATTAATCAACAACATAAAAATCTTCTAAAATTTAATACCACTTTGTGGAATCTTGCCTCTTAGTGCTGTTATAAATATAAAATATGTCTTGTACGTAACTAAATGGCACTCTGGACTATCAAACTTTGTGAATAAATAACTATTCTGAAAGACTAACATTATAGGTAAGTTTTTTTAAATACAAAAAATAACAAAAAGACATTTAATATATATTAACAAAAACATAACTCCCAAAGGTTTTTTCATAAAAAAATTAAAACTATAACAGCCAAAACAGGACAGTTACGTATGTGGACAACAGTCGTTACGTTTAGGAACTCTAAAGCTATGTTTACAACGAGCACAATTTCTAGTCATTTTAGAAACAATACAATATTATTCAACACTTCAAAAACGTCGTGATGTGACATATTATTTAAGTCACATCACTTACTGTACTTATTTCAATAAAATTAGTCAATATCACAGACTGTTTTGATTTGAGTATTTTAAAAACATATTTTCCAAAAAACTTAGGGGATTCAAGTCTATCTCAGTTTCATTTTCACATTAAGTAGGTAACAATACTTCTTAACTTACAATAAAATCCAACAGATACAAAAAAATGTCAAATAAGTAGTAACAAAAATAAAATAGGGAACCAATAAGTAGGTAATTCTGCGTGATTGTTTGGTCTTCTTTTAGAGTAACTTTTTCATTTTCCAATAGCTCAATCATCTTTTTGTGTTTAGTCTCTAGGCGAAATCTATTTTTAGTTAAACTACTAATAACTTTCTTTAACCTTTCACAAGTTTTTAATGTCCTTTGATATCTTTTATAATTTCGGTAATTCAATCTCTGTTTTTTCTTCGATTTTGTATTATTTTGGTTCTCTGGCACTGTCACTGGAACAGCTGGCTTAGTATTATTTACTTTTTTATTTTCCCTTTTATTCCTTTTTTGTTATCTCCAAATTTTCCGTCTTTTTTCCTTTTCTTCCTTATTTAGTTCACTTACCTTGAGTTCTGTTGTCATGTTCTTCAGTCTTTCGACTTCTTTCTTTTTATATTTGTTGTATTTTTCTTCATTTTCTTTGTTTTTGTCCATATCGCCGTTGTTTTTGTCTCTCTCGGCACCAGTCAACGGCATAATTTACCTGAGTAGGAATAAATTAATTTGTAAGGAAGTGCCGAGGATGTGAGGAATGTTAGGGTTCACCCTCTTTATCGCTAGTCTAAATAGGATATTTATAATATAAGGAAACCTGCTCACCATGAGGTGACTAGATCCTATAAAGGTAATGAGTTTACCTCTCTGGGTGGATTATATTTTTAATTTATATTAAATTGCACAAGACAGTATGAACGCATCTTTACGAGTCCAGTACGTAACGTTTTTAGTCCACATAATACATCACGTCACGTCCTGGACGTTACGTATAACGCGGACTTGTCATCATATGTTTTTTTGGTATAAAAAAAGTTTTACTAGTACACATTCATTATCTACAACATCATCATCATCAGCCTATCGCAGTCCACTGCTGGACATAGGCCTCTCCAATTGCACGCCACTCAGTTCGATCCTCGGCGACTCGCATCCAGCTCCTGCCAGCCGTCTTGCGCAAATCATCACTCCACCTGGCCTGTGGACGTCCTACACTACGTTTGCCGAGACGCGGTCTCCACTCAAGAACACGTTTACCCCAACGGTTGTCGGTCCTGCGGCTAATATGGCCAGCCCATTGCCACTTCAGCTTGCTAATCCTGTGGGCTATGTCGATCACTTTAGTTCTCTGCCGGATTACCTCGTTTCTAACACGATCTCTGAGAGAAACTCCGAGCATAGCCCTCTCCATAGCACGCTGCGTGACTTTGAATTTGTGGACCAGCCGTGCCGTGAGTGTCCACGTTTCAGCTCCGTATGTCATGACGGGTAGGACGCACTGGTTGAAGACTTTCGTCTTTAGGCACTGTGGGATCGATGATGAGAAGACCCGACGAAGCTTCCCAAACGCCGCCCAACCCAGCTGAATTCTCCTGTTCACCTCGTCCTCGAAGTTGTTTCTACCCAACTGCAAAGTCTGCCCGAGGTACACATATTTTTGAACAACTTCGAGAACGGTACCGTGTATCGCAACCGGTTCCGGTAGTACATGTTCGTTGAACATGACCTTGGTTTTCTCCAAGTTCATCCGTAGGCCGATGCGTACAGAAGAGTCAGCCGGATCATTCAGCATCTGTTGTAGGTCCTGCAGCGTCTCCGCCATGATGACGATGTCGTCTGCAAATCGCAAGTGTGAGATGTGTTCACCATTGATGTTTATGCCACGTCCTTTCCAGTGCAGCGTCTTGAACAAGTCCTCCATTGCATTTGTGAACAATTTCGGGGAAATAACATCCCCTTGTCTCACTCCTCGATGCAATGGTATGGGCCTTGTTTGCTGATTCTGTACTTGGACGGACATGGTGGCGTCCTCGTAGAGACATCTCAACACTTGGATGTATTGCCAGTCTACTTGGCAGCGCTGCAGGGACTCCAGAACAGACCAGATCTCGATCGAGTCAAATGCCTTCTCATAGTCCACAAATGCTAGACACAGGGGCTGATTATATTCTTCGGTCTTTTGAATAATCTGCCGCACTGTGTGGATGTGGTCTATGGTGCCATATCCGCTCCGAAACCCAGCCTGCTCCGGTGGTTGGAATTCGTCGAGTCTTCGCGCAAGACGGTTCGTGATGACTCTTGAAAACAGCTTATAGACGTGGCTTAAGAGGGAAATGGGTCGATAGTTCTTCAACCTGGTCTTGTCACCCTTTTTGAAAAACAAAATGACCACACTTCTACTCCACGCCTCTGGAGTTCTCCCTTCGAACAGGACAGCGTTGAAAAGCTTTTGGAGCTCCCTCAGTACGGGCTTACCTCCAGCTTTCAACAACTCTGTTGTAATGCCATCCTCTCCCGGGGCTTTTCCATTTTTCAGCTGTCCAAGAGCCATCTCGATTTCGTCAATGCTGACTTCTGGCAGATCTTCGGTGTAGTGGCGTGTTAATTTGGCTCTAGGATCCTCATTTTCGGGATCAGGTCGAGATGCGTGCGAAGCGTACAAACCGCTATAGAAGCCTTCCACTTCCGAGAGGATGGCCGGCTTGGAAGTAACGACTACTCCACTTGCTGTGGTCAACTTCGTCAGGTGGCTTCTTCCGAGAGATTGCGCGAATACTTTTGACCCCCGATTCAGCTCGATCGCTCTTTCAATAAAAAGAGTATTGGAGCATCGGAGGTCATGTCTTACACGCTTGCTGATCTCTCGGTTCAGAGTCCGTTTTCCTAACGAAGTGACAGGTGGGTTCTCACGTCGTTCCTTCATTAAGATAAGAGTCCCCTCTGAAAGCTTTGACTTCCCGCTCTTACGCTGCATTTTACAAAATCTCGAACCTTCTTCCCTGATGATCCGAACCACATTATGGAGTTTCTGGTCAACGTCTCTTGTGGTTTCCATGGCAGCAAATCGGTTTTCCAGATTTGACTGGAATTTTTCAGAACCCATCGTGGCTTGGAGCAGAGTTGGCCGGAGCCTAGATCTCATCAAGCGGACACGTTCAGCCTTGAAGTCGATATTCAGAGAGCCTCGGACAAGTCGGTGATCACTGCCGGTATTAAACCTGTTGAGCACTGAGACGTCTCTGAATATATGCTTTTTGTCCGTCATGATGAAATCAATCTCATTTTTGGTCATAGCGTCGGGGCTCCGCCACGTCCACTTCCTTTGGGGCCGTTTTTGAAAGAAAGAGTTCATCAAGAACAACCCCTCTCGTTCGAGGAAGTTGACGAGCATTTGCCCCCTATGATTCCTGCTTCCAAACCCATGGGATCCTATTACCGATTCGCTGCAATTTTGTACTCCCACTTTGGCGTTAAAGTCACCCATAACAACGCTGTAGTGGGTTTTTGTCGTGAAGTGGAGGGCCCTCGATATATCATCGAACATATCTTCCACTTCATCGTCCAAGTGGGTCGAGGTCGGTGCGTACACTTGCACTACCTTCAAGTAATATCTCTCGGTGAGCTTGATTATGAGGTACGCTACCCTGTTCGACACACTAGATATTTCTACAACGTTGTTAGAAAGGGACTTATTAACCAGAAACCCAACGCCACCTTGGGATTGTTGGTCTCCCTCACGGAAGTACATAAGATGGCCTGAGTCGAGGGTTATGGTGTCCTCCCCCCCTCTTCGGACTTCGCATAACCCCAAGATATGCCATCTAATTTTCCCAAGTTCCACCTCGAGTTGTGCTAGATGCGAGTCTAGCCGTAATGTGCGGCCATTAAATGTTGCCAGGGTCAGTCTTTTGTGGTGGCCTTCCGTAACCCGGAGATTCTTAGCACCCCCTGTCCCGCCGTAACCGTGGTCACCACCATGACCAGGAATAGCGGGACTACCGGGAACTGGGGGCCGTGGCTTTTTGTGCTTACGCATGGAGGTTAATGCCCTTAATCACCACGCTGGGCAGGCGGGTTGGTGATCGCAGGGCATAGCTTGTTGTACCGATGACGCTGCTGCCCGTCACCGGCCTGTTTGATTTAGCTACGCCTGTTAGGATGGGTATACCGCCATCGGTCGGTCGCCAGAGCCTCGTTCGTCATTCAGCAGGATGTACCACGAGCAGGTGAGGTTGGCTTGAAGCGATAGATTGTGTTTCGCCCCCTTACATCCCATATAATCTACAACATATTTACTTATAATTTAACACGAGTAGTATATAAAATTTGTGGGTCTTACCTTTCAAAATCAATGTTCGTACCGGACAAACAAAACAGACCCGTCACGCACGTCACGGACCGTAAGTGTTGACGATTGAATTTCTTCAGTTTTAATTCAAAGAAAAAGAACGAAGGAATGATAAAAACATCGTCAATATGGCATTGCTTAAAAATAGTTAGAGCCAAAGACAATATTATTGTTATTCTTTATAAAATCATACCGATACGTACAGGACTGTCCGCTGTGGCCAGTTTTTTAAATCCGATAATGTCAGTATTTATATTAGAAAAATATACTACAACCTTATTATATTTTATTTAAAAACAAATAAAATGAGTTATTTCATTCGAGTAATACTAAAGATATCCAAATATAGCTTATATATTCTCCAAAATACGTAATCAAAATCCAGGATATGATGAAGGACACATAAAAAAGTAGGATAATATTTGGTATTTTAATAAATATTAAAATATGTTTTCCGTATAAGTCTTATGTTTATCTTTTTTTTTACAGTAAGTTAAACATTTTACCCTAACGCAAAATAATTTGATACTCACTTCCTACATTTTTGCCTTTTAATCAATGGTCAAACTCGTAGGACACGGCAAAATAGTCCTGAGCAAAATTTTGAAAACCACCCAGCTACATGGAGGGGCGTTTTTCAAAATTTTGCTCAGGACTATTTTGCTATGTCCTACGAGTTTGACCATTGATTAAAAGGCAAAAATGTAGGAAGTGAGTATCAAATTATTTTATGTTAGGGTGAAATGTTTAACTTACTGTGAAAAAAAAGATAAACATAAGACATAAGCGGAAAACATATTTTAATATTTAATAAAATACCAAATATTATCCTACTTTTTTATGTGTCCTTCATCATATCCTGGATTTTGATTACGTATTTTGGAGAATATATAAGCTATATTTGGATATCTATAGTATTACTCGAATGAAATAACTCATTTTATTTGTTTTTAAATAAAATATAATAAGGTTGTAGTATATTTTTCTAATTTAAATACTGAAATTATCGGATTTAAAAAACTGGCCACAGCGGACAGTCCGGTTACGTAACGGTATGATTTTATAAAGAATAACAATAACATTGTATTTGGCTCTAACTATTTTTAAGCAATGCCATATTGACAATGTTTTTATCATTCATTAGTTCTTTTCCTTTGAATTAAAACTGAAGAAATTCAATCGTCAACACTTGCGGTCCGTGACGTGCGTGACGGGTCTGTTTTGTTTGTCCGGTACGAACATTGATTTTGAAAGGTAAGACCCACAAATTTTATATACTACTCGTGTTAAATTATAAGTAAATATGTTGTAGATAATGAATGTGTACTAGTAAACTACTATAATCAACTTTTTTTATACCAAAAAAACATATGATGACAAATCCGCGTTATACGTAACGTCCAGGACGTGACGTGATGTACTATGTGGACTAAAAACGTTACGTACTGGACTCGTAAAGATGCGTTCATACTGTCTTGTGCAATTTAATATAAATTAAAAATATAATCCGATTATATATAATCCGATTATATTATATATATAATCCGATAATTATAATCCGAGTAAGATTACGTAGCCACAACGTGTCTTGCCGGTCCCCAACCCGCACTCGGCCAGCGTGGGGACGTAAGGCCTTAACCCTCTCTTGAGAGGAGACCCGAGCCCAGCAGTGGGACGTTATGGGTTGTTGATGAAAAATATAATCCACCCAGAGAGGTAAACTCATTACCTTTAAAGGATCTAGTCACCTCATGGTAAGCAGGTTTCCTTATTATGTTATAAATATCCTATTTAGACTAGCGATAAAGAGGGTGAACCCTAACATTCCTCACATCCTCGGCACTTCCTTACAAATTAATTTATTCCTACTCAGGTAAATTATGCCGTTGACTGGTGCCGAGAGAGACAAAAACAACGGCGATATGGACAAAAACAAAGAAAATGAAGAAAAATACAACAAAAGAAAGAAGTCGAAAGACTGAAGAACATAAACTCAAGGTAAGTGAACTAAATAAGGAAGAAAAGGAATAAAGACGGAAAATTTGAAGATAACAAAAAAGGAATAAAAGGGAAAATAAAAAAGTAAATAATACTAAGCCAGCTGTTCCAGTGACAGTGCCAGAGATGCAAGATAATACAAAATTGAAGAAAAAACAGAGATTGAATTACCGAAATTATAAAAGATATCAAAGGACATTAAAAACTTGTGAAAGGTTAAAGAAAGTTATTAGTAGTTTAAGTAAAAATAGATTTCGCCGATATTGGAAAAGGAAAAAGTTACTCTAAAAGAAGACCAAACAATCACGCAGAATTACCTACTTATTGGTTCCCTATTTTATTTTTGTTACTACTTATTTGACATTTTTTTGTATCTGTTGGATTTTTTTGTAAGTAAAGAAGTATTGTTACCTACTTAATGTGAAAATGAAACTGAGATAGACTTGAATCCCCTAAGTTTTTTGTAAAATATATTTTTAAAATGCTCAAATCAAAACAGTCTGTGATATGTTATGATATGATATGATATATGTGACTAATTTTATAGAAATAAGTACAGTAAGTGATGTGACTTAAATAATATGTCACATCACGACGTTTTTGAAATGTTGAATAATATTGTATTGTTTCTAAAATGACTACAAATTGTGCTCGTTGTAAACATAGCTTTAGAGTTCCTAAACGTAACGACTGTTGTCCACATACGTAACTGTCCTGTTTTGGCTGTTATAGTTTTTATTTTTTTATGAAAAAACCTTTGGGAGTTATGTTTTTGTTAATATATATTATATGTCTTTTTGTTATTTTTTGTATTTAAAAAAACTTACCTATAATGTTAGTCTTTCAGAATAGTTATTTATTCACAAAGTTTGATAGTCCAGAGTGCCATTTAGTTACGTACAAGACATATTTTATATTTTAAACAGCACTAAGAGGCAAGATATCACAAAGTGGTATTAAATTTTAGAAGATTTTTATGTTGTTGATTAATTATAAATAAAGCTGATTAACTTTGATATGATTGAGTTATTATTTACTTTGAATGAAAATGTAACGTACAAGACCCCTGTATTGGCAACCCTCACTATAATAATACATTAAATAGAAATTATACTCATTTAATATTGTTTGATTATGGTTTTTCTTAAACCTTAGTTCATTGTCAATGTCTACATTTCATCGTTTATTTAAAATGTTGTTATGAAAATAAATGGACATCCTGTACGTAACGGAGAAAAATTTTGAAAAACGCCCGGAGACATTTTTTTACAAAGACAAGGAAAACTCAGCCTTTTTTTTTTTTTTTTTTTTTTTTTTTTTTTTTTTTTTTTTTTACGTGTGGAAATCCCCGCGGACCGTCACCCCGTCGGGGGTTACGGCGGGGTGGTGTGTCGGACTCGAACCGACTAAAACCACACGGTGTGACCCTCTCTGCGCCTTTGTATTGGAAGGAGTCCAGGGAGGGGATTTCCTTCTGGACTCCAACCAGCGCCTGCCCGCACTGTTGCGGGCACCACCTCAAGTGTGTATTCTCTAATTGGGCAACGTCCGGTCACACGCGGACGCCGCCCCCTCGCGGTTGGCCTCTACTGCGGACGGACGGGAAACCCGTCCCGCCCATCCGCGGCCACTCTCAGGGCGGCATGAGACGCAGATATGCGCGCCTCCGCCGCCCAGGGCGCCGGCGGCGGATCGGGTCCGAGTGGATATCGTCCTCCCGGGCCTTCTCCGCCACCTCCTTCTGCAAGATTACGTCCTCGCAGAAGGTTGCGACCGCGGTAAAACAACTGTCACTGCCGGCCATCGATCTTATGACGGCCGGCAGCGAGAGATCCCCTCCGATGACTGCAGTGAGGACCCGGCGCTGCGCCGCCCAAGCGGGGCAGACCGCCAGCGTGTGCTGGGCCGTGTCCTCACTGCAGTCGCAGTGGTGGCAGGCGGGACTCGGTTCCCTCCTAGCGACCGAGTGCAGATACTTTCCGAAGCAACCGTGCCCGGAAAGCACCTGCGTCAGCCGGAAGGAAAGGGTCCCGTGCTGCCGCCCTGCCCACTCCGAGATGACCGGCTGAAGAGCCTCCACGGCGGCGAAGCCAGCGCGTGGGGTCTCCAGCCGGAACGACCATCTCTGCATGGTGGCTCGGCGAGCGGCTTCGCGCCACTCGCGCACGTCCTCGGGCGGAGGGCGAAAGCCATTCTCCGCCCGGAAGTCAGCCACTCGCCGATAAACTTCGGCGAGCACTTCCGCCTCCAAATCCCACGGGGGTGTTCCGGCCAAGGCACACGCCGCCTCTGTGGACACCGTGCGGTATCCACGTATGGCTCTGACCGCCAGTATCCGCTGGGGGCGCCAGAGGCGCGCCCTGTTTTGGGCGGACAGAGCCGCCGCCCACACCGGTGCACCGTAAAGTGCCATCGACCGGACAACCCCCGTGTACAGCTGCCTAGTGGGGACACTGGCCCCGCCCAAATTGGGCAGAAGTCGCCCTAGGGCGGAGGCAGTGCCCACCAATTTAGGTCCAAGCTGTCGGAAGTGCTCGTCGAAGAAAGGAAAACTCAGCCTTAACCTAAGGCTGGAGCAAACACTGCTTCCTATTAGGTTGCAAGTGTTACTAACCTAGTAACACTTGCAACCTAATAGTAAGCAAATAATATAGAGTATAAAGAAAGAAAAATAGTGAATATCTAAAACGAGATTTATTATTTAATTTTCAGATGTATATTACCGCAAAACACCATCACAACAGCGACAGCCGTTTCCTACATTGTAAAGACAAGTTGTTCGACTATGTGAACGGAGATACGCCCGACAGAAATAGAGGAAAAGAATTTCAAATCAAGATTTATTTGTTGAAGCTGAAAAAAATAATTAAATCTTTCTATTTTTAATTGCTTTTTTTGTTGAGTAGTTCTTGCAGTTCTGAACGATTAAGCCTTTGGCTCCGAACTTTAGTTGTCAATGATTAAAAATGCAAAAAGGGCCAAGAAATATGTATAGTTTTTATAAAAATAAGAAGCTAAAGCTTTTTAGAAACTAAATACGGCGACCGAACGCTCTACACCGCACACATAAAAACGCCAAACGCGGAGATTGAGTCGCTTTTTAGAAGCGCGACACAGCAGCTGAACGCTACTCTCCGTACACATTTCGATGCCGGTAGCATCGATTTGCCGATCGCCGATGCTAAAAGTAGCTAGTGTGCTGTGGCCAATGATGTTATAAAAAAAGGTAGATATCGCACTATCGCGCGAATATTGTTGCGGACAAATGTAGACAATCGTCGTGATTTCATTTAGTCGGCTAATAGAAGCTAGCGAATAAACACGTTGTCAGAGCGTTTCCGTGAAGTGCTTATTATTACCAAAATGCCGAGCTGTGTGTTAAGAAGGTGTAAAAACTATGGTTCCAAAGTAAATTAAAAGGAAGAGTTACATATTACGGGTAAGTATTTATAAGTAACTTTGTAATATTTGTATTTTCTCACGGTTTTGTTTCCCATTTACCGAAATTATTAAATGATATCCAGTATTATTAAAGACGCGTTAAAAAAGGACAGAGGATAAGATTGTAACTAAAGTGTGACAAGGACTAATAACGGTCGACTGGCATGCGTAATAGATTAAATCAAACAGAAGGGATATCGTAGGCACAATACATACCTATCGTCCGCGTCCTCCAGTACCGTCTAATTGATATGCTCATACTACTATTATGTGTTTAGTTGTCATTGTCTTTCAGTTATTATGATGATTATATTATTTGGCAGTAATAGTGTTAAAATGTATGTTGGTAAAAAACAGTATACAGAGTGAATTTTTGAGACGGGGCAGTAAGGGTAAGTACCTTAACCGTTATAGTTACAGGAAAACGCTTTTAGGAGACTATACATATTTTTTTAAGATATTCTAAACTGTATTTACAGATTTACGAAAAAATGTACAGCCAGCAAGAAAATGGTCATTTTAAACAAAAACTTTTTTTAATGCCAATCGATCCTGTTTTTTATAAGGATCAAAATTCTCTATTGGACCGACTGAGGTTTGAGTACTAGAAATGTCAGAAATCGCAAAAAACTTTTTCCATACATTTGTACGGAAATAAATCATTTTAATATGTATTTAGACACAGACAAACATAACTTACATTTAGATGATCTACGAAATAAATTGCTTATAATGACCGCAGATTTAACGAATAGATAATGGACCAAGAGCCCAGAGCCGCCAGACCTACGTCATTAGTGCAAAGCTGAAATTTTCAGGATTATTAGTACAATGTCTTGTTAAGATGTATGTGTACCCATTAGCTTGAAAGCGGGGCCGTTTCTGAGATAGCGCGAAGTACAGATGGATAAAAATCTTACTTAACTACGTTAAAGGTACAAAGCTAGTATTTACATATTTTTTCAAGAATATTATTTAAAATTAAAATTCATTACTGCCAGACACTTTCCGTGGGCCATTACTTCTGCCAGACGTCTTGAAAGTTGTGAAAAAATTAGGTAAACTACGTTATAGTAGCAAACCTAAATTTTATACCATTATCTAAGGTACTATTTTAAGACCCTTTGTATGCGGCCGAAGGGCCTATCACCCCCCCAGACATATATTTGTAGTAATTAGGAAGCTGAGGTATATCATCTTTGGTATTATTTCAAGAATATAATTGTAAAATATTAAATGGTTTTTACACGCTTTTTGGATTGGTCATACAAAGGGTCTTAAAATAGTACCTTAGATAATATGTATAAAATTTAGGTTTTGCTACTTTAACGTAGTTTACCTAATTTTTTCACAACTTTCAAGACGTCTGGCAGAAGTAATGGCCCACGGAAAGTGTCTGGCAGTAATGAATTTTAATTTTAAATAATATTCTTGAAAAAATATGTAAATACTAGCTTTGCACCTTTAACGTAGGTAAGTAATATTTTTATCTATCTGTACTTTGCGCTATCTCAGAAACGGCCCCGCTTTCAAGCTAATGGGTACACATACATCTTAACAAGACATTGTACTAATAATCCTGAAAATTTCAGCTTTGCACTAATGACGTAGGTCTGGCGGCTCTGGGCTCTTGCTCTATAAGTACTTACACTCGTTTTTGTACTGAGCTAGTAGCAGACGATAATTTTCTTGGATAGATATCATTTAAAATCCTTGTTAATGCATCTTTTGTATTAAGCGTATTTTGTAAATAATAGGAACACGAAATCTGCATTGGTGTGGTATGCGAATAAGTATCCACTGCGAGTGTCGTATGCTGCACTGCAAGTATCGAGTGGTAATGGTGGAATTTTATTAAGGTACTCTTAATTCTGCCGTGTATAACGACGTCATTTCAGAGAATCTCCAAAACAGTTGGATGAATGGCTCCTGTCAGAATTGCGAAAAGTTTATTTTCAGCAAGAGTGCGCTCTGCCACACCAGTTTAAATAAGCAGTTCGGGTCACAGTGTTTCACAAAATCACATGTGGTACACAAAAAAAAACAGTATTCAGAAGCTGAAAGATGCATTAACAAGGATTTTAAATGAAATCTATCCAAGAAAATTATCGGCTGCTACTAGCTCAGTACAAAAATGAGTGAACTTATCTATTCGTTAAAACGGCGGTCATTTTAAGCAATTTATTTCGTAGATCATCTAAATGTAAGTTATGTTTGTCTGTGTCTAAAATACATATTAAAATGATTTATTTCCGTACAAATGTATGGGAAAAGTTTTTTTGCGATTTCTGACATTTCTAGTACTCAAACCTCAGTTGGTACAGTAGAGACTTGCGATCCTTATAAGAAACAGGATCGATTGACATCAAAAAAAAGTTTTTGTGTAAAATGACCATTTTCTTGCTGGCTGTACATTATTTCCAAAATCTGTAAATGCAGTTCAGAATATCTTAAAAAATTATGGATAGTCTTCCTAAAGCGTTTTCCTGTAACTATAACGGTTAAGGTACCTGCCCTTACTGTCCCGTCTCAAAAATTCACCCTGTATATTGTTTTGTATTTTCCAGATTTCCAAGTGATGATCTTACGAGAATGAAATGCTTGAGAAACACCACGCAGCCCATATAATATGTATTTCGGAGAAGGCAAAGGCCCTAACAAAAACCCTTTGCCGACAAATATATGTTGATGTAAAACATCTATAGCGAATAATTTGAATAACTATATAACCTTCTTTATCTGTACAAATTTACTGTGTTTTTATATTGTTATTGAAACTAAATCCCAACTAATATTATAAATGCGAAAGTAACTCTGTCTGTCTGTTACGCTTTCACGCCTAAACCACTGAACCGATTTTGATGAAATTTGGTATGAACTGAGTAGAGTATAGAACTGAACTTGGGAAAGGACATAGGATACTTTTTATCGCAAAAATAAAGGTAGAAAGAAGGGTTTGAAATAGGGGACGAAAGTTTGTGTCGAAGTTCTTTATTATCAAACTTAAAATATTGTAAGATTTTTTAATCTACCCTTACCGTGTCGCCCGATATAAACGAATTCCACGCGGGCGAAGCCGCGGCCGGAAAGCTAGTCGATAATAATTTTCTTCGTTGTTTTATTATTACTAAATTCATTTTTTACGACACTCATTACGTTACTGATTGGTACTTTTAGCAAATGGCGATATTCAATGTCATATCTGTATCAATTTTAACGAGTTAGTCCAAAATTTTACTACGAACCTCAAAGTGCAACTCGCAAGAGATAGCTATCTCTTTCTTTACCATGCATTTTTTATTATCTTTTGCATTCGTAATCGTAACGTATAACACCTATAAATAAGTACGTCATGTCATACCGCAACAATTTTCGAACGCTGTTTAGTATGAAAGTAACCTATCTTTCTTTATATCATTGGCTGTGGCCCTAAAAGGCTTATCATGACGATTTATAATTGTATTTTATAACCAAATTTCAGTTCCCAATTTCATTTAAAATGATATTAGGTATTACATAATACTATTTAAATCACTGCACGAAGAATACATTCGGGTAAATAATGAAAGAGGCCTGCTTTCTATTGGTATGCATATATATACCTATATTTTTAACTCAGGTAGTAAAGTACCACTTAAGGGGCCCCCGGAGGCTGAATTGTCCATACAAACGGTATACCAAGATCATTTGCAGTATAAACATATTTCCACGATGATATGTTGATATTCGGACTTGACTATATTTATTTAGGTTATAACGTCTTTATTTTTAGAAATAAACTAATCTAGAATAAAATACCTATAATTAAATTAAATTTTACATATTTTACATTGTAATTGTCATGTTTTCATTTTGTTTTTTTCTATCTTAAAATCAAAAATATTTCTAAGATTGTTTCATCAATAACATATCTCATATTATTATGCTACTACTTACACAAAATAAATCGAAAAAATATTGAGTTTTCATTCATGATTTTCGATATTACGAAACACATCCATATTTTCACAAATTTCAAGCAATTAGTAGTGCTATCACATCAAAAAAAAATTCAATGTGTGTGTGATTCGTGTCAGTCAAATAATGATAGTCGAACCTTCTACGAGAGAGTCCGAATTACTACGAATGAATGTCAATCCACATACACACATATAGCGGTGCACTCGTATCTACGTTGTATTTTGTCAAACAGAGACAGCAATATTTTACGAACAAATTTCAACTTGCAGTTTCGAGTGTCGTACGCCGGCCTCACCGATAAAGTAGTATGTTATGAGAAACTACTTGAAGTTCAATAAATGTTGAAATTTAAAAAACTAAAATAAATTATATTTTTCTTGCACTCAGTACTTTAGACGACTGACATTTGAGTCAGGTGCCATCTTATGTCGCACGAGCTAAACTTAGTTTATATTTTAGAAATATTATTTTTCAGCTTATTTTGAAAAATACTGTTTTTCGCCTAAGAAATGCTGGCAGCCCTACTTTCAGAGACCCAAGTTTCTTCCGAAACACATTATCAAATAAAACACATCGCATAACAGCTGCCTACTAACGTCTGAGGCATTTGTATGATTAATCAATGCCTGCTGGCTTTGATTATAAACTGCTGGTTTCGCATGCGCCCTTCTGGGCAACTACACAGCCCTTTTCTACTCCCTGTGTACATATTAGGGTAAATACTTTTGCGTTGGGTTGTTTAATGATCACGCATTAACATTCCGGATTTATATATTGTTTGATAAAAATCTAAGAGCTATTAATTTTTTCTTTGCAAAACGGGGTTCATACAGTTTACACTATACAAAGATAGATATTTGATAGATACTTTAAAAAAAATAATGTGTGAGCATTACATTTTTACACCCAACATAACAGCAAAATACAACCATAGCAGTTGAGGATTTATGAGTTTCTGAGACTTTTTACAATAAATGTTTAAAGCTACTAAATAAGGGAGATCTAAGTTCCGCGAAAAAAGGCTTTTTACGCCCAAACAATCTGGGAGGATTTAAATACCTATTTAGATAATTAAGTATATATGTACTGTCATTAGATTAATTGTATAAACTGTCGCTAGCAGAACCTTACCATAAAACACTTGGTTAAAATTGTACAGTCATGATGTGAAAGATTTAATAAGATAAGATTAAAAATTAAAGCACACAGATACACTTAAAATATATTTAAAAATTCATAATTTTTATTGATTAGTGGGTAAAATTTTTGAAAGAAAAATATAAATCAGATATTTCAGAACCTTAAATCTAACATCAACATTTGATTAAGCCAATTATTTAGATTTAAACTAGACACATAGTGCATGAAAAGATTGTGTAATTAACATAATAAAATTCATATGTTAATACAAAATGGGAAACAAAAAATAATTTCCAAAAAAATACCTTTAGTACATCTCTTACAAAAAATGTATATTTAGTATAGTAAAATACAGTTCTAAGGATGAGATTCCTCATTTGAAAAAAAATCCTATATTTGGGAATTAGGCTAAGGATTATTTAAATTCATCATTATATAATATTAAAGTTTTATCTTGAATATGTTGTGCATACGTAACAATAACATTTAACATTACATTTGTAAACTACACTAAACAAATATTTTTTTTTGTACTTAAAATTAAACAAAAAACACTTAAAAATAAGACTAGGTGGATAAGGTGAGATCATAATTGGTATCTATGCATATAAAACTAAATACATAGTTAAATTCATAAAGATGTAAACTACATTTTGCTACACCCTCTGTGACACTCCATGATTTAAAATTAAACTTTTTTATACTAGACAGATATTAATTTAATGTGGATTACATTTTGTATTTGCAAGTTTTTCTATAATTTGGACAAATAAACATGAATAATGTAATTCAGAAACCTCTGGTCAAGAAGAGTCCTTTAAAATGGCTGGTGGTAGAAGCTGTTTACAACATCAATAAACACCTAATAAATGTCACGACAATACAGCACAAATATTTTTTGTATTTTTAGTTTCTGAAGGATTAAAAATACTCTACCTATAAATATAAATCCTACTTTACTCTATGGAGTAGGGTATACAATAAATTAATTTTTAATCTTTCACTCTATTTAGGAGGTTATTTTTCTTTTTTACATAAAACATGAATAAAAAAAAATATAATAAATTTTTCATTATGTCAGATAATAAGCAATTCATTAGGCCAATACTGGATAACATTGATATTCTATTCATAAAAAAGGTTTCCATATGTTTATAATGATTTATGTGAGATTTCATAAATAATCTTCTAATATTTTAATCTTGGAATCTAAGAGTGTACACAGATTAAATAAGCAAATACTCCTTCACTTGAGCTACACCTATCATTTCTTCATACTGCAGTAACCCAAGTTATTTAAATATCCATGTTTTCTTCCAAATCATCGCTTTCATTTTCCTCCTGCCAGCGTTCAAAATCAATCTTAAGCCAATGATGCTTCTTCTTGTCACTGGTCAAAGCAGGCCAGAAAGGTTCATTTTCTCTATCCTTTGTCAGAAAAACCTCCACATACCTGCCTTTGTTTGTGTATGAACTTCTTTTCGGATCAATATCTGTGTATAACGGTATTACTACTGCATAAAACTTGTTATCTGGTTTGGCGACTCCTTCAAATGTAACAGCCCTTCTTTCAATTATAATTTCGGGTGTTTCAGATTCAACATTGAATGTCAAAAACACCGAATCTGTTGTCTGCGCCCATGTAACCGGTGGAGTGATAGGTATTAATTGGGTACTCATTTTGGCTGAAATTTGAGAATTTACCAGGACATGTATAATTACTTTCATTCATGGATCAAAATAACCTACAGATAAATGTTTTGACTATATAAACTTACTAGCTGAGACCCGTGGTGTTACCCACGGTTGTTGTTTTAAATCCCGAGTAATGCCGCGGAGCAAAGCTAGTCTACCTATATATTTTTTTTGCCTAAGGTACTCCTTAGGTCATCAGCTTTCTGCCAGAGTCTCATAAAAATCGGTCTAGCCATTCCAGATTAGCAGGAACAGACAGATAGACAGACAGACGGACGACAGAAGGACAAAAATTAGAAAAATGCCTTTTTGATTTTAGTACCGTATATACTTTGATATGTATTTAGTAAAAAACTGATCACATGATATTACATACAGACACTCCAAAATTATTTAGATGAATAACTTACCAAGTAAATCGTTGACGACACCAGAAACTAATCAATCAGATTCCGATGATATATTTTTTTGATTTTCTCCCAACAATTTGACACTGCAGATTTTTGACAGTAGGTAATATTTTAGGTACCTACGCCATGGAAATGGGCGTTATGGTATCAAATAATCAATACTGTTTTTCTAAAAATTTGAAGCCATGTCTTTGTAGCGAACGATAAAAATGTTTTTGAGATCTCTGTTCATTCTAACTTTCCGTCACAAAAATCTAACAATATTAAATATTTAAAAACTTGGTCCAAATTGACAGATAAGAAATGTGTTTTTTATTAATTGAATATTTTTCCATGGTTTTGCCTGCTACAACACCTTCGTTATTGTCGTTATTTTATTTATAAGGATATGTAAACCAATATTAAACTAGTTTTGTAAATTTAGATATTTTAGTACCCAGGGACTATTTATCACCATAGCTAAAACTTTATGCAACACTCCCACCATGGGCGTACCCAGCATCTGGCCTAGGGGGAGGCAAATCAAATTTTTTAGGTTAGGTCGGATCGTCCGCCGATGTTTTGTCATACACACTACTCAAACACACCTACATGAAACATTAGGTATATGTAGTGTGCCTTGTAAAAGACCGTGCCACGGCGTCCAATGCGACGACCAAATGTTGTACGCGAAAGGTGGTACACGCGACATTATGTTACTGGCGCAGCCAATGTAGTCCCAGGCAAAAGGAGTGCAGCCTAAGGGCTACAAAGGGGGCGACGGGACTGCTGTCGGCTGTTCCTAAACTACTTGGTAGCGGTCAACGCCGTTAGTTTGGAAAGGGGCCAAGAGAAGAAATCTCCATAAAAATCATAGGAGCAAAGGTGGCCTAGGCTACATGCAAAGAGCTACCTCTCCACATGGCCTTCTGTTACGCAGAGGGCAGGTGCGAGAGTTACGTTGGAAGACGACACTTTATGTGGGCGACGGGGTTGCCGTCGAAGATTCCATATGGAGCCACTGACGGTGATCACTACCGGACTCCGGCAACCGATCTACCCAGCCCGTATACGCTGAGCAATCTCGAACGTGGAGGAGGGTGGAGAACACCGCGTGGAAGAAAACCTCTTTAAAAAATTACCCCTAACCCAAGCTGAGGGAGCCCGGCAAAGAGGTTAACGGTTGGGGGAATATGCCAGTCGCTAGGGCAACACAACGTAACCATTATGGACGTGACTTAAGAGAATATATTACCCCAGGAGGATACCGGCCGCGCCGCAGACGTAGAATCCCTCGGCACTCCAGCGTCAGCCTCAGTGGCTGACACTGGAGTGTTCTGCCCACCGTATTCTGGGGGGGCACAGTTACGTACACAAGGGTGTCCGAGTCCAGACACATCATCCAGGGCTCACAAGCCCAGTTTTGTGCGTCCCAGGACGCCGAGCCTGGCGTCTTCTCGCGCCCAATCAAGGGAGCGCTTAAGAGGAAGAGGTAGCGCAGGCGTCGGCCTATGGAATCCCTTAATCAAGGTCCAGGATTGCAGGAAGGAGATTTAGAAGAGAGCGATGCTTGGCTCTCTGCTCTGTTTCCTCGTGGTCACCACAAACCCGTAAGCCAAAACCAAAGGGCACGTCAGATAAAAAAAAACCGACCCAAGAAGCTTGCACTGCAAAAGGGCACAACAGGGGGGTGGAAAGAGCGGTGAAAGTGGAACAGGGACCGAGACGAAGCGTGATGACGGGTCCATCTTGGTTGCGGCGGAGCTGAGGAGCCAACCCGTCGCCGATATCGACTCTAGTATCCAGGAGTCCCTTTCGGCGATCGAGAAGGCCTTCCAAGGGACGAACGGAGTGAAAGGCGGCAGAAGGGCTGCCGTTACAGCTTTTACGACCATCAGGGCCGGAGTGTCGGAGCTCTTTAAAAAAGCCGATGAGTCGGCACTGACAGACGCAGTGGGGAGGCTACGGAAAGAACAAGGCGCTACGCTCTGAAATGGCCTCCCTCCGAGAGGAGGTGGAAAAGCTACGCCGCGGGGACCCAAAACCCCATCAAATCACCCAATACTGCCCGAGGTAAGACCAGCAAATCAGCGTTCTCAAAAAAGAGCAGCTTACCGGACCGAGACCAATTCGCGGCCATGCTAGACCGTGTTCTTGCTGAGGTCCGAAAAATGATGATAGGAGGTCATTGCCCAGGTACGAAGAACTTGCTGCTTCCAGCGGCCTTAAGTCTGGGGACGGAAGTGGCCACAGGCGTGGAGTCGCCCAAAGCCAAAAATAAGAGTAGGAGGAAGAAAGGTCAGTGGACTACACAGATGTCTCAAGCGCCAGTATCGCTATCCCCTGTGCAGAAGAGGCAACAGCTGACAGCGGCCCCATTATCGAGCGAGACATGTCCCTTGGTCGAAAGGCCAAGGCCAGGTAAATAGTAGAGACGATCCAGTCATGGGCGACGGGCTGCTGCTCACCGCCACCGACTATTAAAAGGGTTATGCCGCGACTTCCAACAACAGGGGCTGTCACAGTCTCCGTACCTCCTCCTCCCTCGGAGACGACAATAGCCAAGCTGATGAAGAACGCGAAGGCCAACATCAGATTGGGTGATCTTGGCATCACAGGTGATCTCCGCACCAAGCGAGCTATGACCGGCGCCCTGATCCCCGGGAAGGAAAGCGCCGCTTCAGCAGACAAACTGGCAGCACACCTGCAAGAAGTTCTGTCTGACACGGATATTGCGTTTCCGTGTAGGGCAGGAGACATACGGATGATGGACCTTGAGGAGTCAATCACCCAATCTGAAATCACCAGGGCTGTAGCACCGGCGCAGGAATGTGCAATCTCCGATGTCAAACCCGGAGACATACGTGCCTCCCCGTCACGACTGGCACGGTTTGAGTTCGCTGTCCACTTGCCTCTGTTCGCAAAAAACGCTAAACGGTTACAGGTGGGCCGGGTTTTGTCTAGGACAGAGGCACTGCTAACACGTCCGTTACAGTGTGCTACCGGTACCTTGAAATGGGACACGTGAGAGCTAAGTGTCCCAACGAGACAGACCGGGGTGTGAGATGTTACTTGTGCGGTGACGAACATGCACCGCGAAAACTCCGAAATGCTCGGTCTGATCGGACCTTGGCCGTCCCGCGAATCATCGGATAGGGAGCAAGAAGTGCTCCTCGCCGAAAAAAAAGGGAGCCGCAGGCGGCAACCGCCCCAGCCCGTGCTGACACCAGTCAAAATTCATCGGTTACAGGTGGGACACAGCCGGAAATCAGACCGGTAAAGGAGGCGATGGAGCTTAAAAATTCGCGTCGGCGTTCATCCATAAACTCTTACAGGGCAACATGAACCATTGCCGCGCAGCACGAGACCAGCTTATGCAGACGATCGTGGCAGTGGTGGTGGCGGTGCCATATTACGTCTAGAATCATCTCCGGTGGTTTGGTTCGGATGATGGAACTGCCGTTTAAGAGCGTTCTAACGCTCGGCTAAGTTCGGTATTCTTCGTCCGCCATCGTCGCGCGCGGTTTTTTGGCGATTGCACCGTGCATTTTGCTAGTTTCTACTGCACGGATTATTTAAAAGTTAGAGCATAAGGCCCAGTTTACACTTTGATTAGTAATTAGGCGAGGTCATACATGTTTTGCGAGATTTCCAGGGGGGGGCAGCTGCCCCTCCCTGCCCCCCCCTGGGTACGCCCATGACTCCCACTTCTTTTCTCTTTTATCTGTGTTGAAATCCCCCGGATACCACCACAGAGCAACTACTCTGTGGATACCACCAACACAAGGCCAGCGGTCTTTAATAATTTTCTCAACTTGGGCCCGGGTAATGCTTTGGTTAATAGGTCTGCAACCAAAACCTGCATAATGTATTCATCGGTTATTACTAGGCATGCCTTTTATGTTCTGTTGTTTCCATATTTCCCGGCAATTTTGAATTTGACTGTTCTATATTCGAATGTGTTTAAAATTTGAACCTCAAAACAGTTGAAAGTATTAGGATTATTGCTATTGTTTAGTCACAGCGTCGATTCGAATCTGTCAGGTTACGTACGAAAATTAATCTTTCTAATGCCCGCTCTACACTCGCGGCGCGAACGGCCGCGAAAGCCCGCGACAACTGCGAATGACGAGTGTGGATGTTGTTCACACTTCTCGTTCGCGCTTCGCACCGTTCTCCGATCGGTGTCGGTTTTTTGGCCCGCGACAAAGGGTTCGCGGCACGGGAACGTGAACGCATCCACACTCGCAGTTTTTTGCAGTAGCGTACAAGACATCGTAGGGAGTGGTTGTGCGTGCGTTGGTAATTGACCTAAATGTGAATATAGGTAAACATTAAGAATATACAGAAAAAAAAAGCTCCAAAATGAAAAATTTGCCTGTTTCTATTGCGATGGATTCGTGTCATCCACCAACGTCTTCTTCTCCATATCTTTTTTGTGTGCTTCTTAACTATACAAAGGTAATTATAATACGCAATTGCAAGCAGTGACACAGTAGCAGCAGAAATTACGTTGTCGTCCATCATAGTCGCGAACAAGACTGTGAAGCTTTGCGAGTGTGGAGGGACACAGTTCTTGCGCGGATCACGGCGTTTATTCACGGCGTGAATTCATGGCGCGACGTCACGCGCGAGTGTAGAGCCGGTATAAGAAAAATGTTCGTGCAATAATTTTCTACAACTTTAGAAGAGGCCTGACACAGCTTCAATGTTTTGAAGAGCTAACATCTGTGTTCAGTGATAAAGCCCCGTGTCTGCGGACTGTCGAACGCTGGTATTTAGAATTTCGCCCAAAATTCGCCTTCACTGAAGATAACATTATTGCTGTGAGACAACTAATTCTCAAAGATCGTCATGTGATGTGACGTATCGAGAGATAGAGGCTCTATTAGGAATCTCAGGGACAACCATTCAGAAGATCTTGCATGAAGCGCTTGGTGTGAGAAAGCTAGTTTGCCGTTGGATATCGCATCTGCTTTCCGACGATCACAAGGCGGCCCGCGTCAGATGGAGTAAAAAAACTCTGCAAAGGTTCAACCGAGGAGAGTCAAATCACGACTACGACATCATCAGTGGTGACGAAACTTGGACACACCACCCCGCTGCATACCTCGGTAGGGTGACGGCACGTGGGGGATTGCACAGGTTAAAAATAAAGCAGGAAAGTATTCTCGAACATTGAATATGTAGGTAAGTAATGTTAGGTATAAAATAATTACACTCAAATTCATCTTACGTAAAAAATGTATTATATTACAGTGATCACTGATATTCATATTTAATAATGTAGAAGTTTATTTAAAAAGATAGGTACGCTGTACTAAACTAATTTATTACTCTTTCTGTATGTTACTTCTGCAATTTCATGAAGCTGGGACGCCATTTTATCGCTGGTTTCTTTTACCATCTTACTGAAGTATCCCTCTGGATTGTTAAGAAGTTTGTATGGATAATCGAACTCGACCAGGCGACCGGAATCCATCACCATAACACGGTCTGAATCCATAATTGTATTCAATCTATGAGCAACTGTTAATACGGTGCAGCTGGCAAACCGAGTTCTTATCGTTCTTTGAATAAATTCATCCGTTCTGAAAAAGATACAAACCATGTATTCACTTTTGTCATCCAAATAAGAACTATGGTATCTAATAACTTTAAACAAGCAACTCTTGTAAATAATAATATATTGTAAGTAATAAAAGAATAGTGAAGTACGCCGATTGTGGTCTGTACCTAACTCACGTAGTGTGAAGTCATTCGAACGAACGATTATATGGAATAGTATCGTGAAGCTGGGTCTCTTTTGCTCGGCTAGTCTTTATATGTTGATTATGTTATATTATTATCTTTATTATTATTCTTAGCATTGTTGCGATATCTATGCTACTCTTTCAGTAACACAGTAATACCAGTTGTTAAATAATAAATACCATAACCGAGCGAAGCTCGGCCGCCCATATACAGGTATATTAAGACTAAGAACCATGCAGTAAGAGTGGATTTAACCTGTTGCGGTCAATAGTAATTCCGTAAATGTAGGTGTTTGGTTATATCTAGTTTTTGAGCACTGATTTAGATAACTAAATAAAAGCTTGATAAGCCTATGTGCCATTTTTCTTATTTAAATTTTTTTTACTAAAGTAACTACGAATCGATAAAATGCTTTAACCATGTTACTTATGTTATGTTAGCAGCTAAAATCACGGGAGTCTATTGTAATTATTGTCAGTGTAGTAATATGTAAATATATTTACTGAGGGTCAACATTAGCGGTGGCCTCGTCTAGTACAAGAATCTTATTGCCGCGCAGGATAGCACGCGCCAGACAGACGAGTTGCCGCTGTCCAAGAGAGAAGTTGGAACCGCCTTCAGATACTTTGAAGTCTAGAGATGGCACCGCACCTTTTAGATCCACCTATAAAACATATAAGAAAATATAATATTAAGGCACTAATTCGAAACTTACACGAAAGAAATTAATATAAACGAAAGTATTTTTCCTGATGAGTTGAACTCTGTAACCTTTAAGAGTAGAGTGAACAGGTTTCTTTTGGATGGGCGTGTACCATCTTCGTCTTCATCTACACTTTCCATCAGGTGAGATGGAAGACAAACGCCTATTCCATTACAACAATAAAAAAAAAATAAAAAAAAAAAGAATAAGAATTGTTTGGTTAAATAAATTTAAATAGATACTTTTATAACTATGTACATATATACATTGATAATTATGTATGTATCTATATTTGAATTTAATTATATACCTAGAATTTTGCAAAAAAAAATAATTAAAAAAAACACCTATTCTGATACAACACAACTGATTGTCTCCTAATGAATGAACTAAATAAACAGATTAAATTTTGTATGACTAGATGTTTACCCCTTAAGGTAGTAAATATATATTTGAGTCGGTAAAGTTGTTGTATACCTGAGTACGTTGAGGAAATAGAGGAAAGGAAATGTTTGTATGTTTCACGGCAGCGCCTAAACTACTGAACAAATGTTATTGAATGAGGTGTCAAGGGGTTCGTATTATTAACATTAAAAGCTTCAAAAATTCATATATATTTTATCAGAAGTTTTTACGGAATCAGTTTTGCTTTTTAACGTTTTTTTCTTAATTTAGTATAAAATTATTCACTTACAGCTTCTAATGCACTCCAAAGCTGTCCATCGTCGTAGTTATTGAACGGATCCAAATTATACCGCACTGTCGCCGAAAAGAGCACTGGTTCTTGAGGTATTATGGATATCTTCGACCGCAAGTCCTATTAAATAACCATTTATTATGACTCAATATATATTACATAGACACTATAGATAATTATTTTTACACGATAATATTTAAGGTTCGAAAGTAACTTTCCCTATCTGTCTGTCTGTTACACCTTCACGACTCAATCACTGCACTGATTTCAATCGAATTTGCATGGAAATATTCTGATTCTTGAAAAAGGACATAATAACATTAAGTTCAGATTAAACTAAGCAGCCTGTAAAGGCTTCAAAGATGGAAATGTACCTGTAACGCTAAGTAACTCGTATTGACACCGTCAATTAACACTTCTCCTTCAACAATAGCGAGGCGGAATAAAGAAGATATTAATGATGATTTTCCAGCCCCCGTTCTGCCCACAATTCCAACCTGCAATATAGAAGTAATCAGAATATTTTTTTCTTTTTTTTTTAAACATCTTCCGCATTAGAAATATACGTCCTGTTTAGCGAGGGACTTTACAATAATACATGAAAATGACACGAAGAACACCCAGACTCAGGACAATAATTTCTGGATTACACAAAGTGTTCCACATGGGATTTGAACCCAAGACACTTGTACCACAGTAGAGAGCGGCATGGTGACTGCCTAAACATCTAGGTCAAATAAATAGACTTATGCCGACTTCAGGTACATATAATAAAACCTATAATTTTATGTACACTAATTACGTGAGTTATGACGGTTCTTAAAAACTGATATAGACTCAAGAGTCTTCTAGCAGGTCTATCACTTGAATGCATTTTCCATTTACAGCCCTTGCATGGAAGGAAATAGGTTAGCCAGTAGCACTACGTCCGAATATACCTGATCTAAAAATATATCGGTTCATTGAGTTACGTCCAACCTATTGAGTATTTTTACATACCTTCCATCCGCTTTCAATAACTAAATTAAGGTTCTTGAGAACAGGTAAGTCCTCTGGACTATATTTCATGTAACAATTCTTGAATTCTATTCGACCTCGTAGTGGCCAATCTTTCGGTGTTTCTTTTTCTGAAATTATATTATTATACACTTCTTATTTTTTCATTTTGTAATTATGTTTCCAAATGTCTGATCGACACTGCAATTTTTTACCATCTTTAAAATTTCGTGTGTTTTTAAAGTCTTGCTTAAGAATTTTCTTACATTTTTAAACCTCTCTAAGCCCTTTTCAGATAATCTAACAAGCTTGAAGATATGTCTTTTTCAGATAAGGTATAATTAAAAATATATATCTGTATAGATATTAGAGGTATAAATAATATTTTACAAACCTCCTTTTTCCCACTTGTGTTCCCGTTCTATATGCGTGTATTGCAGAATACGTTCAACGCTGGTCATCTGTGAGATCACCTCGGCAGTCTGTCGTACACCGAATTGCAGCATGCCCGTCAAGATCAAAGTCTGTGATATCGCCAGCCCCACATTACCGGAGAATATGGTTTCTGTTGCCAATTGCAGTTTATATATTACATACACCGAGTATTTCTAGTGACACATTTGATTGTGTTTTTTAAAAGAATCACAAAATTTAAAACTATACATTAATGCTACTATGCTTCATTTCATTAAATTAAACTTTTTATTAAGAGTACGCTCGCTCGCTTATTTCTCACTGATTTTATTACTGCACACTCAGGTGATACAGTTTAGGGTAGGTGTATTTAAAAAAATGATTTGTGAACTCAATAATTCAATTGGTTTAAATTATGTGACAAGCCTCGACTTTAAGCTCAAGTTTATGGAAAACATGGCAGTTAAGGACAGTGATCTCCATAATACTGTATCAATATTAAATTAGTATTGGCAATGTTGTATCAATATTTTTATATATACTTACTGCTGTCTATGACAAGAAAAGCTACTATAACAATGGTAAGATATATCACACAGATGAAATCCAGCCAAAAACCTAACGTCACTCCGCTTGCCAAGTAACTACTCCATGTAGATGTGTGAATATCCTGAAAGGACAACCGTAATTTTTTTTTTTACTGTGTCAGCAATAGGTACTTAATAAAATGATCAAATCGGTGATGCTAGGTGCTACAGCACTAAGGCTACTAGCACTACTTTTAGTGTGTTAGCTTAATAAAATGATCAAGGCTACTGTCATACGGCGATATATAAGGCCGCTTACGGTGCTTACTTTAGAGGAGGAATCAGGAGGAATTAGATATAGTGGCACCGTTAGCCATTTGAACTTTAGCAAAGAAAAGTTTTTTTTTTAACTTATACAATATTCAGTATAACTCGTACGAGCTAAGATGGCACATGGCTCAAAAGGAAACCTGATGCCATTCCCCCGCGGAACGCCCCTCTGTCGTCTTGCGAGTAGCGTTAGTATCACTATTGCCGTTGCACGAATCTTTCCATAATGAGTATAATGACTACAGTGGCTATGAAATACCTAATATGTTAAGCCTTTGAATTGTTGTTTCAAAATATCATATGTATATATTTTTTACTTTGAACTATTGCGTCTCACAGTCGTCATGCTGCTTTTTTTTTGAGTCACCTTTCTAAAAACAATTGATTTACCCAGACGAATCTAATGATATTTTAATTAAATTTTGTGCAGTATTTTAAATGATATGAATTAATAAATAATTTGCATTTCAACATTGTAACATTGCAGTGATTTAAATGATATTAGGTATTAACCTATCGAATTTATTTACTTATTATTTCATTTGATTCGTCTGAGTAACTATATTTGCACGAATAATGCATTCATGCAAATATAATGAATGAGACCTGCTTCCTATTGGTATAAATGTGTATTTACTTAACTAAGGTAGTAAAGTACCACTTAAGAAAAGTAACATAGTATGTTGTGACAAATTACTTAGTGCAATGTAAATGTTGAAAATTAAAAAAGAAACTATGAAGATGGAAAACTATAGAATGGCATTTGAGTCAGGTGCCATCCTAGCTCGCACGAGTTATACATACTCGTACACGAAGTATCGTGTAACCGGTGTAACTAATATGCCTGGTGTAGGGCCCGGTTGTATCATCATTAAATTCTGGAAAATAATCGAGTAATTTGTTCTAATACAATCTATATTAGTTTTTAGAAACTGTTTGAATGCTGTAGGTGGAAAAGGGGCCGCTCTGGAGCCCATCTTGAGAGGTGTAACAAGCCTGATTGATATCTATAGATGGTATTCAAGAGTTACCTGAAATTGGTCAAATTCTTGAATAAGTCGTTTCTCCGCTCCAGCTGATCGAATGGTTCCGATACCGTTAAGGGTAGCTGACATATGTGAGAACACAGGACTACGAGCTGTAGATTTAAAAAAATAAGAGATTCAAATAGGTAATTTTAGTTTTCTTACAACACAAAACTGAAGTATTTTATTCCCAATGCAATTTAATCAGATGATAGAATATTGGTTGAAAATAACGAAAATATAGAATTAAAAAAAAACTACAAAAAAAAATCGTCTGCTTCATAATGTTTTTATCGTATTTTATTTACATAGAAAAATACTTGTATTCCGAGTGTTTAAAATTAAGTTTTTATTTTTACTATTACAATGACTTATCTCTGTATCTTCTTTTACTTTTATACAGCAAGTATATTATTATAATAGTTTACTTACTAGTGCCTTCCAATCGTTTGATAGACTGAGCTGACTTCAAGTAAATTTGGAGAATTGTGTAGAATAGTAATAGAATAATCGTGGTCGGCAGCAGAGTCCAAATAAGAGCAGCCGCATTCAAAGCCAATATACTGAACATTACGAGGTAAATCTGGATACATTCTAGAAGGAAACGTGGTAGCAACTCGTCTAGAGCACCTATGTCTTTGGAGAACCTGTTAAGTATTCGTCCTGTAAGAAAATATTACTTGTTATCTATCCTTTATTATTTTATTTGATGTATTTTATATTACAGTACATATAATAATATATTATAAATAGTAGACTTAAAGTTCACTCTAAATATAAACTCCTTTATAAGTAAAAACCAATGTAATAGTAATAAAAAATCTGGACTGTACATAATAAAGATCAATAAATTAAAAAATAATTAACCTGAAGAATTGGTATCGAAGAATTTCATGACACCTCTGAGCATTGAGTGGAACATGTTATTGTGAAGGTTGCGCGAGGCTGTCATGCACACCTTGAAGAACATAAAAGCACGAGCCGTGATGAAAAATATACAGCAAACGATTAGAGCCGAGTACACGTAGAGGTATTGAGATGTATCCAATGGGCCAATGTAAGCGTGGATGTTTAAGTCTGAAAGGAATTAAAATAGTTTTTAACGCTGTGAAGTGTGATATAAACGTTTTTCACTCTACATATTCCTAGCCTTTTTTTATTTCGGGTCGGCTACTAGTTCAATCGGGTTTACCTGAATATCAGTTTTACCATGGAGCGACTGGCATGTACATAAACGTTTACTGCTGATTCTAAATAAAACAATATATTGTATTTTAAATAATAATGTATTTTTTTAATGTTGTATGTTTGTAAAAATAAGTTGAGACACTGTTGTGTCTGTCTGAAAAAATGAAGATAAAATAAGAAAGAGCATTTCTATACAACGTGTAGCTCCGTCTAGGTGTATATTTTTATTTTTTTATTTTATTTATTGGAACAAAAAACAGATACATGTTAGATTATAGCTAAATACAAATGTGTACATCAAATTTATAAACATGTAACCCACACCATTGTTCACAGGTTAGCAACAAGAATAATAGGTCATGTTACTCGTTAAATTCTAAGCTTAAAGATTATACTAAAACAAACAAAGAAAAAAAACAAACATTTATAGGACAGTCAGCTGGTCAGTTAATGATTAATCAGAGTTGACAAATTCTAGTGAGAAACACGCAGAAGTTCAATGGCTTGCTTTTTAAATTGATAGCTAGTAAGAGCGAATATGTCGAGGGCATAAAAATGTTCATTGTAACCATCCACAATGCGATGAAAGGGTGCACGGACACCAGCGTTAGTTCTGCTGATGCCTGCATAGAATAGCTTAGGAACTCGATTTCCCCGCCGGCAGATAGTACGAGGCACTATGTAACATAATTTACTAGTAATTACACTACTGTCAACTCTGTTATTGCAAAATCCATGCAGCGTCATGACATCCAGTAATAAACGTCTAGATTCTAAGGAGATGATATTAAATTTTTTTAAAAGTTCAGGGTAGCCGGCACGAGGATGCCTGCACCTGTAATTTACGGTTCGCAGAAACTTCTTTTGAACCATCTCTAGACTGTGTATATACTTAATATAGTATGGACTCCAGACTGAAACGGCATATTCTAATTGTGATCTTATTATAGTTTTGTACAAAATCAGAAGTGTAGAGGGTCGCACAAAGTCCCGTGAAGCTCTTACGACAAATCCAAACATCTTGTAGGCCTTGTTAATAATGCTGTCAATATGTTTATCGAGATGCAAGGCAGAATCCAGTAAAACACCTAGATCACGGACTACATTTACATTGGCTAATGTATAATTATTGAATGAATAATTGAAAATAAGTTTATTTTTGTTTTTAGTGAAAGAGATTGTGGCATTTTGGGAGATTTAGATAGAGTTTATTTTCATTACAATAATCGTATAGTCTGTTAAGATCTTCCTGGAGAGAGAAGCAATCTTGAATGGTTTTACAAGGCATATAAATTTTCATGTCGTCTGCGTACATTAAGAAGTTAGAGTTTATAAAGCACTTTTTTATATCATTAACAAAGATTGTGAAGAGAAGGGGACCCAGTATGGATCCTTGTGGTACACCAGATTTAACCACTATAGACTCAGATTTAAAGCCATTAACTACAACTCTTTGAGTTCGATTAAAAATGTATGAGGTGAACCATCGAAGCAAGTTACCCCGTATCCCATTAAAAGCAATCTTGTCTAGAAGCAATGAGTGATCTACCTTATCGAATGCCTTTTGAAAGTCAGTATAGATGGCGTCTACTTGAACTTGCTTGTCAAGATTTTCAAACAAATGATCAACAAAAATCATTAGATTGGTACAAGTTGATCTGTTCTTGACGAAACCATGTTGTTCTGGTATTATAATTTGATGAATGTAAGGATACAATGCGTCATGTATTAACCTCTCAAAAAGCTTTGACAGAGCCGAAAGAATTGATATGGGGCGATAATTCCCTATTTCACTTCTGTCACCACATTTGTATATTGGAGTCACAAATGCATGCTTCCAAACTGATGGGAACACGCCTTCCTGTAAACACTTATTGAATATAATATATAAGGCTTTGTAAATATTGTCAGATGTTTTTACAATGAAGTATGGCGGTATTCCATCTGGTCCAGCTCCCTTAGTTGTATCAAGAGATTTTGTAGCTTTGTGTACAGAGTGATCATTTAGATAGAGATCAGCTATGCAGGTGGCTCGATCTGAAAACTCTCTGGGAGGCACCCATGTAACTGGATCTAAGCTAGAAGGTTCATGTACTGAACAGAAAAAAGTTGAAAACATACTGCATATCTCTGTAGGACTGTTAGAAGAGACACCTTCTAAACGCATAGTACTGGGAAAGTTACTCCTACTTTTCTTATTTGTTATAAATGACCAAAAATTTTTAACATTCCTTGGTATACTATCTTCTACAGATTCGATATAACGTTTAAAACAGGCTTCCATTTCCTTATGTAGTAGTTTCCGATAATTAGAAAAATGGTTATAGTCGGAGAAGTTTTTGTAGGTCTTCCATTTGAGCCAGGCGCGTTCTTTATTTTTAAAAATACGAATCAGTGAAGGAGAAAACCATATGGGGAATCTCGAGCACTTTGTACGTGTCAATGGAACATGTGTCCTTATTACGCCGTATAAGTTATCGTAAAATACAGATACAGCTCGGTCAGCGTTTAAGTCAGAAAGTGTATTAAACCAGTCTACTTTGTCAAGCTCGTAATTAATATGGTCATAATTGGCTTTATAGTAGTTATGTTTAGGGGCTGAGAGACGCTTCATTGGTGTAAATAGAGTGGATAAGGTAGTCATCAGGGAGAATGGGGGATGATGGTTATCAGGGTTTAATAGTGCATTACAAACTACAGCCTCACAGTCCATGTTAGAAATAAACAAGTCAAGAATCCTGTCCGTGGTGTTTTTAAAAGTGTTAAATTGCGTTCCATTAATTAACGAAATTAAATGTAGTAGTTGTCGACTTGCCAAGGTATTCATAGATGAATTTGAACTTACTACGGTACAATTTCCCTGTACTAGCCAGTTAATATCAGGTAAATTAAAGTCGCCTGTAATAAAAAATGAATCTACTGACTGATCATTGACTAAATTCTGTAACATTTCAAAGTATTGCCCATACACTTCGTCAGAGGTTCGTGGTGGTATGTATGCAGCATAAATGATATGGCGTTTACTAGTTTGAGATGCAGGAAGCTGCACCACTAGTTGCTCAATAGTGACACAATCAAATTGCGTATTTACCATAATGGGCTGCAGTTCTCGACGGATAGCAACGAGGACACCCCCTCCGTCACTTTTTTTAGTAGCCAACCTATTTCTATCACACCTGAATACGATATAGCGTTCATCCATTAACTCTGAGTCCTGAATGTCTGGAACAAGCCATGTCTCAGTAAGTATTAAGACATCATACGCACTTGATACAATACTCATATACAATGTATGCAGCTTAGTGCGAAGTCCCCTACAATTCTGATAGTACATAACAATGTGATTTGAAGTCATTTAAAACAACTGAACAGCCATTGAATTTTTATCATGTAAAGTGTTATAGAATATGAATTTAATAACTCAGTCCGGAATCCCACTAAGATAAGCAAGTAAAGTAAATTCACAAAGCAATGGAAATTAATTTCTGCATCAGCACATACAATGATATAGTCCAAATATGATTCATAAGCGAAGACAACATACAACAGAGGCAATATTAGGATAATATAAGTTTTAAATTTACAAATTGTAGTGAACAGAAATGTTACAAATATCCGCAATTCTAGATACATCTCTAATAGAAATATACTTAGTACACAAACGCACACCACACCAAAGATACGCATCGGTACACAAGACATCTCACTCACTATCACAGATTGTTTATATTTATTTTTCTTATGGTGACACGTTCCCTCGCTGGCCGCCCTCCACGGTCCCTTTACTGATGAACTTAGTGAGATCATTTTCCGTACGGGCAGCAAAAGCCGGAGACCCGTCACTTTCACGTAATAATATTGTTGCGTTTTTAATCCACACATATTTGTATCCCTTTTTACGAGCGGCTTCTCGAGTTTTACGAAACAAAGTCTTATTTTTCAAAGTAAGGTGTTCATTCATGTAGATAGGAACTGAGGCACCTGCTATTCCAATCTGATCCGACTTAACACTCTTAACTTTTTTGTAGGCGCTAAGTAAGTTGTCACGCATTACCCGTGATTTTAGTTTGACAATTATGTTTTTGGGTTTACCATCACCCTGCTGCGCGTGCGGGACCCTGTGGATGGATATTATGTCATTTGGTGTCACAGGACTATTTATTTGCATACCCATGGTCTCCATTAATGAGAGAAGATTTTCATTTCTCTTCTCCGGTACATTACAAATCTCAATGTTACACTGGCGTGCCTGCTGCTCCATTAAGTCAATTTTGGCTTCAAGGACAGCTACTTCTTCACCGTTGCCTCTGTTCGCTATTTCGAGCAAGCGCCCCCTGATATCCCTTTGGTCTTTTTCCAGTGTCTCGACACGGTTCCGCATGTCCTCATAGCCCTTACTTATAAACGAGATGGATTCCTCTATCTCCAAGTTGGTCCAAGCGATGCTCTGCTGCTTCAACTCGGATACTTCGGATATTAATTTATTAAGTGTAACGTTTTGCTCGGCTTTCCAAGCCTCCAACATAATTTTTAACTGTTCAAATTTGTCGGTCTCAGAATAGTTATCATTACCACGAAGTCGTTTACCGGGCCTCATTGTCACGTTTAGTGAGTCACAGGTCTTTAGTTCAAAAGTAGAGGTAGCACCGACACTCGTAATATCCGGCTCCGACTGAGTTTCCTGCAATGATTTACTCGGCGTGTTTTTCGGCGGCGAACACCTAGTGCGGGGCATTATTGCAACAGCCAATAAGTCTCATAGAGCAAGAGCCCAGAGCCGCCAGACCTACGTCATTAGTGCAAAGCTGAAATTTTCAGGATTATTAGTACAATGTCTTGTTAAGATGTATGTGTACCCATTAGATTGAAAGCGGGGCCGTTTCTGAGATAGCGCGAAGTACAGATAGATAAAAATATTACTTACCTACGTTAAAGGTGCAAAGCTAGTATTTACATATTTTTTAAAGAATATTATTTAAAATTAAAATTCATTACTGCCAGACACTTTCCGTGGGCCATTACTTCTGCCAGACGTCTTGAAAGTTGTGAAAAAATTAAGTAAACTACGTTATAGTAGCAAACCTAAATTTTATACATATTATCTAAGGTACTATTTTAAGACCCTTTGTATGACCAATCCAAAAAGCGTGTAAAAACCATTTAATATTTTACAATTATATTCTTGAAATAATAGCAAAGATGATATACCTCAGCTTCCTAATTACTACAAATATATGTCTGGGGGGATGATAGGCCCTTCGGCCGCATACAAAGGGTCTTAAAATAGTACCTTAGATAATTGTATAAAATTTAGGTTTGCTACTATAACGTAGTTTACCTAATTTTTTCACAACTTTCAAGACGTCTGGCAGAAGTAATGGCCCACGGAAAGTGTCTGGCAGTAATGAATTTTAATTTTAAATAATATTCTTGAAAAAATATGTAAATACTAGCTTTGTACCTTTAACGTAGGTGAGTAAGATTTTTATCCATCTGTACTTCGCGCTATCTCAGAAACGGCCCCGCTTTCAAGCTAATGGGTACACATACATCTTAACAAGACATTGTACTAATAATCCTGAAAATTTCAGCTTTGCACTAATGACGTAGGTCTGGCGGCTCTGGGCTCTTGGTCCATCAGCAATATGAATAAAAATCAAAACAATTCCAAGTTCCACAAAAGATCGCTAGAGAACGGCAAATTCGAGTCAATGCGCAGTTGATAGTATGGCGCCACGCACAATCCACGCGTCATCAACCACGACGGCCCCGGTTCGCGCCTCAACACAGAAAGTTCTTTTTGAGATTTTTAATAATTTATTAAGACTTATTAATAGTAGTGTTAAACTTCAAATGCACACCAGTAACCAGAGAGTAAGCCCCAGAGAAATAGTGTCGTCCCGCTCAAGCTCCTCCCACTGGGCGTAAATCACTCATAAACACTCCACAGGAGTAACAAGGATTCAAAAAACCGATGCAGGGCCAATCACAAATCCACAGGTTCACAAACTACAAAATTACACAACGCAAAGAGTAACACGTCCGACCACTATCAAATAAGAAGACTGACTGTCTGACTGTCTGGCTGAGTGTATAGTGTATATCAAGGTAAAAAGTTGTTTATGTGTTATTTATTTACAAAATTATTACAGCAAAGTTTCATATAAATTCAAACAGTAGTTTTTGCGTGAAAAAGTAACATACTCCTATACATCCATCCTCAAGAAATTTCGCATTTATAATATTATTAATTTATTACTTTAAGATGGTTACTTGATTGTCAATTTATTGATGAAAATAATGCACGTATTGGAAATATACCATACCATATAGTCAAAACACGACGACGTTATTGTTTCTTCTTACTGGGATCTCCTTTCTAAATTACTTTCTGTCAACTACTGAATGACTCAAGGTGAACTTTGGTAACTCTAACTAATCTACAAGTATATTTTACCTGGTTTTTGATGAATGCCGGAAAAGTAGCTAGAAATGTTGAACGTGCTGTTGGACGGTCGCGACGTATGGCTCAAGTGATAATCTTGTTTATTGATTGATGTTCTGTTACTTTTCAAGTCCTTCATTGTGGTTACTTCGTTAGTCCTGTTATAAAATTAGAGGTAAGTATTTTTATTATGTTGTACTCTAAAAAAGTGTCGTCAGACTGGCCCGGCCCCTCTTAATTTGGTCACAAGACTTGTATCCATTGAATGTACTTCTTGATACAAATATAGTACTTACTTCGTTTTCAATGTACCACTTTGGTAAAAAAGTTACAGCTACTTTTTAGGGGCCAGACTGAAAACGTCAGGCTGGCACATCATAACTACAACATGTGTTTTTTTTAATACTTATTCATGTGATCTACCGGGAGTGAAGAATTTATGAACTTCTTTCGTTTTTCCATTAACTCCGTAGTTAAAAATTTATTCATATTTATCTCTTATTTCAACCCAGCCCCTTATAAGAATTAATGATTACATTTACGTTAATGGGTAAATAAAGAAGATATTGTTCAATGCAATTCAAACTCATGCTTTTCTTCGGAACCTACATGTTTTTATCAATAAAGTGCTTACACATATCTACAATCAATATTATAATTGTTCACTACGCTATTGCTTTTAAAATTGATTTAAATACTCTGTTTTGAAAATGAAGGTGGACCTGACAATAAAAGTTTAATTTTGATTACAGATATTTATGTAGGTGTATACATATAATGAATACACAAAGATAATCAAATGTTGTATTAAAATGTTACAGTTGATTGTTTGCTGTTTTACGAAAAATCTCGAATTCTGCAATTAGCTCGAAAGTAATAGTCACTCTACTCAACGATAATTATAAACAAATTTAACTTTACCTAACATGTGAACCAGAAGGTTTACAGGTTCAGGACAAAAACTGTGTTAATGTATTCTTTACACTTTTTAACCAAATTCAAAAAAGGAGGAGGTTCTCAATTAGTCAGAATCTTTTTTTTTATGTATGGTCAGCGATAATTTCGTCGTTTATGAACCGATTTCAGAAAATTATTTTTGCATTAAAATGGGCGTAGCTTACAGGTGGTCTCATCGTCACCATATCGGGATATGATAATGGGATCCCAAGGAAATCGAGGGAACTCCTCAAATATCATAGGCACAATTGTCGCGATTTGGGTACTCGGGATAGTTTTTCTTTGAAGTCGGTTCCTTTTCGTTAAAATTATTGCACTTACATAATATGAACTATATTATAATTACCAGAATGTAACCCAGTAGTCGCAAAGCGTGGCAGATAATTGTCCTATAATTAAAAGTAAAATCGTAAATATTAGCCTCGGCGTCTTGCCACCGGCACTCAAGTAAGCACCGTAGACATGCCAGCCCATAGAGCCAGATTCTCTTTCTTCTTCTTCCATTTCTTGAGCCGGTATTTCAAAGCCAGTCATTGATTCTGTCAGAGACGGGCGCCGGGTTGTTGATAGCTGAAGCGACAAGAGAATGCTTAATTATTTCATTGTAACTTATGAGAGCAAACACGCGGTAAGCGGTCGTGCAAGGCGTGCACTGCACACGAGTGGAACCTTCAGGGGGCGGCTAATCAAGGGATCCATCATGTAATATTCAAAGAACTATCATAACAAGCCTCCCCCCTTCATCTCCACTAATTTCACGTAGAAACAGATTTCCCAGCATTAAATACAAATCGCCCAGGTTAGCCTACCTAACCTACCAACCTACATGTTTTCAATTGTGGTACCCCAAATAAAAATATTTTTCATGATTTTATTGTAGCACTTGGTCGACATGAAAAAATCCATAAAGTTTCATCTTTATAGCACTAACTGTTTTTACGGTAAGTGAAGGACGGACGGATGGCCCGACTTGACGAAATCCGAGTCATGAACTACGGCTACGGCACCCCAAATAAATGATTTATGAAAAACGAGCTTTGTAAAAAGTTATGTGTGGTCATACATTAAAATTAAGAAAAATTACGCGTCGAATTGAGAATCTCATCGTTGTTTATTATGGCGATTAAAAAGACAAAAGATGGCTTTTAAAAAGACAAAAGAAGCAGTCAAAAGAAGATGGATTCCGCGTCGTGGTAGATATTCAATATTGCCTATCACTATTTTATTGCACAGTTGAGATAGCGATTCTACAAGCAACCTATTCCATTTCCGTTTCACAAAGTCACGATGACACCTATGAAGGAACGGGTGTCCATGGCCCTTATATACGAACGGAGGATCCTCCGTGTAGGCGTAGTGGTCATACCTAGAGCGCTGCATCACAACACAAATATTAATGATACAATGTTGTGTACTATCGCTTCAAGTATCAAAACTATTCATACTCCGTAGTTCTGTGTGTCTTCGTTAGATGGCCTTGCAGTATGTTTTTTTTGTTATTTTAAACAAAGGTTAGTAAAATTAATCAGAAGGAAGACTTATGTGAATTTTAAAGCAATTAGAAATCGATATGGGTACCAAAAAGAATATCACGTACTCTGGCTGAAGTACGTCTGGTTAGGGGTGGCGGTTTCTCCAGATTTTTTTTAACTTCATTTTCATCATGGCTAGATGATAATAATTTAGCGAAGTCTTTTCCCGTAGTCTGCAGTTCATCGTATGTACCTTTCGCTTCAATCATACCCTGAAATCATAATCACAGAGACATTTGATAGGGTTAATTTTAAAAAAGAGCATCGGAAAAAATAAAGGTTTTAATGAAATTTTAACAAATATTAGTTGAAATTTAAAAATAGCTTGAAAAAGGAAATAGTTTTTTGTCATAGTTTAAATATGATATGAAAAACAAGTATTAATTTTGTGACAGTGTATTATGTAGTCACTGAAAGTGATATTGAAAAGAAAGCGTTGTGAGGCTAACTTTAATACTGAACTGATTTGGAATAAATGATAAAATAAAAATTACATTATTCAAAATGACGATATAGTCGGCATCCTTAAGATAGTGCAGTTGATGAGTTACGAGAACACGTGTAGTGTGTCGTAAATAGCCGTTAATGCACTCGTCGAAAAGCTGCCTTCCCACATGGGCGTCCACAGCTGATAACGGGTCATCCATCAGATAGATGTCAGCCTATAATGACATAGCACGTTTTTTAGATTCCGTTTTCTTATATGCACTGTGTAATTATCTGTGGATGGACGTACTACACATTTAGCTTCTATTACGAATTCGTAAAGATATTATCATCATCCTCATCAACAGCCTTTAACAGTCCACTGCTGGACATAGGCCTCTCCTAAAGGAGGTAATGGCCTACTATACCACGCTGGCCAGACGGGTTGGTATAGGGTTGGTTTCAAGTTTTCCTTCTCTTTGCATTGATGTTGTCTTACGTAGTTTATCCCTTAGTCGCCTTTTAGGACACCCGCGTGGGATGAATAGGGGTGGTGACACTCTGTATTCTTAATCCGTCACCACACGAAGATATATTATGATAAATATTTAAAATTACGTTGATGCAACTGACTAAGGACCAGGAACTGTGGCACCACTGTCTTATAAAGTATTTGATAAACTAATGTGAACTTATATTCTACCAGAAAACTTCAGATTTCGGTTACACAAGTCTTGAATGCTTAGTTATAAACCTAAGCACAGTAGTATTAGTTAAAAATCTTTAAACTTATTGCTAGATATTATGAATGTTTTAGAACAATAAAGATTGTATTTAATATTTTATTTATTTCTAGCCTTTATTCCCAAGATTAATTGGGGTAGGCTACTTACATATATTCAAAAAGGTTATTAGCCAGTAATGTACTTACTTGTCTGTAGACGGCTCTTGCAAGGTTAATTCGTGCCCTTTGACCACCGGATAGTGAAGCACCTCTTTCTCCAACCAGAGTCTGGTCACCATGAGGAAATTGCTTTAAATCCTTTTGAAGAGCACACACTCTTATAACCTAAAAGTACAGTATAACTTTGTATATCAGTGCATAATTATTTAATTGATTTCTGAAGTTTACGAACAGTGTGACTTACTTCCTTATATTTTTTGGCATTGTACGGCAATCCAAATAAAATGTTTTGTCTGATAGAAGCTTCAAATAGCCAAGGTTCTTGACTTGCGTATGACAACGGCCCAGACAGATAAATGCGACCGCTGTTTGATCTTAACTCGCTCAACAGCAGCTGAAGAATTGAGCTCTAGAAATACGTGTTAACTGTTTAATAATTAGGTATTAAAATATCACCATTTCATAGGAGCAAACATCGCAAGTTTAACGAAGTTTCTAAGCTACGTCATAAACAGTTAAGTTTCAATGACTTTATTTACAGCGCACGGTGCGTACCATAAAAGTTCATTACCTTTCCAGATCCAACAGCTCCAATAATGGCACATAAACTCCCCTTAGGTATCGTGAGATTAAGATTATTCAAAGTTAGAGGTCCGTTACCAGTCCAACTGGCGCTAACGTTTTGAATAAGTATACCGACATCTTTATGTACTGGTAAATGCGAAATGGTTGTACTCAGTATTTCTTTTTCGTTGCAGTGAAACCCTAAAACACATAATCTTTATTTCGGAATATTTTCTAATATCACTGATTAAGGAAATACTAACTTATAAATTTATTTATTTTTGTAAATTTTCATTTTAAAACTAGTTTCTTTGCCATTCTTTCTATTAATGATGAGTGCACCTATGCAGTAAGTATGTATTTGTACATATGACACATATTAAAGTAGAGTCAGTCACAAAACAGCTATTCACTGCATAAGCAAACCGAGCCAATTGGTACAATTGGTTAATATGTACAAGAACAAACAGTTTCACAAGCATTTGTTTACTTTTAATTTTGTTGAGTGTTAAATTTAATACCTACCTGGGTTATATATACCTTCTTCGTCAATTTTCTTGAAAGTAGTTGGACGTAGATCGATGTCACTAAAAGCTTTAATATTTTTTTGACTTTTTACATTTTGTAGTAACTTTGCTATGTCAACATTAGGAACACTGCGAAGATCTTCCCGTTCATCTGTTTTAATTAAGATTGTATTTTTTTAATAAATCTGTCAATTTTATTGTTAACAAGGTCGTCAACGTCAATTCATCCAAAATCGGTTCAGTCATCAGTGGCTTACCGTAAGTACCGTAACCGATAAGCGTAACAAACAGACAGAGTTACTTTTGATTTATAATATTACTATGATAATTCCACGTTGTAACTTGAAAGCTAAGCTAAGCTTGAAATATTAAATTGATGAAAAATTTAAGTAATGCTAAAATTAATTTCACAATATCTATTAACATATCTGCCAGATTGCCTACCAATATTAAAAACATTTTCTAATAAGATGCTACTATCTAAATTATAAAAAAAAATCTAGTAAATTTATAAACTGGCTGCGTCACGCAGTGTTACCCGCGGTTTATGGTGTACATCTTAGGCGTAACACGTAACACGTTAGACTAGTTTTACTACAACACGGTAGTAAAACTAGTCTAAAAATAATGAGCGTGTCGTGTCATCGGTTATCTGCCATTGAAAGTTCTGTCAAAATGGGCTTAGCTATTCCAGGGATTACCCGGAACAAATAGACAAAAAATCTAAAAAAATATTTTCTAATTTTTTTTTTTTTTATTTTTTTTATATTTAAGCCTGCCAAAGTGACTCCACTCTGCCTGATGGAAAGCATGAATAGAATCCAGGAGTAGGGGTCACCATGCTCATTGTGAGGGTAGGCAATGTAGCATGGTGACCCTTACCATGGCAGCCTGGTTAGATTATTCTGCATCATTCTCCCGGCCTTCGAACGGCGGGAGAATGATGCAGAATGATTGGGCCTCCAGTCTCACACTCACCAACGAAATACGACAGCAAGAATGCTGTCATTATTAGGATGGTCTTCTGTGTGAGGGTAGTACTGGCCACGTCGAGCCGGCCCATTCGTGCTGAAATCAGCGTGGCTCTACTACCTTGAAAATACTAATGTAAGTAATGTTCTTACTATTACATGCATTTAGTAAAATACTGTCAAAACTGTTCATTTGATATTGGAAACGGGCACTTCAATTTTATTTATTTATGTAAATTAACCAAACTGTTAAAAAAAACAATGCACAACTAAGTACTTACGATTTTCTATTCGAATAATGTTACACAATGTACATAGACAAACACTAGCAGCTGTTCTACTAACTAAACAATTGTTATCAAAAGAACAAAAAAAAATATGCTATTAAATATGTGTTACAATGTGAATTTTATAAACATATGAAAAAATATACGGGATTTACGGCAAAAATGCTATTTTTTAAATATTTGTCTGTCTGTCTTACTATCCATTTATTCCGGCTGACCTCTAGAATAGTTAGACCGATTGTGACACGATTTTCAATGGTAGACATCTGATGTAGTAGTAGTAACTAACATAACTAAATGTAGTAAGGCGATTCACATATTCTGCTAGCGGCACGCGCTCACGCGTCGTAGCGCGTTTTTGGTGTGTTGGACCTGGCGTGTTTTCTATACTAATCGATGTACTTGCATACAATATAAAAATCTGCCACTCCGTGCTACGCGACGTAGCGCGAGGCAGTGTGTGAATCGCCTTACTAAGGCAATTTTTTAGCTTAGCTTTGTTCAATTATTGATTTATAATAATAATCGCGGGTAACACCGCAGGACTCAGTAAATACCCGCTAAATTTCTATACTAATAGATAGTAATATTTAAATTAAAATATACTATGATCACTGATTTCCAAAGTGGATCGAATTGAGGCAGAGATAAAATGACAACAGTTACTTACGACATTTTATAAAACAACACAGAGTTATACTCGAGGTGAGTAGGTAGGGACAGCGTTTTTAGCTAATGAGGAAGATGGCATTTTGTGTAATTTAAGATGCGTAGATAAATTTAATCTAAGTGCAATGGACACTTACATACCTAGCAACATAAACTCCTCAAGACGCTGTACTGATATCAAGGCTTCTGCTAGGAAAGACACTGCATTAGACATGATTATAGATAATGTTCCTTGAAGAGTATTGAAAAATTGTGCTAGAGGGAATACCTGAAAATTACAGAAGATATTATAGTAAATGCCAAATAAAATGACAATTTTTTTTTCGTTTGGCACTTTTTTTAAGTCAACACACATTAGTTCACGAAACTGACATCAAAGAATACTCAGACGCACGGTTCTTTGTGTCCGTTTGTGAAACATGCAATGCGCGGTCCCTTCTAGGAATTAAATTCACAACGCTTATCACAGAGACGACCGCTTTCCTTTTAATTTGAAATACTTACAATATCTGCAGTAACTTGGTATCCAAACAAAGAGTACGTTAGTAATGTGATGTAGAGTGAGAGTCGCTCCGTAAATACCATGAAGCTAAGATATACGCCACGAAGGTATGAAGCTGATGTGATGCTGTTGATTTCATTTTTTCGTGAAAGTGCTACCACTTGTTCAAAAGGTTTCTCCCACGCGTACATTTTTATGACCTGGGACAATAATTATTCAAGTTAATAAAATTTGATAACCGTACATTAAAATTTTAGATGCATTTATATATATCTATACAAATAAATAAAATTAGTGTCTATATGTAATATCAAAGATTTTTACTAAATATACATATATCAAAGTATACCTATGCGGTACGAACAGTCAGTCAGTCACTGCCAGTCAGTTTTTTTATCCCGTTTAATCTCTGAAACGGCTGGACCGATTTTGACGGGATTTTCACTACCAGAAAGCTGAAGCTCTAAAGAGTAACTCAGTCTATTTTTCTAGACTAGCAGCTGGTTATATAATATTTAATAACTATATTTTGGGTTAAATTACTTCCTTCAAATCATTCCATCAAAAGATACAACCATAAAATTCAACTGAGCAACCTTTTAGATGGGAAAGTTTTAGTTGAGTAAATTTTATCTGTCAATAACCGGAATCAAACTCAGAAAATTAAAGAAATGTAAAAATGTTTGTGGATGTCAATGCCTTTATATTCCTTACTCATTTATAAATCGGGTCTCCTTGGTCACTCATTTATACCATAAATATAGGTAATGTAAGTAAACTCACCTGCATGCCACTAATAATTTCGTCCATTATACGTACTCTTTCATCTGTTTTATATGCAGTGTTCATTCGTAATCGTGCAGCTAATTTACTCATGTAAGCTGGGAATATGACAATCAATTTTAATTATATATCTAAATATTAATAAAATTAAATCGTAAAGCATAAACTTTGTACCCCTTTTTCAAAAATTGTGCGTACGAAGAATGAAACTTGGTACTGTTTATGTGAAGGAAAGTACAGACAATGGTCAAATTTCGACTATTGGGCGACCAATAGGATATATTGTTTGTTGAAAAGAGGTTTTTTACTGTAGTATTTATTTAAACTTATATACTATATTATTTTAATCTAATAAAATTCGACTAGGACTTTAGACTTACATAGTTTAAGAGTCCTATTCGAATTTTATATGGTAATTCAATTATTATTATGTTAATTCAATGCTGACGTATCACTATTGTTAGAATATTTACATTAATAGTAAAACTGCATGCATTTCCTCATTGCAATGTCAATTAAATTTTTCTTATACTTCGCTACACATTTTGAAGAAAATATTTAGTTTGTCGTCTGTTCTTGATGTATATATTAACTCATGTTGTACAAAAAACTAAATTATAATATATAATGTTCTATTAGATATTATTTTCATTTGTAAAGGACAAAACAGACGGTATTTGCTATAATAAGTCGATGCTTCTATAAGTAAATAATACCAATATCAACTTATCATCACTAGTTGGTATTTATGTGAGATATAAACATTATACCATAATGTTAAAAAGACGAATAGAATTATTGCTACAAAAGAGAATGGGCAAATTGGTCTATGAGCGGCCATCAACGAAATAGGTATTAAATGAAAGTACTATTACTAAGGACTAACTTTTACTAGGAACGTAACATTGCAGCTCACTTAGAAAAAAAATTACATATAGGTTATTGAACTATACCGGGAGCGTCAAATAAGACAGCTCAGAGATTTTATTGAAGAAGAAAACTTTTGGTTCTTACGTGTACGTATCCAATCGAGACATGTGAGGTCCAGAATATATTATTCTTACATCGTAATTAACCGCGAAGCGCAAAACAGAGAAGCAATTGCTCATTATTATTGCAGTTGTTTAAGTGGAAGGCGCACAATCGGTTGCTGTGCACACTTTATTTGTGTAGTGTGGTATCTGGCATGGGCTAGACATCAAGACGAGGATATTTTATTACCGGCATCAGAACTTAGTGCTATTATTGTACATTAAATGTATTAATGTACAATAATGTATTAATGTGCACTAGAGTTATAATCATAATCATTTATTTCAATTAGGTACAAAGTACACTTTTGAACGTTCTTTTTTGATCGTTCTTTCGAAGTTCTGATGACGTTAGCGTTATTAGTAAATGTATTTTTAATTAAATCTACAAGTCATTTTATTTTATTTCCTTATTTTTAAGACTAAAACTTAGTCATAATGCGCTAAATCAGAGACTGACTTATCTAAAATAAAAATGTGTTAATTCTATTAATAATTACACCACAGATATAAAACAACTTGAGGGTGATTGTAGGGTGATAATATACCAAAAAAAATCAAAATTGTTCCTGGCCGCTGATAGACCAAGCTCCATACAAATTTGCCCATTCTCCTTTATTCCATTTTAAAGAAACACATACTGATTGAGTCTTGTTTATTGAACGGAACTTCATTTAACTTATTAGACAAAATACTTACATTGTACTGGTATAGTCTGCAGGACAATTCCGATGACACCAACGATGGCTGCGTAGCCAATTTTGAGGTATATAAGATAGCAGACAACAATTACTTGAAGAGGCAATAACCAAATGAAATGAGTATATATAAAAGCATAGTCGAAACGGTTAACGTCATTTGATAGTAAATTTACAACTTGACCTGCCGTCGTCTGCGCTAGTGCACCGGAGCTCATACGCATTACCTGCAAATGAAAATAACTGGTAGTAGCAGTAAATAACTAAATACTGGTATACAGAGCTTGTATTATGGGTACGAGACAATTGTTATAAATACATAAACATACATTTTGTTTGTAAATACATACATATTTAGACATAGAAAACACCCAGACTCTGAAGAAAATATTTGCGGATCACACGAACATTTGGACCGAATTTAACCACTAGACCAACAAGGCAGTATGAAAGTATATTAGTTACTGGCTAATCTCTGGTACTGTTGTACCGATTTCATATAAATGGCATATAACTGGTTATATAAGGAGTAACTTAAGCTACTTTTTAAGAATGACTTTGCCCTGCAGCGTTATGACCGGTTCTTTTAGAGTTACAAGAACAACTACGAGTAACACCGCGGTACTAGTAGCTATGGAAAATATAGCATTAAGCTATATTTTCACAAAATGCCAGGAAGTCAACTTTTCTGATATGTCCTAACATAGTACAGGCATAACATGGTAAACGGTGTTTATACAGAAGACCAAACTAAATTGACAGCATAAGTGCTGTCGTCTTTCGTTGGTGAGTGTGAGACCGGATACCCAATCATTCACAATGAGATTCTCATACTCATACTCCTAGATTCTACTTATATTTTCCAGCAGGCAGAGCAGAATCACTTATATTGTGATACTTGTTAGGGTTCCGTAGCCAAATGGCAAAAAACAGAACCCTTATAGATTCGTCAAGTCTGTCTGTCTGTCCGTCCGTATGTCACAGGCAATTATTTCTGAAACTATAGATCCGAAGCTATACTGTTGAAATTTGGTCAGTCGATGTATTCTGTGAACCGCATTGCGATTTTTACATAAAAATAGAAATAAAACAATACATTTTGGGGGTCCCCATACTTGGAACTGAAACTCAAAAAATTTTTTTCATCAAACCTATACGTGTGGGGTATAGTTTTGATGAAATATCTATGGATAGGTGTTCAAAAATGATGTTGAGGTTTCTAAAATCATTTTTTTCTAAACTGAATAGTTTGCGCGAGAGACACTTCCAAAGTGGAAAAATGTGTGAAGTTAGAGGGGGGGGGGGGGGGCTCTAACTTCTAAAATAAGAGAGTGATACAACTAAAAAAAATATATGTTGTACATTACCATGCAAACTACCAACGAAAATTGATTTGAACGAGATCTAGTGAGTAGTTTTTTTTAATACGTCATAAATCGCAACACGCAATTTACCTTTCATCCAATCAATACACTAGTATACAAACATCGATGAAAGTTACAACGAACTACAATAACTTTTATATGATGTTACTTGCTGATACGGAACCCTTCATGGGCGAGTCCGACTCGCACTTGGCCGCTTTTTTTTCTCTTTTCAGTTCATTACTTTTAAGGAGTCGGGTTTTTGGTTTCCTTAATAACTATTTTATTTTAGTTTTAACTTACCTTTCTATAAATAAGTGAGCAAGCGGCAATGCGAACTTTCATGCCAAATTGTTGAGTGGAATATGTCCCGTGATGATTCAGGAAACCGATGATGATTGAGATCAGGATAACTGAAGTTGCACAATACACTGCTTGCTGGTATGTCATATTTGAACCTGGTTCCCAGTACGCAAGCATCATGCTTAGGACCACAGGTTGGAACGGTCTGAAGGACAAATATTCGATATTAAAATCAGTGTAAGATAGACTGTAAGATTTATAAAGTTATAACTGAGATTCATTATCACTCAAAACTAATAGGCGTAAAAACTGCAATGCGCCCTAAGTGTGTATTTTTTAAAAGATAGGAAAAAAATGAAAAGTTTCGTAACAAAATAATAACTAATTACCAATAAAACATTTTCACGTCAACCATCAACTATAGAATCCCATATATTACTGAAGTGCCAATAGTAGGTAGTAGATAAAGATAGTTTATGAGTAGATTAATTATTTTTATTAATTGTCAGTTTCTCGAGTGTAGGTTCACATCGGGAGTCTAGTTACAATATGTTAGCAAATACCTTGTATAACAACGGTACTATATTAATAAAAGATAAAAAAGTAGTACGCAACAATAGTAGTTAGATAAAAGGCCGCTACCGACCGGTCGAAATGGAAATCAATAGGGGAGGCTTACGTTCAGCAGTGGACTTCTTACGGCTGATATGATGATGATGATGATGAAAAGGTTATTATTATTATTTAAGTTTAAAGTGCAATTAAATGTAACTTGTGTATAATACTGTCGTGTACTGATTGCTCACAATGGTATCATCAATTATATAATAAATAATGAAAAATAAAAATAATTATTTACTTGAAGATGAGAGCCTGTATAAGGAACATGATTCCAGAAGGAGCATAACTCATCCAAAAGGCCTTGGTCATTGCACGAAGTAAAGATGGTTTACGGTCCTGTTGGTTCGCAAGTGCAATTTCTTCCAGCCATTTTCTGTAACAAAGTATCATACTTTTAATTAGCTGTAATGGTTTGTTACCTATCATGTTCTCTTGGTACAACGTATTCTCTAACCAGGCTATTTTGACCCATTGGTATGATTAGGTATGTATCAACATGAGAACAATGAATAAATAGTATAGTCGACATGTTGAAAATGGTACAAAATAGAGATACTGCTCTTAAAATTATGTGCGATAGCTCATTGGATCTGGAATGACGCCTCGAAAAATGTGCCAAAAGCGTGTATTAGCACATAAAAAATTGCAAAAGTTATAAACAATTAAAGATGAAAAAAAAATGGCGTTGCGTTTTTTGCCAATATTTCATAAGCTATTAATATACAAGGAATTTCAAAAAAATATTCTGAAAGAGGAGAAAATTTTCAATACTAAACTTCTAACTCCATTATTTATAATTTTAATTTAACGCTGAAAATAGGTCTTCGCGCGACATTTTTAGGTTGTACGCGTGGCGTCAAAAGCGAGTACTGCACATTAATAAATTTATTTAAGGTATTGAATATTTGTTTTTAAATTTGAAAAAATTATGGTGTGTTCAGAACACTATAAATAATTTATTCCCGTTGGAAATTTTACATAAAGTTAATTTTTCAACAAGTTAAACAATTGATAAGTAACAAAATTTTTTGGAACTACTGTCTTAAATTGTAAGTGAAAAAAACTGTTTTGACGCCACGCGTGCAACCTAAAAATGTCAAGCGCAGACCCATTTTCAGCGTTAAATTAAAATTATAAATAATGGAGATAGAGTTCCGGGAGTTAAGAGTTTTTTATTGGAAATTTTCTCTTCTTTCAGAATCTTTTTTTGAAATTTCTTAATGTTAATGAAATATTGGAAAAAAAAGAATTGCCATTTTTTTATATCTTTAATTATTTATAACTTTTGCAATTTTTAATGCTAATACACGCTTTTGGCACATTTTTCTAGGCGTCATTCTGCATCCAATGAGCTATCGAACATAATTTTAAGAGCAGTATCTCTATTTTGTACCATTTTCAACTTGTCGACTAGACTAAAAGATGAAAAGGTAAGTAAAGAAAGAGTAAACTATATAGTAAGTAAATTGTGAAAAAGAATATGTAGATATTGCGATCATTATGATATAAATAAAATAATTAAAACAATATTAAGAACTGTTGAGTCGCTTAGAAATTAAAAGATTGTATTTAGTTTGAGTACTAGTAAGTATGCTACATCACCATAACATGTCTAACAAAATGGGTGAGTACTTTCATCATGTGTAAGTAAATAAAAAAATAAAAAAAACATTTATACATAAGTATTTAGACAACTATTTTTCTACAACAAGACAATATTGATTCAGTTGCTAGCTAACCTTATGGGTAATACAAATATGTATCAAGTTGCTAATAGCACACCTCCATTTATAGATAATAATATATTATGTTAAAACTCAACTGCCTCGTTGGTCTAGTGGTTAGCGTATGCGACTGCTAATCAAGAGGTCTCGGGTTCAAATCCCGAGTCGTGTTTTTGGGATTTCTTAGGAAATTCCTAATAGCTGCCCGGAGTTTGGAAGTTTGGCGGTGATATTCACGCCCGTGCCTCGGAGAGCACGTAAAGCCGTCGGTCCCGGTTGTCATGAATATCTATGGCAATCGTTATTGGGAAGTCAGTGCCCTCAAATATACTGACAACTAGTTCAATCTTCGAATTTCAGTTCTCCTTTAGGGTTGCGGAGTTCCGATACCAGTCGCTCCGTGGAAAAACTGAAATTCAGGTAAAACCGGTTGAACTAGTAGCCGACCCCAAATAAACTTGGGAATAAGGCTAGGAAGATGAATATATTATGTTAAACTGATCTACTAAGTGTCAGCTCATGAGTTTACATAAATAACATTTCTTTCTAAGGAGCTAAAGCTTCTTTTCTAAGGCCTTTGACTTTTAGTAAACAAATTGAGATAAGATAATTCTTATCTATCAACATCTATCGAAATTATAAATAAACTTTAGTACTATTACTTCGGGGGTGCTTTTGGTGTAGTTATATACAGTTTATGTGGTAAAAACTTTGAAAAATAACGTACATACGTATTTACTAAAAGGTTAGATGTCTTGTAATTCAACCGTACTGTAATAAGTACATTATGTTTAACTAATTGACGTGACCTTAATAATTTAAATAATAAAATAATTAACAATAATAAAATAACTCTTATAAAAAAATATGATATGACCATTGTTAAATTTATCATATTAACATGACATCAATGACTAAATACTTATCTGTAATTGTCTTCCTACTTCAGATTTAGACAATCGCTTTAAAACCAAAATTTTGCATAATGAGTATTAAAAACGAAATATACAGGAAACTAATTATACCTACTCGTATATCTTACACGAGTATTGTGTTGTTACTCAAATTTCGGGTAACTAAACTAAATTAAAAAAATATGTAGAAACAACAACAATAAACAGAACAGACATGACTTTAGATGTTACGGCAAGTCTATGCAATGCCAGCATAAGGTTTATTGATCGTGTATTATGACAATTTTATTTATTTTATTTGTTCATAACAGTTGCAGATTTTGGATGTCATATCGATATTTGATTAGAACTTACTATATTTTTTTAATTTAGAATCATAGAATAGTATCATAGAATATATATCATAGAATCATAGAATAGTACCTTATTTTTAGTATATTATTTGTAAATTTAAATCGTGTCCTATGTATAAGTGTAAGATTTACTTATATTCCGATATTTTTGTACGAAGTTTTACAAGTAAAGATATTTTACAAATTGCACCCCTATAACCCCAAAGCTAACAAAGTTATTTAATTCGTTATAAAACTCTTTACGTAGAAAATTGTCCAAATTACGAAAAAAACGTAGTCCGTTGGAGCAAGGTCTGAAGAATATGGAGGGTGACGAATAGTTTCTAATTGCAGTTCCTGTAGAGTTAAAACGGTTTCTCGTGCTGTATGATGTCTCGAGTTATCATGGAGCAATAATGGTGAAGATAAATTCACGAGTCGGTGCTGTTTCACTGCAAGTTTTGCTATCGGCACAGTAGACATCTGCCGTTATTGCTTGAAGAGATCGGAAAAAGTTATAGTAATTAACACCACGCTGAGACCACGAAACAATTACCATTACCTGTTTATTAATAAGCTTTGTTTTAGGACACTGTTGCAGCATTTGACCTGGGGTTAGGCATTACAATAAAAAGCGTGTAAAAACCATTTAATATTTTACAATTCTATTCTTGAAATAATACCAAAGATGATATACCTCAGCTTCCTAATTACTACAAATATTTAAAGGTGTCTGGGGGTATGATTGGCCCTTCGGATTGGTCTGGCCGCATACAAAGGGTCTTAAAATAGTATCTACCTTAGATAATATGTATAAAATTTAGGTTTGCTACTATAACGTAGTTTACCTAATTTTTTCACAACTTTCAAGACGTCTGGCAGAAGTAATGGCCCACGGAAAGCGTCTGGCAGTAATGAATTTTAATTTTAAATAATATTCTTGATAAAATATGTAAATACTAGCTTTGCACTTTTAACGTAGGTAAGTAAAGTTTTTATCCATCTGTACTTCGCGCTACCACAGAAACGGCCCCGCTTTCAAGCTATTGGGTGCAGGGTACTCATACATCTTAACAAGACATTGTACTAATAATTCTGAAAATTTCAGCTTTGCACTAATGACGTAGGTCTGGCGGCTCTGGGCTCTTGCTCTATAGGTATGTCGATTTTCTAAGATGACTGGATTAAAGGGTTCTGAGACATGAACTACGGAACGTTAAAAACATAATGAGACTTTTCGTTGTCTATGGACAGGAGTTGACTAGTGATTGATGTCAATGATAGTAAAATAATTAAAATTGAATGATACATCATTCACAAAATGCAATTCGAAAAGGAAAGCTACGTAGTACGAAACAGATCATTTAAACGTGTTTAGATTTAAAAGTGTTGTTAGGGCAAATAATTATTATACTACACCTGATCGGAACAGTAGTCAAAATTCCCTGAAAATGAAAAGAGAAAGTTAGTCTTTTCCTTGACCTAAATAAGCGGGAGGAAAAAATGTATGAAAATCCATTTCTAACGTGTTTTAGTGGGAGAGAAAGTTGTATGAATTTTCATTTCTCATGTGTTACCTTATCTATGGCGCGCGCCTGCCCAAAGAGTTTTCATATAATTTAAATATGGAATCTCCGTGCCACTGACATCATTTTGTGAAGAATAAAAAAAAAACAAAAGAAGCGCGAAATATTTATAAATATTATGTCAAATTCTAAGCTAAATTGTGTCGTACGTTTTGATTTTATTCTATAAATACTTTAAATGTTCCTCATAGGTGTAGTATAAAGCACTGTGTAGCACTCGGGTGAAAGTCCCATTCCTACCTCGGGAGTACAGTGGCCCTAGGCTGCGCCTTCGGGCCACAAACTGCTCCCTCGCTAGTAATCGGTTCCTTTCCTCCCTCGGTGAACAATGTACTATTGACTCTCTTGTTAGTTTAGTAGTTCACGTATGCGACTGCTGATCAAGAGGTGTCGGGTTCGATTCGTGGGTCCAAATGTTTATGTAATCCGCAAATAATTGTTTCGGAGTCTGAGTGTTTTGAATGTATAATATGTATGTATTTACAAAAAAACTATGTTAATTTATTTATATCAGTTGTCTAGTACCCACAATACAAGTTCTACTTAGTTTGGGCCTAGATGGCGTTGTGTGTAAGATATCCGAAAATATATTTAAAAAAACATTCTACTCATACCACTGTGTAAAATGTAGAATATAGAGTTTCAATTATACCGTTTATTCTATTGGTAACTTTTGAGTTTCAAAATTCTGAATCAGGTTTCAAACAAAACTTCATACTAAATTTATTCGCAGTGAACGGCGTTTGAGATTGATTTATTAATAGAAAGTGACTATACTGTCGATTGATATTCAATACTTGGGAGCCATAACTTTGGTGCAGTACTATTAAATGGAAGTACGTTATTTTCTTGTTTATCCAATGCAAAATTTTATACGAATTTCACGCTATTAACTTCGATAAATTTGATAATTCACTAAGGTATGTAATGTCAACGTAATTTACTCCCGAAATGAGTTAATGATATTGCCATATGTAGAAAACCTATAACCTAGACTTGGAAACTTGAAATTAGTCAAGCCAATAGATTGATTTACAAAGCATCTCCGGTTATAAGGTAATTGACCGTCTAGTAAAATCACTTTTCAAAATCATTAAATATCTCTCGCAACAATCTCTTTCTCACTTTTATCTGTTTAGTACAATATTTGAGGTATTGAATTTAACATCGCATTGGTTGATAATTTAGTAGTTCTATATTTTTTTTTAAATACGATCCTGCTAAAGTGACTCTAATCCTAATGGAAATCATTTATGGAATCCAAGAGTATTGTACAGCATACTGATAGCGAATGCAGAAAATGCAACAATACAGCATGGTTAAAAAGTCCTACAATGACATCATTCATGCTGCCATAGCCTGAATGATGTCATTGTAGGACTTTTTACACTATATTGAAGAGATAAGAAGAACCATCTCGAAGTGTGAAAAATTGACCATAAATTTCCTTAAAAAACCTTTAAAATTCATCATTCATCATTCACCAAAATATATAATTTTCGAGTATGTACAACATTTTACCATATTTTACTCAGATATGAAAATTAAGAACTATTAGAAATCGGTAAAGTTCACCCCGTCTACTAAAGCTATCTTCATAATGTACATAATGTAGTTTGTACGACGTCAGAGCCATTCTTGCAGGTACTGGAACCTCCATTTTCAGATGGACACTATTTCAACTTTTCTCCTAGATGGAAATTACATTTTCATAAAATTACCGTTATTGATGGAAAAGATAATTTACTGTTGCCTATGATTGCATTGCGAGTCATGTTAATTTTAACTGGGTAAGGGCAACCTTCGAAATAAAAGTGAAAGCAGTTTGGATGTTTGTGAATAAAAACGATGTTTAACTGGTACTGTGCGCTAGCATGCATTCCCTTCCCATTTCGATCGATGACATACTAACACGTTCTTCGATATGTGCTTCTAAAGTCTCTACCATCTACCGGTTTAGTTCAATGTAAACAAGACGAGATTGATTTCCTTAACGCTTAAGCCATAGGCCAAATCCATTACATTAGACCGGTGAAATTCTAAATGATCTATTGTTTTTGACTGATCGCGACAATTATGTCATGGTTTTTAGATTTTGATTCGTATTGTTCTTCTGAATATTTATAGTTAAAAAAGTGTAATGTGAAATTAATAGATGAAAATATACTACAAAGGCCCAAAAGCCGTGATTTTTTTATAACCTTTTTAAGAGTGTCAATATGCCTTCAAAGAAAATGCAATTCACGAAGCCATAAAATAAAAAGTTGATTATCATAAGAATGCCATGAGCATTAAAACTCGTAGTTAAAAGACATCGACGAAAGAAAAGAAAGTAAAAGCTGAAAGTCGATATCTCAGATAACATATTTAGATTTTGATAACATCTTGTCACCAGCCCGTTTACATATATCTTCTTCTTCTTCTTTAAAAAGACAACTCCCACATTAGGAATATAAATCCTGTGTCGCGGGGGACTTTACAAACATACATGAAACGGACACAGAGGACATCCGGACTCAGAACAACAATTTGCTAATCACACAAAGTGCTGTCCCACGTAGGATTCGCACCCACGACACTTGGCGAAGTAGAAAGCGGCGTGGCGACCGCTTAAACCACTGGGCCAACCGTGCAGTTTAATATGTAATTACATAGTCAATAAAGAATAAATATCTCCTACAAATCAGATCTCTATCAAAACTAATTAATACGACACTCTATGCAGTTAGTGCGATATTTAAATAAACCAAAGACGATACGAATTAATTTATGTTTGTATAGTTGTTGCTATTGTAGGCTTACTTAACTTATATAACTAGAGCCTGCAAGGTCTCTAGTTATGTAAGTATGTACCGCGTGGAAATCCCCATTGGACTCTCACCCCGCCGGGGTTTGCGGTGGGGCGGTGTGTCGGACTCGAACCGACTAAAACCACACGGTGTGCCTTCTTTGCGCCTTAATTTTAGGAGGGGTCCAGGAAACAAATCTCCTTCTGGACTCCTCCCAGCGCCTTCAAGCACTACGCGGGCGCCATCTCCATTCAAACTCTCGAATTGGGAAATACTATCTGAGTTAAACTTCAATTTATGTCAAGCAACCATTCGTTGTTGATTTAGTATTGGCTTGAATATAAAAGTATTATTTTGCAATCAATGTCAAACTGCAATATGCTCAATCTTACGTCACATTATGTCATGTTGATAGAATTTTAGTAGCTTTAAATAAATATTTGCGTGTTTGTACCTTATCACGTATTACATGCATTCTACGTTTTATAAACTATTCGAATTTTCTCTTCAAACTTTTTCTTCCTAGACTTTATATTCAAGATTATTTTGGGTCGGATACTAATTCAAGTTTTACAGAATATAATTTTTTCGGATTTTTTATCCAATATAATTTCGATTGACATCGGACCTCCGCAACCTTGAGGTTCGCTCCGCAAACTGAAATTCGAAGGTTGAACTAGTTGTCAGTATATTTCACGGGCGTTTTCTGGTTTATGGCACTTTATGGTGCCATAGACCAGAGGATATTGGTGGTCAGAGCCATACGCGGATATCGCACGGTGTCCACCGAGGCTACGTGCGCCTTGGCTAGAACACCCCCGTGGGATTTGGAGGCGGAAGTACTTACCGAAGTTTATCGGCGAGTGGCTGACTTTCGGGCAGAGAGCGGGTTTCGCTCTCCGCCTAAAGATATATGCGAGTAACGTAAAGCCGCTCGCCGAGTCATGGTGAGATGGTCGTTTCAGCTGGAGACTCCACGTGCTGGCTTCGCCACCGTGGAGGCTCTCCAGCCGGTCATCGCCGAGTGGGCAGGGCGGCAACACGGGACCCTTTCCTTCCGACTGATGCAGGTGTTTTCCGGACACGGTTGCTTCAGAATGTACCTGCACTCGGTCGCTAGGAAGGAATTGAGTCACGCCTGCCACAGTGAGGATACATACGCTGGCGGTTTGCCTCGCATGGGCGCCGCAGCGTCAGACCCTAACTGTAGTCATCGGAGTAGATCTCTCGCTACCGGCCGACATTTGTTCCATGACCGGTAGCGACAGTAATTTTACCGCGGTCGCACCTTTCTTCGAAGACGTAATTTCGCAGAAGGAGGCGGCGGAGAAGGCCCGAAAGGACAAACTTCACTCGGATCCGATTCGACGCCGGCGAACCTGGCGGTGGAGTGCGTCATGCCGCCCTGAGTGAGGCCGCGGATTGGTGGTTGGAGACTGGCAAGACAACATTGTGGCTACCTATTCTTGCCGTTGGATGATTTGCATGACATGATACCATGAGCATTTCCGTGTATCGGAGGTCACGTTAATCAGTCGGTCCTGGTTGTTAGCATAAGATTGCAGTCGTGAAGCTTCCTTCCTTGTCTTCCGCAACCTTAAAAATACCCAATGGCAAAATTACGTAGTCACAACGTGTCTTATCAGTACCCAACCCGCACTCAGCCAGCGTGGGGACGTATGGCCTTAACCCTCTCCTGAGAGGAGATCCGAGCCCAGCCGCGGGACATTATGGGTTGTTGATGATTGATGAAAAATTGCAAAAACATACATCAACATACATACAACAACATCAGCAGTTAGTGGCACCAGAATAAAACTTAGCATTGATTCTTATATTGAAAACTATGTTTATCGGGCAACGTTCAGTCTATTATGAGACTAATACTTGTTTGGGAGCAGAGAACATAAGAGACCAATTCTGTATTCAAATCATTGCGTTTTCGAATGAACTTGCTCAAATGAAATAACATTGTGATTTATTATATACGAGTATACATATGTAAATAGGCTGTTTAGGGAAAAGCTTCTGAAAACGAAGACATACGATATAGTAGAAGTTAGAAATAGATCGTATACCTTGAATAATTTGTAATGTCCGATGCCTATTACCAGCATTCTTAGTATTTCCTCCCATTCATTATGACTGGTACGAGTTGATCTCAACGGAAGTGTCCATCAATGGCTCGTAACAGTCACGGTTGCGAGGCATTACTATTGCGAAGCGCAATAGCTTTGGGTAAAAACTGCAGGCTTAAGATATGAGTAGCTGTAGGTTTCTATAACATATGTAATCCTAAAACACATAAACAAAATCGAGTTAAATAAAGGTGCCTGTATTATGAAAACGAACTTATTGGTTTTCGCTCAAAAATATCTGTAAGTGATATAATAGAAGTGTAGTTTACTGTGTTAAACGCAATAGTATGTATTTCAATATTGTGTTATAGACAACCTTTAGGTATGAATTCAGAGAGTCGCCAGCGTTTCAACGCACCTGGTCGATCGTCTTTGCCTTGTCCTTATTTGAGCTCATCATGATTATGAGGTAGGTACATACTTTGTTTTATATCACATATCTTATCTAATAGCTCATTATTATTAATGAATGTGGCGTGTCTTAGCAAATTTGTGGGTGACCTTATAGAGCAGGTAACTTTTAGATGCCTGTGTTTGTATTTTATGATTCGCCATAAATATAGGGTACCTAAATAAAAAAGAGGTTAAAAAAAGCCCTGACCACCACCTAGTCACCACCTATTTTTTTCGATATTTGTTGGGCCATTTTTTTGTACCCCCTACCCCCAATGAACAAAAAGTTAATAATTTTCTTAGAAAATTCACTAAATCTAACCATTTTTTATCTCTACATTCATTTATTACGTTAAACGTCATATTTTGCTAGTTCTGAAACCCCCAACTTCCCCTAAATAAAAATAATAATCTAACAAAACTGTTCAATATACCGAACGATGTCCAATACCGAACGAAAACCCATCCAATGCAAAAAATCATGAATTCATGCTATTATAAAAAGACTTCCTTGAAACAGACAGGCATAGTTTTTTGAATCTCTGCAATAAGCCGGAGACACGCGGTATACGGCATGTAAGTTGTTCATGAACCGCTTGAATTTATTAATTTGTCTGATATATTTGACCGTTTCATTTATACCAAATAATGATTAACTTGTTTTACATACACACATATATAACTCCTCAGACATTGTTAGATGGAATGGGCCTTCAAGACATCATCTAAGTAAGATTTGAGATTTTACGTCACTAAAAAATTCATCACTGTCATTACTAATTTAAAACCGACTAGACTCGACTCAATTATAAGTTCACTGGGAAACTCATCTTACAATTAGGTAAATAATTAAGTAGTTCGCACAGAAATAATCAGACATACGTTTATTGCTGATCGTTGTAGACTCGTCAATTAGTATGAAAATAGATTTTTAATTTTTGTCTGAATATTTAATTATTTTTCCAATTTTTGACAAAAAAGCCCTGATTGTATTTAAGGTAAGGTAAGGTTGGAGCAAATACTGGTAGGGTGTATGTACTTACAACAATTTAAGTGAATCAATATGTTTCCGTATTTATGAATAAATTTTAGTAGTATTTTTTCAAACTCAGGGTCAGTATTAGGCTTCATAGTTATTTATTATCCAATAGATTGTTCTTTTACACCATGGCATACCATGGCATTAATAAATAATATTAGTGAAATGTGTACAGTTCTTTTTAAGTAGGTACATGATGATAATTACTATTTTATTATCTCATACATCTGAGGTCATTGACTAGCAAGAAACAACTACCTAATTATATTTTCGCATGGGATTATTAATTTAACTACAGTGGGTGCGACAAAGAAACTTGAATAATTATCTCACTTCAACCTTGTACCTATATAATAAATGACTTTTCAAAAATAACGTTGTAACTTTGAAAATGTTAATATGGTAATAATATTTTAAACTATTAAACAAACAGAACTCTGTTTCGTATTGAATACGTGAAAGATCATTCAGATGAAAATAAAAATTTGCTAATATTTAATTGAAAGTCTATTGCTTAGCATATGCGGCTGCCGATCAAGAGGTCTCGGGTTCGATTCGTTGGACCAAATCTTTGTGTTTTCAATTAATATGTATGTATTTACAAAAAAAAGTAAATATCATGTATCAACTGATCGACTAATCTTCTCGTGACTTAAGGCTTGCCTTTTCCTAGCATCATCATCATCATCATCATCAACAGCCTTTAACAGTCCACTGCTGGACATAGGCCTCTCCTTTGAAAGGAGGTTTTGGCCTTTCCTAGCATAGAGAATTAGTATTGTCATTTATCGTGGCTATGCCGCCAGTCTTTTGGGAACTCTACCTACCTACTAGTAAACGATAATGCGGGGGAATTTGTTGATGCTTGTATTTAAATATTGTAAATATTCTTTAAGTTTATATTGTAAATAAATAAATGTTATTTTTAGTATATTTTTAAACTAACATATTATATATATCAGACATCTGGTACCCATAGTACAAGTTCTGCTTAGTTTGGGCCTAGATGGCGTTGTGTGTCAGAAGTCCGAAAAATTTATTTATTTCCATTAATTAATACATAGCTATTATAAAATACATATTATATATATTATAATTTGTTTTAGGTATAATATATAGAATTATACTTCTACATTACCTTAGCATTAACATATTACTAGTTAGTACTTCTTATAGGTATGATCGCTTATCGGTGAAACATAACATAAATGATATGTATTTAATATACATTTGACTAGTACGAATTTTACGATGAGACTGTTCGCAACAATGACCTCAAGAGCTCTTTAAATACCTTCTATAATCCTTGTCAGAGGTGGGATGTTAGCGCATGAGGTTGGTGTTGCCACAAAAGAAATATAGTACATTTATTGCTGATGTTTTCATATGTTAATTAAATCTATACACAGGTACTAATAGAAACAATAAACTTATTATTATTATTATTATTCCTAATACACAAAACCAACCTAAAATAACATCATTAACAGCATTCGTGCTCCCATCTTTCGTTGTTAAGTGTGATACAAGAGGCACAATCATTCTGCATCTGAATGATGCAGAAACATCTCATTAAGCTGTCATGATGTGGGTTACCATGCTGCATTGAATGCACTCATAATGAGGATGGTGGCACCTACTCCTAGACTCTACACATGCTTTCTATCAGGCAGAGTATAGTTATTTTGGTAGGCAATGTACAAAAAAAACTGTTCTGGATTTAAGAGAGTATCGAGAGTTTTTAAAAAGGCTTAGTAATTGCTTTTGGTTGCAAAAAATATTTTTAATGTTTGATAGAGGTGACCCGAGAATAATTTATAGGGAATAATGACATAACAGTGACATGTACAGCTTTAAAAGGTTGAAATAACAAATTTCTTAAAATATTATTAATCAATTTTCATAATTTACGATCATTTTTTTCATTGTCTTAACAATTTGTGTTACGTTACTCCTATGGACCGATTGAATAGTCTTTCAATGCATATCATGACTTATTTTTTACATGACAGTTATAACCACATTATTACATGTGCATAGCCTCGAATGAGAATGTGGACACAGCGGTCTTCAAAATGGTTTAATAGAAAGATTGGATTTACGATTACTCTTTATTGACACATAAACGGTGAGTAAGCTTCAAACATCACTGTCCCACTGCAAGCATACACTACATTACAGTGAATAAAGGAGTTAACAAGTGTAGCATTGCTTTTATTAATATTTTCCACTCGCACCGACTGAATCACCTTTGTTATTGAGTGCAGCTCTTGCATCATGACGGACGTACAACTCCGTACAAGAACCGAAACATGCTCACTTAATCACATAATTTGTCTGTTTAACTGAATTAAACTATTGCTATTCCCACTCTAAGCGTTTTGTAAAATACTTCATCCAAAAAGGTTCATCCATCCATTTTTACATTGTTTTAGTAATTTGACTTTATGCCAAGATAGAATATAATATTAATTCATTTTACAACCTATATCATACATACCCTTAACGTCTCTCTGCTGATCTCATGTCTTTTCTCAGTCTTGACTTGTGTGGATTTGAATATCCTTTAAAAAGATCTGAAATGAATCTCTAATCTATATTTATCTACATACCTAAATACGTATTATTTTTTATACATATGTAGATAGTAAGTAAAATGACTGTGAAATAGAAATGAGCCTAGACACCGCATGCGACCGATGCAGTATAGTACATTCACAAAACGGTACCGTTATTCTCTGACACACAACACACATTTACGCTCATGACATAGTTAAGTGTAACTTAAATATTCAAATAAAACATGTTAAGTAACAGATCTTGTCACTCCCTTTAAATATATACAAATGCAGTCATTATAAAACTGGTTATCATGTAGAGGAATTTATATGTACATTTTTTTTGGTATCTATGAAAGTAAAAGGAACTAACGCTATACAAACGCATAAATAGGTCTGAGCAGGTTGCCACGTTTCTGATAAGCATTCTAGGAACGTAGTACATTCAGTTATAAAGAAACCTCGTTTGAACAAACACCTACTTAAAAAAAAACTTCCCAGGTAAAAAAAATCTGTTATTTCATAAAATACAATTAGTCCATTGAAATGTAAAATTTTTTTGAGCTTAGCATCCATTTCTCAGAGGACTCTCAGATGATTATTTAGGTATTAAGGAGATGTAAGTCTAAAGTTAAATTCAAGTTTGTGGAGTTGAAATCCTTTTCCCCGGAACGCCATCTTTAAAAAAAGCGGCCAAGTGCGAGTCGGACTCGCCCATGAAGGGTTCCGTAGCAGCAAGTAACATCATATAAAAGTTTTTGTAGTTCGTTCTAACTTTCATAGATGTTTTGATAATAGTGTTTATATGATAATAATAGTTTTAATAATAGTGTTATATGATAATAGCGGTATATGATTTATGACGTACTAAAAAAACTACTTACTAGATCTCGTTCAAACCAATTTTCGTTGGAAATTTGCATAGTAATGTACATCATATTTTTTTTTTAGTTTTATCATTCTCTTATTTTTGAAGTTACAGGGGAGGGGGGTTACCAACATTTTACCACTTTGAAATTGTCTCTCGCGCAAACTATTCAGTTTAGAAAGAAATTATATTAGAAACCTCAATATCATTTTTGAAGACCTATCCATAGACACCCCACATATATGGTTTTAATGAATAAAAAATTTTGAGTTTCAGTTCTAAGTATGGGGACCTCCAAAATTTATTGCTTTTTGTCTATTTTTGTGTAAAAATATTAATGCGGTTCACAGAATACATCTACTGACCGAGTTTCAACAGTATAGCTCTTATAGTTTCGGAAAAAAGTGGCTGTGACATACGGACGGACAGACAGACAGACATGACGAATCTATAAGGGTTCCGTTTGGCAGCGGAACCCTAAAAACGGGTTAAAATGTTGGCAGACAAGTCATATAAACCTTTTGCACCCATTTTTAATATGGTGGCCGGGAGGTTGCTATTCTATTATATTGCTATGTTGCAACCCGGCAAACTTGAATTTAACTTAATAGTAACACCTCCTTTATTTCTAAAAATTAAAATTGCTTTCTCTGGGAAATGTAATCCTAAATGTAACTTTTCAATGGACTAAATTACATTATACGTCGTCGTATGTATACAGTTCATCCAAAGAATATTGAATGCTTCTATTTGCGATTGTTGCTGGTAAAAGTCATTTGAGGACTGTTAATGGTATAATATTCCCAAAATATCGTGCTGCATGTGAAGAATATTCCTCGTTAAGATCAAGACGTGAGTATATGCAGTGTAGCGATAGGTTTAAGAATATATAATGTAACTGTAAGAGCAAAAAATATCCAAACCTAATATATACCTTAGTGAGTAATGTAAGAGTAGTAAATCAGCTCCTGAACAATAAATATGGCTGCAATCGTGTACACTATAATTGTTACTCGCTATCCACCCATAAGTTCACCATAATTGTTGACCCCTACAACGGAACAAGTCTGAAGATATAAGTTCGCTATAATTAGTGACCCCGACACTGAACAAGGACCCTACAATTGAACAAAGAATATGAACAACGAAGAAACCGAAAACTGAACAATGAAGAATCAAATAATCGCGCCTTCTAAAGGAGAATGTATAGTGAACTTGTATGGCAATATTGCATAAAGGACCAGCCGTGTTTATGGTTCACGCAGTCAGGCTATCGTTGCCCTTCAACAACAGCAATTATCCTCATTCAAGTCTCAGCCAGCCCGGAGCCTCGGCCTCAACAGGTATACCACATCCAGGACGCGACCGCTTCAACCCTGTTACCACCGGACACACCGGATACTTCACTGCAGCACCGCACACCACTTGAAATTCCGAAACTCTGGAATCAGCGGACTTCGCCCCAACTCACTGGGTACTAGCGGCATACAGTTCCGACTCACTGGAACTAGCGGCACTAAGTTCCGTCTCACGGGAACTACTCACTCCTGGCGCAGGCAAGCTCCACGATGGATTACAGATACAGATGACAGATCGTTAACTTTCGTCTTTGAAAGGAAGCCTTTGCAAAATGAGACCCCACGAAGAGTACGACGTCGTGCCTTAATTGCACGGTACTCAAAATGAAATTGCTGACACTTTATCACGAATAATTGGAGTAATCTCTATGCCTTCAACGCTAGTTTACGTCAAAAATTGTGTGCAGCAGAATGATTCAGAGGTGTTTAGACGACAAGACGTATACCGATGATTTCAGATCGCAGCTGAAGTATGATATCAGTCGAATACTGTCGTTACCATGAAGAGAACGTTCAGTGTGCTTAGTGTGAGTTTCAATAAACAAATCGAATGACTTAACCACAACGTAAATCGAGTTTACGGCAAACTGATCGACGAGCGAATACTCGCGAGTGTGAGTGCTTACCAAGTCTTTCGCGTCGATCGGCGTTAACTCACCGTGAGAACGTAAACTTTTTTGTCAATGTTGGCAGCACTATAGAGTCCATGCGATAAACCAACTAAATTAAATAGAATGATTTTCGAACGCTATTTCAATAGAGGCGTTGTATAATCAAAAATAGTCGGGTTACGCTCGACGTCACTTGTTTGATTTGGTTCATTTTTGTGTAAACAATCTATGCGAGCATTAATTGTTATTGTTTAACTCAACGATAAAATAAAATGTAAACAAGTCAATATCAATTTGAAGTATTAGTAACCTTTATGGAAGAGTAAGTACCTAATCAAGATATTTATAATAGTGAATGCGAGTTGTTGAAGTAAACTTGTGATATATTTTGTGTTATTGTTTTCTTTTTGTTAGACATGGAGACCTTAGTAAGCCGATAAGAAATGCAAGAGGTAGGATCGTGGCCATTCAGCATTGGCAGGAGCTTACATCACTGCTTAACAGTGATGGCAGTGATGATACAAAAACCACAGAAAAGTGGAAAAAGGTTTTCATGGTGATAAGTGATCCTTCCCATAATATGTATAACGGAACTCTTTTTATCGCATTATCAATATTTCTTTTAACAAGGTGGATGAACCTATAATCGGGCTAATCGATTAATATCATATATATCAATACATCATCAACACAAAAATTATGTTAAAAACTTTGTTAGTTTTCACTCTCACTACCAAAAGCTAAGTGACAAAGTTAACTTGTTCGAAAGTGAAGGAGTTAACAATACAACTGTCAAAATTGACTAACGTTGCAACTCACACTCACAAAAGCGTCATTCGAGCTCGTTTAAATACTCACTTCGATAAAGTTACTCGACAGTCACGATCGTAATATAAACAAACAATCTCGCACTCACAAAAAATGTCTTACAAACGTTCCGCTAGGTGGCGCTGATCCAATTCAGTACAAATTGGAGTTTACTTTAACGCGATCGAGTCGTTAAAAAAACTCGCACTAAGCACACAGGTATAACTACTTTCGTTCATTCGGTGATAAAATGCTGTTTACATGTATTCCCAAGTATCAACCTTACTCGATCAAGTAAGGTTGATGGTATGTAATTCGCTAAGCGATAATACGATATACTAAGGTTGCTGACTATGTAAATGTTGAAATGTTATTATTAATGTGATTATTATGTAGTTTTGTAAATTTTTCTGACACGTGAAGGTCGTTATTCGTGCGTCATATGTTTGTATTGTATTAATTTTTAGGGTTCCGTTGCCAAATGGCCAAAAACGGAACCCTTATAGATACGTCATGTCTGTCTGTCTGTCCGTCCGTATGTCACAGCCACTTTTTTCCGAAACTATAAGAGCTATACTGTGGAATCTTGGTCAGTAGAAGTATTCTGTGAACCGTATTAATATTTTTCCACAAAAATAGAAAAAAAACAATAAATTTTGATGGTCCCCATACTTAGAACTGAAACTCAAAAAATGATTTTTTATCAAAACTATACGTGTCTATGGATAGGTCTTCAAAAATGATATTGAGGGTTCTAATATCATTTTTTTCTAAACTGAATAGTTTGCGCGAGAGACACTTCCATAGTGGTAAAATGTGTGTCCCCCCCTGTAAATTCTAAAATATGAGGATGATAAAATAAAAAATATGATGTACATTACCATGCAAACTTCCAACGAAAATTGGTTTAAACGAGATCTAGTACGTAGTTTTTTTTTAAATACGTCGTAAATCAAAAACCGCAATTTACATTTCTTTCAATCAAAACTATTATTAAAACATCGAAGAAAGTTACAACGAACTACAAAAACTTTTATATGATGTTACTTGCTGCTACGGAACCCTTCATGGGCGAGTCCGACTCGCATTTGGCCGCTTTTTAGGGTTCCGAAGTTCATGACTTCGAACCATTATAGATTCGTCATGTCCGCCTGTCCGTCCGTCCTCGACTTACCGTCCAAACGGTAAGTGCTAGAGAGATAAAACTTTGCATGAATATGTATCGACAAAGTGCTACATTAAAATTATGAAAAATACCTTTATTTGGGTGTACACACGTAACGTGGGGATGTTTTTTTTTCTTGCGGCTACCCCATCATGTGGGGTATCATTAGATAGGTCTTTTAAAAAGAATAGGGTTTCCAAGACGATTTTTTGATTTAGGTATCCTTTTGCGAGAAATTTCACTTTAAAGGCCGCTTTTTTGTAAAAACAGGGCTTCCCCCCCCCTCTAAAAGCTAAACTGCTGACTCAAAAATTCTGAGAAAATTCGTGATAGTGGTCCATATAATGAACTTTAAAGGAAAACTATAATGGGTCAGACAACTTTGTTGGTTCAGGAGTTATAAAGGCTTAACTTTTACAATGCGCTTACTTAGAAAATGTCATACAAAATTAACGCATTAATACGTAAACATAACAATTATCCATTGGATACGATTTCCAATCGACGTACCATTATGGGTGACTGAGGAACCCTTTCCTGTACGTGGCCTGACACGCACTTGGCCGATTTTTTATTTTTAATGTTATGATTGTTAGTGACATAGGTTATGTTTATAATTGTATATTGTTAATTTAGGATGAAGATTGTGTGAATTTACAACCTTAATTTTTTTCTGGTGGGAAGTTATATTCCTGCGTCATATATTGTTTAAAGTAATTGATGGAATTTATACAGAGATTTGCTCGACCAGCATGTTTCAGATATGAGTCTACTATCACAGTCACGTAGAATTCGGGCAGTCATTTCCTCGTTAAGACGTGATTATATGCAGTGTAGCGACAGGTCTTGGATATATATAGTAGCTGTAAGAGCAAAAAATATCATACCTAATATCGTCAGCTTATTGCAAGAACTCATTAAGTGCAAAAAATCACCAAATACGTTTTTATCTATAATGGCCTAATTTCTACATACTCTACAAAATGCAAAATCACACTAATTTCTAGCTGACCAATTTTTAGTCGTTACGTTTTTGGCAGAAAATCGTTAATTGCAACTTTGAAAGTCAGGCATTTACAAAGATTCACTAAGCAGCACTAGTTATTTTTATTAAATGGATAAATATTTGAAAACAGAATAAATTGCAGAACTCATTTTCAGCATGTAAATAATTTTATCAAAACAAAGTATAGTATAACTTTATCATAAATACACAATATGTAACCTTAATGATTTTTATCGATATTAATATAATAATAATTATAATATTAAGACTTACATAAAATCATTGATTCTTTTATTTTATTTTTTCATTTTGTTGATGACATGATTTTAATAGGTTAATATCGATTAAAAGAACACAGTAACTTCTTGCAGGCTACGTGGTTCCTCGATTGTAGTTTAGTGAGTTAGTAGTGAGTGAAATGCGACAAAACAGCTTGTCTAGGGAACCCGGGGCATAACAGGAAATAGTACATAGCGCGGGCGCGGCATACTGCCTCTCTCGCTCAGTTCGTGGCGAGATACGTTGACTACCACGCCTGTTATTATTATTAATGATTTCTGACATTATAGAAATGGAATAAATCTGGAAACAATCGTGATGGTGGTCCATATAATGAACTTTAAAGGAAAACTCTAACGGATTAGATGGCTTTGTTAGTTCAGGAGTTATAGAGGTATAACTTGTAAAATGCACTTACTTGAAAACGTCATACAAAATTAACGCATTAATACGTAAACATCTATTGGATACGATTTTAAATCCACATATCATTAAGGGTGACTGAGGAACCCTTTCCTGTGCGTGGCCTGACATGCACTTGGCCGATTTTTATTCCATGGATATGCTCATATTACTATTATGTTCCATGTTTAGTTGTCATTGTCTTTCAGTTAATAGGATGATTATATTGTTTGGCATATATGTTGGTAAAAAGACAGTGTATATTGTTTTGTAACTTAGAATTAATATCAAAGAAAAAAAAATAGTGCATAAAAAATATGAATAAGTTGATAAAAAATGCTATGCAATAGCTTTATCGCGGCAGTCCCCGAGTGCCACATTTTTTTTTTTGTTAATAGAATACTACCTCCAGCAATAGTACATCGAGATCGTGATGCAGAAGACTGTGTAGCACAATGTCGGAAGGTTTCAAGTGGAGAGTCGACGTCAAATGTAAGATTTTTACCTGTATGTACGTACTGGTATTTAATATGAATTAGATTAATAATATCTCTCCCTCTCTGACTGGAATAATCCTGAAGAATTAGCTGCAGAAAATATAGAAACTGATAGTGATACTGAAACAGGCAAATCGGACGCCATCTACATTTAGTGAAACCTAGAACATGCTCCTTTTTTGAAGTTGTTTAAAAATGGTTAATAGAGTGACTTTAGGTGATTGGAACCAATCACCAAGGTTAAGCAACGACGGCGCGGTCAGACCTAGATGGGTGACCGTTTGTGGCATGATATGTTGTGAGCGTTTCCGTGATTCGGAGGTCACGTTAAGCAGTCGGACTCGGTTGTTATCATAAGATAGCAGTCGTGAAGATTTATTAATCAGCTGAGATATTTTTTTTGTCAAATAATGAAGTTATTTGTTTCTCTTGCCATAGACGTGCCTTTTCGCGTGATTTTAGGGCGGAGCCCCATAAGTGTGAAAACTGAGCCAGAGTTTTGTGACTTCAAAGGCAATGCGTTATCTACATTTTTTATTTTACCTGACTTTGGATGATATTATTTTGTATGATAGATCGAAGTGGGAATCTTCACAACTTCTCATCTTGACAAGCTCATAGACTTGTTTTGCTGATATTTGGAAATTTAATTAACAATTTGTACTACGACCACCCGATTATAAGAACTTTGTGAGGTATTTATTTATTGCGTGTAATATTATTTACTGAACTGCGACTGTTCATTGTTTATTTATTGGTTTTTGAAAAGCTTCGTTTATTTTGGCTTAAATTCAACAACAAATTTTCATATGATTTACTTTCACAATGGTGAACACTTTAAGATTAGGTTTTTTTTTTTCTTATAAACTAAAAGAAACAAAAGACAGTAACAATGCGCGAAAATGCTGCATTAGTTAAAAAAATGTGTCGCAGCCATTTACGCCTCCTCCGATGGAAATGCGACGAGACGCCAATATATATATGTTAATATTTACACGGACACCACCCATTGACACACTCATTCACTAAGTGGTCAAGGCAATGCTTGTTTTTTTTCTCTTTTTTGTCAATTACAAGTATTACTTCAAACTTTTTGCCTTTCTTGCAATTACGATTAAGTCACGTACAACGAGTATTTCCAAAATATGTACCACAAATACATTCAATTTAATTGATTTGATAAGCTTTTTCTCGCACAGACAAGTTTTTTTTACTTATCTGACTACACAATACAGTGTTGTACAGTGAGCGATTGCCGGTATTTCCTATATACTAATATTAAACATTAACTGTAAAATGTAGGCAATATTAAAAATAGTGACTGTAATTAGTCAATTTCACTGAAAAGGAATCTAGTAATGTATAGGTTATATTGATGTGAAACATCTATAGGCGCACGTAAAATAGATTTCTGGCCTGGCGACTGGCGACGCCTGGCGACGCGTCGCCACGGCACGCTATACGATGGTATATATATACAGTCTATATGCAGTAGTGTGTACCGTGTGGCGTAAATTATAATTATAATTATACTTATAATACAATTACGTCACACCGTACTATTTTAATAATTAGTAATATTTTATTTTATCATTATGACATATTTAGTTCCTATTACAATATGTTATTTTCTGCATATTACTTTTACAAAATAATGGCGATGTTTCACATCTGCCAGGCGTCCCGTGACGGCTCACATTTGTTATTGTTTTTAAAAGAAGTTCATTCAGGTTTAAAAATAAGTAGTCATTAATAAAAGATGTAAACGCCATACAAAAACTACATTTAATGTATATGTATTTAAGTTTTAAGTTTGGTAGAAAATAGACCACTAGATCGCCATCTAGCACTTCTAAATTGTTTAATGCCTATAGTTCCTGTGGCGTACTGCACTCTTATTGATGTGCCGCTGTCATTGTCCACATTATCCAATGAGAAGGTCAGTCCATAATCACAATTGTCAAGTTCGTCTGTTGAATTAACAGGAAACCAACTAGTAAGAAGTATTATTTTACAATCTCCCTCATGTGACAAATAGAATACCAAATGTTATTCCTGTTTTGAGGTTTTCTTGTTGTTCTTTCTAATAATGAATGATTTATTTTAGCAGATTAATGTATTTACTACCACTCCTTTTGCAGGAAAAACTAATGTTTAGTGGTAGACTGTTAAACGCCGTAGATGATGTCTAGAGATAACACTTTGAGAGATCTGTAAATGGTTGTTCTAATCGTAAAAAATGCATATATAGATCTTTATATATATAATTTTTCTGTGAGTGTGTATGTCACTGAACTTCTCTTAAACGACTGGACCGATTTTGATGAAATTTTTTGTGTGTGTTCAAGGGGATCTGGGAATGGTTTAGATTCGCAATTGGACCCGGTAGGTGATGCTGCGATCAAGTTCTGGAATTTTAAAGTTTGGCGGTACGAAGTTCGCTGGGTCAACTAGTATATGTATATATTTGTACAAATAAGCAGTCATTGGGTTAGCTTATTTGTTGTGTGTGTGATGTAAAGTTTACATAAACTTTTAAGCTTTGAACTCACAGTAAAACACTGCAATAAAATAAATTGAAAATAGTCATTGGTATCTTAATATAAAAAGGCTGAAATAAATTTGATTGATTTATTCTAATAAGTAACATTATACATATTGTATAGTAAGTATGAGTGATACTCAATATAATTTCAGTTACACTCAATTTCATTTTATTTAATTTTTATTTATGTAATTGGGATACATTTTGTCCTTTTCGAAGTATGTTTTTTATTTGTAACTTTGATGTCAACTTTAAATATGATGCAGTAACGGCCCGTTTACGACCTTACCGCTGTGAGCGGCAGCTAAGAGCGAAACGCCGAGCGGTAATATCAAAAGTATAAAAATGTACAAGGCACGCCACGAGTCGCCGCTCATAGCGAAAAAGCTAGCGGTTTTTGCCGAGCGAATTGCTACAGTGGCGAGCGGTGTGGAGAGCGGCAGGAACAAAGGCACAAGTTAGTATGTGCGACGCCACGAAACAGAGCGGCGTGGACAGCGGTGCAGGAGTGACGGACTCAGCGGCGTTAATAAAAACAAAACATTTTAGACGATTTTATGACGGTAATGGATACCGAGGCTTTTATAACAGAAATTTCAAATAGACCGCCTATATGGATGTCAAGATATCCCCAACATAAATATAAAAAGGTTGTGGGAAGAAAATAAACAATGTTTTCCGGAATATAATGGTACTTACGTTTAATTTAAATTGATAACACAAAAACATAGAACCCCAAACGAAGATACTGATATGTTGAAAAAACTACTGGTATGTTTACGTAATGTAGGTGGATAGTTGACAAGTTTTAAAAGTAAATTTTTTTCTCTGTCAGTAGGTACCTAATTAGCAAAACAGTAAACATTTCAGTAGTTTTGCCTGTAGATATAACTACACACGAAACTACTAGTATGTCTTATACGCAATGTAAGTAGTAAAACACTTGGAAACATCAGTTGCTTCTTATAGGTAGGACCTTCGTTTAGTTCACTAAATTGCCTTTTAAGTACCTATCTTTATTTTTAAAAATGTTTGTTGTTTCTAAACAGAGAAGGGATAATTTTGATAACGCCATGATTTTTAACACGTTATGACTACCTAAATACGTCCACCGTGGCCGCTGCAACTAACCGCTACAAGGGTTCGTGGCGTGCAAATCGCACCGCTCACCGACGCCGCTTCGCTTTTCGCTAAGACCAAACTCGTGGCCAGGCCGTAAATGTAAGTAAATGTAAAAAGTGGCCAAGTGCGAGTCCGACTCGCCCATGAAGGGTTCCGTATCAGCAAGTAACATCATATAAAAGTTCTTGTAGTTCGTTGTAACTTTGATTGATGTTTTTATAATAGTGTATTGATTGAATGACAGGTAAATTGCGGCTTAGGATTTATGACGTATTACAGAAAAACTACTTACTAGATCTCGTTCAAACCAATTTTCGTTGGTAGTTTGCATGGTAATGTACAACATATATTTTTTTTACTTTTATCACTCTCTTATTTTAGAAGTTACAGGGGGGGGGGGACACATTTTTTCACTTTGGAAGTGTCTCTGGCGTTAGCTATTCAGTTTAGAAAAAAATGATATTATAAGCCTCGACATCATTTTTGAACACCACATAGATACCCCAAACCCAACACGTATGGGTTTGATGAAAAAATTTTTTTTTAGTTTCTGTTCCAAGTTCCATTTTAGGGGTCCACATAGACCCCTAAAATGTATTGGTTTTTTTTTCTATTTTTATGTGAAAATCTTAATGCGGTTTACAGATTACATCTACTTACCAAGTTTGAAAAGTATAGTTCTTATGGTTTCGAAAATAAGTGGCTGTGACATACGGACGTACAGACAGATAGACAGACATGACGAATCTATAAGGGTTCCGTTTTTGCCATTTGGCTACGGAACCCTAAAAATGTGTTTAATCCTGGCTTTTGAGTTAGATATCAGTAAATTTCATTTCATAAACACAACACAACTTTTATATAATTACCACGATTGACTTAATATTTACAATAATTTATCATAAAATAATATACATATGTTTCGTTTTTGTTCTTTTATAAACCATTAATAAATTTTAACAAAAAAACAAAAAGTAAATAAAAGAAATATTTAGATTTCTCTCAGGAGATAGGCCTGATTTTGGAACTCTAACCACCGATTTCTTGGTCCCTGTACTCCAAGTAGATGGTATACTATTTTTATATTTTTAAATGTATGTTTATTATAATTATATATAAAATTAAATTAATATGTATATAATATATGAAATAAAGAGCATAACAATAATAATACTGACAGACTAAGAATAATATATTAATAAAACATGACTACAAGTTTTATGCACATTGAGTTACACATTATAATTATACACAGAATATCACACATATAAGTAAATTGTTAGAGAATAGATCCAATTAAGAATACAGAGTGCCACCACCCCTATTCATCACGCGGGTGTCGTAAAAGGCGACTAAGGGATAAACTACGCAAGACAACATTAATGCAAAGAGAAGGGAAACTTGAAACCAACCCGTCTGGCCAGCGTGGTTTAGTAGGCCAAAACCTCCTTTCTAAGGATGATGAGATCCAATGTTATCCAAAACGACCGTAAATTTAATTAACAAATTTATAGTGTAAGTTAAATTTTATTTAACCCAGTAAATTATTGAAGAGAAAACCATTAGCAAACTTGATCCTTACGTTGTTCCTTTTAAATTAATATTCAAAAGTTACCACATCACCGCATTTACGCAAGCAGTATAAAGAACATGTGTATGTATGTACCGTTCCGGTGAATGCACAGATCATTCTATGATCTGTGGGTGAATCCATACGAGAAGCGTCAGGGTTAAGAGTTATGCTAAAATCTTCACGTAATGTTTATCATGTTGAAGGTTGGCATGGTTCTTTGTATTGATTGATTGGGTGGATTAAATTTTAATACTAAGTTTATTCGTATTATTTCAGTAGAAAGTGACTCAAAATGCTAAATTCTTAAAATAAATTACTTGAAAGACAAAAGTTTAGAAACATTTCAATCAAACGTAATATGCCTGAATCAGTGTTTATTTTACTTTATCATCTTATTAAACCTTATATACTTTACAGACATTGCCTATCTATGTACGTATAGGAGACGGCAAATATAATCTATATATATAAAAATCAATGCCACTTTTCGTTGTAATTAAAGTCCTTCTAAACGGCTGAACCGATTTTGATGAATTTTTTGTATGTGTTTAAGTATGTTCGAGAATGTTGTAGATTTGCAATTGGTACCAGGTCCAATTGCAAATCTAACACTGCGTGACACTGTGATCAAGTTCTGGGATTTCAAAGTTGGCCGGTACGAAGTTCGCTGGGTCAGCTAGTATAATTTATAAAATAACTAGCTGACCCGGCGAACTTCGTACCGCCCAACTTTGAAATCCCAGAACTTGATCGCAGTGTCACGCAGTGTTAGATTTGCAATCTCTTCCTGACAACATTCTTAAATTTGTTCTTTAGGAGATGGTGTATTACAAAGATTCTATTAAATTTGTTTTATAGATTTCGGCCCTGATAACAAAAGAAACAGTGAGCGAAACTAGTTTGAAAGAATCCGTTTGAGCACACTATTTCCTTTCTACACCGATTGTCAACAATTTCAGGGTCGTAACTTATCATAGAGTGTTTACACAGTACAGTGTGCAGGACATAAAGCTGCCGTACCGCGAGCATGTTAACCTGTCTTTAAAATAGTGTGGAAGAAGGGTAGAAAAAAGCTTACTTTCAGAACAGCTCTCTGCGCTCTTTTGATTTTGATTAAAGAGGTTTTTGCCGCTCGGCTCCAAACTGAGATACAATAACTAAGTTGAGATTACCCTAATGCAAGATAAACTGCTCTTACGAGCTCTTTATCGGCAACATGCCGTAGGTTTTTAAACATATAAATGAGTTTATGTGTTCTTACTAGGTTCTTGCTGCTAATGCAAAGTGTTCCTGAAAATTTAATCTATGGTCAATAGCAATGCCTAAATACCCAATTGCGTCAGTTTTTGAAAGTTTAGAACATAAACACCTGGAATTTTTATCAATACACATATGCGATTTAATAAAATATTTACTTATATACGGACCAAGGTTCCTTATCGAGGGTGTCATATATTTAGTTTTATCCAAATTTAAGTGTCAGAATAATATCATTCAGCCATTTTGAAACGTCATTAAAACTAATCTGTGCATTTGAAAAACCTTTGTTCCATGTTTTCCCGCTAAAAAGCAATGCCGTGTCATCAGCAAATGTCACTATTTTTGCCACTGGAATTGGAAGCTCCATTTGGCACAGCTCATTAATATATATGAGAAACAAAGTTTGGCCCAAAATACTGCCCTCAAGAACCCCATAAACTACCTGAACCTAGTCAGTTATCAGTTCGCCACTTTTTATACAAATAGAACACAGGCTACCTAACAAATAGAACACAGCTATTTGTTAGGTAGCCTTCGAATAGTTTTAATTGTGTATCCCGAATTCCGAAACACTCAAGCTTCCCCAATAAGATTGGTATAGAAACTGTGTCGAATGCTTTGGCAAGATCCAAAAATATTCCAATAACCTTTCTACTTATAAAGATTATTTACTACAAAGTCTGTCAACTCATCAACAGCGTCCGAGGCTTAATTTTATTGGCCTGAAATTCGAATTGAGTTGCTGAAAGTAGTTTGTTATATTCGAGATATTTACCTAATCTCTTATTTATTATACGCTCTAGAATTTTAGACATGGCTGAGAGAATTGAAATGGGTCTATAGATATCGACAGTCTCTATCTCCACTTTTGTGAATCAGACAGTTTCTAGATTTTTTAAAATCGTCTGGACTCCAGAGGACAAGGACAGATTACAAATGTACGTAAAGGGTTTTATAAGTATTTTTCTATTTGATTTCAATATATCTGCTGGAATCATGTCCAGTCCCTCAGCACAATTACATATAGTGTTACACTTACGATTTGCCGTCTCCTACGTCGCGTCGCGAGTTTCAGTACGGTTCTGCAATCTTTCTTAACACCCTACTAGAGAGTGTAGAGCAGCGTCCACAGTCATATAGTGCATTATAAGTTATACAATTTCCTATACGAGGGGTAATTTGATCAAAGCATAGTTCTCACCACTTATAAGGTAAGAGCATATTTCAGAATAATTTATACATTTTTAAACCGTGAAATTAATTTATTAAAATGGCTGTGTAATATGTAATAATTTAGTATATCCTTCTATATTGTCAGCTCACGCGGCTACTCGCTATCGTCAGTACAGTCGACTAAACTGTGTCACGACCGCACGTGAGCTGGAAATGACTTAAAGCTTCCTTCTAATTCATTCACAGATAGTACAGTGAGCGAGTGAACGAATGACTTAGTGACACATACACTACAATTATCAATTTATGTAGACTATTTACAAAAGATTCTATTATTTCTAATCATATGACTCTAACTCATTAACTTTTAAGTAATTATCGTAGGTTTACGAGTATAGTAAATTATAGAATCTGCTAATAATTTGTTATTGTAATAAAAAATAGTCGTGTGGCACTCGGGGACTGACGCGGTAAAGCTATTTATTGCATAGCATTTTTTCATACTCTATCCTTTTTTAGGGTGTTAAGTTTTTTCGTTACGGAATTTCTTGATCCACCCCCGTGCTCAAAGCCCCCGAGAAAAGATATAAAATAGCTTAATAATACCGGGTTTCTTTAGCGGGGCGTGAAAAAGCATTGAAGGCCGCCATAGTATGGGTCGCCAATGCATGCTAGCCAGCAATTTAAATATTTGTCCGGTTTCAAGTAATATTAAACAAAGTGCTCTGAAGCATATAGATGTCTATTTACCGAAATTATTTAGCCAACATACAACTATTACGAGTACAAGGTCAGGAACGTAAACAGATAACTTATTTTTAATAATTTAAACATGTAGTTTAAATTATTCAGTCTCAAAACTGGAGAAAAATGTGAGTCATGCTTACATAGCTATTTTAAACAGTAACTTAAAACCAAGTCTTAAAAGCTTTTATCAACTACGGGTTGCATTATTACGATTATAAATTGAATTATAAAAATGACCTATGAACAAAGGATTAAATCGTGTACCTATTTCTGAGAAAAATACAAAAGTTTTATTTAAAGGCTACGGACGATGCGGAAACATGGGTTGTGTCACAATGATCGGGTCATAGGATCCGCTTGTAATTAGGCTTCTGAAATAAACGAGTAGTAGTAAACGTTATCAGGCATACAAGAGATAAGTTACATACATTTAGACTACCTATATCATTTTATTAGGAGTAAAGTATGAAATATGATTTACATAATATTTGGGATGATTTTTTTTTAATTAATCTGGAGAAATAATAGGTCTAAGCCACGCTGATTGACTGAGTCTAAGACACAATGAAGTAAAATATTGGCCAAGTGCGTGTTAGGCCACGCATAGAATAAAGTTCCGTAGTCACCCACAATGGCACATGGATTTCAAATCCTGCCCAATAGATAATTGCTATGTTTACTTATCATTTCTCTATTAGTTCATTTAATAGTTTGTTGAACTATAAAAGTGATCTAAACCGCTATAGTTTTCCTTTAAAGTTCATTATATGAAGCATCATATTTTTTATAGATTTTAGAGCTAACCGTTCAGCTTTTAGAGGTGGAAGGGACGCACTGTTTTTGCAAAAAATGCGCTTTAAAAGTTGAATACCAGAATCGAAAAATAGTTTTAGCAACCTCGCAATATTTTTAGACGCGAGAACTAAAAGTCATCCTCACTTTATGTTTAAGGGTGGTACCCCAAACAAAAATATTTTTCGTGATTTTATTTTAGTACGTTGTCGACGTAATAAAAACACATTATTATTATTTATGTAAAGTTTCATCTTTCTAGCACGTCCAGATAACTGTTTGGATTTCGAGGACAGACGGACGGACATGACGAAACAACAAGGGTTTCGTCATGTCCGTCCGTCCATCCTCGATCAATCATGAACTACAGAACCCTAAAAAGGGAGTTTCGGTAGGTAAAATCTAACGTGTAATAAGTAGTGTAAAATTTAACGATTCGAAAAGTTTTAGGAATTACTATAGAAACTTCAAAAATCACTGGGGGTAAGTCTGACAAATACGGTAAGTGATCATTGGTGTCGAAGCTAGTACTGCGGATTGCCTAAAACTCAAATACCGATCATCATCTGACCGTCAAGCCAGCACTTCTTGGTTCTACCACTTTAGGTGGCTGCTTCAACACGTGTCCATACCAGCGAAGGCGACACTCTTGTGACTTGTCCGTAATGTCACGGACACGAAGACTACCGCGAATAAACTTCACAAGGTTTATCCGCGTGACTCCACACATCCACTACAACATATTCATTTCCGTGACATGCAGCTCCTTCTTGTGTCGCTCTAATAAAGGCCACGTCTTACAGCCATGTAAAAGAACATACCTAATGATGGTTAGCTGATTGTTTAAATAATTTCCTCAAGTCTCCTTTCAGGCCCAGATACTTTGTATACTTTGATAACATTTACACAAAACTATTTAGGTATGCTTACATTAGCTTAATAAGTTATTTAATAAGGTTAATTATAACTAGTTTAATATTTTCTGCTTTAAGTTTTAGTGGTGTTTTTAGGGTTCCGTAGCCAAATGGCAAAAAACGGAACCCTTATAGATTCGTCAAGTCTGTCTGTCTGTCTGTCTGTCTGTCTGTCTGTCTGTCCGTCCGTATGTCACAGCCCATTATTTCCGAAACTATAAGAGCTATACTGTTGAAATTTGGTCAGTCTATGTATTCTGTGAACCGCATTAAGATTTTTACATAAAAATAGAAAAAAAAAACAATACATTTTGGGGGTCCCCATACTTGGAACTGAAATTCAAAATTTTTTTTTTCATTAAACCTATACGTGTGGGGTATCTATGGATAGGTCTTCAAAAATAATGTTGAGGTTTCTAATATCATTTTTTTCTAAAATGAATAGTTTGCGCGGGAGACACTTCCAAAGTGGAAAAATGTGTGTCCCCCCCCCTCTAACTTCTAAAATAAGAGAGTGATAAAACTAAAAAAAATATATGTTGTACATTACCATGTAAACTACCAACGAAAATTGGTTTGAACGAGATCTAGTGAGTAGTTTTTTTTAATACGTCATAAATCGTAACACGCAATATACCTTTCATGCAATCAATACAATATCAGTATAAAAACATCGATGAAAGTTACAACGAACTACAAGAACTTTTATATGATGTTACTTGCTGGTACGGAACCCTTCATGGGCGAGTCCGACTCGCACTTGGCCGCTTTTTTTACAATCTTTTGTTTCTTAGGCATCGCCACAACCGTTCTTTAAAAGTTTGTAAGTTTTTACAGACACACGTCTACCACATCGTGTGGGTTTCATAAGATAGGCCTTTTAAAAACACTGAACTTGCTAAAACCATTTTTCAATTTATATATTTTTAGGTTTGTGAGGTTATTCAACTTCAAAGCGCTTTTTTCTGAAAAAACAGGCCGTCCCCTCCCCACCAAAAGCTAATCGGCTGTCTCAAAACAATCTGGAAAAAATCATGATAGTAGTACATTAATTTATTGAACTTTAAAGGAAAACTTTAGAGCGGTTTAGACTATTTTTTAGTCCAGGACTAATAGGTGCACTTGGAAAACTTCGTCCAAAATAATGAAATAATAAGTAAACATGACAAATATATATTGGGCACGATTTCAATGTGGGTGACTACGGAACCCTATTCTATGCGTGGTCTGAAACGCACTTCGCCGATTTTTTTTAAGATTTTTAAATTTTTCGCAAAAATGAGATTTCATTCAAGACTTTTGTAGTTATTATTTAATAATTACTACATTTATATTTTTTTACTTTTCTAAGAAAGGTAGGTACATACCTTACTTTAGCTAATAATTGTTGGAAAATCCTACTTCCTAGTTCAGTGATCGATCATCCTTTATTTTACCTTATCCTAAAAACTACAGGAAGGGGAAGACCCCTTCCTGTTGTTTTTAGGGTTCCGTAGCCGAATCGCAAAAAACGGAATCCTTATAGATTCGTTTGGATCTAGTCAGTAGTTTTTTTTTAAAACAAATCGTAAACCGCAATTTACCTTTCATACAATCAATACACTATTATAAAAACATCGATCAAAGTTACAACGAACTACAAGAACTTTTATATGATGTTACTTGCTGATACGGAACCCTTCATGGGCGAGTCCGACTCGCACTTGGCCGCTTTTTTTTCCCATATGCTAACTCATATAATTTATAAAATCGGACTAGTCTGTAACTGCCATGTTGGTCTAGTAGATATGCGACAGCTATTTAAGAGGTCTCGGGTTCAAATCGGGCCAAAACAGTGTTTTTGGGTTTTTCTTAGGAAATTCCTAATTCCTAACTCCGGGGCGCCGTCGGTCCCGGTTGTCATGAACATCTATGGCAATCGTTATTGGGAAGTCAGTGCCCACAAATTTACCGACAACTAGTTCAACCTACGAATTACAGTTCTCTCTTAGCGTTGCGGGAGGTCCGATGTCAGTCTACGTGTCGGACTGCCTCAGGGAAGTGTTAGACACTAGCCTGGCGTCTGTACGCTTCCCTGAGCGCTGGAAGTGCGGGAAACTGGTCCTGATCTAGAAGCGGGGAAGGCCTGCCGATTTGGTGGCGGCCTATAGGCCTATCGTGTTGCTGGACGAGGCGGGTTATTAGTTTGAGAGGGTTCTCTCTGCCCGCTTCGTCCAGCACCTCTGCGAGGTAGGCCCCGACCTGTCGGACGCCCAATTAGGTTTTCGAGAAGGGCGTTCGACGATCGACGCGATCCTGCGCCTGAGGGCCGTGACCGAAGAGGCGATGAGCTGCGGCGGAGTGGTGTTGGCGGTGTCCTTGGACATCAGTTCAAGTCCGACACACCACCCCGCCGTAAACCCCCGACGAGGTGACGGTCCGTAGGAATTTCCACACGTTAAAATCACACTCCGCTTTTTTTCATCGGAAAAAAATAGATACTTATCATAAATACCGTAAACACTTTCATTAGCATTTAGTGAAATTACAAACAGATCATACTTCATTTGCAATAATATGATAAAATATATAAAATGATGATTTTATATTGCTATAAATTATGATTTTATCTAAACCATTCTAAGATTGGACAAGATTTCAGACAAACATCAGACATCTAACACACAGCGTCATCTAATCCCAAGCTAAGCAGAGCTTATATTATTGATACTAAACAACTGATATAAATACTACAGAATTTCATTGCAGGTACATGTAATATATTTAGTATAAATGATCTGTAATATTTGCTGTTGTTGATTTAGGTACAACCAACAGATGTGTGATGAAGTGGTTATTTGAAGAAAATGTATGTGGCATCATGCGGACTTAATACACTTTTTTTATAGGAAGTTTCTATACATAAATAAAACTTACTTTTCCAGTCGGTCGCCAAGTTTATTAGATAGATGGCTGTCCTTAGGTTTCGTGAGGTCTGCGTCGCACAGTTCTCTTTTGTAACCTCTCCAGAAAGTGGGCATCATCCAGGTGAACCATGTCTTTGATAAAAAATTTGCTCTTTTATAATTATTTGTTTTCTTTATACGGTCTTTGGGTGGAATTTTTTTGGGATCATCTGTTTTACCACTGACCATTTTTTTAATAATGTAAAAATATAAAAGTAAAAAAGTCACAATTTACGTATTTAAAGTAAATCTGGCAAATTATTAATGCTTTCCGAGTTTCGACATATTAGTCGGTGCAGTAATGTTCGCGTTAAGGGCACTGTTGCAGCGCCAAGTGGGCAAGATGCGAAGCGAGCGCTAACCTGCCTCCTACTGGCGTCGCAGGCGCAGCAAACGCTCACTTTATAATGTATGTTATAAACATTAGATTGATTGGAGGTAATGCCATGGTGTGCGTCATTCGACTGCAACAGTCGAGACCTCGCTTTAAGTTTTTCGTTAGCTTTTGTGCATTGATTATAGCTTATGCAGCTGCGCTTCATTGAGGACTAATTTAAAAAAACGTAAAATCATGTCTGTCTTTTATATTGCAGTCATTAATAATATAGTTTTTAAACATCACCGATTTATGTGTAGTGATTTACTTTATATAAATTCGTAAAGAAACTATCTAACATATTTTAAAAAACTTGCTCTACTTGGTAATCGGATTATATAAAAAGTCACCTATAAAATTACAATAAAATCATAAGACTTCAAAATGCAAAATTAAAATACAAGATTCTTTTGTTTTTTCATTCTTCCATGTTTAAAATCAGGCAAATAGTAAACTTATTACTGCAGTATATTGATTTGCTGCATCGTAACAATTAATAGTTAATGTTATAAATTGTACATAATATATTGCACCAGCACACGTGATCAACACTTTTAACTCGACTGCGCCAGGAAAATCATGTTTTTCGAGTGTTCTTGCTCTTCCTTTTTAGGGTTCCGAAGTATATCACTCGGAACCCTTATAGATTCGTCATGTCCGTCTGTCCGTCCGTCCGTCCTCGACTTACCGTCCAAACGGTAAGTGTTAGAAAGATGAAACTTTGTGTGAATATGTTTTGTAATTACGTCGACAAAGTGCTACAATAAAATTTTGAAAAATATTTTTATTTGGGTTACCTCCCCTACACGTAAAGTGGGGATGTAATTTTTTTCTCGCATCTACCTCATCGCGTGGGATATCATTAAATAGGTCTTGTAAAAACAATAAAGGGTTTCTAAGACGATTTTTTGATTTAGGTATTCGTTTGCGAGAAATTCCACTTTAAAGGGCACTTTTTTGTCAAAACAGGGCGTGCCCCCCCTCTAAAAGCTAAATGGCTTGCTCAAAAAATCTGGAAATATTCGTGATAGTGATTCATATAATGAATCAATCAAATCAATCAACAGCCTTTAACAGTCCACTGCTGGACATAGGAACTTTAAAAGAAAACTATAACGGATTAGATGACTTTATTAATGTAGGAGTTATGGAGACTTAACTTTTAAAATGCGCTCACTTGGAAAACGACATACAAACTTAACGCATTAATAAGTAAACATAATAATTATATGGATACGATTTTAAATCCACGTACAATTATGGGTGACTGAGGAACCCTTTCCTGTGCGTGGCCTGACACGCACTTGGCCGATTTTTATTATATTGCTCACTCAGTAATATAAAAAGTGTGATTTATTACACAGAATAAGGATAGGGTCTTAAATCTTTCATTTCATGATATAGAATATTGAGATTCTTTCTGGCTAAAGTTGGGAGATTTTATCGCCAGTTCCGGTAGCATGTGATCAGCGTATCATTGAAGTACTATTGTGTTGTGTAGCTGAGTGACAATGTGGCAAACACAATTCATGAGTCTATTGATGCTCCTCGTGATGCCCAATGATGCGGCACTTGAACCGAACATTCCCAATGTGTAGTACACACAGAATTTACACATATACGCTCAAGGTTTCAATTACCGGTATTGAATTCTTCAGAAATATAGTTTCATGTTGTATTGTTGATACGAGTTATGGTTTTTATAACTATTTTCAAAATATTCCAATTTTTTGAAAACCGAGTAGTTAAAATATGTTGGAATAGGACAATAATTACCCATAAAACCATAATTGATAGACCGGATATAACAATACTGGACAAAGTTAACAATATAGTTTTCATTATAGACATGGCAGTACGCAACACATACAATCTTCTCACGATATACACAGAAGATGTCAAAATACATAGACTTAGCGACTAAAAAAAGGCAGTGGCAAGTAGATAGAGCTAAGATCGTTTTATTGTTATCCTTATCCCTTTGTTATTTCTACAACTGGTGTGCAAGATTCTGCAAGAAAACCCCAATACACTGGAAATGCCGATGTCTACTCTTACACTCATGCAAAAAGTAGTTCCTAATACTTATATGCCGTTTCACACGAAATAGAAATAAAATAAATAAATATAATAATATTAAGAAGACATAACATCGGGAAAATTTACCCGAAAAATTGTAAAATAAGATCGATGGTAAATGTAATGTAGAACATAAGGTCCTGTTTTACGAACAGGGAAACGCTGGGAGGTCTAAAACAGACCTCATAAAAAAAGCTGTAGGAAGTACTCATCGAAGAACCACCCACCGTCGAGGACCAGGCCCAGATATCTCATATGGGCCCGGACCGGTACGAGGACCAAGTCGACCTCGATGGAGGCGCCGGCGAGTGGACCACGGCAGGGCCTCCGTCTTATCCAGGGCCACCCGCAGACCCAGCGCCCGACCACCAGGGAGACTCCTGTGGTGGCCAGGCGCGCCGCCTCCTCAAAGTTTGCCCCCCGGGCCGTGACCAGGGTGTCGTCTGCGTAGCAGATTACACCCAGCCCGGGGGGGAGACGCCCTCGTAGGGCCCAATCGTATCCCATGTTCCACAGGAGTGGTCCTAGGACAGACCCCTGTGGAACACCGCACGACATGGCCCTGCGTCTCAAGACTTTCTGCACCATCCTCAACGTGTCCGCAGCACAAAATTGATTCTGCAAACACAATTTAATGCAAATTCTTTGCTCAATAAATTTCGACATCGCAAAAAACGAAAAACTCACTTTTAGCAGCTCACAAAACGACGCGTATCTCAAACACTAATGAATATTTTGACCATAGATATAAAAACCCTAGATGCACAGTCTCAAACAAAAACAGCATTCGAAACTGTCCTACGTAGTTATAGTTAGGCTATAAACATATCTTTTGCAAATTCAACCTTACGCGCATTGTTTAAGGTTGTTATTACAAAGCAGTTTACAATGCCAATCAAATTTACGACCGAAGTTAGCCGGCAGGACAGGACATGGAGTGAGGACGAATAGTTGTATATATTTTCTAATATAAGACATTGAGTTAATATTTTAAGAGTTAGTAAAATTGTGCTCTAAGCCCATAATTACACTTTTATATGAGCGTAAATATGTTTTTGAGTAGGACATGTCTACAGCAATGAAACAAACATTAACTCGTAAAATCATTTATTTAAATTTTTGGTAGGAGAACATATTTTACTATCAAAACATGCATATCTTCGTCGAAAAAATGCTCAGAACAAACGACACTTGAACTATTCGGTTTCATGATCTGCAAGCAGTCAGAAAAAATATTGAGAGAGTATATCAAAATCAGTGGTGGCAATACTATACTCAAAAAGTATGATAAAGCATTTCTATCTATCAAGGTTTTACGACTATTGATTAATATTAACATATTTAATAAAACAGATGCACACGCAAAAGACCAATTCAACCACACAAATGACTTAACAAAAGCCATTATTGAGAAGTGTATATGTACGTTTGCACTACATGTTCAAAAAAGAAAATATAAAAAAAATACAATAAAAAGACAAGTTTATAACAAATTAACTTTATTCAAGGGTAACTAGAATAATAATTTTTAATGTAGTAATAAAAGTATTAATTTACAATTCTATGTTTTGCTATTAGATCCATTTACCATCTTACACGTGTCCCTAACGCAGATATTAATTAAAACAGTTTCATCATATGACTACGAACTAGTATAGATAACAGCAAAGAACCAACAGTTATGGCCAGCTAAATATTGTATTTTAATTTATTTACCTTAAATGTTACTATTTGCTTTGCTTAAACACTAAAGCCGCGTTTTCACAATAAGAGTTGGCTCGGACCGAGTACACTCGTACGAGTCGGCTTCATACGAGTGTACACGGATAGTGGTTTACACACGATAGTGGTGCACTCGTATTGTGGTCATTTGTCTAATTGCACAATCAAGATGTAGTCGCCTGATCTGTTGCTGCTAGGTTAAGAAGTTGTTGATTTTGACATGAAATTTCACATAGATGTACGCGCAAACTGCGCCAAAAATTCAAATGTCACCTTATTTTTTGGATACATTATTATACTCCTACATGGACGCAATGTTCCTTAATCATGTTTAGAATCTATATCAATTTTGACAAAAAGTGCCCTTTATAATAATTTTTAAAACAAAACGTGATATACTATTCAGAAATAAATGTCTATATTATGGGAATTATAGTACTCATAATAAGCTGCTAAGTACATTAGTACATACCTTTAAAAAACCTTGCGGTTCAAGCACATGCCGTTGTCACAGACAACTCGTGCATGGTGTGCGTTCTACATCGTCCAGTTCATGAGGTAGAAGTTTGGATGAAGTAACTTTATTCTTTTCTAATTAAGTCTGTCTAAATATTTCACATAAATAAATTTAGTCTTTAGATTTCTCACTCAACCCTAATTTACAAATTTACAAAGTTTATGACATGTCGAACCTTTGATTCAATTTGGTTTCTTTTTTCCAAAGAGAATATTATCGTTTCTGTTTCTATGTCCGTGAGGACAAATGTCCAAATTGTCATTTGGTGTTTTATCATTTAGCAGTAAAATTTACAATGTGATAATTTACTTCTTTTTTTAACAAAATTCCAATGCAGGGTCTAGTTTACTTACTTTTAGGATATATTTTTTTGTAATTGTATGTCTCTGAATTATTTTAGATATTGAAATTCTAGCAAATTCAAATTCTATTCTAGCCCTATGGGGACAATCCAGGAAAACTTATCTGATCGATCTGCTGGCACCTCAAAAGAGAAAAAAGACGCCCAGGTAGGATTATTAGTAAAACATTAAAATGAGATACTTCATACACCTATGGAAAGAAGAGTAAACTTTAAATTTATTTTGATTACTTTGTAAATATATTAATTCATACAAAAGTATATTAATTCGTCAATTGACATTAATATACCCCGTGTATTTTTTGTATAAGTAGGAAAATGATGCTACCAAAACAGGATCAAATATTAAGCAAAATAATAGATCCATGAGCAGTCTTATAATATGGAACATTTCAAAAGCACTGGAAAGAAAACCGTGTATGGACCTAAAGGTAACAGTACAGTTATATTTTTATTACACTTTGTTTTAATTAAAGTGGGTCAAAATCGCGCCCAAAGGAGTCGGTTACAAACATACAAACAAACATACAGGTGAAGCTAATATAAAGCGTGTAAAATAGGACCTGTGTTTAAGCTAGTAGGTATTTCTATAACCATATTAAAAGAAAGTGAGAAAATAATAATAAACATTTCGGACCTTCACACAACGTCATCTAGTCCCAAATTAAGCAGAGCTTCTATTGTGGGCACTAAACTACTCATATTAATACATAAACATAAATTTTTTTCTGTCATACATTAATTTAAATAATGATTACTTATAAACAAACAAAAAACAATACTTAAATTAACCCGCGCCCGATCGCCTCCAGTCGAAAGGTGCCCATTATGCTAGCAGCATTATATAGATCCAGTTTGAGGGAACTGGGTCGTAGGCAGCTCGAAGTTTTGGCAGCCCAGCTCCCCATGGTCTCCACCGCCACAATGACGAAGTGGTAGTGTTGCTCCAAAGCCACATATTCCTGCCTCTTCTTATAACAAGCATCCTTCGTCGCAGCCAGCGGGGAGCGGACGGTGACTTTTTTTGTAAATACATATATTTTATACATAGAAAAACACCCAGACTCCGAAACAAATATTTGTAGATCACACAAATATTTGGTCTGACCCGGGAATCGAACCCCATACCTCCTAATCAGCAGCCTCCTCCTAACCACTAGGCCAATAAGACAGTTAAAAAATTCTAATCTAGCGCTAACAGCTCAGGCGTCCAGCTTTGAGGAGGTGGAGGTCAGCCTCGGTGTGGCTCTCCGCAACTTAGATCGGTACTACGAGGACAACTCACTTAGACCAAACCCATCAAAAACCGAGTCTTGTGCATTTCACCTTCGGAACAACCAGGCGAATCGAAAGCTCAACATCATGTGGCGGGGCGAACCTATTAACCACAACCACCATCCAAAGTACCTGGGTATCATCTTGGACAGGTCTCTTACATACAGAAAAAACTGCGAATATTTAAAAAAAAAAGGTACACGCCCCTAACAACTTATTACAGCGACTACGTACCACCAACTGGGGGGCCTCGCAGCGGGTAATGAGGACATCTGGTCTGGCACTGGCATTCTCTGCTGGAGAATTCGCATGCCCTGTATGGAGCCGATCCGCTCACACAAGGCTAGTGGACGCAGCACTAAACGAAACCTGCCGGATAATTACGGGTTGTCTTAAACCGACCCCGGTTAAGATGTTGTACCCACTGGCCGGACTAGCACCTCCGGCGATTCGGAGGGCTGTGGCGAGTTCAGCGGAGAGGACTAGGATGGAGAATGACCCGCGGCATCCCATGTACGGCCACACCCCACCCCAACAAAGACTAAAGAGCCGGAAAAGTTTTGCACAATGTGTCGGCCCACTGACCTTGGACCCGTCCCAAGCAAGGTGCAAACAGTGGAGAGAGGGAGTGTCCTTGCCAAATCCGTTCGTGGCACCGGCTGAGAGCCTTCCACCTGGACATAAACTACCGTGGCCAATCTGGAGGTCTTTATGTAGACTTCGGACCCAAGTTGGCCGAAGCAAAGAGGACCTGTTTAGGTGGGGATTTTCGGCCGGTGATGATCTCAGCTGTTTGTGTGGTGCAATCGAAACAATGTCCAATCTTATATCGTGCCCTGCGTGCCCAGACACCTGCACGCAGGAAGACCTAATGGCTGCCACCGATAACGCTATCAAAGTGACTGCGTTCTGGGCTGATAAAATAAAATTTTACCGACAATAAATTGTTTGTCATCGAAACGCTAAGAAGAAGAAGTTAAAAAAAAAGAAATTGTTTAGTATGACAAACTGGTTCAAAATTATAATCTGCTGGTGCAACTTGAAACCTGGGACTAAATTGAATAAAAGTGTCCCTTTTGATAGACCACTAGTTTGTAGAATCCTGTTTTTTACGTATTTCTTAAGTTCAGTCTTCACTGATGAAATAATTAGGCAGATACGATTTTTCTATAAAAAATATTTTTCTTAGTCCGGGATAAGAATGGCACAAGAACGTCTACAGCAGGTTTCGTGCGGCGGGAATACATCTATATCACAATATCCAGAAGAAGAGCACCTGGTGTGTGCTTTGCTGGCTTGGCAACAGCTAGGACATAAAGATGCAGATAGTCTTTATGAGTGAGTATTATTTAAATAACAATCATAGTATTATAGGACACAGAGCCCTGAATGTTGGTGGTTGATAATTCTGTGGTGACGGATCAAAATAAGGAATATCAACATCCCTATTCATTGCAACAGAAGAAAGAAAGTTGAAGTACATTATTACGAAAAAAATATTGGTAATTTATAGGCGTGACCTGTCAAAAGACAATAAACGAATTGACAAAGTATGAGAAGTCATGTCTAGTAGTTGACTACTAAAACCTATAGGACGACAGTTTTAATCGCAAAGGATGTTTGATTTGCAAAAAACGTTCTGTGATTACAATACTATCTTTCGAAAGTAGCTAAATAAAATATCAATTATATATCACGGACTAGCCGAATCCCGCGGTGTTACCTGCGGTTATTGTCATAAATCACGAGTACCGAAGCAAACCGAAGCTAGTCTAAAATATAAGCCTAACCCCCTGTTTACGACCTTACCGCTGTGAGCGGCAGCTAAGAGCGAAACGCCGAGCGGTAATATCAAAAGTATAAAAATGTACGAAGCACGCCACGAGTCGCCGCTCATAGCTAAGCTCCTTAGCTAAGCTTAAACGCTCGGCGTTTCGCTCTTAGCTACCGCTCACAGCGGTAAGGTCGTAAACAGGCCGTAAGTTACTCCATAAGTCATCAACTACTTACCAGTGAAAGTCCCGTCTAACTCAGTCAGCCGTTTTAGAGATTACCCGGCACAAACAGAAAGACAAAACAATTCTATTTGTTCCATTTACATATTCTTTATGTGCGATTCAATAAAACACTGGTTATTTAATATTTCAGACGGACACATATTTTATTCATTTGTATAAATAATAAAAGATTTGAGAACGAGTATACAAATTATGTACCTAGTTATAATAATGATACGACATAGGTACCTAAATATAATGAAATAAAAGTAACTTTGCCAGCTTACGCCCGCAGCTCCGCCCGCGTGTATCTTGATTATTGCAGTAAAAAGTAGCTTATTTGGTATTCTGATTTAAAGTTTGGTGATGGAAATTTGTTCAGTAGTTTGTGCGTGAAAGAGCAACAAACATACATACTCACAAACTTTCGAGTTTATAATATTAGTAAGGATATTAGTAAAAATAAAAAGCAATGTATTATGGATGTACAAAACTATTTATTTTCAGTGTAGTAATGCTGGAGGGCTGAGGCTTCACTTATCACTGTAACATACCTTTATGGTATGGCCTCTTTTTAACAGTGGACTGCGCTAGGCTGGTGATGATCAACAAGTCTTACTTCTTAAAGGAGACAGACGAGCAATCGGCTCATCTGAAAATAAATTAGGTTTATGTAGCCTGAAAGTTTATTATACGAAAGTGTGATCACATATCACTGTAGGTAGTAGAGCCATGTAGATTTCAGCACGAATGGGCCGAATCGACCGGGGCAGTACTACCCTCAAATAGAAGACCATCCTAATAATGCCAGCGATCTTGCTGTATAAAAAAAATATATAAAAAAAACTCCCTACGCATGGTAACGTATTTCTGTCCATGCCTTGAAATCTCTTCCATCCAACCATTGCGAAAGTGACACTCTGATGTGTCTGAGTGTCACTTTCGCATAGTTTACTATTTCCAGAAAGTTTTTAAATTATTGACCTGGAAGACTCACAAGATACCTCAGCAACATTTATTATAGCTCAGTTTATGAAATACAAACCTGAAAATATAATGCTTCCCAGCCTGATATTGATTGATTTATAAAATAAAAGTGTACTGAAATTTTATTATTACAGATTCATTACGTCGAAAAAAATTGGTGAAACTCAAATCAATAATTTTAATGACAATAAGGCTCTCAATACTGTGATTGTTACGTCAAATTCCTTCAATATTCATTGCAATGAAGCAAAATCATTAAAGAACATAGATTCTTTACAGTTCGGGCCATATTCAAATGGTCCAGTTATAAAATTGCCAGTGGAAACAAAAATAATTATGAGGATGGATCAACCATCACGCGATACTAAAATTAAATGTATGAAATGTCAAATGCGTCAAGAATCAAAAGAGTCCAAATGCTCTTCGAGGACACAAGGATCAGCAGATGCCATACAAAGAATAGCAGTAAGCAGCTAGTAAGCTTTGTAATTCATCAAATGGTCGTTTATCTTTACATTTATTGTTCCGTAATGGTTTATTAATTAAAGAGCGCCATTCTCAAGCCCACCGTCCTCATCGACAGGTGGCGTAGTTGTAGATAGGCTTGTGTTCTGGACCGTTGGTGCTTGGGTCACTTGTTTTTCACCATGTTGACAAAATGCCACTTTTCAAAATAGCTCTTGATGTGACCACTTACAGAAAATTCATGTTCAAAAGAAAATTTATATAGCTGTGCCCGCGGCTCCGCTCGCGTCCTAGGGGTATGAAAAATAGATGTTGTCCGATTCTCAGACTAACCCAATATGCACACAAAATTTCATGAGAATCCGTTTCGGAGAAGTTTAACTACAAACACCACGAAACGAGGAATTCATATATAAGACGAGTAGCTTATGTCCTTCTTCAAGAATTGAAGTATTTTCATGCCAAATTTCATTGAAATTAGTGCAGGGGTTTAACTGTGTAAGCGTAAAAGACAGGCAGAGTTACTTTATATTGATAAAGTTTAAATCCACGTAGGTTAGATAAGGAAAGAACATAAATTCTAAAGTCTTTAAGGCATAGTTAACCTAAATAGATAAAAAAATTACTAACAATATATATGTAGATTATGATATAGATATACATTCGTAGTGTAACACCTACTACATTGTAAGTCTATGTAGAATTGAATTCGAGACCACGCTTTTAAGTTCCTTTCCACTAAACACACAGCCCCAACTAGTTATAAACTAAGCAGAGCTCGTACTATGTACTAAGCTATTAACTGACAGAATACTTAGTACCTGGGCGACGTATCGTTAAAATACTATTTATTGTGTAATAACGCCATCCATAATCTCAAGTAACTGTAGTATTGCTGTATTGGAGTACCAACCACCAACCAATTATTACTGAAAGATTAATCTCTAGAATCGTATGAAAATTCAAATATTCGCGTTTCACCAAACAAGATTAATGTAGATTAAAAAAAGCGGCCAAGTGCGAGTCGGACTCGCCCATGAAGGGTTCCGTATCAGCAAGTAACATCATTTAAGAGTTCTTGAAGTTCGTTGTAACTTTTATCGATGTTTTTATACTAGTGTATTGATTGGATGAAAGGTAAATTGCGTGTTACGATTTAAGACGTATTAAAAAAAAACTACTCACAAGATCTCGTTCAAACCAATTTTCGTTGGTAGTTTGCATGGTAATGTACAACATATATTTTTTTTACTTTTATCACTCTCTTATTTTAGAAGTTTAGAAGAATATTTAGAGGGGGGGGGGGACACATTTTTCCACTTTGGAAGTGTCTCTCGTCTCAAACTACTCAGTTTAGAAAAAAATGATATTAGAAACCTCAACATCATTTTTAAACACCTATCCATAGATACCATTCATCCATTTTTTTTCATCAAACACGTATAGGTTTGATGAAAAAAAAATTTTTGAGTTTCAGTATGGGGACCCCCAAATTGTATTTTTTTTTCTATTTTTATGTAAAAATCTTATTGCGGTTCACAGAATACATCGACTGACCAAATTTCAACAGTATAGCTCTTATAGTTTCGGAAATAATTGGCTGTGACACACGGACGGACAGACAGACAGACAGACAGACTTGACGAATCTATAAGGGTTCCGTTTTTTGCCATTTGGCTATGGAACCCTAAAAATATATTGTAATGTATTAAAAACTAGCTGACCCCGCGAACTTCGTACCGCCAATTCAACGTCACTCAATGGCTGTGAATGAAATTGACATTCGTTACGCGCGTTTTTTTAAATAAGCAAAATTAAATGTATATTTTTCAATATTTCTGAGAGATTTTCTTAATATTTTTTTCCGTAAGAACCTTCTCCTAATAATAACAAATACAACAAAAAAAGAATTAGTCAAATCGGTCAAGCCATTCACGCGTGATGCCGTGACCAAGGAAAACGGGTTTCATTTTTATATATATAGACTAGTTGACCCAGCGAACTTCGTACCGCCCAACTTTAAAATTCCAGAACTTGATCGCAGCGCCACCTACCGGGTCCAATTGCGAATCTAAACCATTCCCAGATCCCCTTGAACACACACAAAAAATTTCATCAAAATCGGTCCAGTCGTTTGAGAGAAGTTCAGTGACATACACACTCACAGAAGAATTATGTATATAAAGATATATTAAGCGGGACGTAAAAAAGCATTTCACTAAGCCGCCATAGTGTTGGCCGCTATACTTTACTGTCTGCATTCGCAGCAATGATGTGTGGTTTCCTTCACTCTTGGATTCTACTCATGCTCTCCATCAGGCAGGGTACAGTCACTTAGGTAGGCTAAATATATTATAAAAAACAGCAGTGTTACCCTCGGTTATTGTTGTCAATCTCGAGAAACGCCGTGGAGTGAAGCTAGTCTAAAGAAAAATTTGCCTAAGTTACCCCTTATGTCATTAGCCATTTGCCAATGAAAGTCCCTTTAAAATGGGTCCAGCCGTTCCAGAGATTACCCGGAATAAACAGACAGACAGACGGACAGACAGACAAAAAATTAAAAAAAATAGTTTTGGTTGTCAGTACTGTAAATGCTTTGATATACATTTAGTAAGAAACTTTTTATTTCTGATTACAAACAGACATTCCAATTTTATTTATTTGTATTGATTATTATTATTATATATTTAATAAACAAATTAATATACCTTCAAGAATTGCTTGTTTAAAGATATAAGATTTATATACATTGTTTTTTTAAAAAGACCTAATATAATTATATAAAACACTCAAACTCTGAAATAAATATGTTTAGGTCATGCAAACATTTGATTTCACCCAGGATATAAATTCGAGACTTTAAGCACAGCAGTCGCATACACCACCACTGCGCCACTGAGGCAGTTAAAAATAATTGTCGTAACCACCTGTATTGCTGTTTACAAATTTTATGAGGAATTTTGGTATACACAATTTGTTCATTTCTTAGGCATGCTGCAAAGAATCTGCATGTACTGAAAAACTAGCAAAAATGGATGCTGAGACGGCTGAACTTAGATCACGTGCGGAAAAACTTGCAAGACGTGAAGCTCAAAGATCAGAACTTTTAGAACGTGCGGAAGCTGCCTGGAAAGATCTTGAGCGCGGCTATCAAAGAAGACTTACTCTTGCTCAAGAAAAAGAGGAAGATCTTACTCGACAAGTTAAAATTATTTTTGTTTTTTTTTAATAGAAGCAAATATGTTTATTTAAATATATTGTTTATTTGTTATTATTGCAGATTAAAAAAACAATGGATGATAGAAACGAATTTAAGAATTCTTGTAATACACTTGCTCAGGAATTGAAAGAGAGAGGCGATGTAGCAGAGCAAGATAGGTCTGCTCTTAAAACTGTAGAAGCTGAGGTTTGTCGTTTAGCATGTCAACGCTTAAAACTCAATGAAGAGATGACTCGCGTGGAGGCCTCTCTAGCTGAACAGCAATGCAAAACTGTACAACTTCAGAGAGACTTACAGGTATTAACAATAAAACTTAAAGTAAATACAGCATAGTGGAGATTCACAGATGTGTTTTTAGCCTATGTAGCATTCGTGAGCAGTCATTGCATTAGCGGTCTTTAGTAAGCGGGCGGTCAAAATAGAATAAGTACAAAAGTGAACCTGTCAACGCAAATGTTATTCTATTTTAGCTCCAGTCCGGCCAATGACTGACCTATAGCCGTCACTTTTAGCCTATGCAAAGTGTTCGAATCATTCATAAACAAATAGTCCGCTACCTAGAGGATCACTTCTAGTAAACGTCACGTACCTTTGGGGTGAAGCTACTGTATCATGGGGAGGTCTACGCCACCACTATCGACATAGTCAAGGCCTTCGATAGTGTTTGGTACCGTTCGTTTCTTTCTAATCTGTTACTGTCAACCGTTTTCTCATATCTTTTCATCACAGTCAAACTACTTCTCTTGGTGCCATCATGTATTTTCTGGGTTTTTTTTTTTTTTTTTTTTTATATATTTAAGCCTGCCAAAGTGACTCTACTCTGCCTGATGGAAAGCATGAGTAGAATCCAGGAGTAGGAGTCACCATGCTTATTGTGAGGGTAGGCAATGTAGCATGGTGACCCCTACCATGGCAGCCTGGTTAGATTATTCTGCATCATTCTCCCGGCCTTCGAAGGGCGGGAGAATGATGCAGAATGATTGGGCCTCCGGTCTCACACTCACCAACGAAACACGACAGCAAGAATGCTGTCATTATTAGGATGGTCTTCTGTGTGAGGGTAGTACTGGCCGGGTCGAGCCGGCCCATTCGTGCTGAAATCAGCGTGGCTCTACTACCTTATAATATGGGTGACATATTTTCGTTTTTGTTCCTAGTTCAAAGAAGAACAAGTACGTCGAAAAGTGATGACGATGGAAAGTGAGACGGAATCTGCTCGTGCTCTGACGCATGAAGCAGAACGTGCTTTACGCGCAGAACTGAGCGGGCTGCGTGAACAAATAAATCAAGTGTCTAATCAGCTTTTGGAGGAAGATAAAGTTAACAAGGAACTTAAAACACAGGTACTTTTAACAAGGCACTTAAAATACAGGTACTAAGCGTTATGCGAGTCAGCTCTGAGTTAATTTAACACCTATTGACAAATAGTAAGTTACAGTTAATGTACTTTCATATATTTCTAACAGATGTGAAGCTTTATGTTTAGTAAGAATTCTACAGTTCAGGTTTAAATTTAACGCAGCGAATGTTAAGAGTGGTTTACATTCTTGGGATCTTTAATTAGTCACGTGTCACTTCAGTTAGAAGCAAAGAACTGGAAATTTATTTCCAGTTCTTTGCTTCTAACTGAAGTGACATGTGACTAATTAAGATATCAAAATGATTTTTTTTATGTAGGGTATAAAAATATTTCTTATTAAAAACATATAAAGTTTCATTACCTGCCATTGAATTAAAATTACAGATCTTTTTAAAAACAAAAAAATTTTATCGCCTGACAGATTTGAAATAGCAAATGGTGTAAGACCATCAAACAACTTAGGACATAATTATTGGTCTGTAGTTACAAACGAAAAACTAAAACAAGATAATAAACAAAATTAGAGTTGAGGTGAACCACACCACACGAGTGAAAATTAGGTGCATCTCATAGGTAGCTACCATACAAGTAGAATCTGCAGACTTAGACGATGATTTTATACTACCGTGAAGAAGGAACAGATATCTGTTAAGGAGGAACAGAGAGAGATAGAGAGAGAGAGTGCCTTGAAGAGCGTGAACATCTATGGCAATCGTTATTGTGAAGTTAGTGCCTTTAAATATGCTGACAACTAGTTCAATTTTCAAATTACAGTTCGACCTCAGGGTTACGACGGCCCGATGCTAGACACTCCGTGTAAAAACTAAAATACAGGTTAAACCCATTGAAGTAAATAGTCTTGGGAATAATAAGGTCTAGGAAAATGATAACTCATAATTAGTTACTTTCACAAAGTTCAAGACAATTCACAATGACCTATTTTCAGCGTTAAATTAAAATTATAAATAATGGAGATAGAGTTCCGGGAGTACGGAGTTTTTATTGGAAATTTTCTCCTCTTTCAGAATCTTTTCCTGAAATTTCTTAAATATTAATAGTTTATGAAATATTGGTAAAAAACGAAATGCCATTTTTTTCATCTTTAATTGTTTATAAGTTTTGCAATTATTTATGTGCTAATACACGCTTTTGGCACATTTTTCTAGGCGTCATTCCGAATCCACATAATTTTAAGAGCAGTATCTCTATTGTGTACCAGTTTCAACTTGTCGACTAGACTAATATTTTTTTATGAGTTCAAGGTGGTCTGAATATGACAAAAATAAATTATTTTGAACAAAAGATTGAGAAAGAAATTCCAACTGCTAGTATTGTTGCTAGTTTATTACTATTATTATAGTTTAATAGTAAGACAGTATTAAAATAATCTTTTATAAAAGTACGGCCCTCGAGAAACATCAAATTCTTTTTAATGCCAAGCCGATGCCATCATTTATATTGTTACAATTTATTTACAGTTAGAAGAACTTCGCCAGGAAAAGATGGGTATGATTGAAGATTTGGACGGTTGTAAGGCTTTATGTGATGGTAAAATTAAAAAGCAGATGGACGAGTTACAGGCGAAGAGGCAACAACTCCAGGAACTGAAAGACAAAGAGATAGAGTGTAGGTGTAAACTACCCGTTGATGCCTCAGTGGAGGTTAAGCGCACGCCTTCTCTAGCAGCCTTGTGTAAATGCGCTCCAGAGGACAGAATATTGGTAAGCTGAAATATATACGCGTCTTTGATATACATAGCTACATCAGCTTTTCTACAAAATTATATGAGATATGATTGAATGTACCATTGGCACAATATGCCTATCTGGTACATATCTGGGCAAACCGATTTAGGCAATTAACACACAGCACACCGCCGCAGAGGGCGATCAGCACTAATGTAAAAAAAAATGGGGTCTACATAGACAACACTTTATCATCGCTTGAGCGATGACAAAATATCTGTATACGATTCGTATTTGGTTTACGAAAATACGATCACGTCTCTGAATTCCGTAAAATTCTCAAGTGACTTCCAATTCACTCTCGCCGGAATACTCATATCCTTATTTTCCTTTATAACATTTTGTTCAATCCCAAAACCCCTTTCTATTTTAAAGAACGATTCAAGTTCCTCCTTGTGTCAAGTTCCTCATGTGTGTCATTGAAGTGTTCCTTCAATGACACACATGAAAAATGTCTGCGGTCACCCGTAAGTTTACAACTGGAGATGCCACTGCATTCCACCAAATTTTATGACCAATCTTTCACCTTTGAAGCTGTGCGCTTATGGAATGCACTACCGCTTAACATCAGGCAGGCGCAAACATTAAATAGATTCAAGAAAATGGTACAGGAATTCTATTCACCTTAATTGAGTCCGTCACGCTTGAGGGTGTAACGAAACTGTTTATGTACATATATATGTATATTTACTGGTATAGTATGTATGCATATGTAAGTATATTTATTGTAATAAGTATGCATTTTATATGTAAGTAAAAATTGAAAATGTTTGTATATAATATATGTAGTATATATGTAATCTGGTATAAGTACATAATAATAAGCAAATAGTAGGTTCATAAAATGCATATTCAACTACTAGTCTACTACTCTCTCTACAACATTTAATCCAACCTAATGTTGACAGGAAAAAATTGCTCTTATTTTTTTGCAATAAGGCCGCGCTTTGTGCACTCTATATTTTATCATTTGTGTAACTCTGTAATTCAGTGTGCAAATAGAGTTATCTATACATATATCTAAGAAGTAAGGCCCCTATAACCCCGGTAGACTATCTATACCGTTACATGCAGAGGATATCACTTTCCTTCTTGTTTAGAAGATTTCTTTCGGATGAGAGAGCACTGGCTCTGTCTCGTTCCATTTTGGCTGTCTCTTAGATATTTATATTTGGATAGCTGGAGAGTGTTCATTCTGTCTATCTAAATGAATATTGTTATAGTGTCATTTTCAGAATACAGAATCATGTTAATACTTTTTTTTTGTAAATACAAACATATTATACATAGAAAACACACAACTGAGTGAAATAAGTTGTAATAATAGTTTAATTTTACAGGATTCATGCTCTTGTACGTCAATGAAAGGAAGACTTCTTTCGAACTTATTAGCAGACTTGTTTGGAGGATTGCAGTCTGAGTTGGGGGGAACAGGGTCACAAATGCCTTGTCAGTTATTAAAGTGTCTCGAGGACCAACATAATTGGGATCGAGCTAGTGTAACTAAAAGCAATTTACGAAGCTACTTTTCGAATTTACTAGTTGGTGAATTGGACATTGCCATTGCAACATCTATAGAAAATTATCATGCAAAGGTAAACGTCTGTAAAAGTGATATTCTTATTCTAAAGAGGCAAAGAACAAGGTTATATGTAAAAAGCTTTGTCACAAAAACCTTGTCCAAATTTTATTAGTATTTGGTTGTAGGCTTAGGTCAATTCTATCACCAAAGCCTTATAAAATGACAATTATAATATAACGGAAATTAATACACAATAAATATTCCAGTGGGTTGGTACTTCATGTGCAGATGTTAACATTAAAATGACTCCTGGATCACAAGACGATTTAAAAGAAGGATGGGAAAAACGAGCCATTGAGAGACGAGCACAGAAGCTCGCTACTCAGCTAGCAGAAGAATTGTACGAACAGCGAGCTGACGAACTGACGAAAAAAGCAAAAACAATAGTTACTTCGGGTCCACCGCCTTGTGAATGTAGTAAGCGAGGCTCCACATGTGGTTAGTATATTAATGTCAAGCTATGTGTGTGATAATTTATTAGTTTAAAGGTTCCATCAATTAATCATTGTTTAATTAAATTACTACTTTAAGCCCGCAATGCTTTGCTTTGCTATGTTGTTGAATTAATGAGAATTTAGCAAGAAAATAAAAGTAGGTACGAGCCATCACTCTGAATAGGGGTTTGTATAAAGTGTTATAAGTTCAATCGATGCCGAACTTTTTGAATTTTTGAAGCATATACAAATTAATTTAACCATCATATATTTAGATATTATATAGATTACATAAAAAAATCTATATTTTGGTTATGTATAAGTTGCTAAACTTTACGTACTTATGTTGATCAACTATCCTGTAGGTCTTGTTGTTGGCGGTCATGACCATTGCGTTTAAGTTATCCAAATTTGTATATATATTTTTTTTTTTTTTTTTTTTTTTTATATTTAAGCCTGCCAAAGTGACTCTACTCTGCCTGATGTAAAGCATGAGTAGAATCCAGGAGTAGGGATCACCATGCTTATTGTGAGGGTAGGAAATGTAGCATGGTGACCCCCACCATGGCAGCCTGGTTAGATTATTCTGCATCATTCTCCCGGCCTTCGAAGGGCGGGAGAATGATATGGCCTCCGGTCTCACACTCACACTTTGTTCAAAAATGTGTAAATACGTTTATATGGGTTCATAGGATTCCCAACAACATAGTTTTTTTTACAACACAACGTATTTATGATAACATAAGCATAAACGAAATCATATATATTAAGTTTTTAGATTATTTGCTTCTTGTAATACAATGTTACACTACTAGCTTTTACCCGCGACTTCGTCCGCGATGAAATGGTGACTTCCGGCAGAAAAGTATAGATATCTGTGCCCGCGACTCCGTCAGCGTGTAACCTTGTGTGTTATTAAGTTAATGTATTGGTAATATTGTTTAGATCACGTTCACATGAGGCTTAAGTACCTACAGTACGAATAAATTTCAGCGCAAAGCTCCCGGGTAAACTATATTGAAAGTTGACCCGTCCGGCACGTGAACATAAAGATTTCTAGAACTGCTGAACACGGGAAAGAGCAACGTATAACTGACCATGCGAGAAACAACTGACACCGAGATCTACTCCGGCAACACGAAAAGTCTGCCCTTGAGCCTTATTAATTGTCATTGCATAACACACCGATACTGGGAATTGCGTCCTTTTAAATTGGAATGGAAAATTATTTGGTATTAAGGGTATTCTGGGAATAAAGACGGTTTCTCCTGCACCGCAACCTGTTAAAATTTGAGCCTCGATTATATTTTGTTGCAACTGGGTTACTTTTTGTCGAGTTCCATTGCAAAGTTGTGGTGGTCTTAAATTTCGGAGCAGAATAATCGGAATGCCAATTTTTAAACAAATTTCATGAGAAGGAAGTCCGGGCGTATTTAAAGAATTTAAAAATTCTATCGGGTAATTAGTGGCTTCTGAATTCTGAGTACGGCCCTTACATCCTACACCCATTATAACTGTGTAGTAAGTAGTTTTACTATTGTTTGATAGATAGAAAAAAATAAAGTAGAGGGAATTTTACACCCCTCATCCCGCTAATTGTCTTATACAAAAAATTCTTAAGGTCATCAGCTCTTTGTGTTTGCTAAGTGAACTATCATTCTTCTCTTCTCAATCGTTTCGCTCTTGGCAGAGCGGTCGTGGTCACGTCGAGGCATCCACGTCGGTGGCAGAGGCGGACACAGCTCTCCGGACGATTTCACGCCATCGCTGTCTATTGGCAGCTTGTCTTGCACAGTCAGACACACGGTTACCCACTGCGGACTTCACTTGGTCAGTCCAGCGCATAGGTGACCTGCCGCGCGATCTGGTTCCTTCCACCTTCCCCTGCACTACCAGTCGCTTGCCTTCTCGCCTGGAGACATGTCCAAAGTATTTCAAAATGCGTGCTTTTACCGCGGCTGACAGACGCTGCGTGATGCCGAGCTCCCGGAGTATGGACACGTTGGTGCTGAACTCCGTCCATGATATCCTGAGCATCTTCCTATAGCACCACATCTCGAGAGCATCTATCTTCCGCTTTTCACATTCCCGTCCACGTCTCAGCCGCGTAAAGAAAAATGGGAAATACCAATGTCTGCACAAGCCTGATTTTAGTGGGTTTGGGAATGTGGAGTCCGCTACGCGCCGCTGAGAGGGACGCACGTCTCGTCGATTTCTCACCGTTCGTGTTCGTGACGTCACTTCGTCCGGTACAGGCGATGCTCGCCTCGTGCTCCGAGCGAAGTGACAACAACAGCCCTGCGTATTGAACGCTAAACAACGCGATTGGCGCGCTAAGCTAATTGTTTACACCGCGCACTCATCGGCCCCTTTGGACAACGCAGGGTACACTGCCGTGCTCGGCCCCCGGTCTGCCACCAGCGGCAAGCCCCGGTGGGCCAGTTAAGTGGGTACCTTGTGCCGAAGGGTGCTGGTTGTGCAGCGCACTGTTAAGCCGCCACATTATACATGCCACCCAAATAGTGCAAATTATTTATCATGCCACCTCCATCCGCACGTCGCGCAACTCGCCCGCCGCAACAGAATTCTGGAGTCGGGAAGCGAGTGTACGTCCGATCCCGCGGCGCAGCGCTGTCTGCGCTTAATCGTGTAGTGGCCGCGGACCAAGCCTCGCTAACACGCCGCTCCACGCAGCCAACACAGCCCCCGCAAATTGACGCAAGCGCTCCGAGTACGCCACCAAATGCTACTTTGACACCGAAACCGGAAGCGGGGGAGGAATTTTTCCCCCCCCCCACAGACCCGCGACCAAGAACACCCATTTCAGCAGTCCCGTCGGCCGGTAACTCAACTTTTAAGACGCCGCCCTTTGGCCTCACAGCGACAACAACAGGGTCACCAATGGAAGTCGTGGGACCTACATACGCTACTGTTGCTGGCGCATCCGTCACAGCAAGTGCCGCCAGTACATCTACCGCCCCGGCAACACTCACCACTGCCCACGCTACTGCGCCTACTACTGCCTTTGGCACTACCACCGCTAATGTGGCGGCCGTTGCCTCCGACCCCGTCAGTGGCAATAAAAAGCCATTCATCCGCTACCCGCCCTTAGTGGTCGAAGCACTCCCGGACTGGCCGACGCACTTCCGGGAGCTTAAGAAACAACTCGGGCACGTACCAAACGGACGCCCGTTCGGGAAAGGAGTGCGATTTATACCTAAATCGGACCAGGAGTATCGCACCATCCAGCGGTATCTCTACTCGCTGGAGACAAAGGAAAAGATCTCCTGGTTTTCATACTCTCTTCCCGCAGAACGCAGCCTCAAAGTGGCCATCCGTGGCCTCCCGGTGAATACCCCACCTCAGGAGATCGAGGCAGAACTCACAGAACTTGGCTTCACACCTGAATTCGTACGTCCCATTCGTGCTCGACAGGGTCGTCCCGGATGCATTTACTTCGCGCAACTGGCGCGCACCTCAAATCTTACGCCGGGCATTTACGAAGTAACAGAACTTCTATGTATGCCCGGCGTACGCATAGAAGCATGGCGCGGTAAGAAGGGACCGGCGCAATGCCACAGGTGCCAGCAATTTCGGCACTCGTCCCACAATTGCCACAGGCCGATCTCTTGTGTACGCTGTGGCGAAGCCCATACCGCCCGCGACTGCCCACGCCCTCTGGAAGAGCCGCCCACATGTGCAAACTGCGGAGGAGCGCACACCGCAAACAGTGCCGCCTGTTCCGTGTTCAAACAAGAACTCCGGAACCGGAAGGCTGGCACTATTGCACGAACATCAGCAGCCACACCGTACACAAAGAAACCTAACATCGTCGAAGATGGCAACGCACCTGCATCACTGATGGCAGCAGCGAATCCATCACAGGAGGAACAGGGACGTCGCAAAGGGCGACGCAAGAGGACGCAGGTCGAAAAAGCAAATGCGCGTTGCAACAATGTCCAGGAGGATACCGTGGTCGCTGCCCTGCCAGAGGGGACGAAGGCGAAGCAGGCTGACCAACCAAAGCCAGCTCCTAAGCTGGCCTCGGTAAACCTGGACTCCAGACTTACCAGCGTCATCAGTACCTTGCAGAAGGTACTGGCAGCGCTTTTGGAGAAGCGGGACCCCGTCCCACTGATCCTCGACTGCCTAGCAGAGATATGTAAGTCTGGATTTGCGTAGGCTGCGCATACTCTTTTGGAACGCCGACGGAATGTCAACGGAGAAGACCAGGCTATTGAAACTGCTGCTGGCAAAACAGCAAGTGGACATAGCCCTGCTCAGCGAAACTCACCTTAGACCAGTAGACACATTAAAAATGGGCGGATACTATGTCTACCGGGAGGATCAACGCTCGCCAAGAGGGATTGCTTACAGGGGTTTAGCAGTCCTGGTCAAGAGGAAAGTCGTTCACCAAGTGCTACCAGTACCGTCACTGCAGTCTGCGTACGCCCTGGGCGTAGAGGTCTGCATCGGAAGCCAGCCCACACGTGTGTTTGCGTTCTACAGGCCACCGGGGCAGCGCCTCGCAGTGTCTGATATCCACGTCCTACTGGACTCACCGCTGCCCACTATAATTGCCGGTGACTTCAATGCAAAACACACGGCGTGGAACTCCAACTTCACATGCCCGGAAGGCCGCCGCCTCCTAGATGATGCAGACCGAAACGTATACCAGGTGCTAGGACCAGAGGTTCCGACGCATTACCCATACTGTGCAGCTCACACACCAGACGTCATAGATCTGGCCATCACACGCGGCATTGACACGGCCGTATATCTTGACGTCCTGGACGACCACCTCATCTCAGACCACCAGCCGGTGTGTTTGACTCTGGATGATATCCCGCAAACGTTCCAGCTACCCCCTCGATCACGCCAAGACTGGCGGGTATTTGCCGATTATATGGCAGAGCACTCGCATTCCTTCCCAGTGGAGACACCCGATGACGTCGAGAAGCTTGCGACGGATCTCAATGCGACCCTACAGACCGCACTTCGAGAGTCGAAACTCGATGTCACCACCGTTAGGAAGCCTTTCCAGCTCCCCGCCCACATCCTGGCGATGATAGAGAGGAAGAGGAAACTGCGCCGACAGTGGCAACGCACCCGATGTCCAATCATGAAGTCCCAGCTCAATGCTCTGGCAGCGAAGATCTCTGTCGTGCTGGCAACAAATGCGACAGAGTCCTGGCAACGCACCATCGAGCGAGCTAGTGAAGACTGGTCGGGCATACACCGCCTGTGCCGCCAACTTTCCGGGAAACCAGCTCCGATTAGGCCCTTAATGGCCGATGACGGAACCCCACGTTACCGTGCCGAGGACCGAGCGGAGATGTTCGCCGACTTCCTGGAAGCGCAGTTTCAACCAAATCCTGCCTACAATGTGCAACACGCAGCAGAGGTCGGTTGCGCACAACAAGCGTGAGCGGGTCGTCGCAGTCTTCCTCGATATGGAGAAAGCATTCGATCGCGTCTGGCACACCGGCCTGCTGTACAAGCTGTCCACATCTACTACTCCTCGTCGAGTAGTGAAGATTGTGGCCACCTTTCTGCAAGACAGACGCTTTCAAGTGGCGGTTGAAAGCGCCCTGTCCACAGAGCGACCCATCTGTGCCGGTGTACCGCAGGGAAGTTGCCTGTCCCCTGTGTGCTACTCTTGGTACACGGACGACATCCCCGTAACTGACGGCGTGAAGCTTGCGTTGTATGCCGATGACGCGGCTTACATCACGACGTCGAAAAATGGTGCCCATGCTGTTACCAAGATGCAGCGTACACTGGACGCACTTCCCAATTGGCTGAAGGATTGGAGACTGACGGTCAACGTGGCGAAGACTCAGGCGATCTCCATAGGTAGCGTGACCCTACCGCAGTTGAAGCTCATGGGGCAGAACATCGAATGGTCCACGACTGTGAAATACCTCGGCGTGACCATCGACCGCACGCTCTCAATGAAGCCCCATGTTAACAACATCATTGGCCAGGTTCGTGCCGCGCGTTCCCTTCTGCGGCCCGTGCTATCGTCCCGACTGCCGCTCCGTGCAAAGCTCGGTGTGTACAAGACGTACATTCTCACACGTCTTACGTATGGTGCCCCGGCCTGGTTTGCACTTGTCTCTGAGACAAACCGCCGCCGTCTGCGTGCACAACAATCACTTGCACTGCGCACCATAGCCAACGCACCTCGCTTTGTGCGGAATAGGACCATCTCCAGGGACCTACGCGTGGAGAGCCTGGACGACTTCGTGAGACGCCTGAGCTCCAACTTGTTCGTGCGTGCCGATGGCTCGCAAGCTCGTCACCTGCGGGAGCTCGCGCCCTACCATCGGCGTCCACCAGACAGGCATGCCCTGCCACGAGACCTCGTCTCCGTGGCTATCCCTACAGGACTATACCCAACTCCTGACCTGTCGCTGGCTGACGGGCGCTCCTCAGGGTCCTCACCCTCTGGAGCTCGACCTCGCTAAAGACAGGAGGTGACGCAAAATAAGACCCGGGCGTATCTAACATGTTGGTAGCCAAGCGGGATCTATCCGCAATGGCTTGACCTCGTTAGAAACGCCCCCACACCGGACTGACACTCCGAAAATACCAACAGGCCCAGACGGGCCAGACTCAGTGACCCACCTGTAGTGGCAGGCGGCGCGGAAGATTACTTAGGCAGGCCGTAGACCTGGTAAAGTTACCCCGAGACCTCCAGCTGGGGTCTACGAGAAGAACCACGAGGACCCATTATAACTGTGTAGTAAGTAGTTTTACTATTGTTTGATAGATAGAAAAAAATAAAGTAGAGGGAATTTTACACCCCTCATCCCGCTAATTGTCTTATACAAAAAATTCTTAAGGTCATCAGCTCTTTGTGTTTGCTAAGTGAACTATCATTCTTCTCTTCTCAATCGTTTCGCTCTTGGCAGAGCGGTCGTGGTCACGTCGAGGCATCCACGTCGGTGGCAGAGGCGGACACAGCTCTCCGGACGATTTCACGCCATCGCTGTCTATTGGCAGCTTGTCTTGCACAGTCAGACACACGGTTACCCACTGCGGACTTCACTTGGTCAGTCCAGCGCATAGGTGACCTGCCGCGCGATCTGGTTCCTTCCACCTTCCCCTGCACTACCAGTCGCTTGCCTTCTCGCCTGGAGACATGTCCAAAGTATTTCAAAATGCGTGCTTTTACCGCGGCTGACAGACGCTGCGTGATGCCGAGCTCCCGGAGTATGGACACGTTGGTGCTGAACTCCGTCCATGATATCCTGAGCATCTTCCTATAGCACCACATCTCGAGAGCATCTATCTTCCGCTTTTCACATTCCCGTCCACGTCTCAGCCGCGTAAAGAAAAATGGGAAATACCAATGTCTGCACAAGCCTGATTTTAGTGGGTTTGGGAATGTGGCGATTTTTCCACACTTTTTGTAGCTTCTCCATCGCGGTTCTGGTCATGGCCATACGTCGCTTTACTTCATCTACGCAACCGCCGTTGTTTGAGATCAAGGCCCCAAGGTACACGTAGGTCTGAACCATGTCGCAGTTCGCAATTTGTGTAACTTCCGGCGAATTGTCATTGACGCGGTCCACGATCATAATCTTGGTCTTTGTCCGGTTTATCTTTAGTCCAAACGTTAGGCTTACGCGTTCCATTTTGAGAACCAATTCCTTCATCTGATCAGCATTATTGTCTGCATTTAAGTTGTATATGTGCCGATATTTTATTAAGGTCCTTGATATCGGTTCCTGCTGCTTTCAACTTCCGGCGTTTTTCAACGAGCTCGAAGGTGCTGTCAGTCATCCAATGCTGTTTTATGTGGGTTGTAGTTGGAGGTGCGGTCTTGGAGACACTTGCAGTTATGAGTGTCTTAGCTCGCTGCCATAGTGCATCGGGAGTTTCGTTAGCCAAATCAGCGTCAGACCACAGTGACCAGTTCTATTCGACAATCGAACGAAATCTCGGAACGTCCTTTACCACCAGCCTCCTCTGCTTTTGAGTGATTCTCGCTGCTGTCAGTTTGAGTTTTATCTTAGAAACCAACAGCTGGTGGTCAGACCCGCAATCGGCCCCAGGTAACGTATGGGCATTTGTTATAGATGATCTCCAGCGCGACCGAGTCTTGATATAATTTATTTGGTTGCGAGTCTTTCCATCGGGTGATATCCAAGTATGCAGCCTTCGAGAGTGGTTTTGGAAAAGGCTATTCCTATTCAGCAGATCATTTTCTGAAGCAAATTGTATTAAGCATTCACCTCTTTCATTTCGCTTTCCAAGTCCAAATCTACCTGCGCATTTTGTTTTGAGCGTTTTCCCCGATCTTAGCATTAAAGTATCCTAGGATGATTAACACGCTCACTGCGTAACAGGCTGATATCGGCCTATCGCGGTACTTCAGCTGGTGCGGACGAAGAAACCTTTGTCCCTCTCGCTGGTGCGAAACGATTAACTCAGGTGTTTGTAAAAATTCAACAGAGACAAATATATATTTCATCTTGTGGTCAAAAGTGTAGGTATTCCCAATCAAAACATAACGGCAGGCTTTTATCGACCTACCATCGCACTGACGGTGAAAAACATCCGCTGAGTGCGGCAGTGGGCCTATTTCGACCCGCCCTCCCAACAGGCAGCTGGCGACCCGATACCGTACAGAGCGCGCGCCCCGCCAGATAGTGTTGTGCTATCTAACTGATCTGACGTAGCGTTCGATATAATCAACGATGGCAAGCAATAAAAGAAAAATACAAATTTTGGAAAACAGAGAAATTCGCCCTGCAGTTATTGCAGTGATAGTGACAGCAGAGAAAAGAATAAGAAAAATAAAAAGAAATTGTGCAGGGTGCTACGACAGACTGCGTAAAACCTATAATAGTACCCAAGCAAAAAAAAACAGTTAAGAAAATAAATAAAAAATTACAGGAAATGCAACCAAAACCTTTGCGTAACATGTTTCCAAGACAGGCGTAAGTAAATAAAAACATTTTCTTTTACGATAATTCTGTTTTATTTTCGACATCTCTTTATTTTTCTCTGTCTCATCTCTACTAAAAATACTTTCTAGTGCGGCTCAGGTTGATATCGGCCTGCCGCTTTTCCTGCTTTATTTCTCATTTCCTGCTTGGCAGATCCCTGGGCGAATCAAACCTAAGGAAGTTGGGATCAAGGTCATTCTAACAATATAAAAAAAAATTATACATTATGTTTCCACATAGTAATAGCAATTTTTAATCTATCCTAGTGCTGGTGGGTCTAGAAAGACCTGCCACGCACTGGCGAAAATATCATTGGGGGCGCATTTTGGCCCACCGCCGCACCAGATGAAGAATTGTGATTTTACTTGCCGCAGCCGCGCAGTGAACGTGTTAATAACTCCTTGTTGGGTACTTTAGATATTGTGCATTCTAATTCGGAATAAAACTTCTCGATTGACTCGTCACTGGCGGCAGAGGTGGGAGCATATACTTGAACTATGTTAAGGTTCATCGGCGAAGCTTTTATCTTAATGCTGATGATCCGAACGCTTACCGTCTCGTACCCCATCACAACTATCATGAGTGACCAAAAAACTGGCGAAAAGTGGGCGTTTATAAAACCTCTACCTACACCTTTCGGAAAACAGGCCCGACTTTATGTATGTATTTAAGTACGCTTTTCAGCAATCTGGTTATTGTACTATCTGTTCTAACTCTGCCTAATTTGTAATCAGGTGTGTGTTAATAGTGTGAAGTTATATTTGTTATTTTATGTCTTAAAAATATTTATGGAGCATGTTTGTACGTACAAACATATTCCAATTCTATTCACAGTATATTTGTTAATATAAGTACAGAGCGTTTGATTCAAATACTTACAGCTTTTCCTTGCCTGCTGGAGCCGGTGACTCCCTTTTCTACCAAGTCAAAGGAGGTCACACGTAGAGCATCGCAGTCTGATAAAGGTATATCTCCCCAGCCACCCGCGTACTGGAAACGCACTCATCAGGATGTTACGCAACTCAGGCTTGATATCGAGGACCTCAAAAAGGTATTATAATTTATTCCGTTAAAATCTAAATAAATATCGTTTGTCATATAGTTTCTACGGAAGTTTATCCACTATATTTCTAATAAATATCTATATATTTAATTTACTTTTGTAAAAATCTTAAAAAACATCGTATTTTATATACAGCTTAAATAATGGAAATGATAACTGATGATTAGTCTCGTGAACATAATTTTGAAATCTGGAATGTTTCATACCATTGAAGTGCTAAACTATTTATAGTTTATGAATATAACGTTCTTGTTGGGGATGTATCGAAGCAATTATTACATAATTAGCATAGATCGGAATTGGGTGTGTGAAAATACCTAAAGTTTGCAGCGGGACATAATATGGAGCTGTTACAACCACTTAAGTTAAACCGGGTTTGAATTTTACCGGTTTAGTTTTGTTTTTTTTTACATGTTCCTTACCTTTGAAACACCGAACTATAAACATTTACAAGCTGCTAATACAGTTCTAAATAAATTTTTGTTTTGTACTTTTCCGGTTAAAATTCGGTCTTTTAGTCCCAATTGTTCTTTGTCGGTCAAACACAGAATTTTATATATCTGCAAAATGCTAATTCGGTTTTAATTTCTTTTTTTGATCTGTATCTTAAGTTAAAAAGTTTTGCTACAGGTTGATGTAAGGAAAACGAACATTTTCGCGTTTTTACATAGTTTTGAAGTCGGCTTTTTTTTTAATTATTAAACCTGCACTGCATAAAAAAATAAATTAAAAACATTTATTTCAATTGCAAGAACAGTGGTTGTTACAGCTCCATATTATTATTGCAAACTTACTGCAAACTTTAGGTATTTTCACACACCCAATTCCGATCTCTGATAATTAGTTTACTGACGGATTTTGACAGGTTACAAGAGTACATTAAGGTTGGGACTGATTTATATGAACCGATAGATGGTAAATTCAAAGTAGAATCTGAACCCTTTTCATTTAATAAATATACCGTTGATTTTGAATTATGCATTCATTTATATTTTTTTAAAAGACGTCTCGCACAATACCTGTATATTAGTCCAAATTAGGTAAAACTGGTTTCTGGTGGTGTATAAAATTCCGATTCGCTCCGTGCGGGAGGAATTCGCGGCGTCTAATACGAGGTCGGGACGGAGGGGGGAAATAGTTTCCCCCGGGATAGGGCCTGATAACTGGCCTGGCGCCGATTCGGGAAGGACCTGAAAGAACATGTTCCGGGTCCTTCTGGAGCAGGTCGATCGTCGAGGTGTTTTTTAGTGGAAACACCACATACTCCTGGCTCCTGTTTTCCCGAGGAGCCGGAGATCCGAAGGGATTTTTCGACCCTGTGAACAGAAAAAAATTTGCTGAATATCTCAGTAAATCGACATACCCAGTATATTTGATCTTTGATCCCTGACTTTAAAACTTGCGACCATCTAATTATATGTGAATTTTGGGAACAGTTTTTGTATGCCAAAATACAAGTTTTTACGTGGTAATCTACTGGGTATGTCGATTTTCCTAGGTCAAACCATATAATGACTGGACTACATATCATGTGTCGCAGAAGACTTGACATATGTATATACATTTATAAGATGTATACAAGTGGTGACCGTTTAAATCTCTAGAACTCCCTTTAGCCGATCTTTCCTGTGCTAAGCTTTAGCATGAAATAATTGTTCTTTTAAATTCAAACACATTAAAATTAATACTTACTATTGATGCAGGAATCTATCAAGAAAAAAGATTTGCTAGCGATGCAGGAAAAAATTGCTAAAATAGTCCAAAAAACTTCGGTAAGTAGTATGTTTACTGAAGTAAGACTTTTTGTAGTATTTATTATTTAATTTGAATTTAGTTATAATTTTTTAAGGCATCAGAAACTCAGAATATAGTTACTAAAGATAATGTAGACAGGCAAATTAAAAGTAAAAAAGAAACAAAATCCACGAAAAATACGAACGAAGATTTACTGAACTACAATTCTCTTAATAAGACTGGTATGACCAAAAAGAAATCATTTGATGTACACACCTTGCTTAAAAAATCCAATTTACAAGAAAAACCTACAAAGCAACCTAAAAAAAATAATTACCATCAAACTTATGCAGTAAACATGTGTTTATGTGCTACACCTAATAAAATAGAACAGAATAATGATTCGAATGTACATGTTAAAACATCTCTTGAGCATAAGTTACCAAATAAATCTCCAGCAACCACTATTGATGACAACCAAACGAAGATTAGAGATATAAATCTTCACTTATCAGAATATGATAATATTAACAACAAGTTTACGACGGAATCATCTTGCGATAAAGATTGTAAATGTTTTCATAAAGTCCCATCTAATACTTCAATAGATAATTTGCTTGAAACTTTAACTAAATGGCGAACAGATTTAGGCAAGGCAAGACCGGAATTAGTTAATAATGTGAAAACTGTAAGCAAGATTTCTATAAACAAAAACTCTAAAAGTATACTGAAAAACAAAAATCAGGTTGACTTAAATACGCACTATTTAAAGGACAATAAGGACAATAATTATGTCAGTGACAGTGGAATGAAAAAAAAGAAAATTGAGATTGATGAACAAAATCATTCCATTAATTTCCAGGAAGCTGTCAAGACAATGTCAGAATATATGGCAGATGTAAATTTAGAGAAGAGTAATGAGAATGCTTGTAAATATGCTGACATCACAGAATCTTGTAAAAGTATTAAAGATCTTGAAAAGTTTGTTTACGACAAATGCTCAGATCCGTTGAATTGCATAAATGTTACTAATCAAAATCATATGAATAAAGATCCAAAAGAAGAACCTGCTTCCAAAGACGCTATAAAGATTTTAAATCAACATTTGTACGACAAAATGAATAATGCAGCTATGATAAATGTTATAAATAATTCTAAAAGCACCAGAGCCAATAATACAGAACAAAAAAGGAATGAACTTGAATTGGAAGACACCAGGGATAAAACTAATGTTATTCAAAACCATGCCAAAATAGTTCCTAATAATCTGGATTACTATGTTAAGTTTTTAGGAGTAACCCTTGTAGATACAATGTCTAAAAATACTATAAATTACATTACAAACAGTAATGACAAATCATCTTTATGTAAAAAAAAGTATAATAATAGCCATAAAGACGCCTTACAAGCAAATCGATTGAAACCAGAAAAATCACAATCTGAAAAATCTAAATCTGAGACCTCGAAATCAAGTGGAGACACAAACAAATATGCTAATGATAACATAGTTACTGATAACTCTAACAAGTTCAAAAAATGTGAATGTAAAGCCAAGTTTGATGAATTGAAAAAAATCATAATCGATATTTTTAATGATCAAATAAAGCGTAAAAACACTAAATATCTAGATGTAGCTCTTGATTCACAGAGTCTTTCATGCAAAGTTGACACTTTAAGTAGTTGTGTTTGCTGTAACAAAAAGCAAGTAGACTGTTCAAATGATTTAGAAGTTAACACTTTTGACTTATTGGAGGCTCATTTAAAAGAAAAAATAAAAGAATTCAAGATTTCTTCATGTCAATCATCCTGTATCACCTCTGAAGAAGAAGAAAAAATATTTCACACAATTTTAAAAAGAGTAAAAGAAGTAATTTCTGACTGTGCAAATGAACTCAAGTATACTGAGCCAGGACGTTTATTAGATACTAGCAAGGGAAGTTGGCAAAGAGCATATGGATTATTGCAGGAGTATTTAAAGATGAAAATTAAGCGTGCCCAATGTTTACCACTTGTGAACGAAGATAAAGATGCTGTGTTGTCAGATATATTAGAGAAAGTATGTGGCTTAATCGAAAGTGATTTTCAAAAACTAAAAGATATGTGTAAATGTGAAAAAATCAATAAGCTGCTTACAATGAAAAAGCCTTATAAGGAATTGCCCGAAAAAGAAATTCCGTTACAGGAAAATGATGTGATGATAAATGATAACATTACTAGAAAAAATTCTAAACAATGTTCTGTAAAACCTGCGGTTCTTACAAAAAAAATATCGTCGCAAGTGTGTTTTAATATAGAAAAAGAGAATAAATCTTGCGATGCACGTTCCAATTTAGAAATGGAAACTAAATCTTGCGAAGCTTTGTGTAAGAATATACACATTGTTAATCTAGTATCTACACAATATGATACTGATGCATTCAAACAAAGTACATCATCTCAAGTACCTGTTGATTTAGGGATGTCAACAAAATCCTGCAGTGTGATTTTTCAAAACGAAAAAAAAATTTCAAAGGAAATTCTTACTGAATCCATGTTCATTAGTCAACAACGAAATGCGTTTTCTCAGTTAAAACGTGAATTAGACACGGAAACTAAATCTTGCGATGTAATGATTAAGGCAGATAAGATTATTAAGATAGTGTCGAGGTTTAATTTACCGAATGATATGAGTCAATTACAACATATATCAACCCAAGCCCCTCCTAGTTTAAGTATGCAAAATAAATGTTGTGATACTATGGTCGACAAACATGAAATAACTATAATCGAGTCTACAGATACTCTGCAAATCAATACACAATCATGCGATACTACTGAGTTTGAGAGTGAAGGAACAATTAATAATACAAAGAATATTACTCCAACTGAAATCCCTCCAAAAATAATTTATAACACTTGTAATTGTAATTATGATTATACAAAAGACCACAAAGATTTGAATACAAAAACAGTACTTTATAATATTCATGCTGATGTCCTAATGAATTCAAATGTTCAAGATTTTAATCAACAAAGTATGGACAGTGAATTAATTAACATTTCAAGGAAAATAAAGTCACTACCTAACCTACAAGACACAGAGACTACAAAACCTATGTTAAATATAAGCAACACTGAACATGGAACAAATAATAGAAATATTTATTGTAAACATTTAAATAATTCCAACCCTATTAATGTTCTCTCACATAACAGATTGACTGTAGATTGTATATGTGAGAACAATTTTAAGTCTTGTACATGTATAAAATCAAGAATCATAGTGAGTAACTATAAGAAAAGTGATAATTTGGGAGAATTCATGACTCACACAGATAATCACAAGAAAAAAGATGCTAATGTACTTGGTGAGACTATGCCTAAGGTTCAAAATATACTTACACCTAAACAAAATAAACAAATGCTTGAGGAAATCAAATATAGTGCAAACGAATGTGGAAACTATTTTAACACGGTGACTGATTCAAATGTTAAAGGTACTATGAAATGGCTCATGTGTCCTCAACCTGCAGAATCTCAAACAAGATCAATTGCTGTTAAATTGTCCAATTCTTCACTCTATTATGAACCTTTTGACGAATCCATAACATTTGAAAACAGGACTATGGAATTAATACCAAGCCGTAAAATACCAGCAACTCTATATGACCCTATAATTGAGGAAAATGATTCCCGTAAAACTGATACTACTTCAGACACATCTAATTATATTAGAGGAGAGAGGATTAGGATTAAAGGAGAAAGTAATTGTAAATGCGATAAAGTGCCTTTATGTCATGTGAAAATGTTAGTTGAAAATATTGAACGTAATTTAATTGAGTCCAGATGCACATGTGACACTGTTTGTAAAATTTGTCCGGTACACTGTAAAACAGTTCGTTAGAATATTATTCTGTTAATTAAAATTAAAGTGAGTATGTATCTTTAAAGAGTTATTGCCTTTAGTTCTGTTAATTAAAGGCCTGGATTAAAATTATATCTCATTTAAAATAAAAACCATATTTATGTGTTTTATTTCTCTGGCCTTCACATTTCCTAATAAGTGGTATTCCATCAAATATTGAGTAAAGAGTTTATCCTAGCTGAACTAACGATCTTTGTGATTTGACTGCCCATAAAGTGTCCCTATTTAAATGTGATAACAGTGTTTTATTTTAATAACTTAATTTTCAGTAGATATATTTATATAGCAAAAAAATGTAATAAGTTAAAAACAAGTGGTGGATAATAGTAGCCTACTGTAAAATGCGATGTATATGACAACAAACTCCATAGATATATAAAAACCCTAGATGCACAGTCTCAAACAAAAGTAGCATTCGAAAATGTCCTACGTAGTTATAGTTATGCCATACACATATCTTTTGCAAATTCAATAAAGTTGTTATTACAAAGCAGTGTACAATGACCAATCAAATTTTACGACCAAAGTTAGCCGGCAGGACAGGACATGCAGTGAAAATTTTTCGTAGGTCACTCAGGTATTAAATAATCTTAAAGTAGTAATAAATAGGCATCTACGCATATAATTTAATAAGATTATACAACTTTCTCAAAATATTGACGATGTCTCCTTAAATCTTAACTTATTTATTTTTTAATTAAGTGTAGTAGTATATTTCGATTTGCAAAATTACGGTTATCGAGTAATTAAACTGTAAATAATCTTAAATAGCTCAATAACGAATAAAAACTTCCAGTTTTTTACACCAACGGAGTGCCTCATTGTTGTTGTTTCCTTTCATCGCCGACTGTAACTTCAAATTTGGGCTCGTCACTTCTCCTTAGCGGTGTAAAATCCGAACCCATTCTTTTTAGGACTCTTTTGCAAGTATCAACTGAGAAGTCTTTGTGAATCATATCCTCCCATTGCACCTTGAGTTCTCCAGCTCAAGCACGAAGATTATTTTTGATAATTTTATTCAGGATTCTGTTTTCTGCTGCTCTCGTGATGCGTGGTCGACCATTTTTCTTCAAACAAGAAGTCGTTATATTCTTTTCATAGTGCTGAATGATGGATGCGACTGTAGATCTGGGAAGTATCAAGTCTTTAGATATTTGGTAACTTGAATTGCCAGCATCGACCCCACAAACTATTCGCTTTCGAAGTTCTTCACACACGGGCTTGCATCGACCCATTGTTATTTAAAAACTAATGGAATTAACTGAAATTTTCAGAATTTATACTCACTTGATAAAATAATTTTACAAAGAAGAAATTATCTTATTTAACTCACCGATAGACTCTTTTGCATCGATTAACAGTTAGACGAACTATTTTGCTTATAACTTTTTCGAATTTAAAACAGGATTTATAGATAATAAAATAAACCGTGGGTTTATTGAAAGTATATTTGAATGTACGACACAGAAGTACACGTCACATAAGAAATACACACACGAAAACATAAACAAAAGTACAGAAGGTAAAAATACACTTTAAACTATTTGAAAAATATATACGAAAATTAACAATTGGCAATAAGGCGGTAGACGAAAGAAATTCACAATCAGCGGTGACGCGAGAGAAAGGAATGTGTTCATACTTACCGGTCGCTCGGTACATATAATCGAGCCGCCGGTCTCAACATAATCTATATAAAATACAAATCGACTATTGTCAGTTTGTATGGTACATCATAAATTATTCTTTTAAATAATCATACGATAATGATATAGGATAATAATTATATATAAAAGACACTAATAAATTGAAATATTTAAATTACAAAAAGTATACATAACTTATACAAACAAAATGAACCATTATCAATATTAACACAATATATAAATATATATATATGTGACGCCTAGTGGCTTAAGCGGTCGCCACGCCGCTTCCTACAGCGCCAAGTGTCGTGGGTTCAAATCCCACGTAGGATAACACTTTGTGTGATTCACAATACGTTGTTATGAGTCTGGGTGTTCTTTGTGTCCGTTTCATGTATGTTTGTAAAGTCCCCCGTGACACAGGAATTTATATTCCTAATGCGGGAGTTGTCTTTTTAAACAAATATATATGTCGTGGATGGATGCTATAGCGCGACGGACAGCGCCATCTAAGAATTATTTCAGTGCATTAATAAATAGTCACCGGAAACGCAAGTGGTGCCCTCCCGCTTGGACACGATCGTCGGTAGAGGGGATGCAGCGATGACTGGCGGGAAGATATGGCGGTGGTCATTTCTACCTCGGACAGTCTTGGCATACGCTCAGTACCAACGCACGTGTTTGTTTCCATATTGTAAAAACCGTTAGTAAAATAAAGTTAAAGGCTTTTGATGATGATGAATGTAGTTGTTATAATACAAGAATGTTTATTTTCATAACGAATTCAAATCTTCAAATAGATTATCTGTGCAGGAATATTCTTCTCCACGACTAAGCCTTATATTTTTCACCCACTTGTCAGCAATAACAGGGTCTATAGGAATCCTTTGAACAAAAACACGTAATACTTCTATCGGTTGTCATTTTATCAAGTGTGAAAATAAAATTCGTTTATACTTTTCAACTTTCAAATAACACAATTTCAGGTATAATTATAATATCGCTAAATCACACAAACTCCTACATTAAATCCAGTAGCAACTGTTTTAAAAATTAATTTATCAACAGCCCCTAACAGTCCACCGCTGGACACAGGCCTCTCCTTAGAAAGGAGGTTTTGGCCTACTATACCACGCTGGCGTGACGGGTTGGTAAAGGGTTTGTTTCAAGTTTTCCTTCCCTTGGCAGTGATGTTAGCTGTTTATTTTGTTCCTTTAGTCGCCTCTTACGACACCCATGGAATGAATAGGGGTGGTGACACTTTGTATTCTTAATCCGTCACCACACGGACGAAATAATTAATTAGTCGGAGCAATATATAGTCAGTTAAAATGAAAATATATTTTCACATACGTCATTCGTGCAACACTGAGCATTGAAACAAAAAAAATCTATTTTGACTAAATTAACTACAATATACTATGAAATATTGAAAGCTTACTTGTGAAAAGTGATGACAATACACTTCTTTTGTTTTTCAAATGTGTTGTGACACAATTTAACTGCACAAATCGTCATAATAATTATTTTATACTACAAATGATCGGAACAGTAGTCAATATTCCCTGAAAATGAAAAGAGAACGTTAGTCTTTTCCTTGTCTTGAATAAGCGGGAGGAAAAAATGTATGAAAATCCATTTCTAACGTGTTTTAGCGGGAGAGAAAGTTGGATGAATTTTCATTTCTCATGTGTTATCTATGGTACGCGCCTGCCCAACGAGTTTTCATATAATTTAAATATGGAATCTCCCTGATATCCTTTTGTAAAGAATAAAAAAAAAACAAAAGAAGCGCGAAATATTGGTCAAATTCTAAGCTAAATTTTATTGTCTTACATGGTGTCTTACGTTTTGATTTTATTATAAAAATACTTTAAATGTTCCTCACAGGGGGTAGTATAAAGCACTGTGTAGCACTCGGGTGAAAGTCCCATTTCTACCTCGGGAGTATTGTGGCCCTAGGCTGCGCCTTCGGGCCACAAACTGCTCCCTCGCTAGTAATCGGTCCCTTTCCTCCCTCGGTGAACAATGTACTATTTCCGCGACACACATTCGACGTGCTTTGACATTAAGAAGACACTACGAAGCGGCCCGGCATTTGGAGCTATTTCTGGCTCCAATTAAAGTTCTTCAAAATGGGTGCGCGGACTAGGTTTGTATGTGTAATTATTCTAAGCTGGCTACATTAAAATTGAAAAAATGGCGGCTTTTGGGTGCCTTAAAATTCTCGGCGGCCCATTTTTTTTTCTTCCAAACTGATCGTTCGGGGTATCAAATCACCTCTTAAATCCCTATAATTTAAGAGGTTATTTCAAAAATATAAAAACAAATTAAAATCAAATGTATCCTTCCACTACACATCTTGTTTTAGTTCGCTTAGCAGTCAGGATTTTTTTTTAATATGATTTAGACAGTATGAAATATTATATATTTTGTAGAGTGGGAAGGAGATGATGTTCAATAATACGAACTAAATAAATGAAACAAACGGAACCGATTTCGCCGCAATCACCATCAATTGCTTTTAATAGGCCACTCTCCTTCAAAAAGGGCAATAGAGCTTATAAATTTATTTAGAGAGACAACAATGTCCATGTCTTTCTGTCTGTTGTATAATCTAAATGTTCTCGTCAGATGTACGTTACGACTTAAATTAGTTTGTATAAGATAATGGACAATTACCCCTACCAAAGCCTAACTGGTTGGCCATATAGTTTGAACATGAGCCCGTATCGGAACCCACAACACTTGGCACATGCTAGACCCACCGTTAATTAATCATTCTGATACTCTCTTAACTCGTATACTTGCAGAAGTACATCGTAACTTAGGATTATTTTTTATTTAAAGTAACTCTTTTACTGAGTTTTAAGTTAGTATACATAACCCGGCTATCCTGGAGGAGATTCAATTTTGTTTCCCAGACGAATACCTCCTGTCTGTCTCCTGTCGACAAAATCGACATCAGGGACGATTTATTCTGATCAACACATATCTGTTTATATGTACGTATATTTATTGAGCGAGTCCACAAGAGTTTTTTAATGGTCCTTAAAAATATTATTGCTTTTGTAAATATTCTTTTATATTGAGTTGGAAGCACATGACGAAATTGTATTTACGGTTAAAACTCATATGGGCGCTACGTTTAGGCAACCCCTTACTGCCAGTTTTAATTAGACCTCCGTTTTCCTGACCCTTGCCTGCCTAGAACGACGTAATGCGTAGCCGAACAGCTGCAAAGATATATCCGCTTCGACGAACACACACATTTGGAGAGCTCTTCACTATATCTGCCTAGCGAAGTTACACACTCGCTCGGGTCTATATGTATATAGATAATTATTTGCGTTTTCTAATCATTGTGACTTGCAATAAGTACATTATTGCAAGTCACAATGATTTGAAAATGCAAATAATTATCTAATCATTTTTTTAGGACAGCCGTATTCATTCTTACCTCATTGATTATATTATTAATCTAATTTTTGTATTTACTTGTCATACTAAATCAGTTTCCTTATTCCTGTTCGGTTTTTAAGGACAGAATATTTGTATTGATACACTTATTTTTATAGTTGTGCACTAATTCATTACAGTTAAGATGAATTTAGAAAAGTGTTTCTAAAAGACATCAAATTAAAGACATAAAAAAGGAAATTACAAAGGGTTCAAGTGTAATGTATTAATAAATAGTTAGTTAGTTTTTTGTGTTAACAATTGCACAATTTCGTATCTATCAGGAATAAAAGTGAGGAATTCCAAAATCTGTTTCACGAGGAAAGTGTCTTTATGATGAACAAATCTTATAAAGCATGATACAATTAAATCCAGAGCTTACTACCACCACGTGTTTCTCTACCACCAGTTATTTGCACCACCATGGTTGATTTCACTCTCTGCTTATAAGAAAAAGCAGGGGCTGAAAAAGCATCTGATGTGAGTTTAGCGAGGCCTTCGTGATGTGCAAGTAGTATCTACCCGCACTTGATCGCGTTGATTTCTTGTAATGTCGGTTCCCCTATACACCACACTTATAGCATCTGCACGCCTTGCTTCATCTTTTCGATTGCACCCGCTGATGAGTGAATTCCATAATGTTGATAGTCGGTATCCGTCTACCCGGTTGAAATTCTTGTTTCTTAATTTCAATCACTTCAAATTCGATGTGAAGACGACTTGCGGTTCGTGTAGCACAATCCAGTGGTTTGTTCCTGATTCCAGCAGGCGCTCTTCGACAGCAGACTTGTTTATTTGTCGGTGTTTTACAGATGCGATATGTTCTTTGTTCGTTCCACTTTTGCGCGCTTCGTCTGGCCGATGTAAATTCTGTCGCACTTTCAGTCTAAAATTACTGAACTGATTGGTACACAGATAGCGTAGAGTCTGAAAAAGGACGAAAGCCCTTTTTTACCGCGATATTCGACATACACATATACGAGCCTAGGGCAAAAGCTAAGAGTAATAAATATTTCGGGCATCTGACACACAACGCCATCTAGTCCAAAACTAAGCAGAGCTTGTAATACTATGGGTAGGTACTAAACAACAGATATAAATACATTTAAACTTTTTTTGACAATACATACATATAATACATAGAAAATACCCAAACTCAGAAACAAATATTTGCAGATCATACAAACATAAAGTCCGGCCCGGTAATCGAACCCAATTAGACCCGATAGACCAACAAGGTAGTTAATAAATAGGCAGGCAGCTAAAGCTAAAGCTAGTATGGAAAACTCTTAAAGTCCTAAGCGATTAAATTCCGTATTTGTTTTAAAAAGTACTAGCTCTTACCCGCAGCTCTGTCTACGTGTATATCAGTTAGCCTGATAATTAGAAGCCTATGCCCTTCCTGAATAAATTAGCAATCCCAATGTAAATTTTATCCATATAATTGTATCCGGTCAGCAGTTTAGTTGTAAAAGCGTACTAGACCGACAGAGTTACTTTCAAATTTATATTTTCAGTATTGATATTCTAACAGGCTTTTATTAGCATCACCTGTTTCAACCTATGCATTTAATCTTTGACCCTGATTTTCACCCACTTCAGAATGTTTGTTTGAATCGCAACATCGTACAATTATCACGAACCGAAGACAACGTAACATCCGATTTACCTTAATATTTGAGAATTTTTCGGTTGGACTTTTCTGGTTTCATTAGAGTGGTATTCTTGACGTGCCTGTAAATTTCCACCTTATTTTACTATAGCGTATAGTCCCATCAAATTGGCCTCAAAAATACGTACCTTTACATAATTTCCCAATAAGGTGGAAATTTACAGGCACGTCAAGGATACCACTCTAATGAAACCAGAAAAGTCTTCATAGATTTCGTGTGTGCACAAAAATTTATTAAAAAAATATTTTATGGATATTGATGAAGTTTCATGAATGAAAGAAGAAACATTCGAACGAATCTTCGAAACGAAGTTGAAAGATTAGAGTTTCTGTGAGTGGTAATGAATTTGGGGTTAATTTTAATATAAATTGTGCATCTCGCACTCGAACGTCAAAGTTTGACGAGCATAATACTATTTTAAAAAAATGTGAGCCGTCACGGGACGCCTGGCAGATGTGAAACATCGCCATTATTTTGTAAAAGTAATATGCAGAAAAGAACATATTGTAATAGGAACTAAATATGTCATAATGATAAAATAAAATATTACTAATTATTAAAATAGTACGGTGTGGCGTATAATTATAATTATAATAATTATAATTAAATAATTATAATTATAATTTACGCCACACCGTACACACTGCTGCATATAGACTGTATATATATATACCATATAGCGTGCCGTGGCGACGCGTCGCCAGGCGTCGCCAGGCCAGAAATCTATTTTACGTGCGCCTATAGATGTTTCACATCAAAAACTTAATCAATGAAATTCATTTCATTTAACATTAAATTATACATTAGTTGCACTGTAGTGCTCAGTTCACACAACAGTAATTATTTATATTATTTTGTCGGGTTTAATTACTTCCAGTAAAATATACTATTTAAAATTTCTAAGTAAACGAACTAACGACTGCCTTGTTGGTCTAGTGGTTAGCATATGCGACTGCCGATCAAGAGGACTAGGTGTTAAATCCCGGGTTTGTCCAAAAATATTGATAACAGCCTGGAGTTGGAAGTTTTGCGTTCACGAACGTGCCTTGGAAAGCATGTTAAGCAGTCGGGTCGGTTGTCATGAAAATCTATAGTAATAGTTATTGGGAAGTCAGTACCCTCAAATATACTGACAGCTAGTTCAATCTTCGAATTCTAGCTTGCCCAAAGGGCGGCAGAGGTCTACAGGCTGACGCAGGTGATCACTGGGCAATGCAATATTTCGGAGATTACATGTGTTTGATCCGAAAGAAGCCAATGCCTGAGTGCAACCACTGCGATGGCCACCGTGGGCACGGCGCGTCACTCGCTGGCAGAATGCCCTATGTGATAGGAGAAGAGGCGTGATCTTGTTGCATGATTACGGTCATGGTACGCAGTGAGAGCGCGTGGAACTCCGCTGTAACCTTCTGCGAGCATGTAAAAACTGAAATTCAGGTAAAACCGGGTGAATTAGTAGCCAACTTCACCGATATTTCAATATTTTTACTAAAGTTATAAAAGTGCTTTAGGAACTATAAATTTACGGTATTACAGATTGTTTTAGTTATTTTATTGTTTTGATTGTTTTATTGAGAGAACAATATTAAAAACAAAAATAATTATGATACATTATAATTGTTTCCATTTTTTCATTAAAGATAACTATTACATTACACAGTTTTTTGTTTTTCATTTGCTGATTGTTATCGTTCAATCCATTTTTTAGGGCTCCGAAGTATATCACTCGTAACCCTTATAGATTCGTCAAGTCCGTCTGTCCGTCCGTCCGTCCTCGACTCACAGTCCAAACGGTAAGTGCTGGAAAGATGAAACTTTGCATGAATATGTGTTGTAATTACGTCGACAAAGTGCTACAATAAAATTATGAAAAATATTTTTATTTGGGGTACCTCCCCTACACGTAAAGTGGGGATGTAATTTTTTTCTAGCGGCTAACCCATCCCGTGGGGTATCATTAGATAGGTCTTTTAAAAACAATAAAGGGTTTCTAAGACGATTTTTTGATTTAGGTATTCGTTTGCGAGAAATTCCACTCTAAAGGGCACTTTTTTGTAAAAACACGGCGTCCCCCCCCCCCCTCTAAAAGCTAAACGGCTGGCTCAAAAAATCTAGGAAAATGCTTGATGGTGGTCCATATAATGAACTTTGAAGGAAAACTATAACGGATTAGATGACTTTATTAATTCAGGAGTTATGGAGACTTAACTTGTAAATGCGCTCACTTGGAAAACGTCATACAAAATAAACATAACAATTATCTATTGGATACGATTTTAAATCCACGTACCATTATGGGTGGGAGCTGAGGAACCCTTTCCTGTGCGTGGCCTGACACGCACTTGGCTGATTTTTTTAATTTGATGCCTGCCAAAGTGACTCCACTCTGCCTGATGGTAAGCATGATAAGAATCCAGGAGTCCCATATATGCCCCCAGCATATATGGGCACGAAATAGTATCAACGAGCAATATTAAAAAAATAGTTATGGTCTATGACACATTTCTATCATTTATTTAAGACACATGGTCTTGTCAGTGCAGCTCTTTCCAGATCTCCCTTACAAGAGCTGTTTGCTTGTCCTCCTTATATTCCCTTAAATCTGGTCGAAATAACTATGTCTCTGGCTGCCTCTTTCTCTCTTTCCTTCTATTTTCCATTTTATTAAGTTACCTACTTAAATATATATCTATATACCATCTTGATTTTTCCATTTTCTATGGTAGATTAATGATCTATTAAAGTCTTATATAAATACAAACATTCGGAAACGCTTTAGTAAAACATATACCTGGAGCATAATCCTATATAGATATGAAATAAAAAAGTCATCAAAACCGCTATAGTTTTCCTTGAAAGTTCAATATATGGCCTACTATCAGATTTTTTTTCAGTTTTTTTGAGCCAGCCGTTTATTTTTAAAAAGACCAGAGGGACGCCCCGTTTTTACAAAAAATGCGCTTTTAACTTGAATAACTCGCAAACGGATACCTAAAACGAAAAATCTTTTTAAAAACCTCGCATTTTTTTTAAACAGGAATGTATAGAAGCGAGAAAAAATAACCTGCCCACTTTACATTTACATGTTGGGGAGCTACTGGGGTACCTTTCAAAAGTTTCCAGTTTCTTGACTCGAAACCCTTATCGATTCGTTATGTTTGTCCGTCCATCCTCGATCTACCGCCCAAACGGTTAATACTAGAAAAATGAAACTTTGCATGAATGTGTCGTCGTAATTAGGTACGTCGACAAAGTACTACAATAAAATTATGAGAAATATTTTTATTTGGGGTACCTCCCCTACACGTAAAGTGGGGATGTTTTTTTTTCTCCCGGCTACCCCATTGTGTAGGGTACCCCATCATTAGGTAGGTCTTTTAAAAACAATAAAGGGTTGGTAAGACGAATTTTTGATCTAGGTATCCGTTTGGGAGAAATTCCACTTTAAAGGGCACTTTTTTGTAAAAATAGGGCTTCCCTCCTCCTCTAAAAGCTAAACGGCTGGCTCAAAAAATCTGGAAAAATTCGTGATGGTGGTCCATGTAATGAACTTTAAAGGAAAATTTTGTTAGTTCAGGAGTAATCGAGGCTTAACTTGTAAAATGCGCTTACTTGGAAAACTTTATACAAAATTTAAGTATTAATACGTAAACATAACAATTATCTATTGGATACGATTTTAAATCCACGTATCATTATGGGTGACTGAGGAACCCTTTCCTGTGCGTGGCCTGATACGCACTTGGTTGATTCTTTTATTAATTAATTTTAAGTGCTACTTAATTTTTTATGCATCGCAGAATTGGTTGATTGGTACGTAAGTCTTAGGTTTTAAGTACCTCAATGTAACATAAAATTTAACTAATGAGTTAATTATTAAAACACCATTTTTATTTGTTATATCTTAAAAATTAAAGTCAGCTGAATACTTGTTTATATGAGTTGATTCACCAATTTATAGATTTAAGCTAATCATATTGATAAAGAATCGTTAAGCTAGTACGCAATCCTAATAAACATAGATATTAAAATAGTGATAAATGTAAACTGTATGAAGTTATCTTTATGAGTGTTATCTATCGTTCATGATTAACACCAACTCGAACTGTATATAACTTAGTATTATTTGTTGGCGCTCAGATGAAAAAGTTCTATATATTTTTTAATAGATATAAATATTTTACAAGAAAAATACGTAAATAAATAGTTATCCAATAAGTGACTCGTGAAGTCAATATGACTAACACCAAAAATCAAAATGGAACTGGAAATATAGAGAAAAGTAAAAAGAGAAATAATCCTAATATCTTTTCGCGACTTTTCTTCTGGTGGATGTGTCCTGTGCTTGTCACCGGTAATAGAAGAGACGTAGAAGAAAGAGATCTTATTGTTCCTAATAAGCATTATGATTCTGAAAGGCAAGGTGACTATTTTGAAAGGTAAGAACCGTAAAATTATATTGTTTACAAGTTAGCGTTGTAACAAAAACAAACTAAAAAGAAATAATAATTTTGATAAAATATAAATAAATAGTTTTTCGTTCAACTTATATAAGCTAATTTCTGAATTTAGATTACTTCATTGCTAGTTTGTGAAAAAGAAAGAATTTATAAGTGCCGTTATCTGATAAAAAAACGAAAAAATAAAGACCACACTGATATAAGCTGAAGAGGTTTTATTTTGATTTTTCATAATTAGATCCCGACTAATATTAAAATGCGAAAGTAACTCTGTCTGTCTGTCTGTTACACTTTCACGCCTAAACCACTGAACCGATTTTGATGAAATTTGGTACGAAGATAGAACTGAACTTGAGAAAGGACATAGGCTACTTTTTCCCGTGATAACCGACATACACGCGGGCGGAGCCTCGGGCGAAAGCTAGTATTGAATAAATTAACACATAATTGATGCAATATCTGACCAATAGTTTTATTTGACAAATTCTTTTGTAATGGACAGGTAATTTATTTACTGAAGTAGGTTATGTACTCTATCATTCTTCCTTAGAAATTCAAAATGTGGTTGACTGCACTGCAAGTGCAAGATAGTATATTTGTGTCCCATTAGGTGTGATAAACCTAATCATTCAATATAACCTAAATGCGAAAATTTGCCTTTATAACTCATTGTATTTCAGAAACAAAAGGTATGTAACATATATATTATTACATATCAGTAGAGTCCATATATTATAATTACGATATAGTTTTTTAGTCCGCGATAGTATTGGTTTGCATTAAAGTCGTCTAGGTCAGTAGAGATACGATGCTTATCAAGTATGTCGAACAATAACATAAATTGCCGAAAATCTAATAATCATCTATAAGTTTTTAAGTACTTTATTTAAAGGTAAGTATTAGAGTTTATATAGGTACAATTCAAAGACCTCAATAATTTTTAATACGTATTGACATTCATTCTGCCAATACGTAATTCATCATCATCGATTTCAAATGGAGACCGCGTCTCATCATATGTTGTGGAAGACGGCTGGCAGAAGCTTGTTGCCATTAGCTGAGGATCAAATTAAGTAGCGTGTAATTGGAGAGGCCTATGTTAAGGGGTGGACTATTATAGATGATAATTCATTCTGCGAGGTCAATTATGGCATTGGCTTTGGACCTTATTTTGACTGAATTTTAATCAGTGTTTCAAGTTGTATTTTGAAGATAGAATAAGTTAGCGAGAAGAAATTTTTGATATTTCTTTCATTAATAGGTTATGCTTGCTACTAATTCTACAAACTCCAAGGCGTAATGATATAACACCAATAATACATTTATTAACAATCATAACTTACATATATTATGATTAAAGTATTGATAAAACACAATAAATTTATGTTTGAGTTGATGTAGTAAACGTTGTTGAAGGCTTTAAGTACTTTTTCTACATACTAATGCAATCAAGAATATATAATATTGTAATGTTACTGGATCCACGTAATCCCAAATATCGCCTTTAGGAACGCGGTCGGAAGTGAAATGAAGCGAGGATAGTTTTGATTGACTTAGGTGATATTTAAACATTAGCCTGTGGTATCTCAATATCGCAATAAAGAAAATCGGTACAAAGCCATTTATTGAACTCAAACAAACTAATGTAAATTGTATAATGAACAGTTACAGTAGTACAAGTTACGAAAAACTAAATGATTGTCAGATCATAAATAAAATGTTATAAATATGCCTGTGTTTGCACGTATAGTTGTGTGTGTCAATGATGATGATAGATGGTATAGGGGGCAAACAAGCAAATGGGTCACTTGCTATAATGTTACTAATACTAGACAATTGTAACTTAAAAATTGCATGCTGAACATAGCCACCTTGCCGGTTCTCACCTTTTCTAAAATTAGGAAAAAGAAGTTTCACGCTGAAATTCAAATAAGTAACTCTTACCATTTCTTTTCTCTGAAGAAGTAAATTAACAAATAGAGTGCAATTTCAGAAGCTTTATCAAAAGGTTTGTAGAAAACAATGGTTTTGCCCTCATTTTATCGATAATATTTCATACAGATGCATGTTTGTCCGCCTTTCCGTTTATTGGGTTTCTTCAACTGCACAAATATTTGTACAAACCCCGTAGACTCACTTATGAAAGTATTATGTTTGTGAATCTCTGGATTAGCCTATTTCATATTTCATTTATATAAAATTACACTTTTAGTGCCCTATTTATTGTTTAGTGATTTTACACTGCATAACTAGTGTAGGACGCCCACAGGCCAGGTGGAGTGATGATTTGCGCAAGATGGCTGGCAGGAGCTGGACGCGAGAAGCCCAAAATCGATCAAAGTGGTGTGCAATGGGAGAGACCTATGTCCAGCAGTGGACTGAGATAGGCTGATGATGATGATGCTGATGATGAACTAGTGTATTTGACTTTTAGGTGCTTTGGTATTTTAATATTACCATTAGTTAAGTAGAATATCACAATGTAATCGCTAGTGTATGGGTTTAAAAACTAGCCTATGTCCTTCCTTATGAATCTAAGTATGTACATGCCAAATTTAATTGAAATCGGTGCATCGCTATAGCCATGTAAGCGTAACAGAGTGATAGACAGAGTTACTTTCGAATTTATAATATTACGCATATTTGTCATTTATCGCGGTAAAGAGTAACCTACCTATGTCCTTTCTCAAGAATCAAAGTATATCCATGTCTAATTTTATTGAAATCGGTACAGCGGTTGGCGGTAGGTTATAATAAAGTATTAGTGTCGAGTATGGAAGTATGGATATAATGTTTTTACTTTGATAGTTAAATTTCAAGTACACTCAGGATTATAATATCTGATTCTTGGCGCTCCTTAGACATATATTCTTTCAGTAGTTGAGGGTAGATTCTTGTATCTAGCTAGAATGTCTTAATAGTAGATCAGTAGCCGAGGGCTGTAAGGCATCAATTGCAGCCCGAGATATTTAGGCGCACGAGCGCAGCGCGGGCGCCTATAGTTCGAGGGTGCAACTGGTGCTTACACCCGAGCTAACTATTCTGCTTTACATCTCGATTGTGAGGTAAGTAGAAAAAAACCGGCATTATAAGAATAAAACATTTTATCTTCAGCTTCCATTTTCATTGAATCGGGAGTGCAGTGCAGTTATAATTATCTTCATTACTTGAAGAACTCATGTTTTTTCCTTAGCACGTAAATTTGAAAAAAATCCCAAAAACAAACAATATTTAAATTAAAAGTTTTCTATTCCCGCCTCTTTTCATTAAAAAGAAACAAGTAAAGAAATTTTTAAATTGTTTTTTCAAAAATGAAATTGAGCTTCGCCGTTCGATATTTAAAATTGATGACTAATAAACTCACACGAAGACAAGGCTGAATAGCAAAGCGACCTCTTTGGTCATTGGGTTGAATGCATGATGTCTTTGCCAGTATGATGGTTAGATGTACGCGAACTTTTTGAAAGAAAGACGTGTTTTTTTTTTAATTACTTACCGCCCTAGGGCTTTTCTAGCTACATTATTACCCTAGAGCGGTAATAAGTCACCTACAACCCCATTTGGAGGTCATAAGAACCTACTTACCGAACATGAGAGATGTAAAAAGTATTATTTTAAACGATAATATTTTTTAACCCATAACAGCGCAGTCAAAAAGGAGAGTGATAGTTGTATTAATGTTTGTTAGACATTTAAAAGTCAACTTATAATATAGTTATTAACATTCATAAACAAACAATGTGGCATACAAATTTTTTAATTAATGTCAGTTTTTAAAAAGCGGCCAAGTGCGAGTCGGACTCGCCCATGAAGGGTTCCGTATCAGCAAGTAACATCATATCAAAGTTCTTGTAGTTCGTTGTAACTTTCATCGATGTTTTTATACTAGTGTATTGATTGGATGAAAGGAAATTGCGTGTTACGATTTATGACATATTAAAAAAAAACTACTCACTAGATCTCGTTCAAACTAATTTTCGTTGGTAGTTTGCATAGTAATGTACAACATATATTTTTTTTAGTTTTATCATGCTCTTATTTTAGAAGTTAGAGGGGGGGGGGACACACATTTTTCCACTTTGGAAGTGTCTCTCGCGCAAACTATTCAGTTTAGAAAAAAATGATATTAGAAACCTCAGCATCATTTTTGAACACCTATCCATAGATACCCCACCCCACACGTATAGGTTTGATGAAAAAAAATTTTTTGAGTTTCAGTTCCAAGTATGGGGATCCCCAAAATGTATTGTTTTTTTTCTATTTTTATGTAAAAATCCTAATGCGGTTCACAGAATACATCGACTGACCAAATTTCAACAGTATAGCTCTTATAGTTTCGGAAATAATTGGCAGTGACATACGGACGGACAGACAGACAGACAGACAGACAGACTTGACGAATCTATAAGGGTTCCGTTTTTTGCCATTTGGCTACGGAACCCTAAAAACCAAATAGTAACATTAAAATTACCAAAGTAAAAATCAAATACACTAGCTAAGTTAGCTGTAACAGTAAATGCAGTGTAAACTCACGTAATAAATGGACCACTGAAAGTGTAACTTTATGTAAATTAAATATAGAAACTAAAACTAAAAGCGCCCATAACCAAGTGGCCTTAGATGATTGGAAACCCAGCCCAGCAGTTGGTCATTATAGGTTGTTGATTGATTGGACGAGGCGCGTAAGCTGTTTGTGAGGATGCTCTCTGCTCGCATTATCCAGCACCTACACGAGGTGGGCCGCGACCTGTCGGACGCCCAATTTAGATTCCAGGAGGGGTGTTCGACGGTCGATACCTTATTCCGCCTGAAGGCCGTGACGGAAGAGGCAGTGGGCTGCGGCGGCGTGCTGTTGGCGGTGTCATCGGACATCGCTAACCCATTTAATAGTCTGCCATTCAAATGCATTAGGGCAGCACTCCACTACCACGGACTGCCACAGTACCTGAGTCGGCTAGTGGATTACGTAGAGCAGCGAACCGTCATGTACGAAGATCGAGATGGAGTTTTGAGACGTCAAGACATGTCGTGCGGCGTTCCACAAGGGTCTGTCCTCAGACCACTCCTGTGGAACATGTGATACGATTGGGTCCTGCGAAGGCGTCTCGCCCCCGGGCTCGGCGTAATCTGCTACATCAATGACAGTCTTGTCACAGCCTCGGGGATGACGTTCCAAGAGGTGGTGCGCCTGGCCACCACAGGAGTTTCCCTGGTGTTCGGGCGTATTGAGGCGCTGGGCTTAAGGGAGCCCTGGAAAAGACGGAGGCCCTTCTGTTCCATGGGTCCCGTCTTGGACCTCTCTCCAGAGTTTCCATCGAGGTCAACTCGGTCCTCGTACCGGTCCGCACCCAGATGAAGTATCTGGACCTGATCCTTGACGGCAGGTTGCTCTTCGACGAGCAATTCTGACAGCTTGCTCCGAAGCTGATTGACACTGCTTCGGCCCTTGGGCGTCTTTTGCCTAACTTGGGCGGAGCCAGTGTCGCAACGAGGCAGCTATACACGGGGGTTGTTCGGATTTGGAGGCGGAAGTGCTTCCGGGCGAAGAGCGGATTTCAACCTCCACCCGAGGACATACGCAAGTGGCGTGAAGCCGCTCGCCGAACCACGATGGTTCGTTGGTCGATCCGGCTGGAGACTCCACGTGTTGGCTTCGCCGCCATGGAGGGTTCCAGCCGTTCATCCTCGAGCCGGCAGGTCACCTTTCTTTCCGACGGATGCAGGTTCTTTTCGGGCATGGTTGCTTCGGGAAGTACCTGCACTTGGTCGCTAGGAGGGAATTGAGTCCCGCCTGTCACTACTGCGACTACAGTGAGTACTTGGCTCATCACACGCTGGCGATCTGCCCCGCTTGGGTGACGCAGCGCCGGGCCCTCTGTCCTGCCCTGTGGCCTGCAGTCATCGGAGGAGATCTCTCGCTATAGATTCTGAGACACTGCCGCCGGGGCCTACCATGCGTCGGGACGCATAGTAAACCCCGACGGGGTGACGGTCCGAGGGGATTTCCAAGCGTTAAAAAAAGGTTGTTGATTAATTTAATATAAAACTACATTGACGTGCTTCTATAACAAATACTGAAACCAGTTGGAGTTGTGTTCCAGATGTCTGAAACATAATTTGTTATTATAAAAAAAATATATTGATTAATCTTAAAATATGAAACGAAACTCAACTTAGATGTAAATTTTATCTAATTTTTGCAACCGTAATTTGCTACAGCTATGAGCAGGGTACAGCCTATCATGGTTATTTAGGGCGGCAGTACAATGATAGCATATCATAATATTACTGCCGTTAGTGAACATCTGTCAGAGATAAAAAGTAATATTAAGTTTCATTGCAGGTACTGGTTTGATGAACTACAAAGAGCTACAAAACAGAACAGGGAGCCATCGTTAGGGAAGGCGATGACAAGAGCATACTGGTTGATGTACATGCCAGGTGCCCTTTACGTCGTCGTGATTACCGCTATGAGGTACGTGATGGTTTATGACTTTACGCAAATTTTGAGTTACCAGATAGTATTAATATACAAATAGGCATCTGCATAGTATGATTTGGGATACGTACTTTAAATTGCACTACTTGGAGTTAGAAAATACATATCTTGTTGGTTCGATTTCTCCTGAGAAAAAAAAATTGTTACAAATTTAGTTGACAACTTGTTGTAGATTATTAATTACTAGCTCTCATCCGCGGCTACATCCACGTCATGTGTCGGTTATCGCAGTAAAAAAGCCGGACAGACAAGGCAGACGGAGCTACTTTTAGATTTATATTATTAAGTAAGAATGTATTACAATTTTCTAGATTTCTGAGGTAAACAATCTGGTCACAGTTATACAATAGTTTTACGCATATTGAGTTAATCCACTTTAGTACGTTACACGGACATAATGATATCACTTGGTAGCTGAATGAGGTCAGCCCCGATTTGTTGCTCAATTTCGACCGATGATGCTGTGTCGTGCCTGTGAAACGAGACTGAAGAGGTGGCAAAAATCCACTTTCTTGAAGCAATCCTGTGGACTTCTGAGAACATTGATGATTAAAATTAGATCTTTCGATTAATTTCTGAAGCTAGTAGCTCATGCCTTTATCGAATTGCAAATCCGATTTAGATGAAATTTATTATACAATAAAGATCAATTGATTTTTAAGGAAGAAAGCGTAGACAAAAGCTACTTGTCTCTATAAAAGTATACTACATTATATGTTGATGTTAATGAGATTTTAGTTTATCCGTTTGAATGTGTTCTGTAGTTAAGTTCTGTGTTGAAGTTACTGTGTCGAGTACACAGTAACTTCAACTCGCTATAATAACAATTCATTCAATTTTGTCATATTTTAGCAATCATGTCCTTTTTCATTATTTTCATATTAGTACGTGAATCTTTATCACGCCTCATCATGACGACGCATATTAATATATTTAGTATGAATATATGAATAAGCAATAAAATGATACGACATTTTTTCTTATCAACAAGCGTCAACGAAACGTGTTACAATTGCTGCATATTGTTTTCTGCTGGCATCATAAACGTATAGGTTATTAGTATTTAAACCTGGCCATCCCTCTGGTGGACCGGTGGGGGTCCAATGGGAGAGGAAACTTTCGCAAGAAATAAAACCTTTTGTTTCTAGAGTTATAACTGATCAAGTTGTAATATGCGCTCTAACAGTTATGACTTACGATTAACATCGACAGGTGAATCGGCTCTAAGTCACCCAGAGATCGATAAAGCGCACGACACTTGGTATCTCTGAAAACCTAATTTTTCGTCTCATTAGAGTTGCAAAAAGAGTAACTCACTTGAATTGGGCTTAGAACATGGGCCGTTGCCATGATGGAAAGTGGACCTATCCGACTCATTGTGGAGTCTGAGCATGGTAAGCCGAAGCATAGGCAGACCAACAGCCAAGTGGTCGGAGGACATTAATGCCGACATGTATTAGAAACGTCGCAAAGGGACCTTCATTGAAGAGCGTGAAGAAGTATACGTGCATAAGTGTCCTACGAAATTCTCGAAAGAAAAGAAAGAAAGACTGAAAGTGATAGGTTTTCCTACTAGCTAGTGCGAGATACGGCTGAAATTACGAGCAAAAATTCTACTGATTCCGTAGCAGAAAATCGACGTGATCTTTATGTTGGTAAAAGCTAAACACATCTAAGTATTTTATACGTAAAAGAGAGTCTAAATTTAAATAGTGAAGTTATATCAAATTAACGTCATTTATTTCATCATGTAATTGGAATAATTTGAAATTAATTAACTAACTTGATGTATATGTATTAAAAACTTTAGTGCACGTTCGTTACTCATTGTTTCTGTATACAGACATTATTATATAATCTTTATTATAAATAAATTTATATGAAAATAATTAAAAATCGTTTATTTTTGTAGCACAACATACAATAAATGCTTAATACGTTATTCAGGTATCATTCTACTCTTAAAACACTATTACATTCTTATGCTTTTTCTCTTGTTTAACCACGTGTAATACATACACAGTGGGTAAAAACACGTAAAAAATATTATGGACCAAGAGTCCAGAGCCGCCAGACCTACGTCATTAGTGCAAAGCTGAAATTTTCAGGATTATTAGTACAATGTCTTGTTAAGATGTATGTGTACCCATTAGCTTGAAAGCGGGGCCGTTTCTGAGATAGCGCGAAGTACAGATGGATAAAAATCTTACTTACCTACGTTAAAGGTACAAAGCTAGTATTTACATATTTTTTCAAGAATATTATTTAAAATTAAAATTCATTACTGCCAGACACTTTCCGTGGGCCATTACTTCTGCCAGACGTCTTGAAAGTTGTGAAAAAATTAGGTAAACTACGTTATAGTAGCAAACCTAAATTTTATACATATTATCTAAGGTACTATTTTAAGACCCTTTGTATGCGGCAAATATTCTTGAAAAAATATGTAAATACTAGCTTTGCACCTTTAACGTAGGTAAGTAATATTTTTATCTATCTGTACTTCGCGCTATCTCAGAAACGGCCCCGCTTTCAAGCTAATGGGTACACATACATCTTAACAAGACATTGTACCAATAATCCTGAAAATTTCAGCTTTGCACTAATGACGTAGGTCTGGCGGCTCTGGGCTCTTGCTCTTACTGTCATTGAAAAAGTTCTAATACTTCTAAGGCGGAACCACTGTTAGCTGAAAAACAATTTCTTAGCCTAGTCTTAACTAAGCTACAAACCTGCTTTTGTTGCTTACAACAGTTGCTAATTCTAAAGAAATTTTGTCTTCAGGCTTGATACATTTAACAACTTCAAGCTATGTGTAAACGTATGATGAAATAAATGTTCATTTATTCTTTGAAATAACTATTTACATTAAACTTTAAAAGGAAAATTTAAGCTATGTACCATAAAGAAATCTAATTAATGCTTTCTTTCACAGGACTTCTACGCCACTTTTATTTGCGCAATTGTTGTCCTTTTGGTCAGTAGAGAGCACTATGAGTCGCTTAGACGCCGGATTATATGCATTTGCCATGTTGGGACTCAATTTCTTCAGCATGTTACTCCAACACCACAACTCAATTTTCGTGTCCCGCTTCAGTTTGAAGATAAAAGTGGCATGCTCATCTTTATTATATAGAAAGGTGAGTAAAAAAACTATTAATTAACATTATTTATATTTGAGCTAGTAGTTTTCATTGCTCTTTAATCTTTAGGCACTGTTGAATGAAAAGCGAGCGCTAATTTGCTTCTTTAAGTTCATGTATGTAGGAATGTTGTAAACATTTTGTTAGTATCACACTAACAAAATGTTTACAACATTCATACATTTTCATTCTTTCTGTCTGTCCGTCTGTTACGCTTCTTGTATCACTACAAAAGCTAGACTTTCCATAGTATTGAATAAAGACACTTCTGCTGTCTGTTAATTTAGACGTTTTAAAATACTTAACAGATTTTAATGCAGTTTTCAGCAAGAGTAAGGTTTATGTGTTGAATACTTAATTACATTTTAAAGGAAATATGAAAATTCCGAGACTTCTGTCTTACGATTTCGTGCTTTAGTTTTTCTTTCACCACTTAGCGGTGTTTTAAAAAACTGTTAAAATTTAAAATTATGAATGAATCTTTTCAAATTCATCATTTTCATAAAAAATGTGGTTGAGAGATTGATTGTTGCTACTTTTTTTTTAAAAAGACAATAAATATATGTCAATATAAATAAAATTGTCTACGATGGCCAAAAATTTTTTAAATTTTATTGATTTTGTTCTAGTTGCTGCGTATTAGTCAAGTGTCGGTGGGCGAGGTTGCTGGCGGAAAGTTGGTGAACCTTCTATCTAACGACATCGCGAGGTTCGACTACGCGTTTATGTTTTTACATTATTTGTGGGTCGTGCCTGTACAGGCTGCCGTGGTACTCTACTTACTATATATCACCGCTGGATGGGCTCCATTCGTGGGATTATTTAGCGTCGTGCTATTCATTCTTCCACTTCAAGGTAAATTTAAAGCTGTAACTTTCTGTCTGTATAGGTTATTTATAATTGTTTTTAGACGTGTTTTGTGACGTACTGACATTCATAATTCTCATAAATTTATCAATTAAGGATATGATCACACTTGAACATAAGCATTTAAATAAAATACTTTTTCTTCAGTATATTTGCATCCACAGTTGGATATATGCCTCTTACATGGTTTTATATTTAAAATACTTAAATACAATAAATTTTCCTTCTGCTAACGGTTTATATGCACTACTATAGTTTACTCATAACTTTGCAGCTGGTTTGACAAAACTCACTAGTGTTATAAGACGTCAAACTGCTAAAAGGACTGACAAGCGTATTAAGTTGATGACTGAAATTATAAATGGAATACAGGTAAATATCTTGAACATTTGTCGTCAGTTATATTTAAATTTGTTACAATATTTTAAAGTCTAAGTCTGTCCTAATAAGTCATCAGCAGCTTATAACAGTTCTCTACTGAACATATGCCTCTCTCTTAAGTCTCTCTTTACGCAAGATGTTTTGGCTTACTATACCACACTAGCCAGACGGGATGGTATAGGCTTTGTTTCAAGTTCTTTCTTTTTTAGTAATGTTATTCTAGTTGTTGTCTATTGTAGTTTTCTCTCTTAGTCGCCTCTTATGACACGCAGAGAATGAACAATTGAAAAAAAATATGTATGCTAAAATTATTACTCAAATGTAGGAATTAAACGCTAAGTTTAAAAGAAGTCATACAACGATAAAAGTTGCTTTATTGTCACGATGGTTTCATTTTACTCTATAACTTATAGTTGTCGTGCGATTGTAATAACAACTGCCATAATTGTTCCTACATTAGGTTAGAACCTCACAAAGTTGGCATAAAAATGTTAGCCAAACTTAGTCAATTTTGTATATTTTTTATTTTCATAACAGGTTCTGAAGATGTACGCTTGGGAAAAGCCATTCCAAGCAGTGGTTAAAGCGGCTCGTGCGTACGAAATGCGCGCCCTCTGGAGATCTGTCTTCATTCGCAGTACATTCTTGAATTTTATGTTATTTACCGAAAGAACCATACTGTTTATTACCATATTGGTTCTAATTTTGACAGGCAATATAATCACAGCAGAAACGGTAAATATTAACATTTATATACATAGTTATACAATAGAGAATGTTAACGTTACCGTGACTTTTAGTTGGCTAATAACTCAAATGGTAGTTAAGTATTTATGCCTCTTAAGATATAGGTACTTTTGGGTGCGTCAGTTACCTTTAAGGGACCTAGCTTTTTTATGATAATAGTATAGTTTTAAAATGAAAAAACTCGCTTGCTCGCTTCAAATTTGTAACTGAGTTTGCAGTTACAAATAAACGTACAGGTGAAGTTAATAAAAGCTGGTTAATGATGTTTACCTAAGACAAGCGCAAAATATTTTATAATATCAGTACTGAATCTTGTACAGTCCAGTTTTGAAATTCTGTACTTAAATTCTGTAATTAAAATGTCAATAATAATATAACGGGAAACAGTAGCAAACGTGCTTCCTCAAGAGTCAAAGTATCCCTAACCCAAATTTTATTGAAAACCGTGCAGCGGAGCGGCCAGTTGACCATGATAGTGTAACAGACGGACATACAGAGTTACTTTCAAATTTTAAATATGAGTATAAACTTAAAAGTACATATGTTTTATAGCTTTGCAACATCGCACTAGAGACAGCAGGAAAACATTCCTCAAACGGAAGTGCAAAGTATCAGTCTAAAAATCTAAATGAATAGTGAAGATAACCATAGAACAATGTAAATATTTGTTTCATTTCAGATATATCCCATTCAACAATACTTTGGAATAATTCAAATGAACGTGACACTGATATTACCGATGGCTATCGCGAGTTTGTCTGAGATGTTGGTCTCTTTAGAGCGTATCCAGGAATTTCTCATGTTGGGTAAGTATAGAATACTATTTATTAAGCTGTATTATATTCTACAGCATAAATCGATTATATACTGCATATTTTTAGTGTGTGTGTGTTTTATTTTAGTGTGTAAACAAGTATACGTATTTTACTATGTGTTTTATATTGAAAGCTGTACATGCGATAAGGGTTTAAGTACGATCTGACAACGATGTATTTATTACATCCGTGACGCAAGATAATATTTTATCAACGTTGCATTCGTTACATTTATTAGTATTACCTGCGTAATTGTTATACTACAAGCTAGTACTTGTGTATGTTTTTATATACATATATAAAGTTATTTAACTACAATTAGTTGAGCCCCGCGGTATTACCCGCGATTATACAGTGCTAAATTGCGTGTAATGCCGCGGAGTAAAGCTAGTCTAATATAATAGCCTAAGTTAATCCTTAAGTCATCAGATTTCTGCTAGCGAGAGTCCCGTTAAAATCGCTCCAGCCGTTACAGAGATTACCCGTAACAAACAGACAGCAAGACGGACAATCATTCTAAAAATGGTTTTTTTTTCATGAAAGTACATACTGTACTTTCATGAAAAAAAAAACGGTTTAAAATAGTAATAAAAATAGTAAGTAAGTAAAAAAAAAAGGTTTAAAATAGTAATAAAAATAGTAATAGTAATTTATAATAGTTAAAAAGTACAGTATGTACTTTCATATGCATTTAGTAAAAACGGGTGCATTGGTACTAAAAACAGATACTAGAAGTGTCTGTTTTTTACACTTGTATGTTTGTTTGTATGTTTGTAACCGACTCCTTTGGGTGCGATTTTGACCCACTTTAAAAGGCCAGATTGCGTTCAAACTTTCTGGATTTATCGAGGACCGATGACAATACACAAATTTGAAAAAAATATATAAACAAATTAGTCTTATTTCGTCTAGAAAAAAAATATAGTTTTAAAAAACTAAAAAAACACGCTTTTAAACTAAAAAGTAGAAAATAATTTTAATGTAACAAAGCGTGGGGTGTTTTCCGAAAATATTTCAATAACGTCACCCCGCGCTTTGTTACATTAAAATTATTTTCTACTTTTTAGTTTAAAAGCGTGTTTCTATAGTTTTTTAAAGCTATTTTTTTTCGTTTATTCGTAAAGATATGTAGATCTTTTTAGGTAATTCTAAAAATCCTAACGAAAGTTATGTGCACCGTCTCAGTCATTTTCCGCACCACCCAGCGGTAGAATGTTTTTGGAATTAAGAACTACGTTTAAATTAATTAATCAATCAATAATATTATATTTTAAAACAGATGAACGATTGGATGACCAGGTTTCGCCAAAATCAAACTTATCAGAAAATATAGTAAACAATTCTCAAAACGGTAAAGACCAATCAGGTGTAAGACCAAGAATTTCCGCTACCAATAGACCATTGGTGGAGCAGACCTCTTTGTCTGAGTATGTTGTGGAGCTAAACAACGCCAGTGCATCATGGACTGATGCTAAAGATCCGTCAGAAATGACTCTGAAAAACATATCACTGCGTGTACGAAGAAACAAACTATGTGCTGTTATTGGTCCCGTAGGATCTGGAAAAGTAAGCTCACTTTTCTTGGTATTATTTTCTTTTCACAATAGTTTAAATCGAAATAAGTAGGTAGAAAGCTAAAGATATTTTGATTAGATAACTAAAAGCTATTCTCTTTACTCTTATTTTCTTTTTGACAGTTTCAAAAGTAATCAACTAATCCGTTACTTATGTTTTTGATCGTTTTTTTTAAAGAGAACTCCCACATAATAATATGCATCCTGTGTCGCAGGGGACTTGATAATTGTGGATCACGCAAAGTGTTGTCCCATGTGGGTCTTTGAATCCACTTGGCACATTACACTTGACGTAATAGACCGCTTAAACCACTAGGCCAATCGTGCAGTCATGATTATTGCAGATACAGAAATTTTTAAACAATATTGAATTTGATTCAAAAATATTTTAAAAACGTTTAATATGTAACATAATAAAATCTCATTTTTATAGGATAGTATTAATTTTTATTAAAAAAAAAAAAATTACTTACTTACTATCCTATCCTAATTAATTACTATCCTATTAAACCTCGGTTTAAAGAACAACTAAGCATAAAAATTGTACACAAAGTTAATAAAATTGTAGACAAAAGGTGTCGAAAACTTAAACCGATGTTTTTTTAATGTAAATTATTTAGCGATTTATTTCAGCATAAGGTCCGTAATTTTTGTATGTGAGAGATATCGTCCAATAATATTTCTCCTTTATGTCAAATTCAACTTTACAGAAATATATTAATTGCCGTTTACCTTTGAACCTTCGCCGCATTTTAAGGTTCATTCAGAGCAGACATTTAAACATTAAAGAAACTTAGTGGAAAATTTAGCGACCTTAAAAGCTAGTAACATATGTAGGATACAATAAAGTGGCAAGAATTTATCTCTATCTATCCCGGACGGAAAATTCGTGAATTTGTGTAAATATATAATAATGAAATCTATTATGTATTCAATGAAGTGCTTATTGACATATAAATTGGTTTTCAGTCATCCCTTCTTCAAGTGTTGTTAAAGGAACTCGCAGTTTCTACAGGAAGCGTAAACGTTAAAGGAAGAGTTTCTTACGCTTGTCAAGAATCCTGGTTATTCCCAGGCACGGTGCGAGAGAATATTCTGTTTGGTTTACCTTACGATGTTGACAAATATAAGGAGGTAACCGTTTTGTTATTTATATTTTTAGCCAAAGTTATAGGAGTAAGAATAGTACTTCTGGGGTTTATTTGAAACCTTAGCAATAAGACCCGTTTTTTTGTTAGCCTACCTGTTTTTAATCGATTTAAGTCCAATATATCACTTGACGATTGGCCTTATCTTAAGACCCGTGGGTGTGTCCTATCAATAGGTTTTACTGCTAGTTATATTCCATCTCAGTGCAGAAAAATTTTATACAACGTATTAAGCATATTATTCTACAAATCCAGTGTGATCTTTGCACAAACAGATCACTTCGTTTTTGTACTGTATTAGTTTATCTCAAAAGACTGTACAGAACTTTTTTTTAAATATTTTAAAGGTGGATAATTTAGAGCGCTTAAAACATGTTCACTCGGCATGTATTGTTTGCTACCTTGTACCCAGGTAATAAAACGTGTTTTTGAAGAACAGCAATAAATTGTTAATTTGTATGAGAAGAACAACATTTCTTCATAACACTTAGATAAGTTGTTAAGATACATAATGCAAGGTGACTAAATTTCATCATAAAATTTTTAGTACTTTTTGAAATCATAATAAATGACATAGTGAAACTAGGTTCGGAGTTGATTGACAACACACGAATTGGTTTGGTATGAATAGAGCTTATACAACAATTTCCATGAAAAAATCTGTACAAAACAAACCCTAAAGTAATTTCAGCGAACACAGCGGACATTAAGTTTTTATTGCGGACGTCAATTTGCCCGCCGTTAAATAATTTAACGCAATCAGGCATAATACTATATTATTCATTTTCTTTCATTTTCCTTTATTTCCGCAGGTTTGCAGAGTAACTTGTTTGCAGCCGGATTTCAAGCAATTCCCGTATGGAGATCTGTCCTTGGTAGGAGAAAGAGGAGTGTCTCTTTCTGGTGGACAAAGAGCCAGAATAAACTTGGCCAGAGCTATTTATCGTGAGGTATATACAACTTACTTTATCGAAAACAAATATAGCGGCAATTAATATTGATACTGATTAAGTATACCTTACTATAAGCGTAAATACAATGTTGATAAAAATAATTATTATTACGGTTGCTTTATATCGTAAACATGCCTCAAATAAATTTTCTTATATCATCTCACTACCTGGATAGACAGTTGTACTCGGATTGAAAAAAAAACCGAAAGCAGCAGAAAGAGTGATGTTTACGCATTAGTCATTAATAACCAATAGAATAGTTGAACTGACTAAATTGAATTGAAACTGAATGGAATTGAAACTGAATAGAATTGAACCTATAAGTCTGTGGAACGTTAAGTCTGTCTAATGGAATTCATGAGTAGACTTCAAGAGCAACATCATGAGTTCATTTGATCTTATCATCATAGATATAGCCTATAATTTGTGCTTTATATCTTGATAATTTTATGATATCATGTTAGGATATTGGAATTGCTTTTCAAACTGTATTGTATTTTTAGATGAGTCCCAAATTTATCAATGGACATTAAAGTCCACCTTATTTCTCAAAATATTTGTTTCTATAGCATAGGTTCTAGTATAGGTAGTCATTTGACCCTTAAGTAATCATAAGTCTGAAGACATAGTGGTGCGTGTTGCTTGAGCGTAAACAAGTTCATTCAAACTTGATACAGGTGATACGCGTACTCGATCTACATGTCACTTAGCTAGTTCATCAGGTGAACATTCATGCTATTGGTGATTCTAATGTTGATGATGAAAGTTTCTTAAAAATCTCATAGCGTAAAATAACTTCTAAGATTATGTTTTAAGATTATTTTTATTTCAAAATCTTTTATTTTATTTATTTATTTATTTTATTTGAAGAAATGTAGGTGTACAGAGGATCTTAATAATATTTGCTTTTATAGGCCGATGTTTATTTGCTTGATGACCCGTTATCAGCCGTAGATGCTAATGTTGGAAGGTTGCTGTTCGAGGGTTGTATTAAAGGATATCTGAAGTACAATACCTGTATTCTAGTCACCCACCAAATCCACTACCTTAAAGCGGCCGATTTAATCGTTGTGTTAAAGGAGGTATGTTTGAATACTATATTTTTGTCTTTATTTAATGGTTTAAATAATATAGCGTTGGAACCCTCTAATAGTGTACAGAAATTTCGAAGCGAACCATAAAATATATCTTTGATCTTACTTATAAGGGTGCAACTATTATATTATCTGATGAGGTAACTTTTACCGATTGTATTAGTTTTTAATGAAATGAATAAACTAATTTCTCATCAGAATTCAGAAAAATCATAAGAATTATGATAACGAAGGACTTGCATTCAAACGTCTCTAAACATTGTGATAACCCTAAACTTTATTAGTATTATGTTTAGTTAGTGACATCACTATTTTATGGTAGTGCAACGGGTTTTTATTTTATGTTATTTAGTTTGTAGTTTTCAAGTTAGTGAAGTGTAAATAGTGGAAAATTCAACTATATCATCAACCACCCATAATGTCACACTGCTGAGTCCGGGTCTCCTCTTAGGAGAAGGATAAGGGTTAATCCAACTATATATCAGACCATACAGTTTATAGTCGTATTATTTCTTCATTGGGGTCTTACTGTCGGGTGTTTGCTGAGGTGAACATTTAAAAATCGTTACCACACAATTATTGTAAAAATCGATTCAAGTTAAAACATCTGCAAGAAATATAAAAAAAGCTACGGTAGCTTCCTCGCTTTGATTCCTACCTTTCAAATCTCTACTCTGTACTAATTGGATTTTCTACTTCATTGCTATTTTGAAATGCGATTGACATTCTTCATAAGCTAATATTTACAAGTATGGCTCTAATCTAATAAAAAAAGTTGTTATACCTTGAGTGTGATGTCAAATACTCTAGCATCAGCGATGAATAATAGATATTAACTAAAAGAACTTTGTAGATACTTATTGACCTGTACTATTTTTAATACCTATGTAATATGTAAAATTATATTTTCAATATGTATACTGTATTCACATGGTAACTATTATCTTGCAGGGTGGTATAGAAAATATGGGCTCCTATGACGAACTGGTTAATTCTGGAACAGAATTTACAACACTGCTATCTACCTCAAGTGAAGGCGGTGATAATGATTCGGAAAAAGTAAGTACAGTTATTATATTATGTAGTTCTGATACTGTTTTTAATAAGAACACTAAACCGAAAAAAACTTGGTAAAGATGTTATAGTGTATTACATTAACTCAGATACATTTTTTGGAAGACAACCAAAGAAAACAACATGGCTTAGAGCCAAATATATCTATGCGCAACGGTGTGTCTGGGCAACTTTTCAGGGGTCAAAGTTCTTAGACCTATATACATACATTTTTAGGTCTTCAATTATACTACAAAAAACAAATTAAAACTTCAAGTTTATCAGTTTACGAAGAAAGCCTTACTTACTAAATTTGGCTACAATACTAATACCTCTTTGACCACAATTTTATCAACATGAACTTTGCTTGTACTAAAGGCCTAGCGGTTTAAGAGGCCACTTAGCCCTTTTCTACTGCGCTGAGTGTTGTAGGTTCAAACCCCACTTAAGGCAACCCTTACATGATTCATAAATTGTTTTTTCTGAGTCCGGGTGTTTGTGTCCCATTTTATTTGTATGTAAATGTTGATTATTTTTATATTATAGAAAGAAAGACCTCCATTCATGACGCGAATTTCGAGGATCTCGGTCAAGAGCGAAGAAGGTGAAGAGCAAAAAGCGCAAGTCTTAGAGGCAGAAGAAAGAGCCACCGGAAGTCTCAAGTTTGAGGTTATCTGGCAATATCTCAAGGCTGTGCAATCGTGGTTCTATGTCTTTTTGGCATTTTTCGCACTACTCATTACTCAAGCCGCTGCTACCACCACAGACTTTTGGCTCAGTTTCTGGTTAGAATTATAAACTTTAAGTGTATATTAGTTATACATACTCTTAATAATATCGATCTTTATCGAAATTATTAAGAGTATGTATAACTGAGTAGTATAATAAGAGTATTTATAACCTATAGCGCAAATTGACATTATTCATGTTTTGGCTTAGAGGTAATCAATTCTCTTTTTAACTTGTCCGCAGTCAGTATGCCACGAAGGACATCAACTAACTAATATTCTTATTTAAAGAAGGATGATATTCGTTGCATTACGAAAATACAAACAGAAATAAAAAACGAGTGTACTAGTAACTGATAATAACTGATTTTTCGTAACCAGATACGAACATGGAATTTTCTTTGAAAAACAGACCACTTTGAAAAACGAAAAATCAGTTACGAATGTGGATAAAAGGTTTCCGTTGGGGTCGCAGACTATGAAGCATTTTCGAATAAATAATTTTACTTTCGCTAATTATCTGCCCAGAAACAATTTAATTTGAAAATAAGTTGGCATATTAAATTGAGAATTTCAAAATAATTGATTAATTATATTCATGTTGGCTTACAGGACAAATCAAATTAGTGACCATCTAGTTTCACTACCTACTGGAACAGATCCAGGTTTGTAGAAATATGTTGTTTTGTTTATCAATACCTACTATTTTAGTTATTTTTTAACGTTTAATAAAAACAAGAACGCGTGTTTTTATTGCAGATACAAGCTTGGATGCCCAAATCGGTTTACTGACCACAGCTCAATACCTGACAATATATGGCAGTGTAATATTAGGAATTATTTTATTCTCTCAAATTAGAATCATCAGTTTTGTGATAATGACCATGCGAGCTTCACAAAATCTTCACGATACCATTTATGAGAAGCTGATTGTCACTGTTATGAGATTCTTTGATACAAATCCTTCAGGTAAATCTATTTCGTGAGGTTATTTTAAGAAATAATATGTATAAATTATTTACATATGATCACATGGTTTCATCGTCATCATCATACTCGCATCCAACTCCTACCAGCCGTCTTGCGCAAGTCATTGTGGAGTGGCCTGTGGACGTCCTGGTTTTCATTTGTTTTCAGTAGCAGTAGAATTTTTATTATTTATTATTTGAATACGTTCGTCTATCTACTTCCTTTTTTAATTTTTACAGGTCGCGTTCTGAACAGATTTTCAAAAGATATGGGTGCAATGGATGAACTTTTACCCCGTAGCATTTTAGAAACGGTTCAAATGTATTTATCCTTGACCAGTATCTTAATATTGAATGCTGTTGCTTTACCCTGGACTTTGATACCAACCTTTGTACTCATCATTATTTTTGGTTTCTTATTCAAATGGTACTTGAATGCGGCTCAAGCTGTAAAGAGATTGGAAGGCACAAGTAAGTAAAAAGTTTAACAATTTATTTGTACCTAGGTTGTGCTGCTCTTGTCAAACATAACATCTTCATCTACCAGACTTAAAAATTGCACGTAATTTGTTTCATACACCGTACCAAATATTCAAAACATTTAGTTTTTAGGTTTCCGTAGCCAAATGGCAAAAAACGGAACCCTTATAGATTCGTCAAGTCTGTCTGTCCGTCCGTATGTCACAGCCAATTATTTACTAAGTAGAAATAATAATTTATTTACGTAGCAACTGCCAAGTTGTGACAACTTTCTTTTATGAATATTTTATGTTTTTATTTCAACAGCTAAAAGTCCCGTCTTTGGAATGATCAATTCAACCATATCTGGATTATCAACAATAAGAAGTTCCCAGTCCCAGACAAGGCTTTTGAGATCATTTGACAGCGCTCAGGTACTTAAAATATATACGTATTTTATTTGGAATTATTTGATTATCTCAAAAATCATATTTCATACTATTATATATTGTATATGGATTAAAATAACTCTTATTATAGTAGAAATAAGTATTAGACCAAAGATACATTCTTTTACATGTTTGTCAAAATTCTGGATTTTTTTATGTAAGATTGGTTCAGAAAAATCATACAGTTTATCTGCTTTACACGGAAATTAATTGCAACAAGTATGACGTGCGAAGTGCACGACTACAGTACAGACTTTATGCACTTAAGAACATATTATTTGCGACATATTAAAACCTAACCTAAATTATTACACTTTTACAATTTTAGGATCTGCATACAAGCGCATTTTATACTTTCTTCGGAGGTTCTACTGCATTTGGTTTATATCTAGATGCCCTCTGTTTGGCTTACCTTGGTGTAATATTGGCTACATTCCTCCTGGTTGACTTCAGTAAGTTTTAATTTATTTTCTTACAACTGTAATTCAAGTCATATATTTGTACGATTTACCTATTTTTCAGACTAATGTGGTATTAATATTCATTTTTGTGAAAAAATTGCGAGATTTAATATAATAGTAATATATACACTCGGTTCCAAAAATTACGGGTCAGTCACAAAAATTGAAATACCTCCAGAACTGTAAAAGCTAGATCAATGAAATAAAAAACAGAATAAAGACTTTTTAGTTGCGCTTCTAATAGCATATTATTTAAACTGGTTGATGAAAAAAACTTCATTAGAAAAACAAAATTTAAAAAAATTACTATTTTTAAAAACAAAATTTTTGTTTCATGCCATTAAGGATGCTTTCCATTTCTATTCTGTCACAAAAAAAATTATCGTGAACGTCTTCCACGTGCATAATTATTATTCTGTGAGGTGAAGCATGGCAGTCACGCTAGAGGAATGTACCAGAATCCTAACTTTTTTGGAACTTGGGCGGAGCCAGCGTGAAACAGCCAGAAACATTGGTGTATCTTTGTCGACTGTTCAGCGGGTAGTCCAGCGGTACCAAGAGACCGGATCACACCTTAGAAGACCAGGAAATGGCAGACCAAGATGCACAACGGCCAGGGAAGACAGACAACTGGTGGCTACAATGCTCCGAAATCGTTTTCAAACTGCTGTTGGTCTAAAAACTCACTTTATTCGCTTTGGATGTGGCAATTTAAGCGCTCAAACAGTAAGAAGACGTCTTGCTGAAGCAAATTTGAAACCATTGAGGCCCGCAAATGGCCCCAAACTGGAACGGGGACATCGAATTGTAAGACAGAGATACGTGCGCGAACACCTAAACTGGACACTAGACGATTGGTCTAGGGTAATGTTCACGGACGAGTCTAAATTCATGCTTTATAAGCATGATGGTAGGCAGTTGGTGTACAGAAGACCAGGGGAGCGCTTCCATCAAGCGTGTGTGGAGGAAAAAGTGGCGTACGGTGGAGGCTCCGTACAAGTTTGGGCTGGGATTTCTGCTGAGGCCCGCACCGAGCTGGTGCTCATTCAAAATGGAACTCTAAATGCAGAGAGGTACGTGGAAGAGATCCTCAATGAACATGTAGGTCCTTTCATGGCCAGGATGGACCGGCATGGCATATTAATGCATGATAATGCGCGTCCCCATACCGCCAGAATTGTACATGACTACCTTGAAGAGGTCGGTATCGAACTCATGCAGTGGCCCGCGCGAAGCCCGGACTTAAACCCCATCGAGCACGCCTGGGACGAGCTTCAGAGATGCGTGAAAGGTCGAAACCCCCCACCAATCACGCTTCCCGAGCTCATACAAGCACTGGTGGAGGAATGGGAAGGTATTCCTCAGCACCGGCTCCGAAATTTGGTGTACAGCATGCCTAATCGCCTGGAAGCTGTCAGAAGAGCTCGTGGAGGCAATACAAAGTATTAAATGAAGAAAGTGATGAAAAACAGCAAAAAAACAATCATAAAAAAAATGTAATCTTAAGAAAAATATGACTACTTTAGTTTTTTTTTAATTTAAGATTAATATTGTGGGTGTAACTAAGTTTTATTTTATTTTTTATCTGTATAATTAAATTCTCAATTGAACAGTCTTCGTTTCATTAGGATGGCATACGTAGTTCGGGAGATATTCGGGTTTATGTGACTGACCCGTTATTTTTGGAACCGGCTTTAGTTCTGAGATCTTACTATCTCGTGAAAAATAATAAGCGGAGTTTATTTGAAACAAATCTGATAGTTTATCAGCCTTAAGCTATTAAGCTTTTACTTATTTAGCACAGGTTTTCTTATTTGGCTTTAAATAGAAAAGTAAATTAGCATGACCTGATAATTATTTAACGAAACTTCTTGTATGTGACAGTTAAATAGAGTATATATTTTTTTACTTCTAGGTGATTTGATACCAGTGGGTAGTGTTGGTTTGGCCGTCAGTCAGTCTATGGCACTGACGATGTTGCTTCAGATGGCAGCACGATTCACAGCCGACTTCTTAGGTCAAATGACGGCTGTGGAGCGAGTGCTCGAATACACCAAACTCCCTGTTGAACAAAATATGGAAAGTGGACGTATGTACATCAAGATGCATATAACTTTGAAGAAGTAACCTATAAATGTTGTCATTATAATGAATACCGACTGAAGTAAACAATTAAAAATATATTTCAGCAACTGTTCCACCTAAACACTGGCCAGCCGAAGGAAGTGTAAGCTTCACAAACGTATTTTTGAAGTATGCTGTTGAAGATCCACCAGTACTAAAGAATTTGAATATCCAAATTAAAAACGGTTGGAAGGTACAAATCACTTTTAATCAATTTTCACTTTTTTTGTACAGCTTTTTGTTATTGCAATGCTATTGCAATAAATGTTTAAATAATTTTGAAGGATAAACAAAAAAGTTTAGAATTTGCGTGAAACTTTAGGGCCTCCTTATAAGTCAAATTCTTTCTCATTAAACGGCCACTACTACTACTAAAAATAAAAGTGAATAGAGAACTTCCCGATTTCATGGTCACTGATAAAATCATGAAAAAAAAAGTACTTCAATGTGTAATTCAATATTATTCGTTAAAGGTGGGCGTAGTCGGTAGGACTGGAGCTGGCAAGTCGTCGTTAATAGCAGCTTTGTTCCGATTGTCTAATATAGAAGGTAGCATCAAAATCGATGGGTTGGAGACTGAAGGAATCGCTAAAAAGGTAAATCTTTTTTATAGCCTACCAACGTGACTCTACCCAGCTGGATGGAAAGCATGAGTAGAACTTAAAAGTGTGGGCACCCTCACTATTGTGGCTTCAAAATGTTAGGTATAATGTTGATTTTTGTAATTGAGTATGTATTTCTATTTGTTTATGTATTTCTATAAAATAAATAAAGTTAAAATCTAACCTTTTTTTCAAATATAATAGTGTTAAACGGATGCAAGTTTGGTGCATCATTATTTTAGTTCATTAGGATCTTATTTTGCTTTTAAAACCGAAAAGTTATTATTGAAAACTTGTGCAAGTCAGACTCGTATTTATTTCCGGGTTTTCCATAGTCTTTATTAATAAAAAGTATTTGTACTATCAGTTACATACCCCTTATCCCTTTATGGGAAACAGGCGTGACTTTATGTATATAAAGTCACGCCTGTTTCCCAGAAAGGGAATCCTCACGTAATAGGTGGCGAGCCTATTGCCTTATGTACCATTACTCAGTTATACTCAAATTTTTAAGTGTAGGTATGTGTTATGAATGTGTCTGGTGCAGTAGCCGTTTGCGTAGTACCTTGAATCTCTCTATTGAATATTACAGTACTCTTGAATATTACAGTACTTAATGTTTTTCAGCAACTGAGATCTAAGATTTCAATTATTCCACAAGAACCAGTACTGTTTTCAGCAACAGTGCGCTACAATTTGGATCCATTTGATAGTTATAGTGATGATGAAATTTGGCGAGCATTGGAACAGGTAAAAAATCATTTAATACTTAATATAAAATTTCGTGTTACGTAATAACGTTCTACTAAAAAATTATAATTAATGGATGTTCGTCAAACGCTAAAACTTTTAGCTATTGAACAAAAATTCTTAATAATATATAAATATATTTATGTAAATACATAATTCTGCTCAGTATGACTCATATGACTGCACGGTTGGCCTAGTGGCTTAAGCGGTCGCCACACCGCTTTCTACTGCGCCGAGTGTCGTGGGTTCAAATCCCACGTAGGATAACACTTTCTGTGATTCACAATTTGTTGTTCTAAGTCTGGGTGTTCTTTGTGTCCGTTTCATGTATGTTTGTAAAGTCCCCTGCGACACAGGAATTTATATTCCTAATGCGGGAGTTGTCTTTAAAAAGTATCGCACTACAATCGTATCGGTACAACTTTCCATATGTTAGATATTGCATATTATTACATTTTCTGTATTTTAGAAAACTTTTTTGTAGTTTTTGTTATTATCTAGTTACTTCATTAAATTAATTTGTTCACCTTTAATTTGTTCACAAATGATTTCGATTGATTCTTTTAACTAAGGATACAAATCAGAAAATAAATAAATTTATTATATCATAATTCATTCATACAGCACCACGATTCATATAAATGAAATTCAAACGTTTATTTAGTTTCTAAATGTAAGCTCCAAAATATATAATTATTTTACCATTACTAGGTGGAGCTGAAAGATGCGATTCCGGCGCTAGATTTTAAAGTGTCCGAGGGAGGCAGCAACTTCTCAATGGGACAGCGACAACTGGTCTGTCTGGCTAGAGCTATTTTGCGTTCCAATAAGATTCTTATAATGGACGAAGCCACCGCCAATGTGGATCCTCAGTAAGTTTTTCACATATTTCAGTATATGATCATTTCACTGATTATTTGATACTAGGTTTGGCCAGCGGCTCCGCCCGCGTCTATGTCGGTTATCGCGGTAAAAAGTAGCCTATGTCCTTTCTCAGGTTCTAAACTATTTGAGTACACAAATTCATCAAAATCGGTTAAGCGGTTTAGGCGTGAAAACGTAACAGACAGACAGAGTTACTTTCGCATTTATAATATAAGTAGGGATAATTAGGGATTACTTAAGGTCTCCAACCAAATAGTTGTATGATCTGTAAATATTTTTTTCCGTGTTTAGGTGTTTTCTATGTTGTATGTATTTATAAATAAGTACATACATGTATTTAAATCAACTGTCTAGTTTTAATTGCTATGCTTAGTTTAAGTCTCGATGGCGTTGGGTGTCAGACCTCCAAAAAAATTATATTTATTTATTCTCACCATGATTATCAATGCACGTTAAAATAAATATTTATAAACTTTACAGAACGGACGCATTGATTCAGAAGACCATTCGTCGTGAATTTGCTTCATGTACAGTTTTGACAATCGCTCACCGGCTAAATACAATCATGGACTCAGACCGCGTGCTCGTCATGGACAAAGGCGAAGTCGCCGAGTTTGACCATCCACATATCTTGTTGTCGAACTCTTCAAGCAAATTCAGGTTCATGGTTAATGAAACTGGAGACAAGATGACCAAGAACCTTGAAGAAGTTGCGAAGAAGAAATTCGAAAGTGATAATAAGGAGGCTTAGTTAAATTGTAAAAAGTATTACTTTATGTATAATTTAAAATAAGTATAATTTTAAATAAGTATTAATAATATATGTACTAAGTAGGAAAAAGTAATGACATTTTTTTTTTTATTTTTTAATTTCCTTTTAAGCTGTGTTTAGAGTCAGCAAAGTACGTAAGTGAGTTAGTTTGGAGATTGTTCCATAGAAGCAGAGAGTTACTGTAAATAAAATGATTAATTAATAAAATAATTATGTCAGTTAAAAATGTTCGCTATGTTAAAATGCAATATGCCAGATTATTACTATCTTAAAAGATGTGTCGTTAACATTCAAAATAATCGTTATTTATTATATTATAGCATAATATTAAACTCTCGAGCCTAAACACATTATTCCGCATTATTTTCAGATCCCGTCATCAGATAAACATTTAGTTCTAGGTTCAATTCAATTATCAAATACAGATTAAAATGGTAAACATCTGTAATTAGATAATGATAATATTGATAATAGTAGTTAATTTTGAAAACTAAAAAAATCTAAGTATAGCCGGAATTTTCAGAAAATACTTGTAGAAATATTATGACTATTTAAAGAATGATCAGAATAGTAAAAGCTTAATATTTTATAGTGTACTTTAATTCCACTACTTAATATTGAATCAAATAGTGGAATATGTACAAGAAGAAATCTGGGCTCATTTTGATAATTTATAAATAAATAAATACTCGAAAGTTGGAATGCGAAACTACAAAAATCAAAGATACGGTAACAAACATGAGTCCTGGGAATTGTTAGGCCATTTTTTTACAATTTTGAATTGTCAAGTTATAATGCAATTTATAGTAGTGTTTTTTTAATAAAATAATGATTGTGGTATATTCTATAACAAATTCTTTGATATCAGAGTGAAAATGAAATGAGTGTATAATTTTTTTTAAAGAACGAATCGTGTTAAAAGTAATATATATACATAGTCAAGTAGTCATGGGTGATTGAAAACAATCATCGAGGGTAAGCAATGACGGCGCGGTCAGACCTAGTTGGATGACCGTTTGTGGCATGATTGCCAGTTGGTCCCGGTTGTTATCATGAAATAACAGTCGTGAAGCTACACAGCATGTCTTGCCGATCCCCAACTCGAACTCGGCAAGCGTGGAGACGTATGCCCTTAACCCTCTCCTGAGAGTAGACCCGTGTCCAGTAGTGGGACTTAATGGGTTGTTGTTGTTGTATTTTGAAATATCAAAATAATACTAGAATAAAGATATTTGAACTCGAATTAAATATTTCTTCATCATTATTTCACACTTGTCCTGCGAGTGTAAATACATCTTGATACATTTCACATCCAAGCACAAACAATGCTCTAAATACAAAAAATAATTATATTTGATCTAGGAATCTAACTCACAACCTCTGACTTAGATCTGCCTTACTGTTACAGTCTGACAAACCACTACACATAGTACTATATGGCAACTGCTGCGATATTGCTTTACTGCAATAGTAGAGTAGTTTGTATCCTTCCTTAACAATCAAAGTATCTGCATTCCAAATTTCATTGAAATCAGTGCAGCGATATAGCTGTGAATGTGTAACAGACATACAAACAGAGTTACTTTTGAATTTACTATTTATGTATTGAGATATTAATTTTAAGAGTTGCAATCTCAATACTGCAACATACTGCTTAAACTAATTGTATTAAAAATAATTAACTTTTTCAGTTGTAACAGAATATAAGTCCTCCTTAGATTTTCAATAAAATGAGACATCTATGGCGTACTAGCCGGATTATCTTAATTTAATCTATGTCGAAAGTTCAGCTAAAAAATATCTGGTTTTATTTAGAAAACGTCAGCTATGACATATTTGACACATTAAGAACAATGTAAATTAATAAACAATAAACATTAGGAGCCCAAAAGTAAACAGTAAATTAATCAATGGATTCCCCATAACCCTTACAAATTATGGATTCTAAATCCAAAGTTACTGGTTCAGCGCCACAATCAGGAAAACCCAGTTACTGTGAAAATTGTACATCAGTAAAACTGTACTTGCCAAAAAGTACTTTGATAATATCTTTGATGTTTCTATTGGTGATTGCGTACCTTTCTTGGTCTTTATATCATTGCCGCAACTGTCGTAGAACCTGCGGAGGCGATTGGTAAGCAAAGTTTTAAAGCGAATCAATAATTTAATTGAGACCGGGTGATATTGCCCTTTACTTATGTAGTTGTAACCAAAAACTGTAAATTTGAAACTTACCTTAATTAATGCTGTTCTATTCTAAAATCCGCAGTTAGAAATAGACCTCCCTTTACCATACCGCGCTGGCCAGACGGGTTGGTAAAGGGTTTGTTTCAGTTTTTCCTTTTCTTAACAGCGCTGTTATCTCAGTTTGTTATTTAGTTTGCTGCCTTAGTCGGCATTTACGACACTCAGTGAACAGGAGTCATGACTTAAACTGTTTTTGCAACGTTAACTGCCCCATTATTGTATTATATTGTGGAAACAACGACTACATGTAGAGGCCTGCGTCCAAGGAAATACGATTTAAGATAGATCGAAGTTATTGTAGCGCTCTTAGTGGCGTTTAGTGTGTCTATTGTGGGACAGGAGAGTGAATTTTTTAGCCAACGCCAATTCTTGTTTATCCAAAATCACCGTCTACACGTCGTACAACAAAACTGTAGAATCATGCCTACTCTCACTTTGAACCATGAACAGTACCCATATTCATCATCCTTTCCTACAATAATAATTTACTGTAGTAGTTGCATTCAGAGTATTTGGAGTGGGTAGATTAAAGTTTTTTAAATTTATAAAATTGAAGATTGCACCATAACTTATAAGTCAGAATTGTACGAGGAAGGGTCAGATTATTGTTTTGTTATTTTCAGTTATAAGAATGATTTCGAGCCACAACGTTTTTGCACCAATAAGATTTAATTATCAAACACACGGCATGTCAAAACTTGGTAGTTATCGAACTCTATATATACTTCTTATAAATGTCCTAACCACGAATTTCTGTTCATTGGCTTCGAGTTAATAGGAGACTCTCCTAAATTGAGTTATATGGTATAGTTTACATGTATGTTATAAGTACGGAAGGATTTGTCTTAGTAGTTGATTTCACTAAAATCTACGTCTTTTTTTGAGACATAAATCACATCGATACTAAAAATAGGTTATGATACTACATACTCGATAGACAAAAGCACTGAATTCATAGACTTGTAATATTATTTGGATCGAGGAGACTTTTTATTTGACATGTGACATAGTAAAAATATCAAATTAAAAATGTAGGGGCCTTGAAATAATAAAAACATAACATAAATATAAATTAAGTTTGAAGAATTAAATAAAAATGGTGTAGTTGGATTGTAGTGACCATGCAAGAAAATAATAAAAAATGATGGACATATGTTTATGTGCTATTCGCAATACTATAAAAAAAATTCCAACCTATCTCAAGCACAATAAATCGCAAGTAGTTTTAGTAGTTTTATTGTTTGTGATATTCTACTTATCCTATGAACTATTTCGCTGTCACCACCCCAGAAGACGTTTGGCGTGTATGATAACCCCTCCTTTCTGACTGCATAGCCAGGGCTTTATAGCAGGGGTAAGCAATGCAACATTGTTTATTTTTTGTCACCATAAGACCGGTTTGCCGGTTACGCAATGTCAAACTTAGTTGATAAGAAGTGGGATTCAAAAATGTAGCTCGATGAACTTCACTCCTACACTCCTACATCTACACACAATAAATTATCATGCTACGTGAACCCAAGATGTCTGCTTTAGCAGGCTGGTTCCACTGACTATTAGAGCATAAGGCTAACGGCTTTAAATATTACGACAATCTAAGTTCAGAACTGAATAACATATGCCTCTTAAAATTTTAAATCAATCTGGTGCCTCGCAGTTTTACCTCACTATATAATTCTTCTAATAACGTTTCGGAGAGAATACATAACAGGGTACAATAAAAGCAATCAGGTACTTAAATGTTTTTATTGATTTTTCATTCGGTATCTCTAAATAATATTTAAAAGATTATTAAAATATAATTTTCTTTATTATTTGAGATGTATTTGTTTTTGTGTTAAATAATAACTTTAGGGACCACTTGGTAACTAACACTAAATTTTGCAGTTTTATTCCTATTCTTTACTTTGTAATGCCATAGTTATCTCGCATTTTCTTTCAGATTACTTCTATAGTAAGCATCTTGTGACATTTTGAAAAGTGCAGCACTATTCTTCTCGCCAGTCTCTTTCACCATGGATAACAAGTGGCTATTGGGATCAGAGAGTAGGACGTAAGGGTGATCGAACTCTGCGACCTCACCGCTACTCATCACGAGTATCCGATCTGAATCCATCACAGTGTTGAGACGGTGAGCTATTGTTAATACTGTGCATGATACGAACTGACGTCTAATAGTCTCTTGAATAAAATTATCGGTTCTGCAATAAACAAGAAACATTAGTTTAAGATTCACACAAAATATTAAGAAATTTCTGATATAGTTTCTCCGACTTACTGAGGATCAACATTTGCTGTGGCTTCATCCATGATAAGTATCTGGTTAGATCGTAGCACGGCACGTGCCAAACACATTAATTGTCTTTGTCCTACTGAGAAATTAGAACCTCCTTCCGTAACTTTAAAGTCTAGTGAAGGTATAGCTGACTTTAAATCCACCTGCAACATGAAAAAATTATAAATAGTTTGAAGTAAGTTCATCTATGCAATACTAACAATTGCGTATATATGATCTGACCTGTTCTAGTGCTCTCCAGATGTCATCGTCACTATAGATATCAAATGGATCCAAATTGTAACGAATTGTCGCAGAGAATAGAATCGGTTCTTGTGGAATAATAGAAATTTTCGAACGTAGACCCTGTAAAGAACAAAAAACATGAGAAGAAGAATAAATCCAGAATATGCTATGTTAAATAATAATACTGTAAAATTCATACCTGACGCGCAATTAGTGATGTATCTAGTCCGTCAATTGATATTAATCCATCTATGTAAGCGAATCTGAATAAAGCCGATATGAGTGAAGATTTGCCTGCTCCTGTACGTCCAACTATACCAACCTATTTATGTTAAAAGAAATTGCGATTAATTGTTAATATTCTACTTATTCTTGTTAATTCATACTATCTGTGCTGAGTAGCAATCTGTTGACTACAGTTTATTAATCCTCAAATCTTTTATTTTTAATAAAATTGTTTAGTCTTACTTATTTTGTTATTGTATCCCCTATCTGTATTGTGATAGATCAGTATTCACTGGATTTTTATAGCTTCTGTTCCATAAATTTTCAACCAAAAGTCTTAGTAATTATTTTTTAATATGGAGTGCCTATTCAAAATTTCACATAACACCTATATGTGCTAACTTTACAAACATACATGAAACGGACACAAAGAACACCCAGACTTAGAAGAACAAATTGTGAATCACACAAAGTGATATCCTACGTAGGATTTGAACCTACGACACTTGGCGCAGTAGGAAGCGGTGTGGTGACCGCTTAGGCCACTAGGCCAACCGTGCAATCGTGTTTGAGAATTCGCCAGGCATTCACTTATAAAAGATTTAAGTTGTGTACGTACCTTCCATCCACTTTGGATTTCAATGTTCAAATTCTTGAGAACGGGGGCTTCCGTAGGCGCATATTTTAATGAAACATTTTGAAAGATGATACTTCCCCGAGATGGCCAGCTCGGTGGTATAGGTTGAGCTGATCATAAAAAATTAGTATTATATTTTTTTAATTTGTTTGTTTTTGAACTTGCATCTGCTTAATTAATCTGGTGATACTCACGTCCTTCGAAGAGATTTTTCTCAGTTTCAACTTTGGTATATTCTAGAATACGTTCTACGCTGGTAAGTTGTGCAAGAAACTCTACAAGCATTTTTGCACCGTGTTGCAACATCAAAGTTAGAGTGCTACTTTGTGTAACCGCTAGACCCACACTGCCAACAGGTATTAGATCACCTAAAAAGTTTAAGACATAGTGACCAAAATACATTTTGACTGTTGAATTTGAAATCGAGTATGATTGGCTCGACTCTCAATTACTTTTGTCTCAAAAACTTGTTAAAATAGGGTATTTATCGTAATTCTGAAATATAAAATGGTAATGTTAGTGTCTTTGAGAACATAAAATAATACTTTTCCATATGATGATAACAAATGATAAAAATGTTTGGTAAACTATGCCATTTACATATATTTATTGATGGTATGTTCATTAGGAGTGTTGAATTGATGTGTGTGACGTGTGTGTGTGTGGTATTAATGTCACTATACCAAACAAATAACATAATGAGGTACTACTATCTAGTGATAGTATCAGTTTTCTATAAATAACTGGTGTTTAGAACACTGCGATATAATTGCGTATATGTTTCTACTGTAAATGAATACATTTTCACACGTACCGAAGTCTATGAAGATGAACACAAATATTACGACAGCGAGGTATAGCAAACAAAGTGTGTCCAACCAAAAACCGAATGTAGCACCTCCAACCAAAAAACCGTTCCATGCCGAATTGTGTAAGTTCTGTAAGAAAAACATTAACATTTTAATTTATACATAATACGTTCATATTGTTTTCAACATTTATTAATTATCTAGTATAATGTACTTCGTACATTATATAATCTACAAAGTTAGTGAACTATGCTATAGTATAGTTTACTAACTTTGAAAAAGTATTTTTATTAATTAATTTTATATAAAAAATTAAGAAAAAGAAAAAAAAAAAGATCCTTTCTTAGTGGTATAAATATTAAAACAGGTCATATTCTGAAATTTCAACTCATAATATTAAATTTAATAACTGTAGATTATCCCATTAATAGCGTTTAAATTACTATGTATTGCAACCTTTTTCATTGTGAACTTTTATGTTTCGGAATTTTTCGCATACAATGATCTTTTTAACCTTTGTTAGAATTCTAGGACTTTACCTACCTGGTATAAATCGAACTGCCGGATGAGTCTATTTTGGGCATTTGCAGATCTAATTGTTGAAATACCACTAAGAGATGATGTCACCATATTAAAAACAGGACTTTTTGCTGTAAAATAAAATAAAACAATGAATGTTAAAACTAGAATTAACTACGAAATTATTTAAATCAACACTAATACTCTACCTCTCCGCTGCACAAATTTCAATAGATTGACATAATATATATGAGTGGGCGATGGTAATAGTATATTAAGTACACTCTTGGATACTACTGGATACTACTCATGCTTTTCATCAGATTGAGTAATAGTAGCTCACAAAAATGTAACGATGTATCTAGAGTCAAATATAATGTACGAAAATAACCGACATCGTTTAGGCTTGTTTACAAGCTTTTGAAGTCGGTGATAGAAGTTAACACGGCTGATAATCACAATAAAAAACAACTTAAAGTTTTCTTACATGTTCCTTCTAATCTCTTAATTCCTTGGGCTGCTTTCAAATATATTTTCACCATTAGAAAGAATATCGTGAGGAGAATAGCAGTTGGTATAAGAGTCCAGTACAATGCAATCGCGTTCAGTATTAATATACCAATCAATGTTCCATAGATCTGCACCACGTCCAATAAAGTTCTTGGTAAGATTTCGTCAAGAGCACCCATGTCTTTAGTAAAGCGATTCAATATGCGACCTGCGAAAAAATTAAAAATTAGAATTAAATAGAGGACTCTTCTAGACTGTGATTTTACGATACGCGCTTTAAATGCTTTATGATAATTATGTAATAGAATTTGCACAGTATGATTGAAAATATATGGTTGGCCCGCGAAGTGACCACACATAAGCTTAAATCTGTTATGTTTGATTTCTATTATCTATAAAAAAATTGTCTATAAAATCAAAGCTCAAATATTTATTTAGGATCGAATAAACATCGTTAAGAAGGTTTAGGTCGCTTTAGTTAGTTGAATTAAATTGAATTATAGTTTCTAATAAGACAACTGTAAACTAGAGAACTGTAAATGACTGTAATGTCTTTACCTGATGAACTGGTGTCAAAAAATCTCATGATTCCTCTTAACATAACGCCAAACATGCTATTGTGGAGATTTCGTGACGCAGAAACGCAGAGCTGGGTAACAGGAATGACACGGAAGTTGGTAAAGAAAATGACGGCGCCCACCAAACCACCATAAATCATCAAATATTGAGCAGTTGTGAAGGGTCCCACTTGAGTATTTAAATCAGGATCTGCAACATTAATTTACATTAGTAAATAAATATTTTAAATATATTTTCTTGTTATATATATATATTTTATTGTCAAAGACAAAGATGAAGCATACAGCCTACCTATAGGTAAAATATCACTTTACTTTCATATGTAAAGGCGCATAAATAACTTGCGTGAATCGTGTCAAGTATAAAAACTATTAGATTATGTTTTTTAACATAGAAAGTCATACGATCAGGCGGTTCTTATGGTTTTTACAGCTTCAGTAGTTGTATGATCAAATTTCGTGTTGAAGCCAATAGGTGTCTATTAGAAGCTGTTACATATGTATGAAGTTACTATTTAAAACATCTCAGTATATATAAGGCTAAGATCTGGTGCAGCTTTGGTTCTTTTGGGCGAAATGTTCAAACCCCACCTTCAGCGCAGAGTGTTTTTAACTCGCGTGAAGAATATAATATAGAAACTAAACTTACTTGGTAGTTGACCACCCATAGCTTCTTCATATGCCGCCATTTGGTTAGTCCTTTAAAAAAATAAAGTGAAGTATAAAATATGTTTTACTTTTGTTGGAAATCGGTAGTGAATTGAGATAGAGTGAGTGATACTTTTGAGAGAAAGCATGCCTTTGGAACAACTTGACAGTAAAAATACTACGTATTCTTATAATTATAGTCTTGTGATTAACAAATTCATAAAATTTGATAGAAATAGATCCACTAGATTCGAATCTACGGAGCAAGAAGCAGGAAGTTCAGGACACAAACGCTAGAGATCTTTATAATGTTATATATAGAATCCCAAAAAATATATACCAGAATCATACAACTGAGCTCTTTCTTTTTGGGTTCCTATAGTGTCGCTACAGAATACACATATCAGGAAATTCAAAGATGTTTCACTCCAGCATTTAACATATAATTTACAATGCATGCCTAATGTATCCGAATGTTGAATTCAAGTTGTTATTGTATAATTAAACACTTACCAGAAACTAATCCAGTAGTCGACACTAACAGCGCTAGCAGTAGCCATTGCAATGGCGAGGAAAGTGAACAGTATAAATAAAATACTGCCTCCCGAGCGGAAGTAGGATGCTATGACTTCCCATTTCAGGTTACCTGAAGCTCTCACTTCGTCTGCCATCTTTTGAGCTTCGAAATCCGGTACCTCTTCTCCTCCCTCATTGATGCTAGCTTGAGCCTTGAGACGTGGCCGTTTCTCTTCACCCTAATTTAAACAAACAATTTTGTTTTCTTAAGGTGATCGCATGTTACTTTCTGTTATTTCATTAAGTTAGTCGTAATATCAAAAGAAGTATATAAAATACTAGTTGACCCACCCAGCCCCGCCTGCGTCTTTAATACCCGTAGCGTGGTGTTAGAACGCGGAAACAAATTTGTTTCCTCTAAAAAAGAACGAACCTTAAAAGATAGACATATGCTGTTGCGGATTTCTCAGAACTTTTATAGGCGAACAATTCTGTAATACATGATTCTTGCGAAACTTTAACCGTTTACACAGCGTTTGCAGCGGAAGCTCTCTAGAGGAAAAAAATACCTCCGATTTTGAAACATTCTTCATAGGTGCTCTACTTCCATTGATCTTAGTTGATCCATTGATTGATTGGAAATGGTAGTAAATTAGACGAAGTTGACAACACAAAGGTCCTGGGAGTTATAATAGATAAAAACTGCAACTGGAAACTTCATATAGAAAACTTGTGTTGTAGATTTAACAGATTTGCATTTGCTTTGCGGAACTTGAGGAGTACTGTTGGAGTAGATGCTGCTCTGCTGGCGTATCATGGATATGTTTCCAGTATCTTAAGGTACGGAATAGTTATTTGGGGCAACTCTACAAATATAAATATGGCTTTTTTAATGCAGAAAAGGTGTTTGCGTTCAGTCTTCGGAGCAGGACCATTGGATTCATGTAGGCCACTGTTTGTAAGACATAAGCTATTGACATTAGTGGGCTTATATTATGTATTTGAAATGGGTGTGTTTGTAAGGAAACATTCTTACCTATTTGAAAGGGCTTTAGATACGACTTACAAAATTGACAAACTTTCAAGAGACCCTACTAAAATAGCTTTACCTAAGTGCAACACAAGATATAATAAGAGAAATAGTAATGTAATGGCGGTAAAGATTTTCAATGGAATCCCCAAAGAAATCAGAGAGCTACCAATCAATCACTTTCAGAAGGAATTGAGGGTCTGGTTGATCAAAAATTGTTTTTATACCATAAATGAGTTTTTGACTTATAAGATCAGTAAAATAATATGATGACATAACATGATCTCATCGAAATGACTATTGTAACAAATATATGACATGACTTAGTTTATAAGATTTTAAATTTCGTACAATTTACATTTCTATTTTTATTTTTTTATTTTTTTGACATTATTTTGTAAAATTGATTGATATTAATCCATTTAGTAAAATTATAATTGTATATTTGCATGCCGAATTCAGTAGGCGAAATATGAAGAACGAAAACTAGCCCTAAGATCTTTATAATGTACCATATTTCTAGCAAATAAAGAATTTATCTTTATCTTATCTTCTAGCATGATGATATATGACCTATAGTATTCCTCGATTAATGGGCCATCTAACACTGAAAGGGTTTTTCAAATTGGACCAATAGATCCTGAGATTATCGCATTCAACTAAAGAAACAAACTCTTCAGCTTCATGTATTAGTATAGATAAGTTATGTTTTATTTCCAGTTATTATTACACAAATAAACTTGATATGTTTGCGTGCAATTTTTAAATTTAGATATTTTGCTATATTTTTTTGCTTGGCTATTCTGATGTCATCAATAATTTTGGCAATTAAAGGGTTAATAGTCAGTGATCTTGCCCGAACGTTTTATTACCGTGATTTTTCGATCCCCGAAAATGATTGCAGTTCCACCGGATAACATCAGACAAAATACCGACTCCAATTAATTTACAAAGAAGGATAGCAGAAAAAAACACATTATTCATACGAATATGTTACTAATTATACATGAAATACACATAATGATACTCTATACATAAATGTCATGAAGTCTTGTGACTCACCTTTGATCCCACACTATCGGTATCTTTATCTTTTCCCTCCTCTAATGAAGACAGCAGCATTGCGAATTCTTTGCCCGAAGACACCAGCTCATCGTATGTACCCATATTTTCTATCTGTCCCTGAGAAAAGGATTACATTTTTAAGTCATTGTTTTTGGCTAGTGAAAAATGACACTCTGTCCCTCCCAAATTCAAAAGAACTTATGACTGTGTAGATTAATTACAGTCGAATTGAGAACCTTCTACTTTATGCACTCAGAAATGATACTGAATTGCACCATATGTATAAGACTTCACGCAATACATTTTGTGAATATAATTAATCATTAAAAATAATAGATATCGGTGCAAGTAACTACACATTAAAATCGTGAATAAAATATTAAATTAAGTAATTTCTACAAGTTTTAGAACAAAATATGGTTTATACAAACTTCATTTAAAACGATGATAGAATCAGCAGCTTTAAGGAAATGAATTTGATGTGTGACCAAAATTCTTGTCTTCCCTAGAAGATACCCGTTGATACAGCCTTCAAACAACTGACGGCCCACATTCGCATCCACAGCTGACAGAGGATCATCAAGTAGATATATATCGGCCTGCAAAGTGAAAATGGTTATGTATTCAGCGGATGCCTGAATATTGTTATTAAGATAATGTTAATTTTAAGTTTAACTAACTAAAGGCTACAGAAAATCGATTTAGAAGAAGAATCACGTTGATATCGTTGTAGTAAAGGATTCGATTCTGCAGAATTCGAACGCTACCAATAGACAGCAAGTTAAAAAGTTTTGGCACGTACAATATATATTTTTTGATAATTTTAGCCACAAAGGGGTAAAATTCAGGTGTGACGAAAGTCTTAAGCTAATGCTGTATAGAGTATAAATTATATATTGTGTACAAAGAAAACGTCGGCTCGCTTCTAAATAGAACGCGCTTAATTAGAATCGTTCAAGGTTGTTCCAAATAAATGTGAAGTAGTTATTTGAAGTTATTTGTGCATAATCAGCATAATATTTCAATGAGTCGTTGAATGGCATTTAATGTCTTGAACTTGAATGAATATTATATAATGAAATATTACGAATTCTGTCGAGGTTTTATATTAATGCTACTATGAGTAACGAAAAACGGTGAACTTCTTTATTTTTATCAGGTGGCCGATGGACGACTAAATACCCGTTACCCGTACAATCAAGCATTTTACGAAACCTTTTTTAAAGAAAACAGTTATTAGTTTCTCCTGTATGTTTGCTTATGTGTTACTTTGTAACTAAATTTTGTAATCGAGTGATTTAGTTATTTAAACTATATCTATGCATGTTTGTTTTTAAATCGAGTTTGATAAAATCGATTCTTTCATCGAAATCCTATTGAAATCCCGGATAATAATACTTAAATTAAAAGCGATTTAGCAAATAAACAAGCTATTAAAGTTTCAGGTAAAGAATATTTAAGTCAGATTTTTAGTTCAATTAGTAAAGAAATTGAGAAAAAGATATTAAGCACTTAGCTAAGTATAGCAGTATTTAATAAAAATAATTTTGCTTCTGATATTGTTAGTTAAATAATGAAATTTAATTATAATCCAAAACAAAATATGTTTTGAAAATAAAATTTCTAAATTCTAAATGTGACGCGACAAAAGAAGTTTTTTAACAATTTATTCATGAATTTGAGTATTAAAGATATAGCGGAAATTGAAGGACAGGCCCTGAAGAAAAATTGATTATTTTCGAGCAGTTGTGAGTTCTATATCTTTGCAACAAAACAGAAAACAATTTACCTCTCTGTAAACAGCGCGGGCTAAATTTATTCTGGCTCGCTGGCCCCCCGAGAGGGACGCACCCCTTTCGCCCACCAACGTCTGGTCCCCGTATGGGAATTGTTTGAAGTCTTTCTCCAAAGCACATGCTTTGCACACCTAAAAATAAATAGAACATTTTCATTTATACAATCCTTCTTTTGTTTTCAAATATCAAATAAATCAAAAGCAAGAGTGGTCAAGAATAACTTTAACATAGATTTATGTTTTGGAACAAAATCATCAACATCTCAACCAGAAGACGTTCAGTGCTGGACATAGACCTTCCTCAGGGGTGACGAAATTGCTGTACTTGAAAGGAGAACATTGCACCCAGAAATTATGACCAATGGGGTAATAAAATTCAAAAGTTCTAGAATGCAGTGTTGGTAGTCTACATACAAGATAGTCCGATGACCTAGTGAAGGCCGCCTTGGATGCGGGCACCAGTTTTTGCAATAAAATATCAATTAATAGTTTTCAAGTCACATAATAATTGTATTTAATCTAATAGAACTGGAATTCTAATATCAATTATTGTAGACACCGGTAATTACGTTAAAATGTTAATGAGCGGATTCGTTTCACATTTGGCTGTAAAAATTATAATTCCGGGTATACCTATACCTTCTGTATAATCACGAGTGACACTATTGTCGTCATACAGTGCCTAATCTATTCAAATTTATATAAATAAATTAAATTGGAGTGTCTATATAAAGAAATAAACAGTTTTTTACTCAATAACTCAGCTAGTATTTAATATTACTTTCCTTTCATCATTATAATAATAACTAGATATAACGCGCAAACGTGTGCGTCTCTCAAACGGATTTATTAACTCGTTTTACTACTCCACTTTTTTATTGGTCGTGTGTGATATTTTCCTTAAGCCTAGTACGAACATACTTCCCAGAATTTGAAGTATACTACAAGCGATTAATTCATTTATCTATTTTCAGAAGTCGTTAGTTGTTTAAATAGTAAGAATGTTTGCATTATTCATATAACGTAAGTAGAACATTTCTCTTAGCTGTATGTTATGTAGCGTAGTTAGATTACCAAAAATGGAAAGTTAGTATTTACAAACAATAATTGCCAGTCACGAATTAACAATAATTAAACACGAATAAAAATTTAATAAAAATGTTTTTCTGATCCATCATCATTGTATTCCCCTTTTACTTTTTAATTCAAACTTAAGTTAACATTTATTTCTAAATTAATTTATTATTATTTCATGACTTCAATATTTTCATGTAAAAGTAAATAAAGTAGATCAGATCACTTCATAGAAATATTATAGATATTCTTAGATTATTTTCTGATTTTGTTTCACTCTCTGTATTGTGACTATAACTCCCCATCCAATCTTTGGTCTCTGAAAATAAATATATCTATAGACTCTCGGTTAAGTCCAACATTCATTTTGGAGCGGAACCAATGAATAAGTTAATAGCAAAACTCAGCAATATCCATTTCATTTCGACATTTAAATAATAAATGTACAATAGTTTAAAAGCAATATCTTCACAATTCAGTAATCAATAAGTTTGACGGAGTAATAGATGTTTATCATTAAGCCGATCGATAACACACTTCCCCCTATCTGCTCGGATATCGGTGACCCAAAAATATTACATGAAAAATACGAAATGCAAATAATATTTGATTATCATACCTTCTTATATTTTTGTGGATCAAATGGTGAACCGAAAAGAATATTCTCTCGGACCGTGTCGGGGAATAGCCACGATTCTTGGCAGGCATACGCGATCGTGCCATTTATTGAAACAGTGCCAGTCGCTGCAGGCAATTCTTTCAGTAGTAGTTGCAAAATTGAAGACTGAAATTAACAAAAAAATATTCTTTTACCTTTTTAGAAAAACAAATAATTAAAGATTACATACGATAATATAATATATTGAAGAAGAAACTAAATAATAAACTGTAAAAAGTGTAAAGCCTTAAATGTTATTCAATTTTAAATATTAAGTTAAATTACGAAAGACGACTCAAATCGAAATATCTTTTAGAGTGCTTTGCAAGAGAATTTGAAAAGAGAGCTTAATTTAGCCCTTTGAATTAGTTACTTTAAGCTGAAAATGACATGTGTTTTCTATACATATGGACGACAATGTGGAATATTATAGTGATGGCTATATTTAAACGTCGTCTTTAATAAGGAGCCATGAATATAAAAACAATTACACAAACCTTTCCAGAGCCTACGGCTCCAATGATGGCACACAATTTTCCTTTACGAATTCGTGCAGAGATATTCTTAAGCGCTAACATATTTGGATCTCCGACCCAACTAGCTGATACATCGTGAATTACTGCTGCAGCATCATCAATGTACGAGACACTCTTTCTAAACTTACGCAGCGATGGCTGTCTAATAGGCACTTTAGTGTTTTCTGTGAAATGTAGAAAGAAACAAGTGTTGATATACACTGTTTACAATGAAATTAAAATATTATCGTAGTTTTAAAAGAATTAAAAAAGCCTTTATTCTTTTAACTTTTATCCCACAAAATCTTAAATTCACTTTTATCAGTTTACTTTAACATTAGATAGCTAGAATCTAAAATATAATGTCATTGCTCGCAAAGATACATAACAAAACCCTTATATGGACTATACTTACCCAAGGTTGGTGTCGTTTCAGAATTTTGACGATAAACGAGTGTCTTAATAGGTTCTGACACGACAGAGCCATTTTTTTCTGACATATTCCGAAACAAGTGAGATGTTGGCATTACATCCGAATGTTCGACGAAATCGGCGCGGTCATCTGTACATTAACAACGTTTGTATTAGGGAATACACTTTTTATGATTCCGAAGTTCATAACTCGGAACTCTTATAGTTTCGTCATGTCCGTCCGTCCGTCCCTGACTTACAGTCCAATCGGTTAGTGCTAAAAAGATGAAACTTAACATGTTTTTATCCATCATGTGGAATATCATTAAATAGCTCTTTAAAAAACATTAAGAGGATGCTAATACAAATTTTTATTTATGGTATCTGTTTGCGAGAATCTGTTTTGGAAATTTTGTTTGTTTTATATTTAAAATAAATAAATATGTCGAAATTTAAAAAAGTATAACCCGACTACGTAAAAACTCTTGGTCTAATTTATAGGCTCCGTTCACTTGGATCTCCTGCATAGATCTCCTGGAGGATTCATTTGAAATGTTCGTCCACAATGATCTCCTAGGATTAGATTGTTTTGGATTTCAATCCCATTTTGATTCCCTGCTTACCCTTAAGAGTTTATTTTGGATTTCTTATCCAAATATGGCTGTTTATGGCCAATATTGTATGAGTGGCCAGGTTGTGTGAGTCAGCTAGTATTATATAATCTGACCTCAGTCATTGGCAAATCAACAATCGAACCCACTACGAGAGTTTTCTCAAAACGACCAAAAAGTAAGCTTAATTCAAGTTTTTTAAACATACCCATATGCAAAAACTTCTCAATTCTGTTCAGTGAGACAATCATTTCTGCAGTAAAAGACAACACCATTGGTAACAATAATGTTAGATTCACTTGGACTGCAGCCATAAACTGTTGTAGTGGGTAAAACTAAAAAAAACGAAAATAATATGAACAGGACACAGTTGAAAAAGCTAAAGATGCAGCATAGCAGTTTTCAATACTTGACACATAATATATAGGTATTTTTCTGAGCGTTTCTATTAGCTAACATGAAACTTGTAAAATAAAATATCAGGATACGTACCACATTAGCAGTCAAACTGTTACCAGTCAATATATATACCAGCACAGCAAAGAAGAGAGACAGTCTGTCAGTGAACAACATAAAACCCAAGAATATCGTCCTTAGAATGGTAGCTATTCTTACTTCTTTTAGTTCAGCCTGACGTTTCTCTCCTACTACTTTCTGAAATGGTATCTCCCACGCATACATTTTTATTACCTGAAATCATTATAATAGATTTTAAAAGTTTACAGTTTCTGCTTGCAAATTCATGTGCAGGATAATACGCAACACATATTTTAATTTAAGCTCTACATTGAAATCATGAAATCTGAATTTATTTATCACAAAAACTTTTGAAATGAATGAATGAATTTAATGAATTTAATTTTGAAATGTTGTGTATCAAAACTGTCCATACTTGTCCATACACAAGTATGAACTAGTGTATGGAATACTAATTATAAATTCGTAAGTTATTCTATCTGTTACATTTCACATCTTTAATGAAACCGCCACCGATTTCAATGAAATTTGACATGAATATTCTTTGATTCTTGAAAAGACAAAAGCTACTCATTACCGCGATTGCTGACATACTCACGGATGGGGCTTCAGTCAGTGTTAAATATATATTATTGCAAATTTTGTGATATAATCTAAATGATAATTTATAATCCCGCTTAAAGGATATATAAGTTAATTTCGGTAAATATGTAGTATTGCAAATTTTGTCATATAATCTAAATGATAATTTATAATCCCGCATAAAGGATATATAAGTTAATTTCAGTAATTAACTCAAATTAACTATTCATTAATGTCCTTACCTGAATTCCGTTGATAACTTCACTCATTACTTTAATTCTCTCGTCTGTTTTACCAGCATTCCTTAGACGTACTTTACCCATCATGTGACTTAGGAAAGCTAAAATATCATACATTTTATTTTACTTATTAAGCACAAAAACAGGCAATAAACCAAAGTTTAAAATATTAAAAGAAAAATATTTTATATCTAGGTCAAATTATACCTAATCATGCAAAAATTTGTGGTCATCACATAATGTATGAAATGGGCAGGAATCGAATCTAAGATCTTAGATAAAAGATCAAATCTTAGCTATCAAGAAAAAAAATTAACTTGGTTAAGGGGCAAGCAGGCTAATTATATAGTAAGCCTGTCGACAACCGGTAAAACTAATAGATTTTCAATTTGTGTTATTTGCTAATATTTAATAAAAAGTTCATGAAAACTTTATTAATATTCTTCTTCCGGCATAGTATAAATATTACACATACGGTATCGTATAAACATTTAAATCGCACAATAAAGAAAAAAGTAGTATATACTGATAAACTGAACTGATTGTACTTTATTTTAAAACTCACCTTGAATAGGAAGTACAAATATAATCAACGTAGCAAATGAAAAGAACGCTGCGACGCCAGCTTGACGGTAGGCAAGGTATATTACAACGGCCACTTGTAAAGGGATGATCCAGCCGTAATGCAGAAAGGCAAATGTCATATCAAAACGCTGCATGTCATTGGACAGTAAGTTCACCACCTTACCAGCAGTCGTATCAGCAAGGGAACTATTGCCCATACGCATTATCTGAAGTTATAATGTAATTAGCAACCACTTTTTGATTAAAAAACAAATGAAAAAATATAATTATTAAGCACATGGTTAGTAATTATTTATATTTTATCTATATCCATTATATAATATATATCATAATAATATCATAATAACATACATAATATATATCCATTTTATAATATTTATATATATATGTAAACACATGTTTAAAAATCATATTTCAGAATCCCAAAATTACTATTTATTTATTTAACACCTTTAGTTAGAAAAGAAACAGAATATTAAATTTACACTGAAATACTTATCTAAATGAATATATATATATTATAACAACATACAAAAAAAACGATACCTTTCTAAACATCAGTGAGCTGGTCGCAACCCTGATTTTCATACCAAACTGCTGACAGAGTAGAAAGCTCTGGTGGGCAAAGTAAGCAGCTAGCCAGTTGGCTAATATCATACCGAGTGCGTAATATGTGGCCACTTCACGGGTCATCGTTGAATCTACCGACCAATATCCTAACAATTGCGCAAATAGCAATGGTGACGCTGTTCTGTTGACAACATTTGCTATATGTAAAAGAATAAACAATAAAAACATAACGAATCAAAGTTTCTGTAAGCTTATGAAACTCCAAGAAAAAACGGGTTACTTTTAGGCTGGCCAACCACGCAAGTATTTAAATCATCATCATCATCATCAGCCTATCGCAGTCCACTGCTGGACATAGGCCTCTCCAATTGCACGCCACTTAGTTCGATCCTCGGCTACTCGCATCCAGCTCCTGCCAGCCGTCTTGCGCAAATCATCACTCCACCTGGCCTGTGGACGTCCTACACTACGTTTGCCGAGACGCGGTCTCCACTCAAGAACACGTTTACCCCAACGGTTGTCGGTCCTGCGGCTAATATGGCCAGCCCATTGCCACTTCAGCTTGCTAATCCTGTGGGCTATGTCGATAACTTTAGTTTTCTGCCGGATTACCTCGTTTCTAATACGATCTCTTAGAGAAACTCCGAGCATAGCCCTCTCCATTGCACGCTGCGTGACCTTGAATTTGTGGACCAGCCGTGCCGTGAGTGTCCACGTTTCGGCTCCGTATGTCATGACGGGTAGGACGCACTGGTTGAAGACTTTCGTCTTTAGGCACTGTGGGATCGATGATGAGAAGACCCGACGAAGCTTCCCAAACGCCGCCCAACCCAGCCGAATTCTCCTGTTCACCTCGTCCTCGAAGTTGTTTCCACCCAACTGCAAAGTCTGCCCGAGGTACACATATTTTTGAACAACTTCGAGAACGGTACCGTGTATCGCAACCGGTTCCGGTAGTACATGTTTGTTGAACATGACCTTGGTTTTGTCCAAGTTCATCCGTAGGCCGATGCGTACAGAAGAGTCAGCCAGGTCATTTAGCATCTGTTGTAGGTCCTGCAGCGTCTCCGCCATGATGACGATGTCGTCTGCAAATCGCAAGTGAGAGATGTGTTCACCATTGATGTTTATGCCACGTCCTTTCCAGTGCAGCATCTTGAACAAGTCCTCCATTGCATTTGTGAACAATTTCGGGGAAATAAATGCTTTAAACGAATGAGAGGATTTACCAATTGTTGAAACAACACCCGTATCTTAGGGGCCATTTATGATTGACCCATATCACATAGGAGTGTGGCGACCCACTTAAATCTATTAAGTTGCAAGTATCCATGGAGACTTGTAATCACTTAACCACTTTTACGATTCGATATTGGCAAGCGTATTTTAAGGTGGTCAGAATGCAGATATGAAAAAAAAGAGAATATGATGAAAATCTTGTCAAAGAATGCTAACAATTTTAGTCATTGGTACATCAAACATGTAGCAATATGGATATCACAGCGATCTTGTTGTCTTGTTCTTACATGTCGACTTGTTTTATATGTAATTTTATTATGTTAGCATGCTAGTATTTTAGAGTGAAAATATTTCAGGAACTGACTGAAAAATATGAAATTATAAAACGTAGGGACTGTTGGCAGATAAAATACATATCAGCAATAGGTAATCAGCAAAAACACCTCAAGTTATTAGTATAACACACATATCACTCTAAAGATATCGCACCGATATTGTTCTAACTTATAGGCCAGCTAGTTTTCATATAGTTTTATTTAATTACCAAACTAGTGGCTTTTTGTAAGTGGTATTCATACAAAAATACGGTCTAAACGTTTCAAGTTACCTTAAAGCAACAGAGGTGAGCAGCATAAGACCTCCAACCCAATAAGACCATATAAATGTCTTAGTTAACACTCGCCAAAGTCTTGGCTTTGTACCAGTCAGTCTTGATTCTCTCTCCGCTTGTAACCAGTTTCTATAAAGAAACAGAAAAGCAATATACATATTTATTATTTACAACTTATTGCACATGCCATACAAAGGTGTATTTGATGCCATGAGGCATTCTTTCCCAGTCAACTTTCAGGTGATGAAGAGATATGATGCGGGTCTATTTTTCCTGATGAGTTGAACTCTGGAGCCTTTAAGAGTAGAGTGAACAGGTTTCTTTTGGACGGGCGTGTACCATCTTCGTCTTCATCTACACTTTCCATCAGGTGAGATGGAAGACAAACGCCTATTCCATTACAACAATAAAAAAAAAATACACCAATAAAATATTTGACAAAGTTCATAAAGTTATGTAAATGAAAGACAATCCTACATCAGAAATAAGTAATTTACATAACATACAGTTAAATATATTAACACATAAGTTATGTATTAACTAAGTAATATATATCTGTAACGAAACTAATAGCTAATAATTTAGTTAAATATACTTTGACTCTTTGGTTATTAAACTCCTTATTTTCAAAGAAGATTGCAGTCGGCTATACATAAGTAGAATAGAGAACTACCAAATATTTAAAACCCATTAATGACGGCTAAACATGATGTCTTTGGTAAGAAAGACCTTGTCCATCAATTAAAATGTAACTAATTATCTTGGGTAATAATGATGTACAAATAGTGTATAAAAACATTACATATTCTCATTGTTAGCCTGTAATAGTATGTATTTGAATTAATTAATAAAATAGTACACATAATTTAGAGTAAATAAGTAAATTGGCAGCAGCAGACATGTTCCTACGATAAAAATCTTAATCTACGATAGTTATTTCAGCACTTTTATCTATATAATCAATTAAATATACACACAGGTACTTAGATTATTGTAACTGTAAAATGATAAACATAATACTGTTATTGGTTTAAAGTGAATTCAGTCTTATCTCATTACTAATTGATCCTAAATAATAGAAAACCTTGCGTAAATAAAGAAACCGAAAATATTTTTATTCTCGAACCTTATTTATCGCCACAGCAATAATTCAATGATATACTTGATAATTTGATAAAACTAAATGTAACGCGAAGAAAGATATGGTAGTCTTAAATCGACGAACATTTTAGTTGGTTGGTATGATATTGTTTTAAATTAAATTTATGACGGATGCTTACTCAAAGCGTGGTATGACAGCAAAATACAAAAAAGCTAAGGCTAGCTTTTGCCAGCGGTTCCTTCCGCGTGTAGGTCCGTCATGGTGGTTACTAGTAGCGTATATGTTATTTTGATATGTAAGTATATTATTGTGAAGTTGCATCAAAATCCATTCAGTAGTTTTTACGTGAAAGCGCAACAAACATACATACATACTCACAAACTTTCGCGTTTATAATATTAGTATATATATATAATAATTATATATAATAATATAAAAAAAATCTAATATAATAATCTCTGCTAAGATAAATCTATGTATACAAGTTAACGTTGTAACTAGTTTTAAAGAAGACTAAGTGAGATGGGTGGACAGTTGTGATGAAATCACGCGTTCTTTAGTAATACTTGTTTCATTAGCTTCCGTGCTCTTCATAATTACCTGAATTATCAGTTACATTGAAAAATGAAATGAAACTTCTTTTGCAATACATTCATAAGTCATACGGGTATCAAAGAGCAAATAATGGTCAATTTTATAGATTTCTGCTTTGTGCTCGTTTGTTCTATGGTTCAGCAATTATTGAATGTTTTATTGACTTTAATAATATTACTAATATATAATAATTGCTTTAGGATGTTGTGCCGCATTTTTGTAGCGCATCTGGTTCGTTCAGTGCATAAAAAATGTGTGTTATTTACTTCTTAAACATATTATGTTATACTAATACTAATAAACTAGTTATAATTTGTTAATAATATATATGTACTTATATAAAGTCATGTAATACGTACTGGCAATGCACCCGCCGCTCTGCCCGTGTGAATGTCGGTTATAAGAAGTAGTCTATGTCCTACTTCAAGAATTAAAGTATATTGAAATCGGCTAAATAGTAACTTATATAGTAATAGACAGACAGGCAGGTCTAGTATCGAACATATATATTTTTATGGATAAGCTAATTTTATAAACTGTATTAGGCTCAATGCCTAGTTGCCATATATTATTGAAATAGTATACTACTATTACCACTATAGTCGACTAATATTATTATTAGTTATACCGCCTCATTCATTCAAATTTTGAGCCGAGTGTTTTTTTTTTAATTTATACATATTTCGATTGTAATAAAAGAACCCACGTATTTATTATTAAATACATTGAACATTTCAATTTATGTTTAAAATTTAAGAATCTTTTTGCCAGAAGTTATTGTACTCAATTAAAAGTTTTGGAATTTTCTTGTTAATATACATTTTATTCACTTAATATTTACCAATTGTACAAGCACAAAGCTTCTGAAAATATTTTAAAGTGTAAATCTCCAATTTCCACATTGCATAAAGAAGTAATACAGTTTTCATTAATACACACACACAGGAATTTCAAACGAATTGGCCTAAATTTTCACCTAAATAAATCAAAGCACCGAATAATTAGAACAATATGTAAGCTTATGGTATTTTAATCACAAAATAAATTGGCATACCACAATATTACAAAGCCGCTGTAGATGTAACTATGCGCATAAATTTCATAACTCTCGTAAACTAATACTTTAATCTTAATACCTGGTACGTTAACATTCAAGGTTATTTAAAATTAACTCATAAACCTAAATTGTAGAGATTAAACATTAAAATTAAATATATGCATCAGCATAAATCTTATTATATGGAATTTTTAATTTTTACCATTTAACAAACTGATATAACCTATACATACATTTGTAACATGGTGAATAAATTACATATTATTGCAAGAATACAAGTGTTAGCAATTATTATAAAATTTTACAGATTAGACTCAATCCATCCATCATTATATTTCTACCCGTACAAGCTCTTTTTAAATAGTAGCTGATTCCAAATAATCTTGAGATTAAAAGCTAGGAAGATAATAAGCTTTTACCCGGAGCTCTGCCCGCGTGTATATTGGTTATCGTGGCAATAAGTAGCCTATATCCTTCTTCAAGATTCAAAATATCTCCATGTCAAATTACAGTGAAACCGCACAGTACAGCTGTTTAACTGTATAAGTGTAACAAACAGACAGACAAACAGACAGAGTTCCTTTTGAATTTATTTTATTAAGAATGGGTTAATACGACTGTGATGTTCTAATGCCAGTCCGTTTGAAATCTGATATTCTTGTATTAGTAAACCCGGTTGAACTACATATTTGCCGCTTGCAATAATATTTTACCTAGGAAGAAGAAGAACAAATGAACAAACTTAGCGGGGTAAAAATTGGAAAACAAATATGTTAAAGGGAAGTGTATCGCATTTAAAATACTTGATATATATTATATAATATAAATTTAAGTAACAGAAAGAGATACGAGAGTAGGTACGAACACAAAACTATAGGGGTCCTGCACGAATTGTGAGTTGTCATGCTATCCTACTGCTATCCACGTGGCTAACTATGTTGTGCCCCTAAAATTATTATTCCTTATTTAAATTCACACTTTACACACACAAATTAGGTTGTTTGAATGCATGTGATTCTAATACATGATACATGCTGAAATAATGAATCCATAACATTGTGTCATGGTGTTTTTGTAGGAAAATAATTATAATCAGTGTCATATAAACTGTCAATAAGTTAACTCACAAAGATTGCGACAAATGACACATGTGTATTTGCACACGAATCTCACTAGTGCACTTACTTCCAAATAACTTATAAGCACTTAGTACTAATTTGTACAAAACAGATTACAAAAGGAAAAAAGCCAGTCATCACTACTCCTGCCTTTTTAGGGTTCCGAAGTTCATAACTCGGAACCCTTATAGATTCGTCATGTCCGTCTGTCCGTCCGTCCGTCCGTCCGTCCGTCCGTCCGTCCGTCCGTCCGTCCGTCCGTCCGTCCTCGACATCTTTTCTTCCATTTATTAAAGTATCATTATTGCAATTACAATAAGTATTTTGTTTTTAACATCAATTCCTTTAAGTTATAATTTTTATTGAAATCCTTTCAAAGTGCATCATAAAAGATACGCCATAAAATCGATTGGTATATTTTTTTCATGCTCGTATTATACGTCATCCGACAGGTATGGACCAGCTCGACTTAATTGAAGATTTTTTTATTGGTTTTTCACCGACTTAGTCAGCCAAGATTTGAAGGCTTAATCTCACGCCACCCCCTTCCTCCCCTTGTACATGGTCCCTACTAAAAGGTAGCCCATCTGCACTTATCCTCCATAACATCATTATCATTCTATTTCAATCCTCTACATGGCACTCTGATCAATTATGTTTTTCACTCATCCAGGTTATTGTCATAACCCACTAGATTATCAGTGGCAATAGACTGATCAAATTATTCGCAAGGCTGGCAACCGTTGAGGTTTTAGAAGAGTTCTAGGGTGGAGACGGCGTCTAGTGTAGGTCATACAAAGGCCAGGTGTATTGACGACTTGCGCAAGATGGCGGACAGGAGTTGGATACGTCATATGGCATATATATGGTATAATAAAACCACCAACAAATACCTCTTATGTTATACAGAATTCAGACTTTATCCCAAACATTTCTCATTTTTTCATATCTTTCTTACTTTGTGTCACCGGTGTAATTAAAGTAAAAGGCCTATTTTAATCTAAGAACACTTCCTAGATTAAATGTAAGAGTTTAGCAAGGATTTTATGTAGACAGTCTCAACCTTTAAAAATACAAATATATATAAATATTTGTAACAAATGTAAATGATTTTAATCTGAGTTACTATTATCATTAAATAAATAAATAATAAATCAATATTTGGACAACTTACACACAACATCATCTAGTCCCAAAGTAAGCAGAGCTTGTGTTATGAGTACTAAACAACTGACATAAATACATAAACATACTTGTTTTTTGTAAATACATACATATTATACATAGAAAAACACCCAGACTCGGAAACAAATATTTGTGGATCACACAAATATTTGGTCTGACCCGGGAATCGACCCCGAGACCTCTTGATCAGCAGCCGCATACGCTAACCACTAGACCAACAAGGCAGTCAATTGTTCAATTAAGTGCTTAAACTGTTGTTAGTATTTGTTTATTTAACAACTGTTTATTTTGTTTTTACTATTTTGCTTTTACCTTCTATATATGTACTTCTGCTTATAGAAAACCTTACACCTACTTTTTTGAGACTAATGTTTCCACATTTTTATATGAGTTATTTGTTACTTCTTGTGTTACAAAGTAATATTTCTACACCGCTTTATTTCGTTTACTTGTGTATCATATAACTTTCAAAAATTAATATTTTGCTTTGTTTGTTACTTTGTTACTTCCCGCATTAGTTTTTAATGTATTTTTTTCTTAATTTATACGGTATATATTTTGGTGAATACCTTTGTTGTAGATATTTATTCTGATATCATTTCCTAGTTTGTTCTCATAAAGCAAAGATCTAAGAAGAAGCAAGAATTAAAAGCTATTAAATTAAATATTGTAAGCTCTGAATAAGTGGCGGCAGACCCAGTATTCGGATTTATTTGGCTGCATAGCACAGAATTAATAAGGGGCCAAGTGCGAGTCGGACTCGCCCATGAAGGGTTCCATAGAAGCAAGTAACATCATAATAAAAGATCTTGTAGTTCGTTGTAACTTTGATCGATGTTTTAATAATAGTGTATTGAATGAATGAAAGGTAAATTGCGGTTTACGACTTATGACGTTAAAAAAAACTACCAACTATATCTCGTTCAAATCAAGTTCCGCTGGTAGTTTGCATGGTCATGTACATCATTTTTCTTTTAGATTTATCACTCTCTTATTTTAGAAGTTACAGGGGGGGGGACACATTTTACCACTTTGGAAGTGTCTCTCACGTAAACTATTCAGTTTAGAAAAAAAAATTTGAAACCTCAATATTATTTTTGAAGACCTATCCATAGATGTATTTTGATGAAAAACAAATTTTTGAGTTTCAGTTCTAAGTATGGGGACCCCCAAAATGTATTGTTCTTTTTCTATTTTTATGTAAAAATATTAATGCGGTTCACAGAATACATCTACTGACCAAGTTTCAACAGCATAGCTCTTTTAGTTTCGGAAAAAAGTGGTTGTGACATACGGACGGACGGACAGACAGACAGACATGACGGATCTATAAGGGTTCCGTTTTTTGCCATTCGGCTACGGAACCCTAAAAATATAAATGTAAATCTGGTTTTTAAGTCTTGTAGCCATGGTTCCCAATATCATAAGCAACATGCTTATAATTTAGATACTGAGGTATTTAACAACGTTTAAAAATATTTAAAAGGACAGAATCCTTATGTAATACATTTTCGGACGTGGTGACAATGAACCGGATTTGTAAATTAGTAGAACTAGGAATCAAAGTAAGCCTTTTTTTTCCTAACTCGTTTTGATAATGGAAATTATTTATGTGCCAACATTTTCACTATAAAATACTTTTGCATAGTAAAAACATAAATTAAACAGGTCGGTTAGTGGTTAGGTAGGTATAGTGCTTGATATTTCATACCATGCTGTCATTAAGATATCTCTGCCACTTTGGCATTCAGAACACCTAGAAACTTACCATACTAAACGAAGTGGTAGAATCAACTGATTATAGTATTTGTTTCGGAGTTTCAGTGTTTTCTATGCTTAGTATAAGTATGTATGCATGTACAAAAAGTATAATGTATTTATATCAGTTATCTAGTATCATCAACTTTATTGCTGTGTTTTGCTAACAAAAAGCAGCACGAAGTATGGAAAATGGCCGTGTTTCTCTTTCGTACCTCGGAGAGCACGCTATGTCGTTGGTCCCGGTTGTCATGAAGATCTATAGTAATCGTAATTAGGAAGACAGTGCCCATAAATACATTGATAACTAGTTCAACCTTCAAATTCAGTTTATCCTCAGAGTTGAGGAGATCCGATGCCACTAGCACCGTGGGCAATCAGATATACAGGTAAAACCTGTTAGCCAGTAATCGACCAAAAATAGTTTTGGAAATAATAAAGTTTAGGATTTGTCAGATATCGGAGATATTATTATTATTTCTTTAATACTAGTTTTTAGCTATAGTAATGCACGTTGGACTCACTTCACGCTCACTGGTCGTGGTTTATAATTCAACCTTGAAATAAAAAATCCTAAATATGACACTCCACTTTCAGTACATTTTACTTTCTTATCTTAATACAGTTAGACCTTGCAAATTTCAGTATCATTATAGAATCTTCTATTTAATCCGTTGGTCAGACGGTTGGGTTTGTTTCAAGTTTTTCTCCCTTTTGCAGTGATAATTTTCTAAGAGTTTGCTCCTCTTACTTCATATACTTGAGGAATAGGGGTGATGATACTGTATATTGTTAATTCGTCACCAGACGAACAAAATAAGAAAGGATATAAAACAATAATTGTAGGTTGAAGGAGAGACGATGTTAGGTGGTGCGGTGGACTACTGGTGGCACTCAAATTATCATGTATATGTGGCTTCATTTGGCATAACACACCGTGAACCAATAAGCAAGTATTTTTTATTCCAAGGTTCAATTATAAGTGTTCACTGGGAGTTGCATTATAACAGATTTAATAAGTATAAACTAAATGTTCAAGAAATGATAAGTTGATTTTGAAATCCAGCCTGCTGTGCAGCGTGGCGGCTCGGTAGAGCGCAACACGTTTTTCACTTTTAAATAAAATTGTTGTTTACAAGTTTGTATTAAAATTTCATATTGCACACGCGAAGATGCAAGCAATACGGATACGATTTTTTTAATACTATCATGAGTATTGAGTTTAGTAGAAGAGAAGCATATATTTAAATGTATAGTCAAATTGAATGCTGATCAAATTAGAGGGGAATATTTTGCTTGTTTCGTAACTTTTGTAAATTTGTATTTAATTAAAACAGCATCAAAATAGTAGCGGGTTTGTGCAAAGCCACTTGGAGCTGGTTGTCTTTTTGAAAATTTATTTTGTTAAATAATCCTCTATTTTTCATTTAAATTTACAAGAAATTTTTATCTATTGAATACTAATTGCTTTGTGATGAAGTCACTTTACAGACCTAAACTGTATTAAAATGCAGACGATAAATTTTAATGTCCTGATTAAAAAAGGTATGAACATGTAGTTGTTCCATTCACATGTAGGGTTTTCTCCATTCTTTATTTGCTGTATTATTCAGAAATCATTTTTTTTACTAAAATCCCACAAATGTGACACACATGCACTACATTCTTTGATAAATCCTTCACGGTAAGTTTTTGAAGAATACAATACTTGTAGAAATCAAATCCATTAAATAACTAGTTATACAGAATTACATCATATTTTAGAGTAATTATTTTACAACTCTCTCGCGTTAGTGTAGTAATTAATTTCGCAATTATTACCAAATTTAAATATTTTTCATGATTTATTATGTGTGTTTTTATATAACGTGGATATATTATTTTTGTCGAAAATACTTACATTGTTCTCTTCTTACTCTCTTTTTAAAAGACAACTTTCCCATTTCGAATACACATCTTTACAAACGTACACTTTTGTAAAGTCCACTGCAACATAGGGATGTGTTTTGATTTTGATTTCATGTATGAAACGAACACAAAGAACACTCTGACTCGGTACAAAAATTTGTAGATCACAACACTTGACGCAGTAGAAAATAGCGTGGCGACTGTTTAAACCACTAGAACAACCGTGCAGTCTATCGTCATTATTTTTTCTGGTGTTTATGCAAATTATTTCTAGATAACATCACTTTTAGCAACTTACGATTAAATTTATAATTTGTATGGGTACATCGATATTTGTACAATGTAGTGAAATTAAAGTAATTTATCTATCTATCGAACTAGAAATTATCATTCTTTTCCAAACATTTTATCAAAATAGGTTCTGATAATTTTTTTACTTCAATTATTTACGGCTATTTGAAAAAATTACATACATACATTAGTTATCGAAAATGAAATATATAAGTTTACCTGCACGGATGGCGTTATTGTTTTAACCGTTCGTTCGCCATGCTTTCCATCAAGGTACTGAGGGTTCAAATCCCATATGATATAACATTTGTGGGATCCAAAAATAGTTGATCTGAGTGTGATAAATCCTAATGCAGTAGTCGTCTTACAAAAAGGAAACAATCTTCATTATTGAAGCAATAAGTTGTCACAGAGTTGTTTTTAATATTCCTTTCGTACAGACAACATCTACATAATATCTACATTGTATTGTAACTAACTAGTTTTCACCCGCAACTTCGCCCGCGGCTTCGCCCGCGGGTATCGTGATTATTGCAGTAAAAAGTATACTGTGTTATACTGATATTTAAGCTATATTAATGTATAGTTTCATTCAAATCCGTTCAGTAGTTTTTGCGTGAAAGAGCAACAAACATACATACATACGTACTCACAAACTTTCGTGTTTATAATTTAGTAGATTGAAAAAGCCATACTCACTTATACCAAGTGAGTATGGCTTTCCTTCCGATTTTTTTTTATTATTTAAGTATTTACAAGAACTATAAGAGTGAAAGAAGTGCTCTGTAAATAAATATTTGTCTACACGAACCATTCTAAGATATATAAATTCACCTTCCCTTATAAACTTAGAATGATTTATATTTGTAATTAAATAATTTTAAAACTTCGAAAATGTTTAAAAATCTACTCTTAATCTAATCTTAAAGTTATAAGCCGATAAAAAGTAATTTGTATTTTAACTTTGAATACGTGAATGATTGAGCGCCATTTCAGTTAAATTTCAATGTCACTTAGCCACGAATGTGTAACAACACAAATTATTCTAAGAAATTCTGATTCATCTTCGCTTTACGATGATTGTTAATTTTTTAAAGCCTAGATTACATGTCTATTAATGTATATTTTTGATATTTGTAATAAAATTTGTATTTTTTTAATCTTAGAAGTTTAAAATATTTCGGTGATATTTTTTTTTTACCAAGTTGTTTTTATTATTTCAACATCTTACACAGCGCCATCTTGTCTCTTACTAAGCAGAGCCTGTACTATGGGTACTAGACAACTGATTTAAATACATAAACATACTGTTTTTTGTAAATACGTACAAATTATACATAGGAAACGAAATATCTTAAGTTTGTGTTATTATGAAGTAACCTACACAAATGGGTGGTTTAGCGATAAAGATTTATTATAGTATTTAATAAATATAGTATTTCTTAACTTGGGTTAGTTCTATATAACTAAAGGGAGAGTATGTTTTATCGCACTTATCGCTGATTATATATCCCTCGGTAAATATAATGGATTACATCTCATATCAAACGTTATCGTATCGGTAACGACGCGTTTAATATATTTAATAATATTCATTCATCCCAATTAATTTCAGAAAATGTAATAATTAAAAAATATATGTTTAAATTTTACATGTCGTACATTTTGCAAAACAAAGTTTTGTTTTCATTTTGTCTGGTACATAGAAAAGAACCCATCCTGAACATAACATTACTTTATCAATACTCGAGTATCCTCAAACACAACTACATATGTGGTTAATAATAAAATGATCATTAAAACTGTTATTTACCTAGTGTATTCTATATCCAATTTTGTTATTAGTTTGTTTGCTATATTCATTATATTGCTAAAGTAATTTCTTCTTTTTTTTTTTTCTTTTTTTTTTTGCTCACCGAAACGTTACAGAGATGTTACATTACATTAAACAAAACTGCAACTATTCAAGATTTAAAAAGAATACTCAAGGTTGGCTCTGACTAAACATTATTATTATTAATCTACAATAATTGAAAAGTTAATTGTTACACTTACATTTCTAATTGCTCTCCAACCACTTGCGAATTGTAGATGGGTTTAGTTGGTCTTAAGTCATACTCTTCTAGGTCCCTCTTATTTCCACTATAAAACACAGGCAACATCCAACAAAAAAACGATCTTGAAAACACGTTTGGAACACCCTTTTGTTTAGGTTGTGGAGGTGGATCTTTTGTATTGTCTTCATCTTTCTTTTTTACAGTCATTTTTTTCACTTAATTATAATAGTGTATTTTTTGTAATTAAAATTAATAAATCAAATTTTATTTAAACTTTAATTTATTTACACAAAAAATTTAAGTAAAACCTTTATGGTTTATACAAAAATGCACAAATAAAACAGAATTAAGTTATTGAACGTAAAATGCCTGCGCACGTTTCTCGTGTTTCCTCTACACTGTCCGCTCACAACATTTTTTGTTCCTATCGCGCTCTATTTTACCGATCATGCTTATTCCACCTTTAATCTAAACACGATTAATCTATCACGTTTTACACATGTCATGATAATTACTAAGTAGTCAAATACTACTACTCTTGACTTTGTGTAGTTTATTATTATTTATTATTGTAGTTCGTTTTACCCACTGTTAATTCTTGAAAATCACAAGTAACGCGGCGGAGCGAAGCTAAGCTATAAAATAGTCGAAGTTACTTCTTATGTCATCAGCTTTCTGTCAGTGAAAGGCCCGTCAAAATCGGTAGAGCCATTCCAGATGTTTACCCGAAACAGACAGACAGACAGACAAAAAAATTTAAATTTGTTTTAACACTATAATTCCATCATACGCATTTAGTAAAAAAATATTCCATACAGATACATAAATTTTATTTATTTATATAGATATTTAAAATAATTGTCAACTGGATGTTATGAAAATTGACTTTACATAAGAACTGATATTCCATGATAGGATTCATACATACATAGGGGGTCGCCTCCATTTATCTCTACCGTATCGTATGGTAAGGGTCAAACTTCGCCCGTATGCGCCCCAATCGACTGAAAGTCTCAGACCACAATTCGCGATGAACTTCGCCAAATCTTGGTAGCGGAATGGGAGCAGCGGCTTGAGAAACCCAGTGCGGCACACCATGTCATAGCGGTAGAAAGATCCATCCTACGATAGTGGCTGGAGAGAAAACACGGAGCTCTCACCTTCCGGATGACGCCGGTGTTTTCCGGCAATGGTTGTTTTGGCAAGTATCTGTGTAGGATCGCCCGGGAACCGAAGTAACGGTGCCATCACTGCGATGACTGCTCTGATGTCACAGCACATCACATACTGGCGGAATACCCAGCTTGGGCCAACCAGCGTCGCGATCTCATTGCGGTGGTCGGTTCTACGGGTAGTGTCTCGCTTCCAACTTTGGTTTTGCGAGGAAGTGATGTCTTCAAAAGAAGCGGCAGGACGGAAAAGAGATAACAGCTTGCTCACTCTGCCCGCAAAGGACGCACTGGAGTGCATTCATTGATCTCCGACCGCCCTAAAAAGTGGCCTGCGCACGGCGGTCTTAGGGAACTCTTCGTCCGAACAGGTACAGGTCCGAGAGGCTGCACACAGTTTTCTCTGTGCTATAAGAAAATTATAACGAATGGGCGATGGTTGCAAGGAGCGACGGTATCTGTCTTGGTAGAGACGGGTTGAGATCTGTTGGGGGTGGCGGAAGAATGCAATCGCGAATCCCCCGGCTATTGGTAGTCAGAGGTGCACCGGGCTGGTTTTGGTCGGTAAGAGTTTAACATACCCCTTCGCTCCCTCCAATGGGTAAAGGACACCATGAGGATCTTCCATCCCGTTAACAAAAAAAAGTTTGATATGAGGTTAGTATTGAGTACACCCTAAGGGTGTCACCCTACTAAACACAAATAATAAAATAAGGAGTCAAAAGCCCAATATACGAGTGTGTTAATAATAAGTGTAAAAATAAATTTATTTTACACACAAAATTATTTAACGTTTTTGATTTTACTACAGTTATTATTAAAATTTAAAAGCATTGTCAACCATCATGTCAAGTTTAATAAACAATAATGTATTGAACAATAATAGAGGTCGATTAATCAAGTTCGAGAACAATACATCTTCTATTAATAAAATCATTAACAGGAAAATGTAACACTTCATTAAATTTAGTGATTTGCATATTTCTATCAGAAAGCATGCTGCCAAACATATCTTAAAGAAATACTGCATTTCTGCACACGTTTTCTTGCAAACTATAACTTACGTCAATGTTAATTTATTATTATTTATTAAAGGTTCAAAACAACGATTTGAAGGCATTGCGTTACAAATCAAAGACTTTTTCAGAGAATAGTAATGATATTTGACAATATTAATATCTTTAGTAATAGAAAAAATGAGTAAGGGAAAAAAAAATGCAGAAAAAATACTTCTGTAAAGAGATACATCATATTGTATTGTTTAACTTTTATTGGTTTTTCTGGTAATTTAGATGTTCTGTCTATGTTCGTTTGTAACACTCCTAACTTTTTGGTTCAAACAACACTTTTTAGGATTCCGTAGTTCATAACTCGGACGGAACGCTTATTAGATTCGTAATGTCCGTCCGTCCGTCCTTGACTTACTGCCCAAACGGATGGTGCTAGATAGATGACACTTTGGATGATTATGTGTTGTTAATAAGTCGACAATGTGGTCCAATAAAGTTATGAAAAATATTTTTATTTGGGGTACCTCGCTACAGTGGAGATATATATTTTTCCTTCTCTTTGCATTGATGTTGTCTTGCGTAGTTTATCCCTTAGTCGCCTTTTACGACACGCGCGGGATGAATAGGGAAGGTGGCACTCTGGATTCTTAATCCGTCACCACGCGGACAATATTCACCGTATGACTATCTTGTGGAGGGTGCATCAGCGTTTTGCGGTACGCGATTGTATAATAAATAAATAATATATATGTCTTAAGGGTCATCATTTATTTACTTACCTAGTGCTTACATAAGCTTTCTAAGCTCTTTCAGAAATATTGATTAAGTGACATTCCAGTACTACGTATCATGATCACGTACCACATATATATTAATGAATATATCCATATTACTCACGTTCTCATTGCGATACGGACTTCGATATTTCATATTCATAGCTGGCACTCGCCAGGTGGTATATGCATGACATTCAGTCGCATAATGGAACACGGATAGTAATCAAATATTCACTACAACTTAAATTAAAACATAACATCTTGTAATTTATTGTGGTGTAATAATAACTTCATTTAATTTCAAGTACATGGAAATGATTTTTAGCATACTATCTTTAGCTAAAAGAATTACTACTAAAACTATGTATTAGCTACTAATTTTATAATACTATATTAGTACTAGCAAACCTGTTGTATTTAATTACATTAAAAAAAATATAGGAAATCCATTAATTGATATTGAGTAATATATAAGTAAAGTAATATTTATAAATACAAGAAGTAAATAAAGTGAGGTTTTTATTAACTTTCTTTTGATACCCATATTTGAATCATATAATCTTTACTGAAAAAGTAAAGCTGTTTTAATTATTGTTGTTAAATTAACATATCAAAGCATTGTTATTGACTCATATTACTACGTAAAAATAAGTAAATCAAAATCCTCTTTCACTTCCGATCCTTTTCCCAAACTAGAATAAGACAATTTAAGTCTAGGACCAACTGATAGTCTGATTTCGATTAAATTATATATTTTTGCACTTTGATTTGCCATCAGACCTCCATGACCCAAGTACTGGGCGATATCTAAGTTCTGTAGAAAGTCTATTGTCGAACTTTTTACGGCTCCGACTAGCCATAACGATTGCCACAAACATTCATACGACGTGTTCTCCGTGGCACAGAGGCCTCAATGTGTAAAGAGTGGTCATTCATTCTTGGACTGAGCTATTCAGGAATGAGTAACTTTGCAAAGACTTTTTATCAATATATAGGAGGTTATTTTTATTTGAAAATACCCTACTGGTGTGCTATTTCCAGGGTCTTTTTATTACAAGTAGCAACTCTTCACTGACTTACACATGCTTAAAAAAGTGGCTTTACTTTCCTAATATTAGTGCGGCATTTATCTTTCTACCTTTTTTATTTGGTCTGAAGAATTATTAAATCATTCTAGATAAAGATTAAATAGGTTTTGAGACAAATGTACGAACACTACGTAAGCTATACATTGTTATTAGAACTAATAAATAAAGATAACAAGGTTATATCATATATGGCATCTAAATAATAAACTATAGTTTAATGACAATCGTAACTCTAATGCGTCTTAATATGTAGCAATATTGACTTTTGCCATATTTATGTAGTAGTAACTTGTAAAAGATATACAAATTTTACATTGATATCTTATCGAACATTTATTGTAGCAGAATTAAGGTCATACAAATCGTTATTAATATTTATAATATTTTTTTATTGATATTTCTGAAAGCAAGCAATAAATTAATAAAATATATTTAGAAATGTCATCATAGTTATATTATTCCATGTAATATACCACTTGTCGCTAGCTACGCACACTTATACAGTTAGTGTAATAAATACACTTATAATTAGCTTAGTAGTTTATAGTTTATAGTAGGGTCTATGGTTAACCATAGACCCTAAACTACTAAGCCAATTTTATGATTGTTTATTTAAATAAACAATCATGGAGTGCCAAAACAATTATCCTTCTTTTTGTGCCTTTTAAAATTATGCTACCTTACACTGTTCGAAGATATATATCGCAAACCTTTGCGTCTACGCCAACCATATGGCCATTATGAGCTGTTATGTGCAGATTTAAGAGTTATAGGGGCTCAACTCGTAAAATGCTCTTACTTTTAAAACTTCGTAAACAAAAATAACGAAATAGCAAGTAAATATATAAAATATCTAAGGGCCAAAGCACACTAGCTACTTTTAGCATTGGCGATCGGCGATTTGGCGACTGCATCGATGCTGCATCGCGTTTTAGCGACTTCCTGCGTTCGATCGCGGTATCGGAAACGCGCGTTTTAGCGACTGCTCAGATGCCAAATCGATGCTACCGGCATCCGAATGTGTGCGGAGAGTAGCGTTCAGCTGCTGTGTCGCGCTTCTAAAATGCGACACAATATCTGCGTTTGGCGTTTTTAAGTGTGCGGTGTAAAGCGTTCGGTCGCCGTATTTAGCTTCTAAGAAGCGACTAGTTGCCAATGCTAAAAGTAGCTAGTGTGCTGTGGCCCTAAGACATAAGAATTATCCTTCGGACACGATTTTAAATTCACGTTTCATTATGAACGGCTACGGATCACTTCATGCGTATCCTGACATGCAGTTATCAGATTATCATTATAGAAAAGACTAGGAAAATAATATTCGTCTGTAAATAAAAATCATCATCTTCCGAGCCTCTATTCCCAAGTTTATTTGGGGTCGGCTACTAGTTCAACCGGTTTTACCTGAATTTCAGTTTTTCCACGGAGCGACTGGCATCGGACCTCCGCAACCCTAAGGGAGAACTGAAATTCGAAGATTGAACTAGTTGTCAGTATATTTGAGGGCACTGACTTCCCAATAACGATTGCCATAGATGTTCATGACAACCGGGACCGACGGCTTTACGTGCTTTCCGAGGCACGGGCGTGAATCACCGCCAAACTTCCAAACTCCGGGCTGCTATTAGGAATTTCGTAATGAAAACCCAAAAACACTTTTTTGGCCCGACCCGGGATTTGAACCCGAGACCTCTTGATTAGCGGTCGCATACGCTAACCACTAGACCAACGAGGCAGTAAATAAAAATATACTAATATATATAAGACGGAGTAGAGATCTTACTTGTGAAATGGATTCTGTATATTTTTTGTGTAATGGTTTAAGTAGGTAGGTATTAAAGGCAATTAAATGTATTCAAGGAAAATTCCCTGTATACACAAGGAAATTTCAAGTTCATAAAACATTGAAGTGAAAATAAAACTTCTTGAATATGACAGTAGAATTAAATTAACTTGAAACATTATTCCAGAACGTAAGAGAGGTCTTTCAAAGAAAGATTTTTTGTACCACAATAAAGTATTACTGTATTTTTCTCCCTAGTCACTGTGACATAACTTATTTTATTTTATAATCCTAATAAAAACTTATAAAGATAATATCAAAAAGGTATCGCTATCGTCGCCCGCACGTTCTACGAGATATGTTACATTCTCGCACCACGAGACGCTCATATAATAATATATAGAGGCTGATAACATTGTTTTCTTTAATAATAATAATTGGTCATAAATCACTAACGATCATGTCGATTAGTCGCTGTTTCCAGAGTATTAAGATTTCTATTTATCAAAACAATAGCAGGTAGCAGCAGTAAATGATAACTCATATTCATTACGTCGTATTGCAAAATTCAATTGAAATACAATTAACGTCTTTAACCTGACTTGTTCAAGAACTCTCCAATATCGTCGTCACTAAAAATATCATACGACATACGACAGTTAGATAAAATTTATCTGATATTCGCAGATAATAAATTTGGTTCTTGTAGGATACTTGATATTTAATTTGAAATTCTTTAAAAGTCAAAATTTTAATAATCGACTTCTGGGCTCGGGTCTCCTCTTAGGAGAGGGTTAAGGGCATACATCTCCATGGTGGTCGAGTGCAAGTTGAGTACTGGCAAGACACGTGTGACTACGTAATCTTGTCGTTGAATGATGTCACCGGATGTCACGCATCTCGGTACAGACCGCGCCGTCGTCGTTGCTTAGCCTCCCTGATTGTTTACAATCACCTAGAGCTGGTTAAGTGGCCTTACTGATCAGGTTAACACCACTAGATTATATTTTGTCGGGCTATGTTAAGGACAGAGTCTATACGGAGCCAATCGAATTGATTGCAGTCTTATTACTCAAAATTCGTAATGTAATTAACGAAATAGACCCGCCATTTTGCCAAAAGTGATTAAAAATTTGATAAAAGAACGACCGACAGGACTTTCACTGTCAGCAAGCTAATGACCCAATAACTTATGGTTTTTTTTTTAACTAGCTTCACTCCGCGCCGTCATTGCGATTTACAGCAATAACCGCGGGTAACAGTATCGCTTGACTCTGCTAGTAGGTATACAATATTAAATATAGTCATATAAAAGTCACACAAGTCTATCTAGTCAGAGTCTAGGACAGCTTCCATAATGAATTCTAAATGATCAAAACCACTCGATATTTCCCTGCTTCTTCCACAACAGCGGACCGAATTTTGAAATTATAATATTTACTAATTTAATACGCCTCAGTAAAGCTATGAATAATCCAATACCTCGAAAATAATATTAGAAACACGGAAATTTAAATTTACATTTTACCTCATTGTTGAGAACAATAAAATCTACGTACTATAACTAAAAGCGTGACGGTTTTTAGTACATATTGTCCTCGTTTTTTTGTAAGTAAAATATTAACACACAGTAATATATAGTTATTTATAATGTTACGTGTCACGTTTACAGCAAAGCGAGGGTCAGTAATATGAATGTCACCGAACCATAACGTAACTTATGGAGTAAATAACAGCGGTACAGGAAGGCGGTACACATGAGGGAAGCTGGCGAATGAAATGGACAAAACGAAACACAATAAGTATATACATAAAACTGAATGGTTTGTGCATTTAAATTAAACCTGTAATCGACCTTCATTTTACCGAATAGGTACATAAGGGTACAGGAAAATGAAAACAATTAGTAAACACTGTTACAGAATTCGGAAGTTCATGCGAGTGGAAAATGTTTACAAAGGGATAGCGACGCCAGGGCGACATTTCAAATTGTTTTCCTGTTTCAGCCTTGCAATTATAAATACCCTTGTACCTACTGACATCTGACGTTTTGCTGCGATGAATATGACTTTTGTCGAAATTTTATAAAATATACTTCTATTTCTTATTGTATATTGAAGTGCTCGTGCATGGTTCGAATAGCATTGGATAGTATTCATGCCATACGAGGTCAAATTGAAGTCCGATATTGTGAGGCTCTATACGTGAATCTCTTTCCGATAGTAGCTATTGGTAAAATTACAATAACATAGCATATATAACATTATGTGTCTGACTGACTGACCGCGCCGTCGCTTCTCACCTTCGCTGATTTTTTCTTATCACCTAGACTAGCTTATCAACTTGACTATGACTCTGACTAACTTAATATTTCGAATAGTGTATATAAATAAGTGCTGGTGTAAAAATCAGAAATAATAGTGGTGTTACCAACTGATTTGGAACATTGAGAACAGAACATTGAGAACAGAACATTGAGAAATTTGGAACATTAGAAACTGAATATGTTTCTGCACTTCCCAGTTATGCTTACTACTGGTAGACGTCGAGTTTTTGTGATACACAATTAAGTTCTAATAATATGTATTTTTACTACTAAGAGAAAATATACACGGTACAGCTACGTGTCATGTAAAAAATAATTCACATTATTTTATCGTATAGATGTATGATGTAATCATGTATAATGGTATTTATAATCTTATCTTTCAGACATTAATGATAAGTATTTTGTGGACCTTTATTGATATGACAAGGTATTCGATTATTTGTTAATTTTTTTATTGTCCTATACTATACGTGTGTTAAACTTGTCATGTCATGCAAATACCTAATTTAACACATCGCAAGAATTAAACGCTTAAATATGTTTCAATTTTCATTTTGTATCGTGCTTCTAGTCTTCAGCCTATTGCAGCTCACTGCTGAACCTCGGCCTCTCCAACTGTACGTCACTTACAATATTCTTCAAACATTGAGAAAACGCATTTTGTGTACCTTTGCCCTTTATTGATGTGACATGTTATTAGATTACTCGCTGTTATTTAAATTATGTTACAGTGTTAAGTTAAATTTGTCATGTCATGCTTAGATATATATGAATGGAATGGCCAGATAGAATGCTGCAATAAAGATTTGTGCAATGGAAGAAGCCGAGGATCGAACCAAGTGAAGTGCAATTAGAAAGGCCTATGTCCAGCAGTTGACTTCTATAGGCTAATGACGATTTTTTTTTTTTGCTTGATGAAGCAAGTGCGCTGCATAAGCCTCTTAATTACCCTCCTTCTGACAGAGTCGGGTTAAAAGTAAAAGCTCATAAACATAACTTTTTTCAATATAAAGAAAACTCCCGCAAACGAGCAGATGGATCACTTGATGGTAGGCTTCGATCAATAAAAGTACTAGATTACGGATCAGGAACAAAAATGAGACGCTCAAGCGGCCACGTTTGCACACACGTAAACATCTTCATTTCTTAGAAAAAAGTTTAATTAAGTTAACGACTTCAATTTATTATAAACCTTAATGCCTTAAACATAAAGTTTAATTACTATTGCAAAATATATTTATTTAGTTCCTTTCGTCAGAGAAAGAATATTAAGGAATAAATTTAAAATTTCGTTTGAAAATAAAAAGTCATCAGTAAAAAAATATTTATTCTAAAATGATACTTATAGTCTAAGTTATAAGGTTAAAAACATTTTGTTTACAATTTCATGCTTATTGTATCATAGAACTAGAGTTAGTTCTTCGTATTACATTTCAATGCTCAGAACACAGTAAGTATTGAAAGACGTAAGAGTTGCCGAATTATATTTATTTTAGGTTTCTTTTGTTGGGTGGTATTCCTGCGTCATATATTTAATTACAGTAAAATACGGAAATGATACAGAGATGCTCGACCAGCACATTTCAGATAGGTGCCGATTATCGAGCACGTAGGATTCCGGCTGTCATTTCCTTGTTGATATTAAGACGTGTTTATTGTGCAATGTAACGATAGATTTAGAATATATAATGTAGCTATAAGATCATAACTAAGAGATTCCATGTAGTACCTTAGTACGTAAGGTTAGATTATTAGTACAGTAATTAATTAATAAACATGGCTCCAAAAGAATACACGATCATTGTTATTCGATATCCATCTATAAGAAGAAATAAGTTCGCTATAGGTGGCAAATAATTTTGGCCGATTCAAAAAGTAGTAGGTACTATTTTACTTTGCTGTTATTACAACAAATAGGTAATTTGTACAAATAAATAAAATTGGAGTCTGTTTGTAATATTAAAATAACCGCATTTTACTAAATGCTTAATACATATGCTCAAATGCTTTTTACAATTTTTGTCTGTCTGTCTGTCTGTTTGTTTGTTCCGGGTAATCTGTGGAACGGCTGGACTGATTTCGACGGGACTTTCACTGGCAGATAGCTGATGATATAAGGAGTAACTGAGGGTGCTTTTTTTAGATTAGCTTCGCCCCGTAACAGCAAACGCGGGTAACACCGCGGGGCTCAGCTAGTAAAAATAAAAATTACTAAAGTAAAAAAAATAAAGGAATGAAGAAATATGTTTTCGGTGTATTCTTTATACAGAAGTAATTAAAATACTATTGTAGGTATAATTACCTTTAATCAAATTCAGCTTGTTATAAAGCTGTCTTTTAGAAGTCATTTTTATGCGAGCGGTTTCTTTTTTACAAATATAATGTAATCGTACATCAATCAATTTTTCTATAATAAGTTTAATTAGGCTTATTTTATGTCTGTGTTCGTTCTTCCAGAAAACAAATCCTTTTCAATATATGCGTTTAAAACATTTACACATATAGCTTTTTAACATAATTTTTTTACAACACTACTCCATGCATTCCCTGTTGAAGAATATGCGATGTTTGATACAATAGTTGATGCGTTGTAGCAAACATTGGCCGAACAATTACAATATTAGTTAATTGAATCATATTAATTATATTTACTATATAATTATGTTTATTATTTTAAGAAAAACATTGAATGATATAAACTTAGGGAAAAAAAAATTATTCCTTCCAAAACCTTGCTGTTACGGTGATTATTTAGACAGTTTTTGAATGAGCACTGCAGCATTTTTACGTCTTAATGTTGGCTATGATTGGACTATACTAATTTGAAATAAGACCACAAAATTATTTGTGGTCTTATTTTTCGGGCCGTTTTTGAAGCGCTTATCGGGAATCTAGTATTATTTGTGATCGAAGATGGTAGGTAATGGCCGCCGCCCGTGGACACCAGAGGAGTCACAGGTGCGTTGCTGGCCTTTAAGAAGGAGTACGCTCTTTGTGTCTTTGTGTCGCGGGAGACTTAACAAACATACATGAAACGGACACCAAGAACACTCATACTCAGAATAACAATTTATGGATCACACAAAGTGTTGTCCTATGTGGGATTTGAAACCACAACACTTGGCGCAGTAGAAAGCGGCGTGGCCACTGGGCCAACCGAATATAACTCTATAATGTAAACCAGTAAAAATAAATTTTACAGTTCAAAACACAAGAAATTGAATTAGAAAACAAATAGATATAACAGTTTTGAGATCTCAACTCAATTGGATTATTATCAATCATTTATCAATTTAAAATTTGAATTTCAGTTCTCCCTTAGGGTTGCGGAGGTCCGATGCCAGTCGCTCCGTGGAAAAACTGAAATTCAGGTAAAACCGGTTGAACTAGTAGCCGACCCCAAATAAACTTGGGAATAAGGCTAGGAAGATATTTATCAATTTAAATTTGTGTACTTTTCTTAACAAATTGATAAGTCAAAATTGAATAAACTTTAATAACTTTGACATGCTGATATTTTTATATTGCATAAATAGCTTTATTAGATGTTTTTCATCAACAACCCATAACATCCCACTGCTGGACTTGAGCCTTCTCCTTAAGGTCACATTTTATTTAATACTTGCTTTTTAGGGTTCCGTAGCCAAAAAGCAAAAACGGAACCCTTATAGATTCGTCATGTCTGTCTGTCTGTCCATATGTCACAGCCACTTCTTTCCGAAACTAATAGAACTATACTGTTGAAACTTGGTAAGTAGATGTATTTTGTGAAGCGCATTAATATTTTTACACAAAAATAGAAAAAAAGCAATAAATTTTGGGGGTCTCCATACTTGGAACTGAAACTCAAAAAAATTTTTTCCATCAAACCCGTACATGTGGGGTTCTATGGATAGGTCTTCAAAAATGAAATTGAGGTTTCTAATATCATTTGTTTCTAAACTGAATAGTTTGCGCAAGCGACACTTCCAAAGTGGTAAATGGTATCCCCCCCCCCCCTGTAAATTCTAAAATAAGAGAATGATAAAGTAAAAAAAAAATATGATGTCCATTACCATGCAAACTTCTACCAAAAATTGGTTTGAACGAGGTTAAGATAATATATCGCTGCTTTGCACGAATACTCGCACAAACCAAAATCACAAATCATACAGGGGAGCTATTTGAAAATTAAACAAAATATTTTCTGTCATAGCTTTTCATGTATTTGGTCAATAGAAGAATAGAATGTAAGGGCATTAATCAAGGATTATTAAAATCGATAAGGATATATATATAACAAGGACTATTTTACATTTGGCTGTGTTATAAACCAGTGTTTACAAAATTTTGTTTTGTGCGGGTATTCATGCAAAGCAGCGATATATTGTAAGTATTATAAGAATAGTAAAGTACAGAACGGGACTATATATGAAGTAGTATCGTGAAGATGGGTCACTCTTTTGGGTTGGGTGCATCTCTGTGTCGTGTATCACGTAACGTATTATTGATTACCTAGCCTTTATATTTTGATTATGTATAGAGTTAAATAAACAGATACAGTTTCATAGTCTCTTTTTGATTTGGTTTTTGATTACAATACATTTTCATTTATATTTTAAGTGCCTTACCTAAAACAAGAAACGCTCGAAAAGTAAATTGAGTTTGTTTTAAAATACAGCGCCTGGTATATTTGTGAAAGTAATTAAACACACAATTGTAAAACAGACATGTAAATAATTACACTGTTGTTAATAAGAACAAACAAGGCTTCATATAAAAAAGACTGTCGAAACTGAGCGATCACAGTTGAACTAAGATAAAAACAATCTTGACTGCCTCGTTGATCAGGTGGTTAGCGTATGCGGCTGCTGATCAAGAGGTCTCGGGTTCGATTCCCGGGTAGGACCAAATATTATTTGTGTGATTCACAAATATTTGTTTCGGAGTCTGGGTGTTTTCTATGTATAATGTGTATGTATTTACAAAAAAAAAGTATGTTTATGTATTTATATCAGTTGTCTAGTACCCATAACACAAGCTCTGCTTAGCTTGGGACTAGATGATGTTGTGTGTCAGATGTCCAAAAATATTTATTTATTATTATTTATTTATCAAAATTTATAAACGTTTTATCATATGATTTTATTAGTATGAGTTGGGTTTGATTAGTTTTATGTCATCATTCGAATAGAAATAGTTTTCCATAAAATATATAACCAGTTAGTTTTTTTTCTTGGACATCTTACACACACCGTCATCTAGTCCCAAAATAAGCAGAGCTTGTGTTATGGGTACTAAACAACTGACATAAATACATGAACATACTTTTTTATTGTAAATACATACATATTATACATAGAAAAACACCCAGACTCCGAAACAAATATTTGTCGATCACACAAATATTTGGCATGACCCGGTAATCAAACCCGAGACCAAGAGGTCTCGGGTTCGATTCCATTCGGGTTCGATTCAATAAAGTAGGTAATGATCCCGGGTTTATTACCCGGGATCATTAGCTACTTTATTTCTGATTCGATCAACAGAAAATATTTAAACGAGGGCGAAAACGAAGCCATGATCTAATACATTGTAGGAATATATGTAATTAAGTCATTTGTAACTGTAACACACCACTTATATTCTTATAACGGTAATAACAATTTACGTCACAATAACATGCAATATAAAAAATGCAAATAAAGATAATTGCGTTGATGGATGAATTATTGACTTGTTTGCCAAGTTTGTATAGCTTAACTATTTTATAGTTTGTTATTTGACAAGTTTGTATAGCTCAAGATTATTTTATTAATATATTTTTAATTAAGAGATGTTGTTAAAGTTACATAATACCGATTTGATCCGATATCTGACGTCATCGTAAAATATTCAGTAGCAGGGGAAGTGTCAATATAAATGTATTTGTAAACGTAAAAATAAGTTTGAATACGGGATATTATGTAAAAGTCAGTGTTCACACTCTTTTCTTTTTAACGATTACTAAGTTTCATAAAACATCTTGAATGTCTTTTTAAATTGTATTCAATTTCTATTCAATTTCTGTACTAACTAAACTACTATAATGTACAGTATAACTCGTTATTTGCATGCAGAGTTTACCTATAAGTAATTGTTACAATATTGCTATTTTGTTTTTATGTAATTTACTTTTATTTTTGTACTGTGTAAACAATTGTTGGTAAACCAATAAAAAAAAATAAAAAAAAATGTGTATCCGAAAGTAGTAAGCAGTTCTCTTTCAATTTGACTTTTCCCAAGGGTAACATTTGTCTAAGAAAAGTAGTCGTTGTTCATTTTTGTCTTATATGTATTTCAATTTTTCAAAATCTAAGGATTTTTTGTTGCAATTTTTAGGGCTGTTGTGCTGAGTCATGTCATATGTATTAATGATCTTCTCGACGTAAGTTATAATATCGATATGAAGAACTCTACATATTAGGTACCTTCATATCTATTCAAATTATAGAATTATACGACATAAACAGAGGAAAGTCAAAACAAACTTATAGAGAATATCTGAGAATTAGTCCTTAGGTCCGTGTGGTGACGGATTTAGAATACAGAGTGTCACCACCCCTATTCATCCAACGCGGGTGTCGTAAAAGGCGACTAAGGGATAAACTATGCAAGACAACATCAATGCAAAGAGAAGGAAAACTTGAAACAAACCCTATACCAACCCGTCTAGCCAGCATGGTATAGTAGGCCAATATATCCTTTTCAAGGAGAGGCCTATGTCCAGCAGTGGACTGTAACGGCTGTAAAGGCTGATGATGATGACGATGATGAGTCCTTATGTTAAGTTCACATTTTATTTTTTTTTATATATCATGCTGCCAAAATGACTCTGCTCAGCCTGATGTATAGTTTAAGCAGAATCCAAGAGTGGTAGCCACCGTCCTCATTACCAATGTGGACAATGCAACACGGTGACCCACACTATGGCGGTCAGATGCTTCTTCACGCCCCGCTTGAAGGACCCGGAATCATAGTAGGAAGGAAGCACGTGAGTTGGTAGAGAGTTCCAGTTTTTGATTTATTAGTTGCCATTGCCTTGTTCAATTATTTTAAATGAAAAAATAAATTTATACTGTAAAGCAAAGGTAGCGGACCATATAAATACAGTATTTTGTAAAAATATTTAAAGCTTCAGGTGCGACATTCATCAACGAAGACACTAGCAGTGATTATACGGCGGGCGAGCTAAAAGAAAAATCTGGCGACCCCGTTTATTTGAAGCATGCATATACTCGTATGCTACGACATCACCTACGATTGCTACGCAAACAACTTGCAAAGTAATCACAATTTAATCATTAAATTGTGTCTTTGTATTTATTTATTATTATTTATTTATTTATTCATTGAAATCAATGTTTTTAGGTTCAAAGTATCATACCTTTTCCCAGTGATTGTGACAAAAAGTGTAAAGCCTGTAATAAAAAGTGCCGGAAAAACAATCATTTCTTCCTAATCTTATTTTGAAAACGCGATTTCACAAGTTTTGTATTCTTTGGTTAACTAGTTGTTAATGTTTTATGTTTAATTATGGCCAGCTTCACCAGTTCCTGATAAAATTTCAGATAAGTGTCTCTATTTGAGAGATGAAAGTTACTGTATACTAAATGTGGATATATCATCAGCCTATCGCCATCCACTTCTTGGCAATAGGCCTCTCCAATTGCACGCCACTTAATTCGATCCTCGGCTACTCGCATGCAGCTCCTGCCAGCCGTCTTGCGCAAATCGGACGGACGTCCTACACTACGTAAATGTGTATATACGTATCTAATATACATGTATCTCATCTAAGACTTGTGAAATCGGAATCTATTGTTATTTGACAGCTGAGGTCATAACAGTCTATCAGGGATTTTATCAGTAGGTGATGCTGGCCTTTACTATCACTGTTATTTTTTTTGATTCATATATACATGCACATTACAAAAGATGAAAAGAATTCAAAAGATGGCTCGATCAGTTCAAAAGTTCTTTTCGATCTGATCCAGCCATCTCCATTCCTTTATCGGACTTCTAGGCGCAGGCAAAAGTTTCATCGTTGTTGACAAACCCAAAAGTCGAACTAAGCGGTTTGACAGCTCGTTTTTGGTGAGAATCGCTAAAATTTGGAATGACCTGCCTGGGTCTATTTTTCCAGATAAGTTGAACGCTGGAGTCTTTAAGAGTATAGTGAACAGGTTTCTTTTGGATGGGCGTGTACCATATTTGTTTTCATCTACTCCATCAGACGAGATGGGAGACAAACGCCTATTCCATTACAACAATAAAAATAAAAATTACATACTATTAGTTTATTTATTATCAAACTAGAACATTGCAAGAGTAGTCCTGATGGGAACAGGAATATAATTATATATAAAGTAAGAGAGTAATTGAATATAACCATGTAACGTTGTTCCTAATCGGATCGAAGACTCAACGATGAGTAACACTTATCCCTTAATATAACACTATAAGTGCTTCTATTGTATTGCATACCGAGTCTCTTTAACGTTGATGTGTCATAAAAATGTAGTCCATATAGAGACAGGTGTGGAAATGATGATCATCTAATCCAGTATGCTAGAGTATTAATGATAAACTATAAAATATGTTTTATATTTTCAACATTTCTAAAATAGCACAAATTGATGTGAAATATCCACATCAATTTGTGCTATTGTAAAGTATGAGAGTCGACTCTCGCTGTAGTAATACAGTCACGGCATACGTCGCAATACTAGGCGATGCTGTACACTTTGTGACTTTGCGCTTTTCTCACACTAATTATAATTATCAAAGTAATTGCTTTTACTATGTAATTGTGATGTACCAGGTGATCCCTACATAATCTTTAAAATTATATTCCCTAGTCAAGTGAACTGAATTATTTATGTCTTACAAGCTTGATTAAAAAACAGAACAGAGAGAAGCGTTTACACTGTGGACAATATTTGTTTTGTACATATTGAGAAAATATAGAGAAGTTAATAAAAATAACAGGTGACCTGAAGATTTTGTGCTTAAATGTGATTAGAGCATCATCATATCGAGATATAGCCATTGCTTATAACTAAAATCTTGAAAGTTAAAAACGATAAAGGAAAAAATTAGATTTGTCTCAAGAGATTACTGATACTGGAATGTAGATTTGATGAGTATTGATAAAAATCTATAAGCTGATATGACTATCTCTGCTTATAGTTTGACAGTTAAGAAATTCAAGTGACAGTTTAAGAGTCTGTGTTAGACGATATTGTTACACAAATTAAACATTTATGACACACTCTTTAACAATAATAATTGGAAACAATTTTACCGCCGTTCGCACATTTACCTAGAAATTTGTTTTTTTACATATTATTATGTTACCCACTACGTACACTCCAATTTGTAACCTATGACAGGCACGCAACTCCACCTTATCCATTCAAACTTTTATTTTGGTTACACAGATGTATTCGGCTTGTGGGATGTTGACTTTTACAGAAGCGTAACATGCCAACGTTGTATTTGTACACGCTTCATCTCGACTTCGATCGCATGGGTATTTCTTATATACGACTACGTGAACCTGATGAACTTTCCCTTAGTGGATGGCCGGCCAAAATATATACTTTGCCTGTTGAAAAGCATTCTAAATGTGGACAATGCAGAGCATGGTGACCCCCACTACGGTGGCCAGCTGAGATGTTATTTCACGGCCCCCTTAAAGGACCCGGGATCAACGGGAAGTCAAAATACAGATTATAAAATAGTATTATAGCTTTACATTGCTTTAATCACCGTTGTCAACTAGACTGTTTAATTAAAATAGTAATCCTTACTAATATTATAAATGCGAAAGTAACTCTGTCTGTCTGTTACGTTTTCACGCCTAAATCGCTGAACCGATTTTGATGAATTTTGGCATAGATATTAACGGAACCTTGGGAAAGGACATAGGCTACTTTTTACCGATATATACTTTAACCGATAAACACGCGGGCTTAGCCGCGGGCAAAAGCTAGTTTATTATAAGTTCAAGCTTACAAGCAACCTTCAAGATCTATCTCAAATAAATTGTAGAAGATTAATAGGTATTATATTTACTCTGGCAGACCTTAATGCTGAAATTTCAATGTGTTCATATCCTCAAACTTGACATACAACATCAGCATTCTTAATAATATCTTCAACAACTTTAACACGTTTGTCAAGAATTAATACCAGATTGACATAGATTGTTTAATGGTTTATGGATCGGATCGGAACCTTTACATCAAGAGCCACTCCTATGCCATTACGTGAAAGCAACTGTCTAAAAGATTGTTTCCACAGAATATTTCAATTTCCGAAGTCTTTGATAGATGTATTGTTGCCATACAATATTGCCTTGACGAAAATTCACATATTTCATAAATTAATTAGTTGTTAGCCCTTCTCATATGTTTATTAAGGGCTGGGCCTAGTGCCTTAACAGTTCTATAAATACGTCTGATTCTGCAAAATTTATGAAGTTTACAATGTCTGCATTAATTTATATATTACCTATATATATGTTACCTATATATTGGGTATTTGTTAATTCTAATCTAATTTTGATAAATATTAGCCTTATTTAAATATAAATTAATAACTAACCATGCACACTGAGTAAAACTTAACAAATTGTCTAAATCTAAACTATCCTAATAATAATAAATATTTATTTAACACGTTCACTGCGGCTTGAGGTTGATTCAGCCTCATGGTAGACTTTACGCTGGTGCGGCGCGTAAAACTGTGTTTTCTCTCTAGTGCGGCGGCTGTTTACACTAAACCGTATGAGGTATGACAAAGACAAATATAGCTTTCTTTATGTCTGCGAAGCATTGACTCAATATTGTAAAAAAAATATTTGAGGTCGAAATACGCCTCAAACGCACTGATCACAAAATTAGTGAATAAGGTGCGGGTTGAGGCCGATTTCGACCTCCAGCGTCGGGACGCGCGGGCGGCGTGAGAGCAGGTAAGTCGACTTTAGTGACGCTACCATAGTCGATACTGGAGCACGTGTCTTTGCGCAATCGTGTTTATTGTTTGTTTTTTATTTTTGTTAAATTCTTTTGTTTAATGTTTTTTTGTGTGTGTTCAGTTATATATTTATAGAATGAGAGCCCGTGACACCCATACCTTAGTTATATTATAAAAGCTGAAAATTCTTCTATATATTTATTTATTTACACTTTCTGCAAAACATAACCTAACCATTCAGAGTCTCAGCACATCCTTGCAAAGGGTCAAATAAGAAAACGTTGCGTCATTTGCTATGCAAAATTACGACTTACATTAGGTGATATGCAGGCTGCAAAGAAAGTAAAAAAAATTATGACTATTTGTTCACAATATAAGAAAGCTATGTGCTTGCATTGTTTTAACGAACAGCATGCAAAGTAATATAGAATAAATTAGATGAACGAATAGTTTGTATTTTATTTAACAACACCCCACAGTTTTATGCACAATACTATAACAATATAAAAAAGTAAAAGAAATATAACATAGACATGGACATTCATCGATATAAATTCATTCCCATCACTAATGCCGCCCCAATTCAGTGCGATGTGTGGTCTAAATCGACCTCAAATATATTTTAGGTGTTTTCTCTAAAACTAAAAATCAGAACCCGGGGCGAAGCTAGGTGTACATAAAACAATACCATGCAAGTAATTTTAGCATAAAATTAAACATCGAATCACGCTCCTGATCAAGTTACAACACATTTACCAAATGACTGAAACGTGAGGCAGAAAAGGCCTCAACCGCATTACAAGGAAGTTTAGCTTGGGGCTGATTCGACCTCAGCCGCACCAGCTGAAAGTTCTTCAAAATGTGGCCCGCAGTGAACGTGTTAAGTTTGGTTTACTTTCCAGAGACCTAAGAGTGTTTTCATATGTATTGACTGATGTGCTGTTAACTAACAACATTATTGATAGTATTATTTCTTTGCTTCACGATAGGTTTATACTACATTTTAAAATTCTGATGTGGCCTACACACAAAGTAATCTGATTCGTTAAGAACATAATGTATGGTTAGGCCAAAAGTTTTCAGCACTGCTGAAAACTAGGGCCAAGAACTTATGAAGAAAAAACAAAGAAAAAAGGGTAAAAAACCTTATCTCGAAGCTTCTCATGGAACTTCTTATTGTCAAGCAAATATTAATATTCAAAGTGGCAAAAAACGGTCCACTATATATTTTAGATGGGGTCAATCAAGCCAGTCATTGTTTCCCACTTAACACAAATGTTCAACATCCGTCCATTATTGACCCACAAAATGCCTTTAGTGGAGAAAATATAATGTGGGGCAAGGTCGTCTGTCATTAATAAACGATGGTGCGTATCGGTAGCGGTGGTTCGGGCACGGCAGCTCACCATGGCGGTGTGTGGTGTGCGATGGTGGGTGATGGCGGGCGATGGCGGGTGACAGAGTGCGGGTATGCGCCGCGCGGCAACACTGGGCGCATTGGGAGACCGCCCGCCGCAGTATGACGCGGCCCGCGAATAGCCCGCCCCGTACGTAGCGCTCCTCGCTGCAATAACCCGACACGATGTTAACAAACTGCATATATTATACTAATATCTATACATTCATAAGTGTGTCCTAATCGAATCGTGCCTTTAAATATAAAACGAATAGACCAATAGGTATTTTTTTATATACCTAAAACCTAAAACTTTTACAAAAGTGAATACATGAGTTAAGTTTGAGACAACTAATCAAATTACAAAGTTGTACTGGTGCAATACAGAAGTTTTATGAATCATTAATACATAATTCCTCGAACTTTTATTCTAGTGATTTCGCGAACAAAGAAATGTGTTTACAAAGAAAAGTATCGTAGCAACGGATGTCATATGAAATATCAGTTCAATTATGTAACGTCTGTAATTATTTCAGTCTGGCGGATCGCTAAAACGAAATCGAAGCTAAAACGAAGCAATAGCTTAAACGGGTAATCTGAATTTGACATGTAACCGACAAACGCATGAAAACTTTACGCTGAACTTTGTCGTAATTTACGAAAGTTGTTGCGTGAAAACAGATTCGGGTATAAAAACTAAAGATAATCAACTAACCATCTTTTTTTTAGTTTTTATACTTTATAAAAGTACGAAGTTAACTATATAATTATAGTAGTTGGTTAAAGTTATTTCAAAAATATTTAATTTAAAAAAAAATTAATCGACCGTAACTTTAACTTTCAGGTGCGCAGACAATTTGAAAATAAGATAATCAAAACCATATATCAAACTTATTGAGTAAATTTTTATTATAATAAAGACAATGTATTTAACGATATCATTAAACATATATATACTAGTAAAATGTTTATTAAAAGAGTACGCATAGTGTTAACAATAACATTATAGACACGACAATCAGTTGTGGTCATGGAAAACGGTGCCTTAAAATATGGGAGCAACAATAACAACAATGATATCCTTGAGGAGAAAGTGGTGAGTACTTTGTTAACTTCACTTTTAATCTATTTCACTTGAACTGGTCCGAATATTTCACGTTTATTTACAAGGTAGGTACGCAAGTTCAAATTCAAAGCAACTCATTATGTCATAAAACCATTTTATTTAAGAATTAGAGTATTTAATTTAATATACTTCGAATAAATTGACACACTTTTGTTAATGATAAATTGACTAAACGAGAATACGGAGATAGCATAATAAGACTAAATGAAGTTACTTGTAAGAAACACCCAAAGAAATTGCTATTTCAGTAAGTAACTCTAGCAACAGATAAAAGTATCTGTTAAGTTATAGTAGATAAGATTTTTTCTCTCTCTCAACAGAAGATCAAATTCCACAAAGGAAAACTTTTTAAGAGAATCACTAGCCTGTTTACTGATAACAATATATTTGTCTGAGCTCTCTACGTTACGTTACACCCGGAATTATATAAATTATCTATTTATCGAAGATATTTTAAGATAAATATTGAAGTTGACTTTGATAAAGTAGATAACTTGTGTTGTCTGTTTAATCATAATACTTTCTCAAAATTAAATCTCGAAACTACGTTTCGTGTAAAACGTATGAATTAATAACTTGTCACGTCATTTATTAGGTATGTTTGGAATGCTAATTTAATTGTAAACATTAGTAACTGTTACATATTATAATAACGTATCTAATCAATAAACTAAATAAATAACTTTATACACTCAGTTTAGTACTATCGAGTATAATTTTTGCGTCAGGCTATAAAACCACATTTAGAGGAAACTTCAAAACTTGTATTTTAAGGTGTTCATACAAATAAGAAGGATACTTTGACTGCACGGATAGCATAGCGGTCATCTCGCAAATTTTTACTGCTCTGAGTATTGTGGGTTCAAATTCCACATGGGACAACACGTGATTCACAAACTGTTGTTCTGAGTCTGGGTGTTAATTGTGCAATGTTTGTACTTTTTTATAATTTACTTTTTTAAAGTTTTACATTTAAAGAAATACAAGAGAGTTTTAAAACTTAAAAGATTATTTCTTGAAGTTTAATATAAATTTTAATTTCTGACTGTAAAGTAACGTACTTTAATCATAGGCAATCTTTTAGAAATGCAAAACTGATGTTCTAATTAGAAAAAACTCGAAATCGATTTTTTTAATCGTTGTTGAGCTATTTATTAAAATGTACACTTTAAGTACTAGAAAAACGTAAGATTACATGTTACATTGATAAACAAACATATTGCAAATCGAAATATACTACTATAATTAACAAACAAATAAGCTAATAAAGTTAATATTTAATAAAACATCTACAATATTTTGAAAAAGTTGTAGAATCTTCTTTAAATTATATGCGTATATATGAATTTTATGTATTACTATTTATTATATATTACCTTAAATTATATGTATTACTATTTTAAAATAATTTTGTACCAGAGTGACCTACAAAAATTTTTTGGCCGTCAAAAGGTATTTCATAGAGAATATTAGTGTCTTCATGTAATATCAAATGAACAGTTTTTTAAGTTTTTTTTCTTCGTTTTTTTTTCTTGTTAAATAAGACAACTCCCGCATTAGGAATATAAATTCCTGTGTAGCGGGGTCTTTACAAACATACATGAAACGGACACAAAGAACACCCAGACTCAGAACAACAAATTGTGAATTACACAAAGTGTTATCCTACGTGGGATTTGAACTCACGACACTGGGTGAAGTAGGAAGCGGCGTGGCGACCGCTTAAGCCACTAGGCCAACCGTGCAGTCAAGTGCCCGACCTCAGATCGCCCGTATATTATTTTTCCTTTCATTTTTATAATATTCTCCTCCTTTTCTAATGGGTTTCATCTTACTATAATTTTATTTCACTTTTCAATATTTTAAAAGACTTCTACCCTGGTCTATACAGGTACTTTTACACAAACACCCAAACTCCAAAATCCTAATTAATATTTGCAAATAAAAAACATTTGACCCAGCGGTGAAACGAACTCATGCCACGTTTCTACAGCACCACTAGGGAGTAATAAGTTTATTCTTCTACAACAAGATCCAATTCCTATTGTCGCTACAACTTTAGTATCTGCTCCGAATCTTGTTCATAACAGTTTTACAATACATATAATCATATTTTGTTTGGCAAAGAGTTTCAACATAACATAATACGTACAAATTTCTCCGTCGTAGTACATTTTCAATTTCGTGCCTTACCTGCAGGAAAACTTTGACCTAATGACGTAGCATGTTCAAGTTATTGCAGAAGTTATCCAAGCACCTTGCAGCTGTCACACGGTTCAAGCTTGTATAGTAAACTATTTGTTGTCACAACTTCTGGTCAGTAAGAAATATCCTTAATGTGACATTTAAAGGGTCTTAATTAACTATATTTCTGTTCTTCATTTTATTTTATTACTTACAAGCTTCGCCGGCGGCTCCGTCCCCGATTGTATGTCGATGTTCGCGGTAGCCTATTTCCTTTCTCAGGCTCTAGACTATATGTGCACCAAATTTCATTTGAATCAGTAAAGTAGCTCTGGCGTAAAAGCGTGACAGACAGGCACACACTTTCGATTTCTAATATTAATAAGGATTGCCTCCTACAAAATATGTTAAGACCAAGTTCAAAAGTGACGGTTAGGTTTTTTAAAAGATAATCGTTCAATATGTGCTGTATTCTCTACTCTATTATACACTTTACATCTTTAAAAGTGAACCAAAAAACTTATCCAGACCACAAAAGACTGCTTAAAAACTTGACCGTTTGACGTTAGCTTCCATAACGCGATTGTTAATCCAATTGTTAATGTAAGTCACTCAAACGCAAGTTTAACTTTAATTGGCTTTTTCACCCCCGTAGGAATGGAATTTTGAAAAATCATTTCTTATTGCTCGCCCATGCTCCTCAAGGAACACACATGCCATATTTCAGTTTCCTGTTAGTCAGTAACGGAACAGTTTTATATAAATTCATTGATAAGATTTTATCGTATGAGCAAATATATTAATTGCATCACAGTACATTGAGAGGTGACGTGTTATTCTATTTAATGGCTTAAAAAACACAATAAATATGCATGACAGATCATGAGTTGGGATAATTCGTATTATCGAGAGTGTTCTGCTGGGCTTTTCCAAATGGTTCCAACTCTCTTAAAACGACAACACCTATTTGCCCTGTAAGTCACCTCTTTAGAGTAGTTGACATACGCTCTCGAACTAAAAGGTTTGGCTCCTCCCTCGTGTGTCGACACTGTATTCCCTCGCACTATGATCCTGGATCCTTAAAGCGTAAAAAAGCATCTCACTAACCCGCTATTGTTTGAGGTACCATGCAGTATTATACAGCAGTGGATTGCGATAGGCTGATGATGACCTCTGTGGTTTGTTTCGGCGTTTCTTCCCAAAGTGAGTCGTAGGAAATGCCGGCGCCTTCTAGCTATAAGTCCGACTTGTAAAAATGTCTGAAAAGATTTACTTAAAGAAATAAATATCATTTATCATTTATGATGATGATTGTCCACATTCACAATGAGCAAGATGACCGCCATTCATGATTTCCATTAAGCTGCGTGGAATCATTTAGGCAGCTAATAAAACATATTGTTTATTATAGTTTCTGAAATTTTTGAAACGAAACCTGATCCAGCACAAATTTTATTACAAAAAATGGCAAAAGTTCGAAGAGACTATAGATCAAATACCAAACATCACTGTCGATAACAACTTGTAGCATCAGTCGTGACTTCTTTGCTGAATAGCGCCAAAGCTCCTTTTAACAATTATTTATATACATACACTTGTAGGTAAATTCTATGTTCTAATTGTCTATAATAGTTTAAAGATCTCAGAGTACTTCTATTGTCGATCGATACGTAATATCGGTTATTATATTCGTAATCATGTTTCCATGATATTATCACCCTCTTCAAAAGGTCTTATTGTTATTTGAATTTAATACAATATAATTTATTACAACTGACATTTGTTAGCTGGTGTCAATAGATCAATGGTTTCGTACGGAGACCGAACCTTTAGTTTTAATCAATTAATCTTCGAACAGCTGTGTAAGCACTTTCTACAAATGCTTGTTTTGGTAGAGTAATGTTAGTTTATATATCTATATATATACTATGTAATTTAAATATAAACAGCATTATTAAAAGTATATGTGCAATGCAATGGTGTGCTCAAAAAAAGTTCTTAATCAATTATTAGTAACGGCCTATTTAGGTGCAGAGTACCTGAGAGCCTGTGCCGAGGGCAAAAGCTAGTATTTACTAAAAAAATAGTGACTATATTTGTATTTACGATATAATCTCTTCGTGCTATTTTTATCCACACCCTTGTTTGTACAGCCACTTCAGTGTCTCGCAATAGTAAACAAGTTCATAAAATGATAAATAAACAATATACTCCCACTGTTTGATGTAATATATTACATATAGACTTTGTCTTTATCGTATAAGATTATTTTATCAGTAATTTTCTAGACAAATATTTTGCTGTAGGACATGCTGATTTTCGCAACGGTGTATTCTCCGGTCTTCTAAGTTATGACCTGTTTCTTGGGATATTCTAACCTATAATCTTCCTCCTAAAGTGTCTGCACTTGGAAATCGTACCATCATGGATAAACTCAGGAGGTATTTGTATTCGTAGTAATTTCAATCAATCAATTATGACAAATTACAAACGTTATTTTTACTTTCATCCATACATACAAGCAATATATATAAAGTTTTTTATTTAATACATATTAAGTTCAGAATCCGTCAGCAGTCATTTTCATGTTTCTGCTGCAGTTGCCCTTTGCGGATATCGTGCATTCACACATTTTGTTATAAGCAACATAACCTTGGCAAATTCAAACAATTGGGTTAAGGTTTAATAAACCTGCATTTTCACCGCGCATGCTGTAAAGGTCAGATAGTAATCTGTTAGTGTAAATGCCGAAGGATTGAACCGAACCTGGTGAAGTTAAAATCAGATAAAATTTGAATATAGTGTAGGTGATTTATTAAAGCTACGTTCTAATTTGTTCGTCAATTTTATAAAACTATCAAGACACCCTTTCACTGAGTAATTCTGATACTTAAATAAAAAGCATCTCACTAAGCCGCCATAGTGTGGGCCGCCATACGTTGTTGTCTGCATTCGCAGCAAATGTGGTAGCCCCCACTCTTGGATTCTGCTCATGCTTTCCATCAGGCAGGGTAGAGTCACTTTGGATGGCTTAATACAAAAAAAAAGTAAGGCCATGCATAGAATAGGGTTTCCTAGTCACCCACGATGATAGGTAGGTTCAAAATCATGTCCAAAAGATAATTGTTGTGTTTACTTATCATTTCTTTATTTTAGTTTTTTTAGTTAGGCCCCTATAACCCCTGAAATAAAAAAATAAATATCAAACCGCTATAGCTTTTCTTGAAAGTTCAATATATGGACTATTATCATGATTTTTTTCAAATTTTTTAGCCAGCCGTTTGGCTTTTAGAGGGCCCTGACGCCCTGTTGTCACAAAAAAAATGCTTAAAAGTTGAGTAACTCGCACACAGATACCTCTATCGAATTTTTTTTTGGATTTTTCGAGCCCGCCGTTTGGTTTTTAAAGGGGGGGGGGGGGGGGCGCCCTGTTTTTCCAAAAAAATGCGCTTTTAAGTTAAACAATTCGCCAACGAATACGTAAATCTAAAAATGATCTTGACAACCGCACAATGTATTTAAAAGTCCTATCTAATGATATCCCACCCGATGGGTAGACGTGAGAAAAAAAAACATCCCCACATTATTTTTATCCCCCATATAAGGATTTCATTCGTAATTTTATTATAGCACTTTGTCGCGTTTTAAAATTAACTCATGATCCCGTAACGCCCACGCCAACGAGGAGATCTGAAGCCCACTACTGGGCTTCAGATCTCCTCTCAGGAGATTAAGATTTGCGATTACAAAATTTTTGTTTTGTTATACAATATTATACATACAAAAAAAAACTATCATTTATGTAAGTCAAAATCATAAAACTCACGTGTAATAATCATGTGTAATAATTGTGATAATCATGTGTAATTTTGAATCACGTGGTCGTTATATTTCAAAATCGGTGACACTTACCTTATTGACAATTACGTAAGACGGTAGCTCCCAGCGACGAATGAGATGTCCCAAAAAGCACAGTTATGGATTCGCGCTATTTAGAAAAAGAGACCAAAAGTTCGAAAACGTATGCGTCAATTTTACGCAGACTTTAGCTTACGTTTTACTTAATTATAATCTAAATCATCAAATTAATATAGTTCAGGGTACATATACCGCAGGAGGAGTCGCAGGAAAAAGCTAGTTAGAATATAATTTTAAAATAGATCACTATCATAAATCCATACTAATATTATAAATTCAAACGTAACTCTGTCTGTCCGTTACGCCATCACGGCTAAAACGCTATATCGATATCCATGTTTTTTTTTAAGATGATTCTTTGATACTTGAGGAAGCCAAGTATCAAAGAATCATGCTATAGCATTTAGCTACACTTGAATGATGAAGGCAATGTCTAGTATCATTGGAAAACTATTAAAAAACTTTATTTATTTAATACATAATTTTGACCATAAAAACCGACTTCAAAGAAAAACTATCACAACCAACTTAAACAACCAAACTACCCAAGTTACGACAGGAATGCTTATAATATTTGAGGAGTTACTTCGATTTCTCCAGATTCTCAGAATTTTATTTATGAGGCTTGGGCAATACTAGATATTTTGGTAATAGATTATTTATATCTGAATTGTGTGGTTCATTCTATTTTTAACGGGTTCATTATCGGTAACTACTTCGCTACTATCTCTAGTTCTGTGATGACGCTTGGGGAATTCCTTACAATTAAATGATAAAAGCAGCGAAAGACAAATCTAGTTTATCGTGACAGGTGACAGTTGGTTTTAGTGTATGAAGTGTGTATTTTTTGCGCTATGCAATTTTGCCTGTTAAAGATATACGCATCTTTTGGTAGGGTAACCGACTTGTCCGCATTCGATTCCCGGAACGGACCAAATATTTGTGTGATCCACAAATATTTGTTTTGGAGTCTGGATGTTTACTATGTATAATATTTATGTATTTACATGTTGTGATGTGTTTTCGAAGTTCATTATTAGCAACAACGTGACATGAAAACTGTTTTAACTGGGTGAACCTTTCGGTGTTACCTGCGGTTGTTGACGTACTACCTTCACAACTATCTGAAAAAAGGTAGCCTAAGTTACTTCCTATATCATCAGTTATCTACCACTCAAAGTCTAAATCGGTCTGGTCGTTCCAGAAATGAGTCGGAATTAGTCAATATACAATATTAATAGGTGTACAACTTTGCAATAGATGGCTGTAGCAGTAAGTGGTAGTCGAAAAAAATTGATCATAGATATCATACAATGAGCTTAGGTATTTGTTAACATAACGCCATCGAAATATTAGTAAATTTGTGTCGAATTATGAGGATATCCCAGCCATGCTTCCACGTCGATAGCCAAACCGAATATTCACGGTTCCAAGGTCATGCTCTGTATTTGGTGGCACCAGCTCGGCGTAGTGTATTATTAGTTATAAAAACCGACTGAAATAATCACAGGCAATTTTTATTGAAAGCAATTAATGCGTTTGAAAGAAAAACAGCCGGAATACAACGAGAGACATGATAAAGTTATTTTACAGCATGACAATCCTCGACCCTATATTGCGAAAGTGGTCAAGACATACTTAGAAACGTTGAAATAGGAAGTCCTGTCCTACCCGCCGTATTCTCCAGACATTGATCCCTCGGACTATCACTTGTTTTGATAATTGGCACACGGCCTGCCTGACCAGCACCTCCGGTCTTATGAAGAATTAAAAAATTTAATCGATTCGAGGACCACTTCAAAAGATGACCAGTTTTTCCCCCGACAGACGGGAGAAAGTAGTAGCCGGCGATAGACAATACTTTGAATCATAAATCTATAACCAGTTTGTTACAATAAAGCCTCCAATTTAAAAAAAAAACAGAGGAAGCAAATGTGCATGATGTAAATATAAATAAATAAGCAGCATTATACGACATTCTGATTATGGTATACTGGTAAATATGGCTAATACGGAAAGTTTATTATGAAATATTCAGCTTGCTCCATGGCACGTGTAAATGCAGGTAACAATGCGGTGAACTGCTACTTCAGGACGTCATATCGACTTTGGCTGCAGTATGCAGCTAGTCTTGAATTTGTTAATCCTTTTTCATTCCTATAGCAGCAAAAAATCTGTTTAATATCTTTTTGGCTCATATATATTTGGCAAAGTTCCAGTCCTAGTCTTGATGTTACAAGTGTTAATGGGTTATGAGAACTACTGAGCATAATGCATGAAATTCTCCTTTTAACGGGTTAATATTTAACTGACACAATTATTTGGTTTTGATTATTAAAAGGAGTAGTACTACAAGTAGTAGAGGAGTAAAAAGGCGTTTTCTAATTTATTGTGTCGTTATAAAACAAATAAGAAAAGTGTGGGACCAATCATATTTGAGTGTAAGAACTTCTAGTTTACAAAATTTTCTACAAGATACAAAAGTATAACAAAACAAAAATTACAAAAATTTTGTAATCGCAAATCTTAATCAAATTTTGTACAAAAATTTCAAAAATTTTGTACTCTCAAATCTTAATCAAATTTTGTAAACTAGAAGTTCTTACACTCAAATATGATTGGTCTAAGAAAAGTAAAAGTACCAAAACTGATTTGGTATTAGAAACAGCTCTTGTTCTTGGGAACAGGAATCTGATCCAAAACTATTATTTTTCGTAATAACAGTACTCTAATTCATTGGCTTGTGTGACCTAACTAACTCAAAGTGCCTTGCTCTTAACTGTAATAACTATAGGTTTATTGAAGTCTTAACAAGTAATAAAATGGCAATCTATAAGTTATGCGACCAAAGCTGATAAATGACATTTCGTTGTTAGTCTACGAGTAGTAATAATTGTTAGCTTTATGTGCTTAGTTATTATATTGTTTCTGGATCAGTATTCTCAACTTTCGGGCAGTAAGTGTTTGAAGCTGTAAAAAGATAAATCTATAAAAAAATTAAGAGAATTGCTGACTTGACCAATTCGTTGGATATCTTTTCAGGGTTCTGTAGTTTACGACTCGTTTTGTGCTAGAAAGATGAAATTTGCATGGATATATGTTTTTGTCATGTCGATAAAGTGCTAAAATAAAATCACGAAAATCATTTTTTTAGGGGGAAAAATAATCATCACACGTCTATTTTATGGTGTGGGGCATCATTAGCTTCTAAAAACAATGAGTTTGTAAAAACATCTTTTTATTTAGGTATCCATTGGCAAGTTATTCAACTTTAAAGCGTATATTTATATTAAAATAGGGCATCCCTCCCCCTTTTAAACACAGCTACATAAAAAACCTCAAATAAATTTTTATGACAGTCCATTTGATGAACTTTAAGTGAAATCTTGTGGAGAGAGAAAAACCTGACAGTTGCAAAGAAAATGTTAAAAATATTACTTTTCTTTTCCCACACTTTTCTTACTTGGTTTATAAAGACACAATAAATTAGAAAACGCCTTTTTACTCCTCTACTACTTGTACTGCTACTCCCTTTAATAATCAAACCAAATAATTGTGTCAGTTAAATATTAACCCGATAAAAGGAGAATTTCATGCATTATGCTCAGTAGTTCTCATAACCCATTAACACTTGTAACATCAAGACTAGGACTGGAACTTTGCCAAATATATATGAGCCAAAAAGATATTAAACAGATTTTTTGCTGCTATAGGAATGAAAAAGGATTAACAAATTCAAGACTAGCTGCATACTGCAGCCAAAGTCGATATGACGTCCTGAAGTAGCAGTTCACCGCATTGTTACCTGCATTTACACGTGCCATGGAGCAAGCTGAATATTTCATAATAAACTTTCCGTATTAGCCATATTTACCAGTATACCATAATCAGAATGTCGTATAATGCTGCTTATTTATTTATATTTACATCATGCACATTTGCTTCCTCTGTTTTTTTTTTTAAATTTGAGGCTTTATTGTAACAAACTGGTTATAGATTTATGATTCAAAGTATTGTCTATCGCCAGCTACTACTTTCTCCCGTCTTTCGGGGGAAAAACTGGTCATCTTTTGAAGCGGTCCTCGAATCGATCAATTTTTTTAATTCTTCATAAGACCGGAGGTGCTGGTCAGGCAGGCCGTATGCCAATTATCAAAACAAGTGATAGTCCGAGGGATCAATGTCTGGAGAATACGGCGGATAGGACAGGACTTCCTATTTCAACGTTTCCAAGTATGTCTTGACCACTTTCGCAATATAGGGTCGAGGATTGTCATGCTGTAAAATAACTTTATCATGTCTCTCGTTGTATTCCGGCCGTTTTTCTTTCAAACGCATTAATTGCTTTCAATAACAATTGCCTGTGATTATTTCAGTCGCTTTTTATAACTCATAATACACTACGCCGAGCTGGTGCCACCAAATATGATGAGCATGACCTTGGAACCGTGAATATTCGGTTTGGCTATCGACGTGGAAGCATGGCCGGGATATCCTCATAATTCGATACAAATCGACTAATATTTCGATGGCGTTATGTTTACAAATACCTAAGCTCATTGTATGATATCTATGATCAATTTTTTTCGACTACCACTTACTGCTACAGCCATCTATTGCAAAGTTGTACACCTATTAATATTGTATATTGACTAATTCCGACTCATTTCTGGAACGACCAGACCGATTTAGACTTTGAGTGGTAGATAACTGATGATATAGGAAGTAACTTAGGCTACCTTTTTTCAGATAGTTGTGAAGGTAGTACGTCAACAACCGCAGGTAACACCGAAAGGTTCACCCAGTTAAAACAGTTTTCATGTCACGTTGTTGCTAATAATGAACTTCGAAAACACATCACAACATGTAAATACATAAATATTATACATAGTAAACATCCAGACTCCAAAACAAATATTTGTGGATCACACAAATATTTGGTCCGTTCCGGGAATCGAATGCGGACAAGTCGGTTACCCTACCAAAAGATGCGTATATCTTTAACAGGCAAAATTGCATAGCGCAAAAAATACACACTTCATACACTAAAACCAACTGTCACCTGTCACGATAAACTAGATTTGTCTTTCGCTGCTTTTATCATTTTATTGTAAGGAATTCCCCAAGCGTCATCACAGAACTAGAGATAGTAGCGAAGTAGTTACCGATAATGAACCCGTTAAAAATAGAATGAACCACACAATTCAGATATAAATAATCTATTACCAAAATATCTAGTATTGCCCAAGCCTCATAAATAAAATTCTGAGAATCTGGAGAAATCGAAGTAACTCCTCAAATATTATAAGCATTCCTGTCGTAACTTGGGTAGTTTGGTTGTTTAAGTTGGTTGTGATAGTTTTTCTTTGAAGTCGGTTTTTATGGTCAAAATTATGTATTAAATAAATAAAGTTTTTTAATAGTTTTCCAATGATACTAGACATTGCCTTCATCATTCAAGTGTAGCTAAATGCTATAGCATGATTCTTTGATACTTGGCTTCCTCAAGTATCAAAGAATCATCTTAAAAAAAAACATGGATATCGATATAGCGTTTTAGCCGTGATGGCGTAACGGACAGACAGAGTTACGTTTGAATTTATAATATTAGTATGGATTTATGATAGTGATCTATTTTAAAATTATATTCTAACTAGCTTTTTCCTGCGACTCCTCCTGCGGTATATGTACCCTGAACTATATTAATTTGATGATTTAGATTATAATTAAGTAAAACGTAAGCTAAAGTCTGCGTAAAATTGACGCAAACATTTTCGAACTTTTGGTCTCTTTTTCTAAATAGCGCGAATCCATAACTGTGCTTTTTGGGACATCTCATTCGTCGCTGGGAGCTACCGTCTTACGTAATTGTCAATAAGGTAAGTGTCACCGATTTTGAAATATAACGACCACGTGATTCAAAATTACACATGATTATCACAATTATTACACATGATTATTACACGTGAGTTTTATGATTTTGACTTACATAAATGATAGTTTTTTTTTTTGTATGTATAATATTGTATGTAGAAACTTGGATAAAGACCATAGATATGATCTTTATCCAAGTTTCTTCTCCCCATTGTAGGAGGAGGCCGCTCTTATGTAAAGTGAGTACGAGCTTCCCTTTTAGGTTACCGGCAGTAAAGTAACGGACCATCGAAAGTGTAGATGAAGTGCAGAGCGACACAGATGAAGCTTTTATAGACAAACAAAAGGCGGGGTAGACACACTAGATCAAATGTGTTCTCTGACGTCCTTCTGTAGGAAAATAAATAGATGGCCTATGGCTTTCTTAAATGGAATGATAAACTTTGCCTGAATAAACGCATATATAATATACAGTCACAATGTTATCAACAAAGAAGCCTGTAAGCCAAAAAAAAATATGAAAAATATTTAACTTGGGTCTGTCTTCTTCGTTTAGACGTTTAGAAGCACCTGTTTTGAAGAGATATTTGAGAGATAATATATCGAATATGTGACCAAATGAAGTACCTAGTACATCAGAAGTCAATATTGATGAGCCAGTAGTAAAATACGTACATTTTGTACTTTTTGACCATCCAAAATAAGACGAAAGGCAAATACGTCCTGCAAAAAATTAAAAACATTTGTATCGTGAGCAAGACGTTGAGATGTGCGAAAGATATATTTAATATTTAATATTTTTGACATCTGACACACAACATCATCTAGTCCCAAGTTAAACAGAGCTTGTGTTATGGGTACTAGACAACTGATATCAATACATAAACATACTTTTTTTTTTGTAAATACATACATATTATACATAGAAAACATAGATGTTTATAACTGATTTTTGTATATTTTCCTAATGTTAGATATGGTAAGTTGTTGATTTTGTGTTAAAGAAAAGGCTGATTAAAGATTATAGTAAGTGTTAAAATTTCATTGATTTATAGCAAAGTTTAAAGGGTTTTTTTATTATTTAATAAATAAATGAGTATACATAAATTATCCACAGTGTAACTCATTCTAATATATGTGTAAATATATAATAGTATTATATTTATTAATTCACCTGGACCAGCAGCTTACTAACATATGAGTCAATTTTACGCATGAGTATCTTTTCCGTACTACACAATATTGTCTTTCTAGGGTTAATTACTAGTGACCCGTTTCAACGTTTGCACGGAATATATATTTAAAATATTCCGTTTCTTCTCTACCATAATGTGAATGTATATCTTTATAGATATACATATAAGCTTTTCTCTTCATTCGCTCTTTCCATTATTGAAAATGCTTTAAAAGTAAAGACCAAATAGCGACTTAATTTTATACTATTTAAAGGTTAATAACACAAGGGTTCTCACAATACGCAGCAGAAGAATGCCGAAAATGTAGTCGAAATATAAAGAATTCTGGAAATCATCTGACGAAGAACACGAAGTGCCTATGCAGATTTTTTCGTTCTGAATGAAGCTTTGAATTAGTAATACGATTTAAAATTATAACTGAAATAAAATAATAATAAATATATTACATAATTTAGGTTAACTACTATTGACTGTGATATTATACTCTTGGTTGGTGGTGGTACGGCTGTCCTAAATTCAAAACAATTGCGTCACTAGGCTCACGACCTAAATACCTGGTAATGCTTAGTATCGAGCATAAAATAACTGTGGCTTTCGTTTTTTTTACCATGGTATATTTTAATTCGCCGCACGGATGGTGGTTGCACCAAGTCGAGGTGTTCTACATTTAGTTTATAGCTACAACGGCACTAAAACGATTATATAATCTTATCCGTAAGAAAAATAAAATATGCAAAGTATTTTACATAAATGATGGCAAATTTGTATTTTGTTTTTCAATATCATTAATTGTGCTAGTAGGAAACATGACCATTATGTGATGGATGATTAAGCTCCTCGTTTTATTAGTCAGGAGCTGCACAGTAAATTAACACAACATGTTTATACTGGTGAATCCCTATTTACTCCGTAAAGAGGTGTTATATTCTACTATACAATTACACTGTTAGTGTTTTTCCTACATTTTATTTGCCTAAGTTAAAATTCAGGGTTTTTGTCCTTCAAGAATACAATCAATTATAATAAAATGTTTACAAAACTCGCAAGAATGTGCACCTTTACAAATTTCTATTTTACTGTGGACTTGTAAACTACTTTTCGTAAACTTGGCAGGAGTGTAGCAGGAGCTAGATAAAGAACACTGTGTGAAATTACAAAAAGCTGTTTAAAAATGTAATAGTTGTAAGGGAACAAAAATGGTAAAGTTCCCAATGTACCTGAGGGCAACACTGTTAAATAAAATGTTTATTCTTTTACTGGGAAAAAGTTACTTGAACTTACTTAACTGTTATGTAAAAGATTGTGGTTATTTGAACCGAAAACAAATATTGTGTGACGAACATAAACATTTGTTGTATTTGGATATAATTTATCGTTAGCCAGAAACCCGTCCAAGCTACTCACGGAGATCTTAGAAATTCTTTGGTTTTCTGTAATATTATATGTATGTGTTATACAAATAAATCTTGAATCTTGTATTCACAGTAATCATTCCTTCTATTGTTGAAAACCGCATTAAAGTTTAGTGCATAATTTGGAAGATCAAAATCAAAACTATTTTTACTAAACGTACATTTGATTTTAAACATAATATAATTTCATTCAACTTAATAATTGAACTAGTAGTCTCTATGTTTGTAGGCCCTGACTTCTCAATAACGACTGCGATAGATGTTCTTGACAAATCGGACCAACGGCTTAACATGCTCTCCGAAGTGCGGGTAGAAACTTCCATACTCCAGGTTATGATTAAGAATAAAACTTGTAAAATAAACCCAACAACATTTTTGGCAAGACCCTGAAATCGAATCGAGACCTCTTGATTTACAGTCGCATACGTAATCGCTAGACCAACGAGGTAGTCTGCAACGAGAAAATACAATGTAAAATAAAAATAAAAAAACAGAAAACCAAGTTGTTGCAGTAACCTGTTTGCAATCAATCAATGAAATCGTATTTATTTCTCTCTAAAAATTCATTTTTTTAAAACAATACATAACACTAAGTATAAAAATGAGGCGGCTGAGAAATACCGGTAGGATAACCTCTACTTGGACATAACAGCGCGGCGGAGGCGCGCTTATCAGCGGCTCCTGTCGCTCTGAGTATCACCGCGAATGGACATGACGAGTTTCTTCCTTCAGCCACAGCGGTGTCCGTGAGGGTTCACCCGTGTAGTGTAGTGGTGCCCGCGTCAGTGCAGGCAGCCCTGGGAGGTTTCTAATGTCGTAATAACAGCAGTTCCCAGACACCTCCTATTTCAGTGTGTTTGTTTTTAGGCGGTTAATTTTGCCACACCTGCCATTTACTGCAGTGGGCTGACAGCCTGTGAAGGTTTTCACACGTAAGAAAGGCACAATATCTTATTTAAAATCCATGTGTTACCGTTAAGAAGCTTATCTTTCACCGAAATATTATTTTCTCCATAATATTTCATTATCTTTTGTGTTTGAACATATTACTGTACTAACATAAGACGTTTAAATACAGAATATAATATACTTCTGTACTATACATCCAAAATAATAGCACGATGCAGGCGTATACTGTAAGCTCAAATTAAATTGCTGTTTCGAGTGCTCAAACCTACTGACTAAATGGATGTAAACTAAGTAGAACTTCTTTACTTTAGCGATCTCTTTCTTAATATTCAAACAGGTTTATATACAAAAATTTTATCTACTTTCTAAAGAGAGGTCTATGTCGAACAGTAGGCTGTTAAAAGTTTATGATGATGGATGATGGTGAAGGATGATACACAAAGATTTAAATGAAAGAAAAAATATATATGGAGAGTTAGAATATAAATGATACCAGCGAAAAACGAAAGACTGCGATATTTTATAATGCTTTATAAACAGATGAACCGCTTACGTAGAAATTTTATGTTTTCTCGTCTACGTAGCCCTCTTAAATCGTGTTTATGTGTTAACGATCCATGTCGAAATTGTTTAAGTATAATTCAATTTTCTTTACTACCACAATTCAGTAGAAACTCACTCAGAGAGAGATCATTGTAGATATTTTATTTAACAATGTTATAAAAAAGGGCAACGACGGACAACGTGCAATGTTCACACACTGTTTATTACACTTAGAGTGTCATATATTAGAGACAGATATATGTTTTTTATTGCCAAGTGTAAAGACATAGAGTTACACGGTAGAGACTAGCCATATGCAGGCATTCTTCTCTGACAAAGCATAAACCCAAATGGACATAATTATGAACTAAACTGTTATGACAGTTTATGAGTGTTAAACAGTGATTTTGTACATATATATAAAATATCATTTATATACCTCCTTTTATTTAAAAAATCTCTTTGGTGTTAAATTTTTATATTTAACCCCCGCCCCGACGCAAAAACGACGGGGTGTTATAAGTTTGACGTATCTGTGTGTGTGTGTGTGTGTGTGTGTGTCTGTGGCATCGTAGCTCCCGAACGGATGAACTCATTTTGTTTTTTTTTAGGTAATTTAGTCGAGAGTCTTCTTAGCTATGTTTGATGAAAATCGGTCCATAATGGCCGCTGTGGCGGAGGTTCTTTTAAATTCAATTGTAATTACATTGTTTTAATTGCTATGTGTGAGTTCATAATGACAGACGATTGATTTTGTATGTGAGTAGTCTACAATGTGTACTTATGTGGGAAGATTTCCCTCTGGTTCGCGGGCCTGTGTTACTTTATGGCTAAAAATAGGTATATTTTCTAGCCATAAGGTTTTAGCAAAGGGTCACACACAGAGGTGTTTGCTCTCACGAGGAATGTGAATCAATAATTTTTTTTTTTAAATCAACTTTAAAAATATTTTTTTGAAGTCAAAAGTCGGCTTACAAACCAATTAATGAATTACTTAAATATTTCAATAAATCTATGAACTGCGAAAAATAAATATAAATAATTGGCCCCAGATGTCTCCAAATTGGGGAACAAGCTTTAATCATTAGCGTGTTATTTTTGTTGTTAAAGTCACGAGAAGCTCTGAGTTTATGTATATATGCGACAACGTGTCTCACCTAAAAAAATAGAATCTAATCTGAACTGTAATAGCAGTTTTAGTATTTCGTTACGTAACAAAAGTTCAAGGATTCAAATAGATATGATTATTTTTTTAACATTAGAGAACAATAAAATACACATCTCTAACGACAATGTGTCCTATTTTTTTTTTCGTGAATATTTTCAAGTTTAACTATGTACATGTGTAGTTTTTGTACATTATTTTGTTTTGTGCGCTCGTATTTTGAATATTAATTCATCAGTTATGAACAGTTATCTACGACAAGCTCTCCCATGTGGTCAGCGCTGATAGTCTGCACTCGTTATGCGTGTATGACAGGTAGGGTTGCCACCCGTACTTTATAATAAAGTATTGTACGTTATTTCAGGTAAATGTACTGTATACTTTATGATAGCTATAAAATACACGAAAATACTTTATTTAGCATGATTTGATTTCTTTAGGAATATGCAAAAAAAAATTGTAGATGTCGCCACTCTCACCACCGCCAGATCACCTAAACATTCGTTTTTAAGAGTTTATAATCTCAACCTAACCTCAAATATTAACAATATAAGTGTCATTGTCACACATTTAGAAGAAATTGTTTTATTAAACCGACTTTATAACGAGACGAGACGAACGAAACAAAGCGTCTCTGAATTTGATAAAAAATGAGTTACATTACGTTTATTTTAATATAGATCGATTGATAGAAAACTCTTTATTTGTACACCGTGTTAGAGATTTACAATACCGAACAGAAATGCCTTACATTTAATGTACAAAGGGGGCCTTATTGCTAAATGCAATCTCTTCCAGGCAACCTTAGATTGTAAAGATGTTGTGAAATTGTTTGGTAGAGATACTTATTTGTTACAAGCTGCAAAAAGTATTAATAAATGTTTTTAAATATAATAATAATAAATTTAAAAAAATGTACTTTATTTTGATACTATGTACTTTTTTTTTACCTATAATAACTATGTACTTTAACTGCAGAAAAAAAAGGTGGCAACCCTTATGACAGGTCAAGCGTTTTTTTTTCTTTTGGAGTATAATTTTGCATTATGCTACGTTACATACGAGTATGTACGAACATCTTTAAATAGTATGAAATAAAACTGCTTCCGGTGTCTGAACTTATTTTTACCTATATATATTTCTGTCGTGATTAGGATAGATAACGGAAGTACGGGGCAAGGTATGTAGGAAAAAATCGTGAAGTGAAAAATGAGAAAAGCGAGGTGAGTGCTCGCTGATACGGCGCAAGCGAATAGGTAACCATTTTAATTGGGAACGTAAAGTAGACACATGGTCATACTTTCGAACATTATAAATGTATCGAATGCAGTTATTGAGAAGTCGGTCTAGTTTATTAAGGAGGTCCGCATTCAGGTCGAAATAACATATATCAGCATAGTCGATAATGGGGATTATCGACTATGATTTTTCAGTTGTTCTTCAGACGATATAAAGTTCGCAGATTTCCAGTTACTCGCTGACTGACGTGAGTAACTTGAGCTCGCCAATCAAGAGTCGAATCAATAAGTAAGCTCAGATCTTTGACAACCGGGCTGCATTGAATAACTGAACTATTGAAGATGACCGGTGAAGTAGAGGTAATATCAAGTCTGCTCATAATGCGTTTGCTGCCTACTATGATCGTTCACATTTGGTTGGGTTGACCGACAAACCAAATTTCATCGACCACGTCTTTATGACTTCCAAGTCCCATTGACTTCGTCAACAGCTTGCGTTATGTCCTCCACTCTCGCTTGCGAATATACCTGTACATCTTACACACAACGCCATCTAGTCCCAAACTAAGCAGAGCTTATATTACGGGTGCTAGACAACTGATATAAATACATAAACATACTTTTTGTTCGTAAATACATACATATTATACATAGAAAACACCCAGACACTCAGACTCAGACACTCTAATTTTTTGAGTGTCTGTATGTAACAACAAATGAACAGATATTTACTTAGTTCATAGTAATTTGTTTACGGTACTTATATCAAAAAAGCTATTTAAAAAAAAGGTCTGTCTGTCGGTCCGTCTGTCTGTCTGTTTGATCCGGCCAATCTCTGGCACGGATAGACTGATTTTGAAGAGACTTTCTCTAACAGAAAGCTGATAGCATAAGGAGTAACTTAGGCTAACTTCGCTCCGCAGCGTTGCTCGCGATTCACAACAATAATCGCAGGTACCACCGCGGGACTCGGCTAGTATTAAATAATTTCCTTTCTGACCCTGAGAGTAAAAACACAAGTGAAAACATTGTGTGGAGTTTTCAGTCAAAACATTCGTTCTTAGAAATTAACAAATTATAATTATATTACAAAATAAGCAGCTAACATCACTGCCAAGAGAAGGAAAACTTGAACCAAACCCTTTACCAACCCGTCTGGACAGCGTGGTATAGTAGGCCAAAACCTCCTTTCAAAGGAGAGGCCTATGTCCAGCAGTGGACTGTTAGAGGCTGTTGATGATGATGATGATGAAAACTAGTTTTGCAAAAACTTTTTCTAAATATATGTGTCCCTTCTTATATAACAAAGTAGCAAAGCCGTGTGACCTGCGACACTGCACAAAGTACCAAGCTAAAACTAAAATTAAAGAATTTATGTCCGGTTTGAATTACAGAGATACAGAATTACTTATAAAACCTTTAAGTTGATGTGTCACTTATACACTCACTCACACCAACATACACTTACACACCCACACAAATACACTCACATACACATACTCACTTGCACTGAGTATTTTAAATAGATGTATTAGTATTAACAAATAGATATAAGTTCTAGGCATTAGATAATCTTATCGTTTGATAACCACAACACAGGCTCTGCCTAGTGTGGCTGTCACAATAAATGTTTTCATTTTTGTATGTAATTCTTGAAAATAAACATTATGATTATACATTATATGAATAAGTTAATTATATTTTAACATTATTTTTTTCTCTTTAAAAAGACAACTCCCGCACCAAAAGCAGCCAACATGAATTCAGTAACATGCCGTCGTTTAGTGATAAACAACGCGTGTATTCTGTGTACGCAAGTATTACCGCAACAACGATTATTTTACTCTGCAACGAAAACGTCGAGTGTCTATGAGCGTCAGAAGTGGTTTAACGCCTTAGGCGTGCCCTGAACATCATTGATTCGTATTCTTCACAAAGATTTACATTTATATCCGTACAAAATTCAAATGGTACAGGAATTAAAGCCTCAAGATCGCGCTCACAGGCTCCAATGCGCGAAATTTTTGGACAAAAAGTGATATCCAAAAGAGGTGCCATTAACTGGCCACGTCGTAGCCCAGACTTATCCCCAAAGGACTTTTTTATTTAGGGATACTTTAAAAGCAAAGTTTTCAACAGCAACCCAGAGTCCCTAGAGGAATTAAAGGAAAATATTTGAGAGGATATGCAAAACATTTCACGGACTACTTGTGAGACCGTCATTGTTAATTTTCGCTCCAGGTTGCAGCAGTGCCGAAATAGTCAAGGATCACATATGGATGATGCGATTTAAATAAAAAAACTTCATTTGTGTACTTTAATAATAAATAAACAGTTTTTATCTGTCATAACTAATTTCTTTTAAATCATAATTTGGAATGTAAACGAACTTTGGGTCCAGCCTCTATTTTTGTGTCGGGGGAAACACAATATACAAGAAATGGACACAAAAAACACCCAGATTCAGAATAACATTTATGAATCATACACCAAAGTGTCCCGCGTAGGATTTGAACCCACAACTTAGCGCAGTAGAGAGCGACGTGGCCACCGCTTAAACTATTAGGCCGACCGTGCAGTTTTCATTTATACAAGAGGTTTTCAGTGCTTACTTTAAATACGTAACCTATACGAATTCTATACAAATAAATAATAACAATATTTTTTGTGTGTCTGTCTGTCTATCTGACTGTCTGTCTGTCTGTTTGTTCCGGGTGATCTCTGGTACGGCTTAACCAATTTTGACGGGACTTTCACTGTTTGAAAGCTAGTAATCTAAGTAGCTCCGTGGCTCGCGATTATAAGCACTAACCGCAAGATCACCTCGGGAATCAGCTGTTAAATAATATACGTGTTACAAACAATTCTATGTTATTGATTCCAAAGTCTCCAGACTTACGAATCGATAACACAAGGCCTTGAGACTTCACTAATAATGTAAATGTGAAAGTGAGTTGCGAACTAAGTTGTAGTTAAATTCAAGTAAATAAAGCACCAATAGATACTTAATGGTATAGATCTATAAATATTTAGTACTACTCAGAAAGGGTTTTTGGTTATCTTTTTTTAAGACAACTCCCGCGTAAGGAATATAAATCCTGTGTCTTTACAAACATACATGAAACGGACACAAAGAGCACCCAGACTCAGAACAAAAATTTGTGAATCACACAAACTGTTGCCTCACGTGCAGTTTAAGCCCACGATACTTGGCAAAGTAGAAAGCGGCTTGGCGACCGCTTAAGCCACTAGGCCAATCGTGCAGTCAAAACTGATAACAGAGTAGGTAATTACATTAATACAATTAAACAATTGTAGCCAGGTCATGTTTTAGATGTATTTCTAACAAAATAATGTCTCGGAAAGCAGGCTGGTCCCGGTTGGTACTGCTATATAAACAACCGGGACCGCTAATCGTTGTGCTAATCGTTAAAGGTAGTTGGAGTCCTAAAATGTTCGATAAATGTCTATCCACAGAACTTGATATCTCCGTGTAGTTGAGTTGTGAAAATCAGTTGAGTCACTTTGGAAGGTTTAAACATAAAAAAAAGATGGCAGTCTAACGTAATTTTGTTTGAAAGGCAAAAAACAAAACTATATTATTTATATCTAGTTTCATGAAACGATGAGATTTAACTCAATCAATTACTTTCTATATGTAACCTAATAAAATGTTACTTTTCCGAAACGGGTTCTGCGACTTTAAAAAGATAAATAATTTATACAACGCTAACTCTCTTTAAACCACTGATATTATATAGAATCACAAACTTTTCTGCAGCCTATTTAACGTCGATAAAAATTGAAGTGAGTCAAGCCGACTTTTACACACATTCTTGAGAATATATGTGAACAGCAATACGATTCCTTTTATTTCATTGAAAAGTAATTTGAGCAAATAGAAACTCAAAGTATTGATAGAAGTCAATACTATAGCCGGTTCCAAAAATAACGGGTCAGTCACATAAACCCGAATATCTCCCGAACTACGTATGCCATCCTAATGAAACGAAGACTGTTCAATTGAGAATTTAATTATACAGATAAAAAATAAAATAAAACTTAGTTACACCCACAATATTAATCTTAAATTAAAAAAAAACTAAAGTAGTCATATTTTTCTTAAGATTACATTTTTTTTATGATTGTTTTTTTGCTGTTTTTCATCACTGGAGGCTTCATCACGTGGAGGCAATACAAAGTATTAAATGAAGAAAGTGCTGTATTCTTTTAATAATGGAAGAGATGTAGTTTTTCACACACACACACATACCCACACCCATGTGCAGCTATTGCTTGGCCATTGACGACTGCCTCGGTGCCGTAGTGGTAACGTATAAGACTGCTTTACGATCTCGGGTTCAAATATTTGTTTCAAAATTTGGGTGTTTTCTATGAATAATATGTATGTTTTTACAAAAAGTAAAAGAATTTATTTTGTCATCAGTTTTCTAGTAACCATGGTAAAAACTGTACTCATTTGGGACTACGAGTAGATGGCATTGTGTGTCAGATATCCGAAGTATTTATTACTAGTATTTATATAGTAAGTAAGAAAAGACTTAACATCTGAATAACAAATATCTAGAATGTATTTTGTATGAGAGCAACTATAAAAACGACTATCAATAGTAACATTTATATAATAATTAGTAATGTATGTCTTATCTTTACCAATCGTTCATTCGTTCATTGAAAACACTGTTTAAATTTGAAAACTGAAACTGTAGCTCATTTTTATGATCGTTCAATGTATTTAAATAAAGAAACACGCTTTCTCTTTGGATGTGTTAGAATACATACATTTAGCATACAACAAAAAAGGGAAACGCTGAATATAGCTTACGATTTCCTTGTCAAGTTTCTTTTAGACATTCTTTCAGAGTGGGTACTTCAATATATTTGAAATGTTGCGCAGAAACGACGCAATTCTGGTATGAACAATACTTGTCTCCCCGCACCTATAGAGGCCGAACTTAACAAAGGGGCTTTGGATGTCTGCGAATATAGTTACTGCAAGACAAAGCAAGTAGATGATAATCACTGTACGATTTTTTATGTGTTTAGTGTTTCTTATTTATTCGGAAATTGATATTATTCTGAATTTCGTAAATATTACGAATAAAAATTCTAGACACTACTTTCCAATTTTTAATTTTTTGAAGCAAGAAAGACTACTAGCAACTTACAACAACATTATGTGTTTACATATTCAATTTACCATGTATTCAGGATATATCTTTATTTATGGTAATCTCATTGGTATTACTGGTCGATTTTGTACTTAAGAGCCTTAAGGAAGCGAAACATCTAATATTGCATCTTGTCTTGAACAATAATTGATGTTTGGTTACATTTATAGTAAATGATTCAGTTCATTTAATTCAAATTAAAAAATACATATACACAGCAAAGGGTTGTATTTATCATCATCATCATCATCAACCCACTGCTGGACATAGGCCTCTCCAATCGCATGCTTTCCAAATGCATGTTTGCGAGAAACCGAAGCAACCTGCTTCGGTTTCTCGCAAACAGCTCCTATCAGCCGTCTTATCTTCCCTATACTTCACTATTTATATTTGAGTTGTATGATATAGTTACTTTCATAATTTAAAAGAGCCTACAGTACAGGAAATTTCTCTTTCAATTACTCTTTAAACATGAAATATTGAATCTCGAACTTTACATCAAATTTGCGCCACTACTGGCAAGGAAATCAAGAAGGTTAGTTACGTAATATGAAAAGTGTTATACACTGCTATGTGCAGTTATCTGTATTCATCGCGAGTCCTTGAACTATCGCGTGATAATCGCCGCGCCAGGTTCACCAGCCTGCGCCAATCTAGCGCCTATCTTCTTCATGACGTAGCTCTATAATCCAAGCCTGACTTTAGGTAGGTATTTATCGCAAACACTTTCACTGTAAAGGGTACAACGAGGTTTCAGTTGTGTAATCTTTATGACAATAAAGTATAGTTTTTACATCACCATTTCTTAAATTACTTAGATATTTTCGTTTTCAATGAATATTTTTACTTTTTCAAATATAATAATTTTGTTTGACACAGCCATACTACGCGTGAACACGTTAACATGTACCCTATCTGTTGCAATGGTTAACAAACATAATGACTATTTCATTTAATACTTAAATGCCAATAAGTATTTTTATTACGCATATTTACACTTACATAAGATAATTCTTATCGTTATAAAATTCAATGCTATGGCAAAAACATAACTTAAATATGTTTGCTAACCATGTCAACATTCATTTTGTTAAAAAAATTGATCGTTTTAGATGTTCTTTGGTTTTTAATCGACTTTGTAAATATGATTTTAGTTTGGATTAAAAATCGAAGTAGCGTGTTAAAATTTCTACTACTATCTTACCCTTTGCTACCGCTTCGTAAAAACAAAAAAAAACGTTTCTAATCATTATCATCATCAACATCAAATTTAAAATACATCAAGAGAAATCAAAACATCAAGACAAGTGTTACTACTACTCCTCCTCGTTTTGTATGTCATTATAAAATTTCAACAATAAAACTAAAAATGTTAAGAGTTAAGGTTAAACTTAGAAGAAAACAAGCAATCAATTAAAGTGATATTGAAAGTTATTGAGTTAAACTTAAGGTTTATTTATAAAATACTAAAGATAGTCCTGACTTTACTTGAATACTTACCATTTTAGTAATTGGTTTAAAGGGATTTTTTTCTAATGTTTTTGAACTCGATTAACTTGAAAAAAATCGGCCAAGTGTGTGTCAGGCCACGCACAGGAAAGGGTTCCTCAGTCACCTATAAAAGTATGTGGATTTAAAATCGTATCCAATAGATAATTGTTATGTTTACGTATTAATACGTTAATTTTGTATGACGTTTTCCAAGTGAGCGCATTTTACCATATAAGCCTTTATAACTCCTGAACTAAGAAAGTCATCTAATCGGTTATAGTTTTCCTTCAAAGTTCATTAGATGGACCACCATCACGATTTTTTTCAGATTTTTTGAGCCAGCCGTCTAGCTTTTAGAGGGGGGGGGACGCCCTGTTTTTACAAAAAAGTGCCCTTTAAAGTGAAATATCTCGCAAACGGATACCTAAATCAAAAAATCGTCTAGGAAACCCTTTATTGTTTTTAAAAGACCTATCTAATGATACCCCACACGATGGGGTAGCCTCGAGAAAAAAAAATCATCCCCACTTTACGTGTAGGGGAGGTACCCCAAATAAAATTATTTTTCATAATTTTATTGTAGCACTTTGTCGACGTAATTACAACACGTATTCATGCAAACTTTCATCTTTCTAGCACTTACCGTTTGGACGGTAAGTCGAGGACGGACGGACGGACGGACGGACGGACGGACAGACGGACATGACGAATCTATAAGGGTTCCGAGTTATGAACTTCGGAACCCTAAAAAGGAGTAGGGTTTGTTTTTATTGCGTTTCTTTGCCTCATAACTTTTTACTTGGTAAACCGATTTTGATGATTATTTTTATATCCGACAGCTTGCGCTTGTCATGCTCTCTCATTTGAATTTGAATAAAATCAGACAGTCCGTATTAATTAGTAGCAAAGCCACGCTAATTTTGACGGAAAGCACGAATGGGCCGGCTCGCCCGGGGCAGCACTACCTCTTACAAAGACCAACCTAAAATGACAATATGCTGTAGTCTTTCGTTGGTGAGTATGTGACCCATGACTCAGTCTAAATTCATCAGAAACATTTCACTTAGCTGCTTAGTCATCATTACTTAAAGTTAATCTTAAAATCGACAATCCAATTTTACTATAACCACGTTAATATTCAATTTATTTTAGTTTGTTATTTTCTAGTTCATTGCTACCTGATCTTAAAACCAATAGACTTAGTTCATGAAGAGTGAGTGATATCATATTTCTCGCTATAAAAAAATAATGTCCACATTATTATAATAAAATGTCGTTCATATTCAATAAAATAACAAAGCTTACGTTTGTAGTAGCATACAATAAATAAAATTATTTGTTAGGAGTGTTTTGCCGCGGGGGAGTTTAATATCGATACGTCACGTGATGGTAACAACGGCCGTTGGCGACATATACCAGCAGTCGAGGTGGCGCACGGCACCCGATTTGGCGACACCATGCGTTTCAGCTGAAATATTCGATGAATAGAAGGGGAGGTTGTGCGAGGTCACGCCTGTGTTCGGTCGTCTCCGTGAGTGGCCGTCAGCGCTCGGCGCTAGGCAGGTCTCGACGCGCGCACAGCGACCTCTTGCGTGCGCCGCTACAGTAGTCCATCGAGTTTAAGTCCAGCGACCACGCTGCGGACTCTGCCGCTTTTCACACTGCCATCGAATTGTAATCTTAATATCGTTCCTTGGCGACTAGCCTTTAGAGAACGACGCCGCGATTTATATCTAAATTTTACATCCGTTACACGACACACAAACCAAACGCATAAGCGATAATACGGGCCGTCATATTATTATAATGAATGAGCCAACCGCTTAATCGATCGACTGCATCAAAAAGCGAAAATTAAAATAATCGTTTTGCAGTTGCCTTTACTGATTTTGTTACATTGTGATAGGTGTTTGTTACGTTTATTTATTATTTAAAAAAAAACAAAAATTGGTGTTATATCGCTCATGCTTGATAACTAGTCAATAATATTCAGTGCGGTGCCGTCCTGTGCTTAGTTCACTCAGTGTCAGTGCTTCAGTTGTTGAGGGGTGTTATTGTTACATCGTTTTGGTTGCAAGCTTAACATTATATATATTCTTTCGAATTGTTCTTGCTTTGTTTTGATATTCTTGTGGGGAAAACGCGATCCATGCTTGGAGTTATGACAACCATGGTATGGTTTCCTTTGTCTACGTTATTTATCTAATTTTCTCTTCTTAGTACAAGAAGGTAGCTCACGTACATAATCATATTTGAATCTGAATTGCTTTTAGACAAAACGAATGTTACAACATTTTATGAAAGTACATCGATATCATTCTTCTTTCATAATCTCTTGTAGGGTTTGTTGGTTCTGACTGAGTAGTTGATACTTAGCTGTTATCTTATTATCTAGTGTTTTTTTTATATTTTATTAGTGGTTAATGTCTTATAACTATATCAAAGCCATGCTTCTCGCTTTGGAAGCTTCATTGTAACAAAAGTTACCGATGCTATAGTGCATTTGACTGTATCATGGTTGTATAACCACGTCTTTAACCAGAATTTTGCAAAGCATGCAGCGCCTCCCACTATTCCTCATAGCCTGAAAGGATTTTCTCAGATAATTAAGATTTTCTTAACGCTATATCCACGATTCATCAAAACTCGCATTGATGGCGTAACGCTCAGCTTTTATTCATTTATAGCTACATGCGATTTGATCTACTACTGAACTTATACTTGTTACATAACGATACACTTACGTACAGTCGTAAAGGAAAATATGTGTTAGTTTCTTTAACAATAGAACTCAGACATCCTGGTTCTATATCAAAACTATTTGATGTCAAAATAGGTTCACTTCTCATTGAATCTGAATTTAAATCTAATGCTTCACAGTTATTGACATATTTTACTGCATTATACAGTATATTTTTAAATGTTCTTATTTTAGCTACTTTAAAAAGCAGCCAAGTGCGAGTCGGACTCGCCCATGAAGGGTTCCGTATCAGCAAGTAACATCATATAAAAGTTCTTGTAGTTCGTTGTAACTTTAATCGATGTTTTATACTAGTGTATTGACTGGATGAAAGGTAAATTGCGTGTAACGATTTATGACGTATTAAAAAAAAACTACTCACTAGATCTTGTTCAAACCAATTTTCGTTGGTAGTTTACATGGTAATGTATAACATATATTTTTTCTAGTTTTATCACTCTCTTATTTTAGAAGTTAGAGGGGGGGGGACACACATTTTTCCACTTTGGAAGTGTCTCTCGCGCAAACTATTCAGTTTAGAAAAAAATGATATTAGAAACCTCAATATCATTTTTGCACACCTATCCATAGATACCCCACACGTATAGGTTTGATGAAAAAATTTTTTTTGAGTTTCAGTTCCAAGTATGGGGACCCCCAAAATGTATTGTTTTTTTTCTAAATTTTTGTAAAAATCTTAATGCGGTTCACAGAATACATCGACTGACCAAATTTCAACAGTATAGCTCGTATAGTTTCGGAAATAATTGGCTGTGACATACGGACGGACAGACAGACAGACAGACAGACAGACAGACAGACAGACAGACTTGACGAATCTATAAGGGTTCCGTTTTTTGCCATTTGGCTACAGAACCCTAAAAAGGGTTGTTATTTTTCTAAATTCCTTATTTTAGTAAGTCGAAAACATGTATTAAGTTGACAGCTACGCATTGACAACATAATTATACTGTAGTATGCAATACACTATTTCTTGTGAATATTTGACATTATATACTTCAAGTTTCGAGTAAATCTCATGGGCCCTACACTAACTCGTTGATGTAACATAGCACTCATATTAAAAATGTAATAGTTACGGATAATTTGTTAACCACTTAATTTGTTAATCCAGTAAGAAATTGTGTTGTTTATTTAATGAAAGTATTTACTTTTCCTTAGCACATGGGAACCTCTAAATTACTGATGGAAATATTTGTTTACGATTAACTGGCGATGACGCTATTACTGGGAATTCAAACATAGTAAAGCTTTATATTACAAATTCTTTGTCTACAGTTAAGTAAGCTATTCTTGTGTTATCACTACCAAGGCATAGAATTTATTTTTCAGTGGGTGTATAATGCAACCCCTGTTCTGTCTGTTTTAAGAGATTAAGTTTGGTTAGCTTTTGTTTCTCTCTTATAAGTTATTTGGTAGACATATTACTTCAATCTATAACAAATTTGAGTCAAATCCATATTCCATAACACTATTAAGTGTATCAGTATGATGTCAGTTTCGTATCTCCGTCATTAATATTAACTGTTACGACTATAACATCTTGCGCACATTGAACTTGTGTATAAAGATGAAAGAACCGGAATCCCACTGACATAGTGTCTTAAATAAGGCCTCGTTTCCCACTTTCAGGGGATCGTAAACGTTACCTATGACTACCGTTATGACTATCGTTACTGTCATTTGTCGAGATTAAAGCTTCTAATGCTTTCCAGTATTTAACTAATATACATGAGTTTTCTTGTATCATTTTTGTATTAAGTGAATATTATAAAAAAAAATTATTAGTATATCATTCCATCGTAAATATTTTCCATTTTTACTATACAGAATATAATATATTGAAATACGAAACAAAACACAGTTATATACGATTACTAAACAGGAAGAGTGGAATAGTCGCGAGTCCTCGTGGAAATAAATCGATCATCTATGCAAAACACGGCAATCGCGCTTCTCGAGTCGGCTACGGCGTTCGAGAGGGCCGTACTGGAATGTGATCATCTGGAAGCTTCGGAGCACGGTGGGTTCCGGTGAGAACGTTGGCGCGGCTGCGGCATGGAGGAGCGCGGACCCCCTGACGTGCCATTGATCGTGACCCCGCCGTGCGCTTGCGCCGGCGCCGGCGGTGGGGCTGCGCTAACTACCTCTCGACGGGCAGCCTCCGCGCGCGGCTCCCGTGATGACCCTCCACTCTCCACTTGGCGTTCCTCCGTGCGTGTGCGCGACACTGGTTTTCGCGGATCTCGCAAAAGCGTTGTCCGGCTTGAACCGCCCTGTAATGGCCTCAACGGGTTGCCTGCCATCGGCAAGGAGGTAATTTACCTATCTCTTTGCCAGATACAAATATATTACGGGACATTTTAATGGATATCGAAAAAATTTAAAACTTATTTGTTTTTTCACAATGTTTAAACATTGTAAAATATTGTTTTACCATTGAGAGTTTTTTTTTAAATTCAATGGATGCTGCAGGAGTAGTCAAAATAAATTTGCCCATATATTTTTGATATGTTAATACCGCTGTGATCTTATGCATCCATGATAAAATTGGGACAAGCCCCTAATTTAAAAATTCGCTTAACAATCATAAAAATGTGTAGGTACAATTTAGGTTACGATTGCAGTGACTACGAACGTTTCGTAATACATATAACGTAAGTGTATATAACGTATTTTATCGCTGTGGACGGTGATAGGTTGACATATACATAAGAGTTGTTATAAATTGACATATTCAAAAGAACTAACACTAAAGACCATAATCACACTACAAAAATCAATAATATATATTCATTTAGTCTGCACACAGTTCAGTCTATCATTCATGTTCATGTTTAATAATTGTAGTTTCGAGAATGTATTTTTTTCAAAATTATTCCATTTTTATATTACCATGAATGTTCGTATGTTGCATCCTACTTATTTTTTAATACATTTATAAGCACAACTGACAATTTGGTGTATTTATGTTAAATAATAAAAAAGTCATTATCTAAAATCTAAAGCTCTTAATGACTACTATATGAATTAAATAGGCAAGAAAATATACGTGTGAATCCTAGTATACAGATAGGTACCTATTTTTTTTTACATGTTATAAAAAGCCAATGTCTCCTCTATTCACAGGTACTGTCATTGGGCGCAACGGTCGGTCACAAGGGAACCACGCAGCCTTCTCATCCCTGCACTATCCTCCACCATTCTCCTTATAAGGTATGCTTTCACTAGTTTAAGGTTAACATTGCGTATCGTAAATTAACCATACGTATGTTCTTACTATTCAACTGTCTTCCGAGGTTCTGTTCAAGGCTCTGGATCCAAAAATACTGTTCCACATTGATAAACTTTATTTACAGAATTTTATTTCTAATTTAACAATTCATTATTAATAGTATTTTCTTACCTTCATCAATCAATATATATATGATTGGTTTAGAATAAAATTAAAAGAAACCTACAAAATACATAAAATAGCACAATATATTATTGTCACTTGCCACTATCATATTAGTTATGTATATGTTAGTACTAGAAATTATATTAAATACACTGTAACAACATTAGTGTATTTTTTTTATTGCTAACTTGTTATTTTCTCGGAAATTAATTCTCTTGACTAAAATCTAGTGACTTTGTTTTTCAAATGTACTCTCCTATTTTATTTCAATATTATAGAGAACAGTTATAAAGAGTTGTATATGTTATAAGGCCTAAATTATAATACTCTATATGAAATATTACACCAGTAGCAATGTTTTACAAAAGAAAATTAACAATTGTCAGAATGACCTCGCTGTAAGACGTCACGCAACTGCTTACAATTTCACAAGTCGTTATTTCCTTGAATATTAAATTACTGGAAAACCCGCTAATACTAAACTCTGATATTACAGGCCGCTTGGGATTGGTTGATCCTAATACTGGTAATCTACACGGCGATATTTACTCCATACGTGGCAGCCTTTCAACTAAATGAGCCTGATTTCGATAAACGTTCCCGCAGCTTCGGCGAAGACCCTATAGTAGTCATAGACATGATAGGTAATTTAAAATATTTATACATTATTTTATAACAAATATTTATGAATTAATAAATAACATGACAATGGACTTACAATATATAAATACATATTAATACATAGAAAGCGTCAAAGAAAGACTTGATAACCTTAACTTTGTTGCAACTTCAATGACTAAGTCCATTTTCTAAGCCAGTTTATATTCAAGTTTTAAATCTACCTTTAATGTACTTATGTACACTTAGTTACTCAACTGGATTTTACAAAGTTCCTCTAATGTAAGAACAATGTTTGTTGTTTTGAACTGATAACGAATTCAATGTACTGTTTCTTTTTCAGTGGACGTGACTTTCATAATAGACATCCTAATAAACTTCCGTACCACGTATGTTGACGTGGCAGATGAAGTGGAATCTGACCCTACGAAAATCGCCCTCCACTACTTGCGTGGTTGGTTTCTTATCGATCTCGTTGCCGCCATCCCGTTCGACCTTCTTCTCTTCGGCACCGACACCGATGAAGTGAGCTGACATTCCCTCCCACCTACATACACCACATTTGGTTTCATCTCACATACGATATTATGTACACAAACTTTAATTAGAATTAGTCCAGAAAGAGGAATGGCTGTATAGAAGAAAAACACCAATGGGCTTACCATGATTTGCAAATTCTTATCGATTGTCGCATGACCGACCGGTTCACTCGCAACACTGAGAGAATCGATTTAAATCGTTTTCGGAGCGTGAATTGAAGTTTGCTTTTCACGGTGTATATCCAGACGATCAGTTGTCCGAAACGGTATCAGCTCTCGTAATCTCAAACTTAGTATATTATTCAATAAAATAATACTGTTATTTCTCTTGTGTAAAATATTACAGTGGTCACAAGTGGAGGCCATACAGTACAATAAGATTAGGGTGGCGAAGCACGATACATTCCGCATAGTGAAGGGTAAAATAGGTCATAAGAAAATGAAAACGAACTAGGTCAAGTTAGGGTTGCGATAAGTATTATAAGACGAAAGAATAATGTACATTTATAGCTATTACGTGTTTTAAAAAGTTAAAATATTTTCCATGTATCGCTTGGAATGATTGTTATTTCGGACAAATGAAGTTCTGGTCATAATCTAGCGATTCACGTAGTTGTGGAATGCAGTCAACGCAAGTATCACTGTCGATTAGGATACCACAGCCGATCATTTAAAAATTCCACTTTACTATCGAAATCAATTAGCTATTTTGTATATTATTTATAAAACGGTCAAAATTTGTAAACCCGCCAAAAATCATATCATTTACTATGTTTTGTTCGTAAGCAAAGTTGATTTGTGATATTATTTTAATTTAAGACTAATAATTATTACCCGTTACTTTTGTTGACCAGTCGTTTATTTTATCATTTGTCGAATAGTCACATTGTGGAGAACCCGAAGGTGGGTGCGTATTGAATTTGTAATAACATTTCTTGTTACAGCAGGGGCTGGAAAGTGATGAGGTATACCATCTTTGTGAACTATTTTTATGTTGCTGCCACTCAATTTTATTATATTTTAGTTGACATATTTTATTCATTAATTTCCACTAACCATTTTGAACCCACTAAGTGAATGCGTTAATGGAAGATATGGACGCTTCCCATGAGCAATAATTATGTCAATCATTAAAGTCGTCCATCTAATGAGGCTCACTAGCAGCTGTATCACGAGCTTGGCCGCAACCCCGCCGGCAGAATACCGTATTACACATCAATCTATTATTTGTATTTATCACGGTCGACTGTCACAATGAGATAGGAAATTCAATTAGAAAAGGAAATTAATTTTTATTTCTGTTTTAGAAATATCACAATTTAATTTTAGACAAGTAAATTCGAATTACACGATTGGATTTGAAACCTACGTACATATTTTATCGTACTTGAAGACGTGAAATTTAAAGAAAATGTTTTTTAGAGTTATTTATGCATGCTTTTCAAGGCACACTATTTTTCATTGAAACCAAAGATTCACCAAAATATTAAAATGACGAGAGAAGGCATTCCTTTTTATTCTTAACACCAGTATACTTGTATCAAGATCAGAATTTATGAAGAAAGAATTATTTATAGTAATCAAATGTCAAAGTAAATGATAATGCAAATATTAATTTCAAAATCCTTTATCCATTAAATTTGTCATAAAAAAATTACGAAGACACTACATTAACGAAATTAAAAATGTTAAAAATAAACAATTTTAAAAAGGTCATTAAAACAATAAAGCCCAATTAAATAAAAAAACTGTCAACATTTTAAGTCTATAACCTTTGTTATTGCAACTTTTAACACTGGCTGATATCAATACACACTGTGTGCTTACTATATAATGAGTTATGAAACTCCAAACTCAAATTATTATTTTCAACTTTATTATGGATAGCAGTTTGTTTACCTCCGTTTCAGTTATCTTCGATCACTTTTATCACACTCTGTAAACAAAAAGATTAGTATAATCAATTAGTTATTTTGTAATATGAGTGTCATTGTGAAATGAGAACATTATAGGCAAAACATCAAATTAACAAATGCTTATATATAACAGGTAAGAGAAATTATTTAGAAGTGAATATAAGCCATATAATGTTATTGATTTATTTAGGTCAAATTAATGGGGTTAAAAGTTGCTTTTCCCTTTTTCATTATTTTGACGATGTCTTTAGCAAACACAACATAATGAAACTTCTTTAAAACAAGTTTATACTTTTATTTTTAATCCAATAAGGTAGCTGTATACAACGATCATAATATTCAATCAAATTTTTTCACATTATTCAGATACTACACTACACCTTCTTTCCATGTAATTAATACCTTTGAAATGGTGTAGTCTAACACCATGGAGAGGATTGTTAGGCTATTAGTATACTGAAGAGTTGGGGTTGATAATAAATTTAATCTGTAATAAATGCAATGGTACAAATAATAGATTGATGATATTTAAACATACGATACTTGAGTGGAACTAGGTTCTGCTTGGCACTAGACCAAGAAAACTAATGTATTAGCGTTTCCCCTTTTAACTAAATACGTACTGGCGCAAAACTGTCGGACGGTTTATGAATAAAATTAACATAAGAATATACTTTTATCTTTAATTTAAACTGAAGCCTAATATCTTTTAGTTTTTTCCTGCAACATACAAGCAGTATATTTAATTTTCTTTAAAAACATATTATGCAAACTAGTAATTACTTATTGACGTAGTTGAGAATCTCATTAATAAGTACTATTTAGTACTAATTAGATTTACTGATTCTATTAAATCTGTATTTTAGAAAGCACCTAATAGGTGTTTTAGTAAAAAGTAGGTAAAAATCCTTGCTAAGAAACGACTGACTTAACTACAAAATATATACGACTAATAACAGAAAAACAAAGGGTGGAACATTTTCATTAGCTTTTCTTACAAGAAGTACAAGTTTCACGAGATGCACAGAGCTTGGTAGCAATTACGCTCACACTTCCCAGACGTACCTACCTTATTGTACCGATCAAGAAATCGCATTGTTCACAAAGTTTAAAAAGCACCATGTTTATTATCTGAACTCCAAACTAACATTACTACCAAAGCACCCACCTTACATCAAGTAATATACCATTTATCGATGTTCGATACTGGATCTACCACGGATATGTAAAAACTTCGATTTATTTTATCATCATTATTTATGTTTGTGAATATTTATCAATTGGTTTTAAACTGACATATAACATTGTTATTTATTTTTATACATTCTTAAGACCAACCTATTTTTATTTTTCAATTTTAAAATAAAATGATTTTAAACGATTTTTTTTCTTTTACCTTTTTTCTAAAAATGAAGTTTAATCCCAACGTCCTAAAACTAATTCAAATCAAAACATTTCACCATGTACGATTTTATTATTTCTTAAATAAAAAGAACGGGATAGTATGTTCCAAAGATCAAATTCACATTTATTTTCTCACTCATTATGAAGAAAGCATCGATAAACAGACAAAAAGCAACATATTCACAAGCAATGCTTATCACGATGTTATAGCACGAAATGATGTCGACACGTGTGAATAGTCTTAATCTATAAGATAGTGTAGAAAGTTCTAAGTTTTCCTTAACAAGAGGCTTACATTATAAGTTAAATTCTGTTATAAGTATATTAAGCAACATAAAATACGACTAACTACATACAGTTACAAAATTTTCTTATAGCACATGATTAGGTTAACCTTTAAGCTTTAGTAGCCATAGATTTACTGAAAGGGGTTGTTGCAGTTTGCAGAATATTATATCTATTCGATTAGTAAGTCGCCAGGGGTCAATATAAAACACCGTAGGTAAGTTTCTAATAATTTATTAAACTGGGTGTCTACAAAATATACCTTTTAAACAGGGCTAAGCACTAAGTTTGATTAAAATGAAATTCTGTAAATATTTGTATTAATATCAATTTTGCTTAACTTTTCAACTCACACATTATACATTCATTATTCAATGCAATAAAGTTACGCGCCAAGGTTGAATTAACTATAGAGGGACAATATTATCTCTCGGATTAATTATGACAGTTTTTAACAGTATTATATGCACCGCATTAAGTACGAAGCCAGCTAATTTTATAGTTTTGAAATAATCGCTTTTAATTCTGCAAACTATATCTAAGTATGAGCTCAACAGCATTCATAGGCAAGTTTTGCTTAGTTAGCGTGATTTTCGCTGCGAGGCCTCGTTAAAGCTATTTAGTTATAAGCGAACGTTTCATATAATGCTTGAGTTGGGTTTGCGGCTAAGTTGCATTGCACTAGCGGCTGTCGGAACGTTCTGAGGTGTCGTTCTGCTGGTTGCAGACAACGACTCTCATCGGACTGCTGAAGACGGCGCGACTACTGCGGCTTGTGCGCGTGGCGCGCAAAATTGACAGATACTCAGAATATGGAACTGCCGTACTCCTTCTCCTTATGGCTACTTTTGTCCTTATTGCTCATTGGTTGGCTTGCTTATGGTGAGTTGTTTTATATTCGATACTTATAAATAAGCACAACAACAATGAATTGAATTTTATTGGGATATATCCGTGATTATTTAATATCACCCAGGTACGCTATAGGCAGCTGGGAAAGACCACAGCTTCATGCTCCCATAGGATGGCTAGATGCACTTGCTAATGATGTTCAAGCCACTTATGATAATTCAACTGGTCCATCCATGAGGTAATGATTAACTCAAGTAAATTTATATTATTGTAACATAGCATAACTTTTACTACTAACAATTACAACCTTGATTCCAGGTCTAGATATATAACCGCATTATATTTTACATGTACCTCACTGACGAGTGTTGGTTTTGGTAATGTAGCACCTAATACTGATATGGAAAAGGGGTTCACAATATTTGTTATGCTTGTCGGATGTAAGTAACGAAACATGTTCTGGTTTCTTTTTTTTAATGTATCATTTCTTTACTGAGCACTTTCTGTCCATAGCACTCATGTATGCAAGTATCTTCGGTAATGTATCGGCTATTATACAAAGGTTATACTCGGGGACAGCACGTTATCATACACAGATACTAAGAGTAAGGGAGTTCATTAGATTTCATCAGGTAAAGTAAATTTCTATAAAACACCATATTAAACAAAAGAAATTATAACATGAAAGTTACAATATGAGATTGATTTCTTTTTAGATTGCCAATCCGTTGCGCCAAAGGCTTGAGGAATATTTTCAACATGCCTGGAGTTACACTAATGGTATCGATACATCGAGCTTACTAAAAGGTTTTCCGGAATGTCTGCAGGCTGATATTTGTCTTCATCTGAACCGCAACTTACTTACGAATTGCTCAGCTTTTGAAGGTGCTAGTCCTGGTTGTTTACGGTGAGTGGCGATATAGCTATGAAAATAAATGAAATTTAGTAGACTATCTACACAAGCAAAATCTGTTTCTAAATCTAATGCGGATCGAGTTATAAACCCCGGCTAGTGATAATACCATTATTCCTGTAGCTGTAATAGATATGGAAAACTGTAAAGTTATTATATTATAAGTTATTCTATTAGAACTACACGATACAAGAACACAACTCAGTTTTGGCATTAAATAAATCACTACTAAAGAAGATACCCCCTTTTTTTTTTCGTGCGGATATCCCCACGGATGCCACACGTTGGTGGCTATGTCGGACTCGAACCGACTAAAACCGCACGCCGTCTCGGGTACTATGAGTCGGGGAACCAGGTATACCCTCGAAAGGAAGTCCCTCGAACCCCGACGCACCGCGCCACCTACCGCTAGTAGATGGCCCCCTTCTGTGTTCTCAAAAATAAAAGAAGATACCCCCTACAATTTTCACTACGCCTGCAGTAATACGTATATTTAATAATAAAAAAATATATTTGTTACAGAGCGCTTTCCCTTCGATTTAAAACTACTCATGCACCTCCCGGTGAAACGCTAGTACACCGTGGTGACGTGCTTACATCTATCTACTTTATTTCTAGAGGATCTATTGAAATTTTGAAAGATGATATTGTTATGGCTATCCTTGGTAAGTTGTTTTCAACATTTTCTTGCTTTTAATATAATTCAGCCACAATAGCAACTTGTAAATTATTAAGTCTTCACATAGTACATTATACAATAGGGTATATACGGCCCCACTAAGACTCTGGGTGGCGCAAGCCAACCTTACCTACTAACTGGTGCACCCGCTGGCGCGAGTTTTCCCCTCGGGGTTGGAAGTTCAGATGGTGGCTTTAGAGTTTAGGCAGTCGCGTTCTTAAAAGCCAAAGTTTAGCCAATCAAAATTGGAAAGCAAGAGAAACAGAAGTGTTAGTGCTACGGATTGGGCGCCGCCGCATAACGGCGCCCAGGAGCTTTGCCCGACTCTTGTAGCAAGTGGGCGACATTCGCGTCGCTTTGCCACTCGGAACATTGGCACCTTAACCGGTTGTGCGAATTTATTAGCTGGCGGAGGGTACCCGTTGCGTTCCTGCAGGAGACTCGGTGGAAGGGTTGTAGATACCGATTCATTAAAAATGGCTACAAACTGATATACACAGGTGCACCTGGTGGAGAGAACGGAGTGGCCGTGGTGCTTGCTGAGTAACTTCAGAGTGACATTTTAGAGGTTTTACGAGCTAATTAACAAGCAGCATAAAGTGGTGCAGCCACTGATAACGCCTGCAGAAGTCCAGGCTGCTCTTCGCTGCATGAAGAGTCAGAAGGCTGTCGGAGCCGACGGAGTTCCCATCGAGGCCTGGAAGATCGAGTACTTGGCGTTTGACTGTACAGATCCCTCGCCTATCCTCATCAGCGATAACTTATTAGAGCGCACAAACCAGGCCAAATACCTGGGATCTGTATTTCGAGCGTCCGGAGACATTGATTGCGACGTGAAGGCACGCATTGCTGCCGCATGGGCCAAATGGCGTGAGGTGGCTGGTGTCATTTGTGACCCCAAAATGCCGATTAGGCTTAAGAGACATGTTTATAAAACTATCATTAGGCCTCTTACAAGAACTGCTTGTCACGGAGATGAATATGCTGCGGTGGATGTGCGGAGTCACGCAAAATGTCCATGTGAGAAACTCCCGCATTCAAATTAAATCAAATCAAACCATTTTATTTCAAATAAACCATTCAACGACACTTTTGAAACGTCAAGTAGTCAGTCAGTAGTCAGTCGTGAAGCTAATCGTCTGTTCCAATTCGCGGCAGCTGTCCGTGACATCGCAGACAAAATGCAGGAGTGTCGCCTGCGCTGGTATGGAAACGTTTTGCGGCAACCACCAACATCACTGGAGGCTTCATCACGTGGAGGCAATACAAAGTATTAAATGAAGAAAGTGATGAAAAACAGCAAAAAAACAATCATAAAAAAAATGTAATCTTATGAAAAATATGACTACTTTAGTTTTTTTTTAATTTAAGATTAATATTGTGGGTGTAACTAAGTTTTATTTTATTTTTTATCTGTATAATTAAATTCTCAATTGAACAGTCTTCGTTTCATTAGGATGGCATACGTAGTTCGGGAGATATTCGGGTTTATGTGACTGACCCGTTCGGGTTTATGTGACTGACCCGTTATTTTTGGAACCGAGTGTATAATAAAAACAGAACAAAGTAGAAAATCATAAAATAAAAACTTTGTTGGCCTATAATTAAATAAAATCGTAAAAATGGGTACCAAGTTGCATTAACTATTAACCTTATTCATGTCAGCTAATAGACGGCATTTGTTCAATTTAAGCTAAGGCTCTTTACAATCCAAACAGAAGATGAGAGCCATTGCAATAAATTAACATTGATTAAACACTTTCAAATTAATTGTAATTTGTCGTATTAAATAGAATTCGAGAATGAATTATTTAGTACAAATACAATAATAAGATTACCAGTACAACTATTCATAGTGTACAATCTTCTTCTAATTCAACGTAAGTAAAAGTAAAAAAAGTATGTAGTTATCCCAAAACTTAGAGTTGTCCTGTTTTTTGTTAACTAGGTAAGGACGATATCTTTGGCGAGAACCCCTGTGTCTACCCCACAGTAGGCCGCAGCAACTGCCGAGTGCGAGCACTAACCTACTGCGATTTACACCGAGTACATCGTGACGACCTACTCGATGTACTTGACTTCTACCCAGAGTTCCGATCCTCCTTCGTAAACAATCTCGAAATCACTTATAATATGAGAGATGTGAGTATACAATCTATTTTTTTTTTTATTTGTCACTATTTATATATTATATTCCTTTTCCAAAATACTGCTCTTACTCGTGTTGTACCACCTTTACGCAGATGATATTCTAATCTGTAGCTACATAAACACTAACAAACAAATTGTCATCATGATTTCAGATTTGTCACGGGTGTGTAATTAAAATATGGACTAATTGAATGTGTTCATCCATCTATTCAAAGTTATTGTTGTGAGCATTTTCAGAATTTATAGTAAAATTGACTGATTTAAATTATTTAAAATTTAATGACGTTGTACCAACGATTTATACGTATATAAAGAACTTAGAATTTTTTACTGATACTACATTATCTTGGGGCCCCCAGTAACAGTAAACTTAGTAGGAAAGTATTTCCATCAGCATCTCTATGAACACGAACACTAAAATATATTTATATTCTCCTTTCTCCTGGCGAACGCTGTTGTAATATAAACTTTATTTTGAATTTAATTTATATTTATACTTATTATATATATAATCTCCATAATATATATATTAAGGAGAGATCTACCTACCTAACTAAAGAGAGACCTAAATGTCCAGGAGGAGCTTTGCGGTATAGAGCCGCGGCGCCGAATGCGCTACGAAAACCCCTACGACGCAAGACTGCTACGCGAAGCATACGCTCGCAATACGCGTCGTCCGCACACTGAAACATTTGCCGAAAAAGTGGTACGTATCAACATTTATCTATGCATATTTATATGTACAAAGATTAAAACAGTTTTCACATTATTTTTCAATTAACCTGATATTATCTTATCTTTTTCTTTGTATTGATTACAAAAAAAACGTAAAATTACCAGTGGAAATGAGTTAATACACGATTTACGCATTTTATAAGATAATCAGAGCAGTTACCTAACTAGGAGAACAATGTTTAAAGTAGTACATATATGTGGGGATGGCTCAATAAACTTAAATGGGAAGCAATATAAAAAACCATATTGCCTGAAACACAGGTTTACCATAGCTCAGGCAAACAACTATTTAAATATTTGATCTAAATTTAAAAATTCATCTGTGTAATTGGATAAAATTTCGTTAATTTAACACTAATATAATTTAGTCTATTTAATACCATAAGAACTAATTTTATATCAAATGTCCTATACTGTAACATGTGTATGATTATTGGTCAATGAAATATATATTATTATTATTGAAAAAAAAAAACTTTATTTCAGCACACCGCCGTAGTTCTGCCTCTAGAACAACTTTTTATATTTATTCTACATGTCTTTTGATATTCTCATTTTGTTGTAATCTGGCCAGTTTTAATGTAACTATCACCACATATATGTACGTAGGTAATGGATAAACTTAAACATAACTTAATTATTTTGATAATTTTCATACCTATACTTACGTTCTTTTGATCATTTATACGTATTTATTTATAGGACTCTCAATGTAGCGATGACGACACTGAGTCTCCAGCAAGCCGGGGCATCTTAGAATTCTCAGCGGATAAAGCGGGCCAAGATGTCACCCCCCTCAACTTTAACTTCAGCAAACAGCGCTCCACCACGCTTAACTCCATCACCGGTATGAACTGAAACATGACCGTGGAATGTTCACTTCCTTTCTTTAATTACACCACGTACACCCGTGTGAAGAGTTCCAATAAATGAAAGTGAACACGGGCGGCATGTTAGAACTTCCTCTCTATACATAGAGTAGATGCCCTACACATAGTCAATGAATGAACAATACGCATTTCCCTTACCATATTTAAATCTCTTCTTCACTATAATATCATAAGGGTCTGTATTAACTCTATTTTAAGACAGGGTAAGAGAATTAATGTTTTAGGATATTTTACTGACTTCTACAATTTGCTAATATTTTGCAAAAAGTATTAATCTTAACTATAATAACTGTTTAAAAAAGATACAGTGTGAAAATGCAGATTTATATTTCATCTTTTTGCAAAATTATAATAAATATTTAACATTTATTAATTCAAAATTGGATTTTACAAATTAATGTATGGATATTTATCCTAATTTGTTGAAAATAATTTAAATTTTATTTCATTTAAGGCAGCATGTATTACGCTTGTTTCTTTTCCTTATTTATTTATATTCCTGTTTATTGGTGACGTGGGAGGGGATGCGGTGTGATGTTGTCACAGTACCTTTATATGGATATACAGTGAATTATCCAAGAGTTAGCGTACCTAGCACTGCGACACCACACCCCGCACCCCCGGTACCGCCCGCCCCGCTCTGAGCGCGGCCCTTGTGTGCAGGCATGCTAGCGCAACTTAAACGGAGCTTCCCAGACCTCTACCATCATAAAACACATCAGCCACTGCACAACAAATACTGTAAGTATGCATAAAATATTTATACTTAGTGCATGATTCAAAACGGTTCAAATTATCCTCTAGATAAAACAAAGGGTCGGTCAAAGAGTCACATGTAAATGCCTCATCTGTAAATGGCCACGCAACTATCGACCGACACTGTAAACACTTTTAAATACTTAACGTCCATCAGATTTTCAAACTTACAAAAGAGTTTCCATTGTGTGTCCAGTGTGTTAAACTATGTTGGAAAAGAGTGTCCATAGACTTTTTGTCTGTTCTTCTCCATAGGATCTACGAATTGAAACAGACAATTAGCTTCACGACTGACTTACTAACTGACTACTTGACGTTTCAAAAGTGCCGTTGTATTGGTGTATTTGAAATAAAAATGGTTTGATTTGATTGATTTGATTTGACTATTTCTGTTGTTCTGTTATTTGACTGTTCTGAAGTTCTGAACTTTACTATAAATATACATATGGAAACTAAAAAAAAGTTAAACATTCAAAAAAACTTTATTTTCCAAGTTAGTTTTATACTGATCATATTAAATATAAATATTATACAATATTTATCACTATAATTTTATTTACGTTATGACTTTGTAATAGTAACCCGGACCAACATCATTTTCAGCTCAATCTACGCCTCAAACGTACAGGAGTCGTCCAGGTGTTCGCCGACAATCGTCAGTAGGTCCGTTAAACGACACGTCTCCGTTAACGGGAGGTCCGGCAGCTGGAGAGCCAGCAGTGAGCACGCCGGCGCACAGTGCGACGCTGCCCGTGTCGAGCCTCAGCACGAACCCGAGCTCGTACTACACAAACGCGTCGCCGTCCCCGCCGGCTGCGCCCTCGGGCCACCAGCACGTGTCCTGCGATGACATCCTCGCCACCCCCGCGCCCCCCTCCGCCGCGCGCACCCCATCGTGCCGCTCAGCGCCCCACTCGGCCGTCAATCTCCATCAAACGGGACGACCGGCTGCCCTCTCTTTCTCAAACGAGAAAACACAAAATGCTGCAAATGCACAGGTTCATTATACAGAAGAGAGCGAGCCTCTTTTTCTTTCCTTTTATTACGTTCTAAGCCATTTTAATTTTATTCAAATACTTTTCGTTGTTTCCCAATATTGTCGGAATATAACTTAATTCTAAATTACGTATTTACTGCTATTGAGTTAAGGTCCAAAAATAAAACTGATATTTATTTTTTATACAGGATAGCATATCACCACAGTATCAAAATGTGGGTACGGCTGCGAGCGCCGCATCTGTGGCGACTGTACTGACTAGACTAGAGGAACTAAGTCGCCGAGTGGCGGTGTTAGAGACCGGCCTCACGGCTGACGTGCGACGCATTTTGCAACTACTGCAGGCGCGTGACGTACCCACTCACCACAACGCACAGCCTGTGCAAACGCCCTCCACTGTACTGCCTAAAGCCTCACTCTCGGTACCCCAGTCGAACGAGGTAAAGTAAATTTAAGACACCTATTCTCTGCGAAGAAAACTAAACGTAAATATCGGTTAATATAGTGGCAGTAACCCACAACAATAGATAATATTTTTAGAGTTCTAAATGTGATACAATAGAAGCATTTTGTAATTCTATTTAAAAAAGTATATTCCAACTGGAATGTTGTTTTGTGTTTTTGTACACTCAAATTTATTTCATTGTGTAATTTCATATTTTGTTTATTTTTTCAATATTACATATTCTTGTATATACCAATTCAGGTACCGCTATGTTACTGCCAATCATCACATCCGAGACACGTGTAACAGACATATTGATATGGCTAAATCTGCTTTGGGTCAAAAACAATAAAAAGGTAGCAGTATAAACGGTTTCACTGTCATACCATTTTCAATTACATACTAATACGAGTATAGCCTCAATGCAGAAAGATAGCGACGTCAAACATTCCGTCTGAGACAGGAAGTGTTACATGGTAGTACTTTCCTCTGTAATATGTCACATCTTTCCTTTCGCGTTAGTAGAATCTGTCAAAACCAAATATCTTTTTATAAACTGATGATCGATGCCATCTCGGTTCGCGTTGACAGGTTGAGATCAGATGCAACTTAATAACTTGCATCTTACAATATTTTTATCGTGAACCAGTGGGAGTGGAATTGGAACGGCGAGCGAGATCGAGAACGAGGAGATCGCTACGGTCGCAGCGAGCGCACGCCCGGCGTGCAGCGCTCGGCGTCGGAGCCGCACGCGCCCCTGCCGCCGGCGCTGCCGCCGCCCCCGCACTCGCACTCCTTCTATAGGTAGTGTGAGGCGCGCGAGACGAGCGCTCCCCGCTCTCGTCCGTCGACGCGCTCGCTCGCCGAGTCGGCTTCGTGCGGGTCGCTGAGCGGCGCGGGCTCGCCGGCGCCCGCGGAGCTCGGTGAGTGGCGTCCGCTCCCGTCACGTGCGCGTTTCCACTTCTGCCGCCGCATCGCGAGCTCCCGGCACGCCGACGCCCGGAGCTTCCTCTGACGCGACCCTCACCCGACGCATGGACCAATTTTGTACTTCCGTTAATGCCTAAATAAACACGTCCTCGCGATCTTGCGAGCGGGTCACCTCGCCCGTACCGAGTCCATTTGTAATAAAATTTCAATAATGTTCGCTTTAGTAAAACTTTAAGATTGTCCAGCGAGCCGGATTCGATTAATTTAGACGAAGGGGCACGAAGCCGTATCTTCACATAATTAATTTAGTGTACGACGACACGAGTGGTAAGGAATGCAATAAGTGGTGGATATATTGGGTGCTTTAATTTTATGTAATTTACAGGCTTTTAATAGAAAAGTAAATTTTACATTGTGTATTACGTATGGTTATGTGTACAATAGCACTATCTGAGAACATTATTCCTCGATCTCTCTATTGCACGTGGTTATGTTAACGGTTCAAAGACAAAATTGATATTAGTGTAACGATTCTATTCTAGACTTCAGCTAATTCAGAACGAGGCTTATAAGACTGAGAGACTACGTAAATACCGTAAACTGTATTTCCAAAAGAGAGTACCTAAACGATAAACGCTTTCTACCCGTCCTTGCTCCTTGCCTTTACATAGTAGCTAGATAATGTGTTCCACTACTATGAACAAGATTGACTACTCCTTATGGAAGTGCGTTTATGTGATGCACTTGACACACAAATATTCTTGCCGCATTATCTTTAATGATGCATTACATAATACATAAATATTGCAGAAAACTATTTCCGATTTATTGTACCTCTTTGTTAACTAAACCATTTATGAACATAAACGTACGAGTATACATATATGGGGCATTATTCTGCAATCTGATGATTAATAATGTTCTGTCTATTTTCACACATTCATTTATATTATATAATTATTATAATTATGGCTCAAAATCCTAACTTATGTTGTAATGTTTATTCTAGTTACGGAGTAAGAGATGTCGCCAATATATATTATCATTAGTAGCAATAATCACCCACCATATGTTAAGGGGATACATTGTGATTATTAAATAAGAGGCTATAAAGTAAGTGTACTGAACACTACCGTATCAAGGTGCTTTATCACATTTTGACAACCATTCCAGGATACTGTTTCTGTATCTGATAGTATTGTCCAGATAAAACAATTTTATAAAATTGTTTCGTTGTATTTAAATAACAATTATTTAATGTCTATGTACATTAACTTATTGAGTTATTAAGAAAAAGTATCAGAATAAAAAGCTTCAAAAATTTCTAAAATCAGAGAAGTAGAAATAGATATTTGATATATATATGCCTTTGTTTTCTTTTTAGTAAGTAAGTAGTTAAACTCAACAGTTTTGGTGAAATAGTGCCAGAAGTGATTTCGATGGCCTTCAAATTCAGGCGTCCGTTCTTGACATTTCCCTTAGCCTGTTCTATGGGTCAGGTTGTTATGGAGGCACTATTCTGCAAAATAGAATAACCATCACTCAGCTAAATTCTACACTGGTTCTGTGGTGACTGGTTTATTTCTTAAATATTTTTCTCTTGCAACTAAACAGTTTAAATATCAAAGGGATTTTCGCAAAAACCACATGCGATCCCATTACTACTATCTCGTTAAATTTAAAAATATTATGTTTCAATCTTAATTTTACGCTCGCAGTAGATCATAATGTAAATATGTACTTAGACTTAGGTTTATAAATTGGTCAATTCCCAAATGTACTTGTCATCAATCTATCTAGTTTAACAAAATTACCTAATAGCTTTGCTTTAATTCACTCATATACAAAGTATTATAAAATGCCTACATCTTATGAAGCATCGTTATTTGCTTTTGTAGGTGTAGAACTTCAAATTGCCTAAATTTCGAAGTAGATAATACGCTATAACAAATATTGAGCTCGTCTAAGTGGTTCCCTAACTTTCAGTAGGTATTCATTGCATAAAGTCACATGCGATCCAAAAGAATTGAAAATTACCTATTAAAGTCACTGTAATTTTACTTATTTGTTCAAAATAAGACTGTAATTGTATCTGTTTTCATTTATTTTTATTCTATATAAGATACCACATAAAGAATACTGATTTCTAAAAAAAAACGAGTGGAAACACAGGTTCTTAACTGTTCTTCGACTTAAGCAGTTAATTTTCTATTAGGTACATATAACAAATATTATAGCCTAGAAGAACTGATTCACTACACACAAGCACATAACTATTGTAAAATACTCCAAGTGATGTTTGTAGGTATAACTAAATCTAATGAGCTCTGAACCCAAAAGTATCTTTATTAGTCATACGATATAATTTAAATTATTCAACCAAATGTATTAATTTAGGTCCTATTTTGGACTAAAACTTAAAAATTTTAAACTTAAAATTTTAAAGCTGTAGGCAGGCCAAAATGTAAATATTAAAGTTATATTAAATGCTTAATATGCAAAAATTGGGCAACAACAACGAATTTAAATCATTAAAACACCTTTTGTCAATAATAAACCGCATTTAATATAATAATAGTATAAAATATAACACAATACATACAAGTCTAAATCATACCTGGTCCAGGTATAGACATCGCACTACCAATGATTATTATTTTAAGCTAAAATCGTGCAATGAGAACTCAGAATACCTGTACTTCCTACCCCTTTAGCCGTAAACTTACGTAGGTAAGTGTAGTGCAAATGTCTCACGCTAGTTTAATTTAGTGGTTTGAAGAATAGCGCTTAAGCACAGGGTGTAATTTTGTTCATAAGACAATTAATAATAACTTACAACATCAATTCTCAGACTTAAATAATAATAAAACTATTAATAAAACAAATTGTAGATATTTACTATCTATATGCTAAGGCTAAATAAATATAAAATTTCTTAAAAGCTTCTTCTTTACCTTTGACTGGACATGTGCACCGAGAATATTTGATTTTAACGGAACAATCGTGAAATCTTTACAACTGTAAGTAGAGCCTGAAAATGTACTAAAAGCAATTACTTTATTGCTGATCATTTAATTTCTAATATTTTGCTGCTGTTATTTCTCAGTCTTTTGCTACTTAAAAAGTGCAATCAAATAGAAAAGCAAAAGTGCCTCCGAACATGGCAAATATTAAGACCATTCCTTAAGGTGATTCAGCTTAACGTTTATCAAAAACAGAAGTGATGTTATGCTTTTATTATTTCTAAGTCTGTATTCCCTACGTAATTTAAGAAATTATGACTATCAACAAAAATATAGAACATATTTAGATATTACAATTAATCCATTAAACCCATTTTCAATTATAATCTCACATAGATCATCCAAAAAGTTGCTTTGAACTGTTTTTATAACTCAGAAAAAAATACTAAACCACCAAAAATGGAGATGATTAAAGAGCAATTCTAAAACATAATCCGTGAATTAAGTCTAAAAGTTCATCTATGGAGGACGACATTGGAGCAAATGTGAAATGTACCACATAACCGTGTTTGATATGTACGTCGAATTTGTTTTAATATAATAACAAAAAGATAACGCAATTTGGAGCCATATTCTGTACTATACGTAATAAAATGTTTGTATCATAAAATAGTTTGTAGGTGTCGCAGTTTAGCAAAAAACGCCCTTCAGAATTACTTAGCTATAAGCGTTGTTTGTTAAGAGGCCACCTTGCGAAATGATGTTCGCTTAAATCATTTGAAAATTGTTGCCTTGAAATATTTTAGTCACAGAAAACTGGTTGTTTCAGCTTTGAATAAACTCACTATTATATTAAAATATTGTAATAATAAGTTAAGTATTTTATATTTTAACAACTTAAGCGCAAAGTTAACGCGTGCATTGTATTATGTAATTTTGTCTGTGATCAAAATTTTGTATTATTAAGCTGAAAAATTAAGCGCAAGTACAATTATTTTAAATTATGTACGATATTGCTTTATACATTCTGTATGCTACTACCATATACCAAAATAAAATTATATTCCTCTTCGCTTTTAATAAAATCTATTTATTATTCTAAAAAAATATGCTTTGGCATTAATCCATCATGTATAAGAAACGTGGGCGTAGCCAGATGTTGGTGATTTAAACTCTCTCCCCCGAATGTGATTACACTATTACACATTAATTTTATTAAAACATTGAGAAGCGAGTAGCTTAAGCAGTTATTACACTAATATTAATTTTGAAATTTTGCTCTATTGTGAGCAACCACGTCTCTGTACAGTCATCATTACTGGCAATACATTGGGTTCCTGAGGTACATGGGACGAGAAAATGTAACGCAGCTTCCTATCCACCACCCAGCCTAGATGAATTCCACAATTGACTTCTTTTTCAAATAGTTAGCTGGATAATCTTTCTTAGATATACTTATGTAATCGTCAAGAAGATCAAGCATAGAGCCTCCAATTATCGCTAGAGTGTGTGCGACATGGTGGCTCCACATAATTTTTATCACATCTATTTTGATTTAAGGACCTGCTCGACTACCTAGATCGCACTGAGATCACTGTGCTAAGGTCTTCCATGGTGTATATACAAACATAACCTTATATATACCAGTATATACAACATAACTATATTATTACCAAATTGTATGTTTTACCAAAAGCATCTCAATAGGCCGCCATAGTGAGTCACCATTCTGCATTGTTTGCATTCGCAATGAGTATAGTGACCACTACTCTTAGGTTCTACTCATGCCTTCTATCAGCCAATGTGGATTTACTTTGGTAGACACATTTATAAAATAGTTTTGGAGATATCAAATCTTCCTGCCTCACTCCTCGCACCAGTTTAATAATTTTCTTTTAGTGCTCCTGTAATTGTAAACACAGTAGCGTTCTTGTTCAAACACCTCAAAACATCGATGTATGTAATCGATTTGCCACCGCTGAAAAGAATGAACTAAAGCCCATGTGTCATTCGAATTAAAACCTTTTTCATAGTCATAAACACCAAGTCCACACTTGGTGTTTAGAAGATTGTTGTTGCCATTGAAACTTTTTTTACAGACTTAATGATTTCCAGCCTCAAGATGATTAATAATGACTGTCAAAAATAGATTATAGATATAACGCAATTAAGTAAATGGGACTAAAACATTAAACAGAACATTATCGCTCTAAACCTGGCTATGCCCGCGATTATATGTAACCTTTATAACCATATGCTTCATTAGATAAGTAACTAGGTATTTTAATTTAGCAAATATATATTGTGTTATGAATTGATTTACCTAACTGTAGAAATGGTACATATCTACTCGAAAACATCGACAATAATATTTCCCTGTCTGCGTAATAATAAATACATTTGTATTTATCTCCCATATTTACATAAATGATTGTGAACTGTATCAAATAACTAAATAAATAAATTGCTAGCGTTACAGAATGTATGAGGAAATACGTAGTATGTTTACGTGTAAACTAACTCCTAAATTTTGAAAAAATATCGTTGATTAATCTCACTAATATCATAAAATGTAAAATTTTGTTATAAACGCATTCCGATATTTACAAAACGTTTTATAAAGCATGTTGCGTGTTTACCATATCGTAACAAGTACATGAGCTACATACAAATAGATACTATGCATTTGTCGAAGCTTTGTTGAAAAGTGTGTGAACTTATTAAAATTGTTAGGTACGACTAACAAACTTATATAATAGCTAATAAGATATAGCCTATTATTATATCGGTCATTGATGCTTAAAATAATATGAGCATCCGAAAGTAACTTATGAATTTGTTAACATTCCACTACTCCATTGCAAAATTAAAGGATCGTGTAAACAAAAAATATTGTATAAAGGTAGGGTTTTTGTTGACCCGACGCTTGACGGTCCATTTAAAGTTAATTTACGATTTTGTAGTTAAAAAATAATTATTCTCAAAATTCTGTATCTTTAATGACTGTGCCATAAGACAAAATTCTATTATTTATATGAAACTAGTATATTTCAGATTTCAGTTTTAAGGTAAAGTAAACTTTATGACTAATCATAAAGTTAACTTTACCTACAAAACTACTCCTGTACAATAGGTACTTATCTAAATAAGTACCTATTGTACAGGAGTAGTTTGAAATAAATTCAAAGCCTCAAAAGTGAACATAATCGATTGAACATTTTAATCGTTTCTGTCTTCTAGACTGGTAATATTAAATCAAAAAAAAAAAACAAGGAATTCCTTGAAATATCACGTGGTATGTGAGAATGTAATTGGGAAGTAAAGCATATTGGAGACAAAAGTAACAGAAAGCAAACGGAAAATATATTCTACACTCTCTTTTCCTGATTCTTTTGGAAACATAGCAATTCTGCCTCATTAACATCCAAAAAGAGATTTTGGTAGGCATTTACATATAGTTAAAGTCATGGAAGATTGAGTCAGTGGCACAACTTCAAATTAACTACATCAAAATTGCTAAGCGAATGAGATTGGTAACATCAAGTATTGCTAAAGAACTACCACATTAGATACATACCCCTATATTTATATTACATTGAAGTTCAAAATTACACTCGGTTACGAATATTGATAAAATTTGTTGTTTATTTACTTGTCTGGTGGTCAAATAAGTCATAAACTTTCAAATGACTTTAGTATAAATAATTAGAATTTTGTCTAGACTACATTAAATTTTTAAACTTAGACTTCTCAGAACATATAGATATCTGCCTAACATAGCTTGCTTTCAAAATCCTCTCCTCTCTAATAACAATTAAGAACATTTTCGTTGTAGTAACGATATATTAATTTACTTTACACCTACGTTATTCTAAGCACTGACTGGAACGACATTATGACAGTTAATTTATAAGCCACAAATTTTTGCTTTAGGTATACTTTTTATACAAATTATTGAACGTTTGTTCATTATTGTTAAAATATTATGCATAAACTGTACATGTTAAATTCTAACATGTGCATACTTAGAGCATTATAAACAGAGCACATTAGTCACATAGTTATTCAAAACATTGCATTGAACAGCGCAAAATTCTCGTGTAATAAGTTCAGTGAAATAAAATATCACGCACATGCGAAATGTAGTTTTATTTTTTGAACTGGAACATTTTGATTTCTACAGGTTCCAACTTTTATAAATGAAAATAGTAAATGTAAGTATTTGGTTCATTCGATACATAAATACGGGACTAAAATAGTATCCTTATGTATAGTAGTCCCCATTTTTGTATCTGATCATGACTATATATAAATCTGTTCCGTTGCTGACTGACTGACAGACAACACAAAGCCGAAACTACTTGGCAAGCTGAAATTTGACATGTGTGTTCCTTGGGGAGCGCAGGCGAGAACTAAGACTTTTTGGTTTATATATAATATAGAAGTTTTGGCAAACAGGAATTTATTACCTATCTCACAATTTGGCTCTAGGCGAGGAAGAAGCACGTTGGACAGCATTGCTATATTCACCGCCGACATACGCTTAGCTTTCTTAGGAAAATAAATCCGTTCGTAAAAATCTGCCGACGATAATGTACCTATAGAAATTTTAATTAAAAAACTGCTAAAGCCTAAAGCCCCTTTTAAAATAATTAAGTACTTTCATCAAAAACATTCTGTGAGTGATTTATAAAACTTGATTCTTCAGATAAGTTTAGAAGATTAGTAAAGCTGCTCCGTTATATCTGAGACGCAATTTTTTATGAGATTACATGTTCTCAATGAACTTGTTTTTTTTTTGTACGTGTGGAAATCCCCTCGGACCGTCACCCCGCCTTAAATTTCCCACAGAAACTTATTTTTTTACTGGAGAATGCTATGGTCTTTTAAAAGCGGTAGAATATATACGCATCTTGAAATTAAACCGGTCTGTTATATTCAGCGATTCCTTAAACTCTTTACAGTCACTTGAGAAGTATTCTTTCAAATCCTTTTTACATCCTGTAGTTGCCGACATTAAAACTGAATTATTTCACATATTGTGTGGGTGTGTGCAGTGTGAGGCAGTGCACGACGGTGACATCTATCCGTATAGAAATCTTCCATGCGACCTATTCGCTCTTCCCCGAATCTGTATTCAAGATGATTGGTCTATACCAATCATCTTGAATACAGATAATAATTTTGTAATATGTCAAACCGCTGTCCAGGTCCTATGATCTGGACAGAGAGCGGTCTGTTGAAAGGAACATTTCATTTTAAAATCTCCTACTTTACAATTTAAACCATGGTTTAAAAAAATAAATAAAAATAAATAAATATTTTTGGACATCTGACACACAACATCATCTAGTCCCAAGCTAAGCAGAGCTTGTGTTATGTACTAGACAACTGATATAAATACATAAACATACTTTTTTTTTTGTAAATACATACACATTATACATAGAAAACACCAATTTAATCAATTTAAATTATCTAAAGTTGCTACAACAAATACAATTAGAATGATAATATAATGATATTATAATTATAATGGGCCGGGTGCTGGTATGGGATATGCAATCTGTTCAGATACGCTGGCCCCTTCCCATCTACTTGTAAAGCGACTTAAAAAGCTAAAGCAGGCAAATACAGGGGTCTAGGCTCCGAATATATATATATACCCATTCGGAGTCGAGACCCTTGGTCGGTGGGTCTTAGCGCTATAAGGCTTTCTAAGGAAATAGCAAAAAGGTTATTCGACATCACAGGAGACCGAAGACCTGGCAGCTAACTCGGACAAAGAATTAGTCTAGCTATTCAAAGGGTGAACGCTGCCAGTATCTTCGGAACCTTGCCTAAAGGGACTGTTAATGATATATTTTAGTTACTATATTATGTTTTTTAAGGTTTTAGTTTTAGGTTCATTGTTCAAATTCATTTACTAGGTAATACTTCTTTTAAAATTTAATTGAATTTAGAGTAAATTGAGTTCTCATTCAATTTAGTAGATTTAGTAAATGGTTGGAAAGAAATTTACCAATAAAGTGAATACTTAGTTAATTACTTAGTATTAGAATGAGGTTAAATCATACTTGTACTCCAGCACATTTGGTAAGAATAAAAATCATTGAAAACTCTCAGTGTCAATGTGGTTCTGAGGTCGGGGATATTAACCATATTCTTTTACTGCTCTTTGTATGATCGATTTTCATTTGATTACAGTCTGGCTTCTATTGGTGTGCCATTCCTTTTAAATGTAGAATCCCTTCCGTATAATTCTATTCTAATAAACGTATTTATCAAATTACAGGAACATATAGGTATAAAAATCGGAGCGCTATCCTTATTCTATCCTATATGAAGTTTATATTAGTAAATATGTAATATAACGTATAGGTAATATTGAAATCAGCCTCCTATAGCTAAATGAAACTTTCCTATTCCAAATTCCGTATTCCTGGTAATATAGATTATGCGCTCAATTCGCATTCTTGACCTTCACTGACGAGTGGTTATTATAGAGTTTCCTTACTTTTACTTGAAAGTGGCACATGCGCTACCGCGCTTTGCCAAAGCAAGAAAAAAAAGAAACAAACCATAAAACACAGTAACTTTAAACAGTAGGTACACTGCATCTGTAATATGGATGGCAAAGAAACCATAAACTACCGGCACGCTATGATGGCCGTTTCGATGTTTGTGCACTCATGAAGTTCCATATTAATTAGTAACTAGCTTTCGCCCGCGGCTCCGTCCGCGTATATGTCGGTTATTGCGGTAAAAAGTAACCTATGTCCCAAGTTCAGTTCTATCTTAATACCAAATTTCATCAAAATCGGTTCAGTGGTTTAGTTGGAAAGCGTAACAGACAGACAGATTTACTTTCGCATTTATAATATCTTTATATATATAATTCTTGTGTGAGTGTGTATGTCACTGAACTTCTCTCAAACGACTGGACCGATTTTGATGAAATTTTTTGTGTGTGTTCAAGGGGATCTGGGAATGGTTTAGATTCGCAATTGGACCCGGTAGGTGGCGCTGCGATCAAGTTCTGGAATTTTAAAGTTGGGCGGTACGAAGTTCGCTGGGTCAACTAGTTAAATATATAATATTAGTAGGGATTACATCTTTATATATGTATATAATTCTTGTGTGAGTGTGTATGTCACTGAACTTCTCTCAAACGACTGGACCGATTTTGATAAAAAAAATTGTGTGTGTTCAAGGGGATCTGGGAATAGTTTAGATTCGCAATTGGACCCGGTAGGTGGCGCTGCGATCAAGTTCTGGAATTTTAAAGTTGGGCGGTACGAAGTTCGCTGGGTCAACTAGTTAAATATATAATATTAGTAGGGATTACATTTGAATACATAAAAAACATGAAATTTAATACGATCGTCGATCATGAAATTAAGGGATATACTGCAAGACAAAATACAGAACAAATTTTTTCCCATTTACCTACCACAACAAAAATGGTAAAAATATTAGAAGAAGCTTGTGAACATGTGACTAAAGGACACGGAAAAGGTTGTGAATAGAACTGTTAAATTAATATGGGAAGGTTATGAATTAGATGTGAACATAGATAATGTTTTAGAAAACGAACTTGTAAATAATGTAGGTGATAATAGCAGTGACGACAGTGAAAATAGCAGTATGAACGAATATGATTAAATATAGCCTTGTATGGCACCTCTTTTGGTCTCTATTTGTATTTAATTTGTTTCTTGTGTGCTCATATTTATATTCATTTTCATTGCAATATTCAGATCGTTCGAATATATTAAGTAAGCATTTATATTTTAGTTTTATTAAACCTTTTTAATCAGGTACTACTTACAGCAGGGTCGGATTTACCATATAAGCTGAAAAAGCTGAAGCTTGGGGCAGCAAAATTTGAGGGGCGGCAGATTGGCAAAAAAAAAAATATGGTACACAAAAAGGAAGGAAGGTTGCGGACACCTGTTTTCTTTTAAAAGACCACTCTAGAATTAGGAATATAAATTCTGTGTCACGGGGGGCTTTACAAACATACATAAAACGAATACAGCGGACACTCACACTCAGGGCAACTATTTGTGAATCACATAAAGTGTTTTTCCACGAAGGATTAGAACTCACGACACTTGGAACAGTAGAAAGCAGCGTGGAGAGCACTTAAAACACTTTTTTTTGGACGTGTGGAAACCCCCTCAGGCCGTCACCCTACCGGGGCTTGCGGCGGGGCGGTATGTCGCAATCGTACCGACTAAAACCACACGGTGTGCCACTCTGCGCCTGAAATACGAGGGTTCCAGGGAACCTGTTATTACGCCATCTGAACCCCTCTTAGTGCCTCCTCTACGGCACACGCGGACGTCGCCTCCTCGCGGCCTGCCACTGAAGCGGATGAAGGCCGGGGCGGTGTTCTTGTACCTGATCCGTCGAACAGGCGCCACTAACTCGATTTCCTGACGGGCGGAATATCACCCTCGCTTTCACTACCACATAAAGAACTATTTTAGCGTGTGGAAATCTCCCGCCGGAGTTTTCTAAGCGGAGCGGCGGCGTGTCAGACTCGAACCGACTAAAAACCACACGGCCCCACGCAAATGGCCAACTAATGCGGATGGATTGGAAAACCGTTTAGCCGTTCACCCACGGCCACACTTAAGGCGGCATGAGGTGCAGATGTGCGCGCGAACCGGGTGGCGGACCTTCTCCGCCGCCTCCTTCTGCGAGATGACGTCTTCGCAGAAGGTCGCGACCGCGGTAAAACAGCTTAATTATCCTTCCATCGCTTAACAGATCTCCTCCGACGATACGGGGCAGACTGCCAGCGTGTGATGAGCCGACCCCTGACTGCAGTCGCACTGATGACAGGCGTGACTTAATTCACATCGATCAAAGTTATCGAACTACAAGAACTTTTATAACATGTTTACTTGTTGCTACGGAACCCTTCATGGGGTGAGTCCGACTCACACTTGGCCACCCCTTTTAATAACATAGCGGATCAAAGAATTCAACTGTTTTCAATATTTAAATATTTTTATTATTATGTTAATTATTATAATAAGATTGTAAAAACACTATGATCTAAATGGTATTTTTGGTCTTATCTATTTACTCGTATCACTCCACCCAACAATTATTTAATACCTCACTCTTACTCTCAAAACCCATATTGACACTCCGAGAGTGTACATTCCTGTCGGATCCGGGAGTAAATTATCCTCTCAAGGAGCTTCATGGTGTGAGAAATCACCGTTATACCGCGGTAGTTGCCACACTCCTAAAAATCACGTACCTTCATTTTGAATGTGAGGTGGCACCCCATCCACTCCGACAGCTTTACGACTCGTCATGCAGCGAAGAGCAGCCTGGACTTCTGCAGGCGTTATCGGTGGTTTGGAGGGAGATCCGGTCTCTGCACCACTTTATGCAGCTTGTTAAACAGCTCGTGTAAGTAAGAGCGCCATCTTTCCTTCACCGCAAGCTCTTCGTGTAACAGGTTGCCCTCAGGATCTTTGACACAGCGAAACTTGGAAATATCCTGTGCCGCTTTGATCCTGAAACGCGTCAACTTATAAATGAGTTTTTGCCCCTCAGATGATTCCAACTTATCTATACCGGTTGTAAGTGGTCACGTCTGGCTCTGGCTACAGCTCTCTTCGTGGCACGCTTTGTAGCTCTGTACGCATTGTGGTCTTCGGGAGATCTGGATGCTTAGCACTTTTTAAAGAGGGTTTTCTTGACCTTAGTCTCCCTCTGGACTGTGTCGTTCCACCACCAAGTATCCTTGTCATATTTGCGTCCGTCCTTAGACACGCCCAGCACCGCTGTCGCCGAATCAAGAATAGCTGCCTGAATCTTGTCCCAACTGTCTTAAACCAATTTTCTCTCAGCTCCAGCGCACTTGTCACTGAAGGTCAAGGCGAACTTTTGAGACGTGACTTCATCAAGCCGCCACCACCTGTTCCGGCGCTGGCAGCGCTCTACATTTTTGTCTTTGGGCTTCACACAGAGGTCCAAGACAAGGATACGGTGTTGTGCAGTGAGACTCTCTCCGGGTATGTACTTTGCAGTTGGCCACTTTGCTAATAGTGTGTCTTCTCGTGAGCAGGAAATCGATCTGAGTAGCGTGCCTCCCACTTTTTTAGGTGATAAGGTGTTCCGGTTTCTTTTCGCAGAACGTCCCCAAGGCAAGATCGGTAGCCCCACATGTTCGTAAAATGTCTTCACCAGGTGCTCCTGTATATATCAGTTGGTAGCCATTCCCAATGAACCGGGATCTACCGCCCTTCCACTGAGTCTCCTGCAGGAACGCTACGGCTACCCTCCGCCTGGAGAGTACATTGGCTAACTCCCTCGCACGACCGGTTAAGGTGCCAATGTTCCAGGTGGCAAAGCGGAGCATGCGTGTTACAGGTGTTAGGCGTAACTTCTTTAACCGAGCCCGCTCTAGACCCGGTAGCCCTCTTCCACTTGCCACAGGAGTCGGGCGAAGCTCCTGCGCGCCTTTTTATTTTATTTTAAACTTAATGCACATGTAACACAAAGGCGGACTTAATGCCATGTGGCATTCTCTGCCAGTCAATCTTCAGGTGATGTAGGAACATGATGTGGTAGGTAAAACTTGACAAGGTAGTTGTAAACGTAAGTATCATCTTTATTGTAAACTATTATAATTTATTCAACTTTAATAGTTGTAAGTAATATACACAAATTTACAGCTAAATATTAGGGTTTTTATCAATGGATGAAGATACCAGACAGGTATATAAACATACGTATATATACATACACACATAAATCCACATATACACACGCATACATAGACACACATATATAAATAAATGTAATTATATATATTATGTACATAAATACTCAGTCGGGTATTATCGTTGTGACCGTTCTGCCAATTCTTCCGAAGTAAATCACGTACTTTCATTTTGAATGTGAGGCGGTTTGTGGACAACCTGATTTTGGTAGGTAGCGCATTCTGACTGCACGAAGAAGGAATAATTGATGTAATTAGAGGTTTAAGGGGGGTAAAGGAGAAGCGCATATTGTTCCTTGACCGAAGGTTTCGGTCATGGTTTGAGCATAAGAGACGAAAGTGAGGTACGAGGTACTCAGGTAACAATGGGGAGTAGAGGAAAGAAAAAAGAGAAGTGAGTGCACGCAAACTGCGGCGCTGTCGAATTGGGAGCCATTGCAGCTGGGAACGTAAAGCAGACACATGGTCATGTTTGCGAATTGAAACGAAAACGAATTGAATACAGTTATTGAGAAGGAGTTTATTAAGGAGGTCGGCAGGTCAAAATAACACACATCACAATAATCTATCAGGTTAATTATTAGGGACTGCATAAGCGTAGCCTTGGTTTTAGCGGGAAGAACGTTTTAAAGACGGCATGAAGGCATAAAGCGCGAAGACACGAAGTAACTTACTGGCTTACATGTGTCACTTGTGCCCGCCAATCCAGTGTAGAGTCCATATATAGCCCCAAGTTTTTTACTACTGCACTAAGAGGTATCTTCTGGTTGTTGTAGACAACTGGAGGAATGACTGCCATATCCGACCTACTTAGAATTTATTTGCTGACCACGACGATCACTTGACATTTGGTAGGATTAACAGATAATCTAAACCTCGTTGACCAATGCCTTATAGATTCCAAGTCTCTGTTCATTTGATCAATGGCATATGAGATATCATATGCCATTGAGCAAATGAACAGATCATATCATATATGAGATATCATATGCCATTGAGCGTCAATTATGATATTTTTTTTACTTCCGCCCTACCTGTAACCAATGCTGCCCTACCTCAAATTCGACTCTAGCTACGGCCCTGCAGTAATGTCGTACTTTATTGACGGGTAGGGAAGTGGCTTGTGAATAGCTAAATACAGCAAACTATAAAACAGTTCTTGAAATACGATAAATCGATTAAACGATTAAAATAATCTATCATATTATTATGATCAAAATAATTTAACTTCATAAGTAAGTATTGTTTCTGTAAATTTAATAAAATAAAAAGGAAATTAGGGTTGGGTTTCGAAATACGTCACCTGAATCTGAGGGTTTTGGTGGTGTAGGGGGCTTAAGGGAGTTAGTCTTAATCCCCCCCAAGTAATTTTGGCTGCCGGAGTTGCGTCTATATATTTTTAAAAAAAATTCAAAAATTCTTAAATACAATTGCAATTATGCAAAACGGAACGTATTTTTATGCTTTAGTACAGTTTTTAAAATGTAATTTTTAGTTTTTATATGAAAAACGTGAAACGAAACGCAACATTTTGACACTAATTGACAGCAAATTTCAAATTTATGTGTCATTCCTTTGCTTTCGACTTTAAGTGAATGTGTTCTTCCGTATCGATTTGTGTTTTTTCTACGACTTGGCTACGTTCTTGGATTCTGTTTGGATTGCTTTACTGTAATTAATTAATCAAGGTAATTATATTTTATATATTATGTGCTAAAGGAAATGTATAAGAACAGGATATAATTATTAGGTAATTAATAGCAATGTATTACTCCGAATTGGCACAATCCGACTTCATTGGGTTAGGTTAGATGGGTAAGGCGGGAGCGTAGCGCAGCGAAGCTGCCGCCTTACCCATCGTGGTTATTTTTTTTTAAACCACCCAGAAATAGGAGCCCCGCGTAGCGGGGCTCCGTCGACTATAATGCGTAAAGCAATAAAACATGTATATAAATTGGTATAAATAATGTTTGTACAAATTTCTGTTTTTGATTTTTTCAAAGGGAATCAAGTATTTTCGGCGGGTAAAAATGGTGAGGCAGGGTTCAGAGGGTTCAGACCCCTCCCCCCTCCCCCCAAAACTCACAACCCCTTAAAATGGCGACGTATTTCGAAATTTTTACCATTTCTGTTTTTAATTTTTTCTAAGGGAACCAAGTATTTCCGGCAGCTAAAAATGGTGAGGGGGGGTTCCGACACCTCCCCCCTCTCCCCCCCAACCACTCACAACCCCAGAATCAGGTGACGTATTTCGAAACTTTAACCGGAAATTAAAATAGTATGACTTCAAGATTGATTATTTGCAAAGAATTAAGTCGAAATTTTGGAATTTATATTCAAACTTAGAATAAAGAACAATAACTCTGTGCATTAATTAATTTATTTCTGGATCACTGACTCAAAATTTAACTATGCACGGGTTAGTAAAATTTAACTTTGAAACGCGTTAATAATGTTTAAACCCAGAGTTATGAGAAAATACATTTGAAAAATCACATAATACTTACTAAACCGACCTTCAAGTGACTGTGTTAGGAAGTTTTCTTTGTTCTGGGCCAATTATATATCATATTAGTGCACATTTTATTTATTTACCATTCTAACTTAAAGAATATTATATCAATTAATTTTGATTTCAAATCGAATCGGTGAAGTGTGAGGACGTCACTAATTTCGTAATTTGTTGAACTGTCAAAAAGATAATAAAGGAATTGACAGAGTAGAGTCAGTTTAGTGCAGTGTTTCCACTTTTAGGAATTTTTCCCTTTTTTAGGGACAAATAGCTGGTATTTTGGATGGTTAAAGACAATTTAAAAAATACAGGGATTTAGGGAATTTCGGGTAAACTTAAAGCCTATACTGGTAGCCCTGTAGTAAAGTAAATGATAAACTATACCACAGCTTTTTTCTTAGGGATTCCCCAGGATCTTAATAAATGCTATTCGTCAATTTTTTTGATGTGAAACATCTATAGCCGCACGTAAAACAGATTTCTGGCCTGGCGACGCGTCGCCATGGCACGCTATACGATGGTATATATATTCAGTCTATATGCAGTAGTGTGTACGGGTTGGGTTTCGAAATACGTCACCTGAATCTGAGGGTTTTGGTGGTGTAGGGGGCTTAAGGGAGTTAGTCTTAATCCCCCCCAAGTAATTTTGGCTGCCGGAGTTGCGTCTAAATATTTTAAAAAAAAAATTCAAAAATTCTTAAATACAATTGCAATTATGCAAAACGGAACGTATTTTTATGCTTTAGTACAGTTTTTAAAATGTAATTTTTAGTTTTTATATGAAAAACGTGAAACGAAACGCAACATTTTGACACTAATTGACAGCAAATTTCAAATTTATGTGTCATTCCTTTGCTTTCGAGTTTAAGTGAATGTGTTCTTCCGTATCGATTTGTGTTTTTTCTACGACTTGGCTACGTTCTTGGATTCTGTTTGGATTGCTTTACTGTAATTAATTAATCAAGGTAATTATATTGGCACAATCCGACTTCATTGGGTTAGGTTAGATGGGTAAGGCGGCCGTGCCGCCTTACCCATCGTGGTTATTTTTTTTTAAATCACCCAGAAATAGGAGCCCCGCGTAGCGGGGCTCCGTCGACTATAATGCATAAAGCAATAAAACATGCATATAAAGTGGTATAAATAATGTTTGTACAAATTTCTGTTTTTGATTTTTCCAAAGGGAATCAAGTATTTTCGGCGGGTAAAAATGGTGATGCAGGGTTCAGAGGGTTCAGACCCCTCCCCCATCCCCCCAAAAACTCACAACCCCTTAAAATGGCGACGTATTTCGAAATTTTTACCATTTCTGTTTTTAATTTTTTCTAAGGGAACCAAGTATTTCCGGCAGGTAAAAATGGTGAGGGGGGGTTCCGACACCTCCCCCCCCTGCCCCCCAACCACTCACAACCCCAGAATCAGGTGACGTATTTCGAAACTTTAACCGTGTGTACTGTACTATTTTAATAATTAGTAATATTTTATTTTACCATTATGACATATTTAGTTCCTATTACAATATGTTCTTTTCTGCATATTACTATTACAAAATAATGGCGATGTTTCACATCTGCCAGGCGTCCCGTGACGGCTCACATTTTTTTCATTTAACTATTTTCGTTGATGTCACAAGAACTTGGTCGTATTGTAATGTGTAGGTTCTTGATTTGATATGTTTGACGTTATTTCTGTATTGCGAAGTAGTAGTGGCACTAGAGGCATCAATTATTCAATTTCAAGTTATTACGCTATTATATATTTTGATTTATATATATATATATATATATATATATATATATATATATATATATATATATATATATATTTGTGTGTGCATTTTGTTATTATATATACCTACATTAAATAATATCCTAAAGTTTAATTTCTGTATTGTATTTAGGTTCCCTAAATAAAGGATTTATGAAAGTAGTTCAGGGAATATTAGGGATAAATTCAAAAGAAACTAGGGAAAAATGAAAAACGAAAGTGGAAACACTGGTATTGTGGTTACTACAATGACACGAGTATTGAGTACATATCACTTCCTTATAATTATTTATTGAATGGAAATATTCACCAATCCTAACGCTATAGTTTGAACTCTGAAGAAAGATGACATCTCAAGTGTTAAAATGTCACAAATGCCGTCAAATATTGCTTGAAGAGAAGTGTGTTGTTAATACTTCGATGACATGTGATCCTAGGGCTTGTGACAGCTATGACATCAACAAGTTTATTTACATCAATGAAGAACTTGCACCCACGTGGTTAAAAGAGAAAGTTGAACAAGAACAATGGACTAAAGGCAAATTGTATTGTGAAAAGTGTAAGAGCAGAATTGGATCATTCGACTATATATCCGGTCGTAAATGTGCATGTAGAGCATCAGTTTTACCACCGATACATTTAGCATCAAGTCATGTCGATAGGCCAATAATATTAGGTAGCATTTAAATTGTAACTTTGTAGGTTAGTGAAAACACTTTGTTTATGATCTTTTATTTATTAAAATAAATACACTTATTCAACCAACATAGTATTGTCTGCCATTTTATTTACTTCCTCATCTCTACATTTTGCTGCATGTAGTTCCCTTCGTATCTAAAAAACAAATTCTTCTGTTATAACAATCTGACATTATTTCATAAATATAAATACTCTTATAAATGAAATCATCATCTTCCTAGCCTATATTCCCAAGTTCATTCAGGGTCAGCTACTAGCTCAACCTGTACCTAATTATCAATTTTTTCACAGTAGCGACTGACATCGGACCTCTGCAACCCTAAGGGAGAACTGAAATTCTATCTTTGAACTAGTTGTCAGGTATTTGAGGGCACTGACTTCCATATAACGATTGCCAGAAATGTTCATGATATCCAAGACTGACGGCTTAACATGCACTTCGGGCACGTGCGTGTATAACCGCCAAACTTCTAGACTACAAATTAAGAATTTCATGTAAGAAAAACTCAACAACACTTTTTGGTCCAACCCGGGATTTGAACCTGAGATCTGTTGATTAGCAGTTGCATACGCTAACCGCTAGACCACGGCCATCATTATGAATGAAATATTTCAATAAAAACTAAAGAAATACTGTAAATAGCTCAATTTTAAAGCAATTTTTTTTTTAAATCTTATTTACACAAAAGTTTTACCTCTGGTGTGAGCGTATAGTGTGACTGCTTCCTTAACAACTCACATAATGCATCCCTTTGTTCTGTAGAAATGTCAGCTTTGTAACGTTGCACAAATGTCAAGAATGACTGATGCCACAACACTGGTAAAGTTCGTGGATCATTTTGAAATCTAAAGAATTATAAATACATATCATATCTGTTTCTAAATTGTTACAATTTTAACAAAGCAACCATTGGCATCTAAGAGACGATACTGTTAAAAAACAATAGCATTCAATATGTCCATAAGTGATAACATTTAAATTGCCACAGCTACTGTAAATATTTAGACAAACAATATCATTAGAAAGCCATTTTAGGAACAGCACACATAGTAAATATTATACATATTACCTTATAAAGTGAAACACCACTGCATCCACAACTCTATAAGGTAAAGCATACTTTTTATCGAAAAGTATTCTTAAAAATAAAGAATTTGCGCCTGTATAGTCCATTTCTGCAATTTTTAACATTGCTGCACTTGAATGTAGTACAGGCACTGAGTTACGGGCTAACACAGATCCAACTATTATTGCTTCCCGCAAAGTGCAATCTCCAGCCTAAAAACAATTTTAATGGTTTAATAATTATTTTTTTTTTTTCTGGAAATACCTTACCATTATAGTAAGATATTGCTATTACGATCTAGTCTACGGACTAATGAGTAATTTTACTTTGACTTAAATTAATAAAACAAAACTATAATAAGATTGTGTCCATTTATTGTCTCTAATTAATTGAAGGCACTCTGTTCTTGTGTTCCTTTAATACACTGCACTAATGGTAGTATTTTGTTCACTTTGCACTTTCACTTAACTAACTCAAAGGGTTTTATCCTTTTGAGTCTTCTTTTAATATTCGTATTGTCAAGGAGCTGGATAGCCTCAACATTGGTTTAATAATTATAATAAAATTAAATAATTACTAAAATAAATATTGCATATTTTTATTTTACTTATAATACAAATGCTCATTGCTAGTCAATGGATAATATGTAGTAATAACATGTTAAAATACCTCAAGCAAAGGTAATAAGATACCCTTCATAAAAGCACCAGGCTTGAAAAGTGCTTTCCTCAGTGCCTGGTATAGGTGGAAATTCAAGCGTTTATACTCTCCAATATCATCTCTGACACGGGGGAGTAACACTAAATTATAAAAGCGTTGTGCCATTTTTTCCTTTGCAGAAGAAAATATTCGGGTTGCCTGTGAAAATAATGAAATTTTGTGAATCAGTAAAGACAGCACCATTAGTTATTTCAATCAGTCAGATATTTATAAATGGAGGGCTACCTGATACATAGCAGCTGAAGACCATGTGGCAGGTTCTGTGATATACAAGATTTGTTCCCAATTTTGTAAATGTGGCACCATTTTGAATGCTTTAGGTAGTTTACCTGATCTGTACTTTTTTAACACTTCTCTGACACCTTCATACATTCCTTTTATCCTGTAATAGATACAATATTATTCAGTAATAACAGTCAAACTTAGCAAATTTATTAATAACAAACTGAGTTGTTAAAGTCCCACCTTGGATCAATATTCTGTAATTTTATTGTGTCTACATCTGAGCACTGTGTTAGTACTTCAGTACGCGAATCCGTAAATCCATCATGGAGAACATCAGCTAATGTCAGTGTCTTCTGTGGTTTTGATGACATGAAATTTTCTAAAAATTTCTCATCATCTTCATCTACTTCAATATTTTCACAAAAATTATCTGCCTCCAAATCATCATCTGAAGCCGCTTCTTCACCGTCGTCAGAATCAGCATCTACAAAAAATAAACTTACATTTACCATGTTCATATTAAGGTATTTGTATGACATCTATAAAATTGGGAGTGTCTGTATCTGTGTAATATCAAATTTACAGTTTTTTACTAAATGCTTATCAAAGTACATATGGTACTGACATCAAAACGGGACTCAGCTAGTTAATAATAAAATAAAGCAAGCTTAGTAACATAGACATACATATTGTATATTAATGGTGTAGTTGTGAATTCTATACATATTATGACCCAAAGCCCTTACTTCAGGCCATTATTAAGAATTTCTTGTAAGAGTAAAGATGTAAAACATCACCAAATTTCCTTGTTTTACACCTTTGGCTCCAAGAGCTCCTTAAGCTCTTGGTCTCAGTTGTCATGAACATCTATGACTGACTGACTGACTATCATTACTGGGAAATTGGTATATTCAATTACAATGACAAATAGTTCAACTTTCGAATTCAGTTTGCCGTCAGAGTTGTGGAGATCTGATGCCCGTCGCTCCATAGAAAACTGATATTCAGGTAAAATCAATAAACTAGTAGTATCCCAGTTAACCTTGGCAGTAATAAAGATTATGATTATTTTGATGCAGTTTTAGAATTAAAAAATATCATTATTCTAGAAATTTTAAGATAAGCTGATCTGATTTCCCACATTAACATTTTTGCAGTGAATAGAATATAAAACGATTAAGTATAATATCCTGAGCCTATTCCTCCTCCTTGCGTCGTTCTCCTCAGTTCTGAGGGTCGTGACCCCCACTTGTTAAAGTTTTGTGAATGGCGGTTCGCCATTTGTGTCGGTTCCGGGCAGCATGCAGAGCAGCATGGATCGTACATCCGAGAAAGGAGCCAACTTGGTCTGTCCAGCGCAATGGTTACTTCCTGAGCCTATTACGTAAGTTTAAAAATTTACCTTTAAGTTTTGGATGGAATACCACATGTTTTGCATGAGATGGGCCTCCTTTCTTATCGCCTAATATATCTTGCTGAAATTCTGCTTCTTTAAGAATTTTTTTGGCTAAACCAGAATGAATAAACTGAAAAATAAATGCGTAATCAGTGATCTACCATTTAAAAATGTGACATCAATTAGCTTAATAAGCTAAGCTTAATTGTTACTTAAAAAATTAAGTTAACACAAGGTAAAGTATTTACATAGAACCGCATCCATTATAAAGGTTATATATAATCTTGTTACAGAATCCTGGTTAATTTAAAGAATTAACACCGGTTAATTTTCTATTTGTCTGTTCAAATGATTACTGTAAAGCTTTCAGATTAATAAATGACTTGAATTTTATGAAATTTTAAACTTTATATTTGATAACACATTGTTTGGAAAGGTGAGATGTAAATGATTGATTGCAAAGCTCTAAGGTGGTCAACGATTATTAATAACCAATATCACTTTACCTCATCATCATCTTCGTGCCTGTTTCTCTCTTTAATGCGGTTCTTAATCTTTACAGAGTTGACTGCCTCTATTTGATCAGCTAAGGCTGGGTTTCTTCCTACTTGCGAAGGCTTCAATTTCTTTACTTTTCCCATCGTAAGTCAACTACAAAACATAAACTCCTCAAAAGCAGTATTTTTGAAACCACAATATCAAAATTAATTATCACATGTGTGTGATCACAATTCCGAAATTGTCAAATTTGTCAGGTCTCACTCAACTCAACTTCAAGTACTTCAACCTCAACTGATTAATGTTACCATACCCAAAAAATTAAAAACAGCTGTTCTCCAGTGCAACAAGAGGAGAAAACACTATACAACCGGAACTGTCCCGGCGCACAATATCGGAGATATATAAAAAACAAAAATATATCTGGATAGATCTCAATTTGCTCCGTTCATCTGTGCTATTCCGGTAATTTGATCCCATCCCAGAGTCTGCAAAAAAAATTGCTAAACATACGCTATCAAAATCTGCGTATAATTCAGGAACAAAGGCGTCTACGGTGTTGATTCTTCGACTAATAATTTGCTCCGTTGCTAATCTAATTAGCTCCGTATGAAAAACAACGAAATTTTCATTATTTTCCATGAAATACTTAAAAAAAGAAACTTACGACGTACAGTACTGCGCATGTGCGCAGATCATTCGGCTCGCGTCTACAATCGGCCTGCGCGAGTAAATCAGTTTCAAAAGTCTTACACCGCTTACGCGCACTAAGAAATAATGGAGAGTAATAAAAGCTGATAGAAAGTAATCAAAGCTTATCTTGTTCATGGTATACCTATCAAGAGAGGCCCACAGTTTATTTGAATACTGGGAAGAAAAAAATATGTTTACAAGAGGATAATTCTATTCATTTATATATTATTAAACTTAACGTACAATAAACCAGATATTTTTATATCTTTCAAATGTTCATTGCACAATCTTTCATTTTTCTCGAGATCATTTTTGACCACCCACGTATTATTCAATTTTCTGCAATACGCCACATAATGTCCCATCTTTCCATATATTGATGGAATATGTTTAACCACGCCACTCAAAATAAAATTATCATTCCTAATATTCAACTGGGTTGGTAAGTTTTCAACATTAGTCGTCAAGTTCTCAGCATCAACATTGCACTCTCTTGCGTAGTGTGAAGCTGTATAAGCTTCGTCTGTGTGAATCCATACATACGAACCCATAGAATATTCACAAGAAATACTGCGAGCATTACAATTACGGAAGAAAAGAGTTTTCGATAAAGAATTATCCAGTGACTGTAAATAATCAATATTTCAAATGAGTTTGAAAATATACTCTGACAGGAAAAATAATTCAGCTTATGTATTACCTGGTACAGAAGCTATATATGATGTATCGATAATGCTTTCAAGATCCTCTTGTAAACATATTTTTTTCTTCCCAGTATTCAAATAAACTGTGGGCCTCTCTTGATAGGTATACCATGAACAAGATAAGCTTTGATTACTTTCTATCAGCTTTTATTACTCTCCATTATTTCTTAGTGCGCGTAAGCGGTGTAAGACTTTTGAAACTGATTTACTGCTGAAAGAAAGTCCCTAGACTCTCCCTAGCGCACTCGCGCAGGCCGATTGTAGACGCGAGCCGAATGATCTGCGCACATGCGCAGTACGTATGTACGTCGTAAGTTTCTTTTTATAAGTATTTCATGGAAAATAATGAAAATTTCGTTGTTTTTCATACGGAGCTAATTAGATTAGCAACGGAGCAAATTATTAGTCGAAGAATCAACACCGTAGACGCCTTTGTTACTGAATTTTTAGCAATTTTTTTTGCAGACTCTGGGATGGGATCAAATTACCGGAATAGCACAGATGAACGGAGCAAATTGAGATCTATCCAGAGATATTTTTGTTTTTTATATATCTCCGATATTGTGCGCCGGGACAGTTCCGGTCACAATACAGGTAAATTTAAAAATCTAAAGAACAGTGACAAAATCATTTTCATTATTTTCATTATCATTTATCATATAACACCGGGCACTGGCGCGAGCGACCGGAGACCGCAAAGATGGGAATCAATGATACTTTAAAATAATAATAACGCGATTGAATGATTGATTTTAGTCGATTACTTTCATGACATAAGTCATAGACAAGGATCACAGGTGACAATGATTTTATCCCATCCCTAGATGATTATTTTTCATTCATTAATTCTTGAGTTCCTTTAAAATTGGAATGTGGTCGTTGACGAGCTTATACTCCGTCTCCGTCCATTCCTTTATTATCTTTTTGACAGTTCAACAAATTTTGAAATTAACCTTTTGAACGCCAGAGCAAAAACTCATCAACTTGCCCTCAACGCCAGACCACAAATTTAGCGCAAATACCTACGAAAAAAATAAGCATTCCAAAACTTTATCGATAACATGAATTTTATTTTTATTTTCGTCTACAATTTCAAAATATAAGTCCTTATAACATTGAATTTATTTCAACATTACACTTCTGCCTACTCTAGTAATAGTTATACACTATTTACAGAGTTGTTTAATACCGTAATAACAGAATTGAGACGACAATATAATTAAATATAATAACTATAGGTACAACACTATTCTTGATCTGTTGTATTGATATTGTGACCGTGGCGTGGAGGGTACGCCATTTTTATGAATATTGCGCTTCTCAAATAAGGATGTAGCAACGTACTATCTCGCTTATCGAGTATAATATTAACTAAAAAAAAAAAAAATGTGAGCCGTCACGGGACGCCTGGCAGATGTGAAACATCGCCATTATTTTGTAAAAGTAATATGCAGAAAAGAACATATTGTAATAGGAACTAAATATGTCATAATGATAAAATAAAATATTACTAATTATTAAAATAGTACAGTACACACTACTGCATATAGACTGTATATATATACCATCGTATAGCGTGCCGTGGCGACGCGTCGCCAGGCGTCGCCAGGCCAGAAATCTGTTTTACGTGCGGCTATAGATGTTTCACATCAATAAATAAAACACGTATTTTAAATTAGATTTATATAATTCCGTTGAAGGAGATATTTAAAAAATAATACACGATTCAAATAAGTTAAGTATATAATCAACTATATAAAAATAGAAAATTTTAACAAAATGTAAAACAGTATGTATACGTTTATAGCTTTTAAATACTAGCTTCTATAAACCTGGCATAAAAAGTAACAAGTAGAATTTTGAAAAAGTTAAGAACACGTGTTAATTTCAAAGCAACTTGTGACGGCAATTTAAAACTTTTATTTATTTCATTAAAAACCTCAGTAGTGTACGAAGCATTTTTTAGGGCACTGATTATATTTTGAATCAATAACTAAGAGTCCTCTTTCTTCTTTACAAAATAATTGTCTACTTTAATTATCATTTCACGAGCACGGCTGTTAATTACTTTCTTACTCATTTTAACAGAATAAGTATAATAACAAAACTTAAGAACAAAAATAATACAGGCTAACAAAATTTTAATTTAAACTTATGATATCACCTAACGTGCCCTACATCACTAGTGGTCACATATTTGAGACTCTGGCGTGTGAGGACATTCTTTTTTTAAGAGTTTATTTCTTTCTTTTTAGAGTAAAATTTCTTAATATCATAAAGCAATTTAAATAGTTTTATGGAAATAGATAAGAGTTAGAGCTTCTTCTTAAGGTACTTATATAAATTTAAAGGCATAAAAGTAATGTTTAAATGCTTTATTTCGTATTTCGGTGTACCGCTTTTTTGTCACATATTTGTGACGTTGGCGTACAGGGACAGTTTTTGCTGGTCACGTATATGTGACCCTGGCGGTCAAAAGGTTAGTGACGCCCTTACACGTCACCGATTCGATTTGAAATCAAAATCAATCGATATAATATTCTTTTTGTCAGTACTGTGAATAAATAAAATGTGCACTATTATTATATATAATTGGCCCAGAACAAAGAAAACTTCCTAACATAGTCACTTAAAGGTCGGTGTAGTAAGTTTTATGCGATTTTTCAAATGTATTTTCTCATAACTCTGGATTTAAACGTTATTAACCACGCGTTTCAAAGTTAAATTTTACTAACACGTGCATAGTTACATTTTAAGTCAGTAGTCCAATAATAAATTTATTAATGCACAGAGTAATTGTTCTTTATTCTAAGTTTGCAGTTAAATTCCAAAATTTCGACTTAATTCCTTGCAAATAATCAATCTTGAAGTCATACTATTGTAATTTCCTTTTTATTTTATTAAATTTACAGAAACAACACTTACATGAAGTCAAATTATTTTGATCATAATAATATGATAGATTATTTTAATCGTTTAATCGATTTATCGTATTTCAAGAACTGTTTTATATGTTGTTTTTAGCTATGCACACTGCCCACTTCCCTACCCGTCTATAAAGTACTACATTACTGTAGTACATTATTACGAAAAAAAATACCGGTAATTTATAGGCGTGACCTGTCAAAAAGATATTAGACGAATGAACAAGGTATAATTAATGTGGATCATTTCGTGTGAGTGAGCACCACGTGTTCGGTGGAGTGTCTTATATAAATGGGCTGCTATTCAATGTCTTAACTGTATTTCGTAATCGAGAGTTACAATAAAGTAATTGTACGAGAATATTCTCCTTGCTCGCAAACTCACGTCTACCCTCAATTAAAAATATGAGGCCTACTAACGTTCCTGGTTTATATTATGTTCTTACATATTATATTGAATCAAGCTTGTGCGGAAACCGTCATCATCATCATCATCATCAGCCTATCTAAGTCCACTGCTGGACATAGGCCTCTCCCATTGCACACCACTTCGATCGATTTTGGGATTCTCGCATCCAGCTCCTGCCAGCCATCCTGCGTAAATCGTCACTCCACCTGACCTGTGGGCGTCCTACACTACGTTTGCCGAGACGTGGTCTCCACTCCAGACTCTTCTACCCCAACGGTCATCAGTTCTGCGGCTTATATGGTCAGCCCACTGCCACTTCAGCTTACTAATCTAGTGGGCTATGTCGATGACTTTAATTCTCTGACGGATAATTTCATTTCTGATACGATCCCTCAGAGAAACGCCAAGCATAGCCCTTTCCATAGCACGCTGAGCAACTTTGAGCTTGTGGACCAACCGCACCATAAGTGTCCACGTCTCGGCTTCATATGTCATGACATTTTCTGAATCCTCATATATATTCTAATCGATTCCCGAGTCGAACCAAATGTTTGTATGACATGAAAATATTCGTTCCGGAATTTGGATGTTTTCTATGTTTATTGCATGTATTTACAAAAAAAATCTATGTATGTATTTATATTCATTGTCTTGTACCCATTGTACAAGCACTACATAGTTTAGGACAAGATAATGTTCTGTTGTATCAGACGTCCGGAATATTTACTGGGTCGGGCCCAGATGAAGTTTGGGCCTCCGGTCTCACATTCACCAACGATGTATGACAGACGGCAAGAATGCTTTCCTATCCATCTCCTTGTAATGATGTTGTCCTGCATAATTTGCTTACCTACTCCTCTCCTCAAAATTTGTGAAGCTTATGAGCAGCATGGGTTTAGGTACAACACCATTAGGAGTGGGTGACTTGTTTTTGAAACAACTTTCTATACATACAAACAGCTGCATGAACTGTCATTCGTGGCATTCCTCTAGATTGTGTTCAGAGGTGTAAGTACCTGACCCACTGGGCTTTCAAAGCTTTTGTCCATGTTTTAGGGATAGGGAACGCAGGTCCTAGCTGTCCGCTGCAATATGCAGGCTTGCAGGTTGCACTGGCATCAGGGTTCCGAGTCATGGAACATAACTACGGAACCCTAAAAAAATAAGTAATTTTGTCATAAATATGCATTTTGCCCAATAATTGTCAAATGCGAATCGAACTCGCGAAGAGAGGGTTCGGTAATGGCACCGAACCCTCTCTTCGCGATTTCGATAATGGTATCTATAAATTTTAAGCGTCTACCAGATATTTTTATTAGTATCAAACAGAAAAAGGAAAAAAAATCGCGTTTCTTGTATGAGAGTTTTAAATATTTAATTTTGTTATTACAGCGACAACAGAAATACATAATCTGAAAAAAATTCAGCTGTTAGGCTATCACGATGCATAAGTACAGCCTGACATAGAAATGCACAGACGGATAGACCCGTTTTTATTTACGGTTCCGTAGTTCATGACTCGGAACCCTTAAAGATCCACCATGTCCGTTGATCCTCGACCTACCGCCTTTTCATTCAGTTTTCATGAATATTTGTTGTAATTACGTCGACAAAGTGCTACAAGAAAGATTAAGAAAATTAAGGGGTATAAATATTTTTATATATAAAAATAATTTTAAATATATAAAAATATTTTTCTTAATTTAATATTTTTTCTTAATTTATAAATTAAACATCATCCCCACTTTACGTGTAGAGGAGGTCCCCTACACGTAAAGTGAGGATGTTTTTTTTCTCGGTTCTTTTTCAAAGCTTTTTTTAACTATTTTTCAAATTTTGTATCCGTTTGCGAGTTATTCAACTTTTAGCGCATTTTTTGTTAAAAAAAACGGAGCGTCTTCGAACCCCCCCCCCCCCCCCCGTAACAAATGGCTGAGTCGAAAAAAAATCAGGATTGTAGTCCATATATTGAACTTTTAAGGAAAACTATTGCGGTTTTGATAACTTTTTATTTCGGGAGTTTACTTGCAAAATGTTCTCACTTGTCAAACATCGTACAAAAATAAAGAAATAATAACTACACATATTGTTTAAAAAATCTTCAAAATACTAACCATTTATTATCCAATTAAAAACAATCAATATTTCAATTCTTAAAAGATATTAATCTATGGCTTCTGCTCTTTGGTCATTTGTCTTTATTGGATAGTTTATTGTCTGCTTTTGTGTCGAGTAAAGTCTTTTAATAGTTATTTTAGTACAAAAGCATACGTTTTCCAGTTCTTTTGGTTAAGTTCAAGTTATTGATAATATCAACGAGTGTATCTGGGAAGAAGAACCGTTAAATTATAGTCTAACGGAGAGCCATAGGTACTGGCTCTTCTTCAGATTATTATCGGTTCTTCTCCAAACTAGGCGTCGAACGCAGGCGGTAGATCAAAGACGAAGTCGTTTGACTGGATGTCAGCCTTGTATCTGAAATGTCCTTTTTTCAACTTAAAAATCTTTCAATAGCAAAATTTAAATTATATTTTTATTTTATAAATATATGGTGTTTTTTTTTCATAGATTCTGAACAGACATTTGGTTGAGCTCATGTTTTTTGTTTTCTCTTAGGTTTGTTCTTGGTGGTGATGTACAAGTCGAAGTATTAGACGATTTAATTGACACTAATGAAGCCAAACTTGGTATAACGTTATTATTGACTTTATCACTCTTTGACAGCACGCACTTCGTAAATTGCATGATGCTTTCGGAAGAGTGAAATATTTTAATGAGCTAAAAGGTTGGAGTTGATTGAAGGGCAGAATAGAGAAGACAAGTATTCAGTTCTATGAACTGTAGTTTTCTCTTCATTTTTCAGGTTCTTAATTACTGTCCATATCCGTAGGAGCGTTTTGAAGCGACACCAATGCTACTAAAAGATATCCTCTGAAATTACAGCACTGAAAAGCTAAATCAATGAAATGTAAAACAACTCTGAAAATTTTAGTATGAAATATTACAAAAGTTTAATTTTCTAATATAACGGCAAGGGAAAGAATACTGGATAAACTCGTAGTATTTGGCTGTTGCTTTATTAGGTAGTATATGATATATATAGTATATAGTATTTGATATTGGGAAGCATACTGAAAATGTAAGTTAAAAACGTTAAAAATTAAATAACACTTAATAAAACAATAAAAGCAGTATAAATAGATATTCTACCTTCAATCTTCAATTAAGTTTCGAAGAAAAAAGCCTTAAAAAAGCGACTAAAACACAACTTGCTGAAAGCCTAAGCAGCGCGTTCTTCCTTACTGTCATCTAACTGCTGCAATACTCTTACACCGTCAAAGTGATGAAGTAGCTGATTTTTAACAACTTAGGTAGATAATTTACACTGCATTATAGCATCCAAAGTTTTAATTTTTTTTTCAATTTTTATGTAGCTTTTTTATCCAAAGGGAAATATATCGCCCGTCGTCGAATTAAGGGTTATACTCCTACGTCAAACTAAAATTGAAGCTTGACCTTGCGTTACAGACTCTCTTAAAGTAAAAGGTTAATCCAACCACAACAATCCACCACACACCTGTCTTTATTCGTAACCTCTCATTATGTTTCCTTTTTATCACAGGTGGCGTTAAATGCCATTTAAATGATTGCTAGTCAAAGAATATTGTGTTTTAGGATGGTACTCCTTTCCTCTCGCGAAGTTTGCTGGTTTTCAACAATAACATCTTGTTAGATAGCCAATAACTGACTTTTCTTAAAATAAAGTTAAAGAGGTTTTGAGCATTATGATATAGTCTCAAACTTCTTCTTTTGATGAAATGGCAACCAGCCGAATATCAGCTATTTCTGCCAATGTCAAGTAATTAACATCTTTAATTGTAAAGTCTTCTAGTCTTCAAGTCGTAATGAATTTAATGATAAAAAAAATATGGATGATATGAAACGGGGACCGTCTTCCGAAAAAACATAAAACGTTTTCCTATTGTCTCAAACAAACTAGTATATGTGTATTAAAACTATTCAAGATCATATATAGATGTAGTTGTCTAATTTGTCGTGTGTCAAATGTCGATTTAAGTGTATCTGATCGACAGAGCTGAAGAAGGATATGTTAGGAGTTCAGATCTAAATTTTGCAATTAATCGGGAAATGACGGCAAGAACATTAACCTTGACATTCAGAACAAATTAGGTGTCACATTACTTAATGAAAAGAAATTTGATGTATAAAATATGATGAGGTACGAGAATATCAACTCTAAGCATCTATGGTCAAAGTCTTAATTGGTAGCAAACAAAATCTTCTTCAGCATTAAGCTTTATCTTCATTAAAAGCGATTTTTTCTTTAAGAGCTACTGCCACTTGATAAAATAATCAATCGGTGCTAATTGTTCACAACTAGGCTATTTGAAATAACATTCGTAATTATGTCTCATCATGACAGTGCGCGATCACATATTTAATGAGATGACTCGGCACGGAATAACGGAATTTATTTGGGGACTTTCGATAATGACGACTGTGAATAATGATGTGGCTGCTTTGATATGAATACCGTGTATCCATTTACAATCATATAAAATTACTAAAAACTATAAAATCAAAACTTAAACATTTTTCTAGGAATGAAGTTGCGGCAAGAAAGTATTCGGATTAGGTACTTCTACGTTTTGTAAGAATTTGTCAATATTAGTTTTGATGTCGACGTGTTTAAAGCCTTAAGAAATTAGGACTTCTAAAATGCTATCAATAAAAAGTCATTTGTTATCAATGAACGCAATATGTATTTACAATGGTAGGTGTTTAGTGTTTTCAGTTGTATGACTCCAATCTCGCAATTATTGCCTGCAAGTCGTTATTAATTACGCTTATTGAGCTTTGGACAGCTGATCTGATATTCGTTTGCACAACCCTTATGATGGTGGTATTAAAGATTCTCGTGAAGACACTGATAACGGGATTTACCAACCAGTCAGTCAGGCCGTTGCCGCTCAGTCGCACAAGGAGACGTCTGTAAAAAACGAGAGAAAATGGCACACTTACTAAATAATAAAAACCGACGTACAATAGATATATTTTCATCAACAACCCATAACGTCCCACTGCTGGGCTCAGGTCTCCTCTCAAGAGAGGGATAAGGCCATACGTCCCCACGCTGGCCGAGTGCGGGTTGGGGACTGGCAAGACACGTTGTGGCTACGTAATCTTGCTGTTGGATGTTTTTAAGCCGCTCGAAGGCCTCCAACTAAGCTTCACGACTGCTATCTTATGATAACAACCGGGACCGACTGCTTAACGTGACCTCCGAATCACGGAAACGCTCATTACATATAATGCCACAAACGGTCACCCATCTAGGTCCGACCGCGCCGTCGTTGCTTACCCTTGGTGATTGTTTCCAATCACCTAAGGCCACGCGGCTATGAGATATATTTTAGATTTGCTATAAATAGAATGATTTTAATTATTTATTAATTTTCTTCCAAATACAAATCCATATTGAGTATAAAATACACATTGCATCATTGGGAGAGTTGTGTATTGAAGCTCGGTAAGAGCCTGTGTAGTTTACCAGGTTTCCATTACACAATTGTAACAGATTTTAACCATCTATTTACTGAAAGCCCAGTAACGTAAGTAACCCCTAATATTTAAAAGACATTTAAGCACTTAGGTGTCCACTAAAGGTTGGTGAAACGAAAATATCACGAAGGGACCATAAATGCAACATTGTACATGTACGATTAGGACTCTGTAAAACATGTTAAGGAAGATAGCAAAAAAGACGAAAAACGTTTCATTTGGTAGCGTAAACATGACTGTCTGTGAGACTTCTTCTTTTTCCTAGCCTTTATTCCCAAGATTATTTGAGGTTGGCTACTAATTCAATCGGTTTAACTGAATATCAGTTATCATTATTTATGTATCAGTATATTTTGAGGGCACTGGCTTTCCAATAATTATTGCCATAGATGTTCATGGCAACCGGGACCGACGGCTAAACGTGCTCTCTGTTAAATGTCTACGAGTATGTGTATGTAAATATTTTCGTAAAGCGAACGGTTTTTTGTTCCATAGTACTCTAATCAAGATCTATGACCAGTGGGATCTGCCACTAAAACGTTCAACTTTTATCTAGAAGTTATGAATTTCTTACGACTTTCTAGGTTAAATGAAAAGAAGATGATACTCACCCGACATCAGTAAGCTTGAACTCTTGAAGTTGAATTTCATCATTATTGAAGTCAATGAGAACGTCAGCGACTACGACAAACCGTTCGAGCACAGCGGTGAGACCGCCTCTAGGCCCGATATTCATGACTCGTACTAGATATCTGTAGACGATCTAGAAATATAGACGCTGTTAAGCATTCGTGTGTTAACCCACAAAAAATCGAGTTTTGACTTATGAATGCTGTCTTAATCTTTAGATCATAAGGTTTACGATAGTGCAATCCATTTTATTGAAAACAAATCGCAGAATATTCTAGAGTACAAAAATTATTATTGCTTATTTCCTAAATTAAGATTTGTATTTAGCATTTATGTCACAAGTGCCTTACATTATTAATGCCAAAATCTAATGAGACTACAACAAAAAGCATTTATGTGTTATACTACGGTTAACATAGAAATGCGTAAATCGGATTGTGGGTTATTAGAACAAAAATGCAATATTTGGCGAGCGCGGACGGTGGCGGGGCGGTAAGGATTGCGCGGGCTTGTTGACCACACCGACATGTAAGTTTTTAAGCAATTGCATAGCTTTTATCGCGGGCTTTAAGCGCGGGACCGAATCAAGAAATGTCATAACGAAATAAAACCTAACACCATGAAAACGGATAGAGATATGATTGTCACTGCAGTACGACAAGGACGCCACATGCGTCTCCGTGCGCATGCGTACTGCCGCCACTGGCCGTTATCCGTTGCCTTGACAACACAGTCATTCTAGATTAATAACCCTACTATTTTATTATTTATTATATTATTATTTTATTATAATATTATAAATGCGAAAGTAACTCTGTCTGTCTGTTACGTTTTCACACCTAAACTGCTAAACTGATTTTGATGAAATTTGGTACACAGGTAGTCTAGAGTCTGAGGAAGGACATAGGCTACTTTTTACCACGATAACCGACATATAATTGTTTAGGAGTCTGGGTGTTTTCTATGTATAATATATATGTATTTACAAAAAAAAATTATGTTTCTGTATTTATATCAGTTGTTTAGTACCCATAATGCAAGCTCTGCTTAGTTTGGGACTAACTAACTAGTAACTAGGGTCTGATGATGGTGCTGGAAGGTGGCCATAGGAACCCCATCGAGTTTGGGCTCATTTTTTCGTCTTGACGAGTACTTTGACACTATATGGTAACCAGGGTCTGATGATGGAGCTGGAAGATGGCCATAGGAACCCCATCGAGTTTGGGCTCATTTTTTCGTCTTGACGAGTACTTTGACACTATATGGTAACCAGGGTCTGATGATGGAGCTGGAAGATGGCCATAGGAACCCCATCGAGTTTGGGCTTATTTGTTTTGTCATGGGGTTCCTATGGCGACCTTCCAGCTCCATCATCAGACCCTGGTTACCATATAGTGTCAAAGTACTCGTCAAGACGAAACAAATGAGCCCAAACTCGATGGGATTCCTATGGCCACCTTCCAACTCCATCATCAGACCCTAGTTACCATTTAGTATCAAAGTACTCGTCAATACGAATCAAATGAGCCCAAACTCGATGGAGTTCCTATGGCGACCTTCCAGCTCCATCATCAGACCCTGGTAACCATATAGTGTCAAAGTACTCGTCAAGACGAATCAAATTTGCCCAAACTCGATGGGGTTCCTATGGCCGCCTTCCAGCTTCATCCTAGACCCTGGTTACAATATAGTGTCAAAGTACTCGTCTAAACGAATCAAACGAGCCCAAACTCGATGGGGTTCCTATGGCCACCTTCCAGCTCCATCATCAGACCCTGGTTACCATATAGTGTCAAGGTACTCGTCAAGACGAATCAAATGAGCCCAAACTCGATGGGGTTCCTATGGCCACCTTCCAGCTTCATCATCAGACCCTGGTTACCATATAGTGTCAAAGTACTCGTCTAAACGAATCAAATTTGCCCAAACTCGATGGGGTTCCTATGGCCGCCTTCCAGCTTCATCCTAGACCCTGGTTACCATATAGTGTCAAAGTACTCGTCTAAACAAATCAAACGAGCCCAAACTCGATGGGGTTCCTATGGCCACCTTCCAGCTCCATCATCAGACCCTGGTTACCATATAGTGTCAAGGTACTCGTCAAGACGAATCAAACGAGCCCAAACTCGATGGGGTTCCTATGAAGAATCTAGAATGACTGTGATGTCAAGGCAACGGATAACGGCCAGTGGCGGCAGTACGCATGCGCACGGAGACGCATGTGGCGTCCTTGTCGCACTGCAGTGACAATCATATCTCTATACGTTTTCATGGTGTTAGGTTTTCTTTTCGTTACGGTATTTCTTGATTCGATCGCCGCGCTCAAAGCCCGCGATAAAAGCTATGCAATAGCTAAACGGCAAAGGTCCTTTGCTAAAAGCTATCAATACACTAAAAAATATTTAGTTACGAAGAAAATTTCTTGGCTTAAATTTTTTCAAATTAAACCTTAAAAGATACTTCTTCCATGATGTATATAAAATCTGCTTTAAATGAAACCCCTAGGATAGTAAGTAGACTTGTCCAAAAACAAAAAAATAAAAATATGTAACATTTTAAAAACATTACATTGTCTTTGTTATGGCCAAATAGTAGGAAATTATCCAGCAGCAAAGTAAAAGATCTCAAAAATATTCATAAGTTAATTCCAGAAGATTGCAAAGCTATAGCTTCTTGGATTATTTATTATATTATATTATTATAGATTTGTACCATATGATGGATACAAAAAAAAATGGTTTTATTTAAGTAATATGATTAAAATAATAATAATAAAAAAAGTTTAAAATTTTTGGACAATTGAAATAATTTAAGCGTTAACTTGTTGTATTTCTTATTTTAAACAGAACTTAAAATGTGATTCAAAACATGTTAAAGCAATTACTTAAATAAATAAGTACATGAACATTTTAATATGTTAGCAGTTTATTTTATTAATTTTTTTTTAAATGAGTACAATATGAGTATTCATTTTAAAACAACAAATCAGAATTTTGCATTAATGTCATAAGGCACATAAGTCACATAACACATTAATGCTAAATGAAATAAACCCTTCAGCAATTTAAGCATCAATCATTTTTATGCTTTTTCTATTTAATGATTAATTTATTAAGAAATATACATTAATTTTAATAATCTATGCATTTCAACAAAAAAAATGATACCGCTTAACAATATTTTTTTGCTTAACATACGCGGAAAAAGAAGATTGTTCTTAAAAATCTTTAACAGCTGATTACTCAAAACTAGCTCGGTGTGGGTTAACACACAAATGCTTAACAGCGTCCATATAAGAAACGCTTATTATAACCACGTGTTAATTAGGTTATAAATCAATATTTTGGACGAATGACACACAACATCATCTAGTGCCAAACTTAGCAGAGCTTATACTATAGTTACTAGACGACTGATATAAATATATAAACATACTTTTTTTTGGTAAAATATACATAATTATTATACATAGAAAACACCCAGACTCTGAAACAAATATTTGCACACCACACAAACCTTTGGTCCGACCCGGGAATCGAACCCAAAACCTCTTGATCAGCAGTCGTATACGGTAACCACTAGACCAACAAGGCAGTCAAATGTTAATTAGGTTGCTTTTATTAAATCTTACTTCCCCTTGCTTATATAAATACATATTACATAACGTAAAAGTTTAAAAATCACTACATCAGCGGAACTCGGAACCCTTCCTCATGTCCGTCCGTCCGTCCGTCCTCGACTTAAAAATATATACCTAAATAAAAAAAGCAATGATCATGATAGATACTTTTAAAATAACAACATAGTTAAAATAAAACCTTATAATAGTTATCAATCATTCTGTATACTGTATCATAATACTGTATCTTAATATTATAATGTTGTGATCGAACGTAAACAGCCGCACCGGTCGTAAGCTAGAAAAACCTGTACACCTACCTACCATGTACTTATTACTTTTTGTATTAATACCCGCATAATTTTGAAATTTATATTTGTACCTGATTTTTTTGTTTATATCGTGCATGTGGATTGTTCTACAAAACAACACTGTTTTGTTGAGCAATCTATTTTCTATTGTTACGGATTGAGGAATGTCTATTTCGCACCCAAGATAAACCAATGTGAGTTTGATGGGTGTTTTTGTGCTTTATAATTGTATGTTGTTTTCTTACGTAAAAAAAAAAAAAAAAAAAAAAAAAAACTTACCGCCCAAACGGTTGGTGCTAGAAAGTTGAAACTTTGCATGGATATGTATTGTAATTGCGTCGAGAGAGCGCTACAATAAAATTACCAAAAATAATTTTATTTGGGGGTACCCTACACGTAAAGTAGGGATGATTTATTTTTAGTGTCACCCCATCGTGTGGAGTATCATTCGATAGGTCTTTAAAAAACATTGTGAGGTTGCTAAAATTATTTTTCGATTTAGGTATGTGTTTGCGAGTTATACAACTTTAAAGCGCATATTTTTGTTAAAACATGGCGTCCCGTCCGTTCCAAAAATTGAAAAAAATCATGATAGTAGTCCACATACTGAACTTTGAAGGAAAACTATAGCAGTTTCGATAGCTTTTTTATTTCAGGAGTTATAAGGGCCTAAGTTGTAAAATGCACTCCTTGGAAAACTTCCTACGAAAATAAAGAAATAATAAGTAAACATAACAATTATCTATTGGACACGATTTGAAATCTACCTATCATTATGTGAGACTACGGAACCCTATTCTATGCTTGGCCTGACACGCTCTTGACTGATTTCCATTATGTAAATGCCGTGTATGTTTTCGTATACATTTATTTCAAAACTGTTAATATGAAATTGCAACGAGACATCGATTTTATTTATTTTAAATCTAGAGATGTGTTTACTAAGAGTTTTTCAAACAAATAATTCGGCTTAAAAGGAGAAAGCAACTAATATATAATTCAATAGCTGGACATGCTTTCCTCTAAGCGATTTATAGCTCTTAAGGATATTGTGTCAAAATTGAAGCTTAATCAGTTTAAATCTCTTTGAGTTTTTACGGCCTACATATATATGTATATACAAACTTAACGTTTTAAAATACATATATAAATTATTCATAAAATACCTCAAGGTTGCTGAACTGCAGTTGAACACGAACACGTAACATCTTGGCGAAATAAGACACCTGCTGGTCACCGTGTCGTGCTACCCTAGTCAACCCAGTCATGCGGCCATCATACACCCTCAGCCAAGCACTGTATGTTACCAATACAGGTCTCTGCAACGAATTTACAATTGTTACAGCGATTTTATTAACTTTAAAAAATAAAAATAAAATCTGCTAGTGTACAGATGTACTACTGGTAGAATTTTAATAGACTTTTTCATGAGAGAAATTGAGTCAAAACTAATAAAAATGAACCATGAAATTAATGATTAACGATGTACTAACCACTTCAAATCCTTCTTCTATGTCTGGCAGTGACATAGGGTCCAATCCATGATTCTCGATAAAACGAGTTACATATGAAAGAGTCAAGTCAATGTAGTCGTTAACGGTGGCAGTCAAGCCAAGTCCTTCCCAATGACGACTGAAATAAATTTTGACATAGAAAAAAATTACAAAAAGCAAGGATGTGTGTAGGTGAAAATGTACACAAAAAAATAAAATAAATGGCCATGACATGGATTGATCTTGCCTCATATATTTATGAAACTAATTACTGGCACACAAATATTGTATGCCTACATTTGCCTTCATAATTTTAATAAAATTATGAAGGAACATAATACATAGATAGTGTGTTTTGGACATGCGTTCGCTTTTGCAGATTACAATGACCTCTCGAGTTTTCGTAATTCTTCAAACCCAAAGTCCAGTGATGATTAGGTATATTTTTGCACCGCTGAGTCTTTATAAAATTTCAAAACAATTTTTTATCTATCAGAGATTTTTAAAAGAAAATTTTGTTGTAGATATGTGTTGTATGGTGTTACTGATTGTCTCACCTATCCTTCAATACATTGGAGTTTTGCACAGCGTTTGACAACTTGGCGTCTTCGGCCTGAGACGCGGCCACCAAAACTACTAAACACAAAGCTGTATACTTGTAAAACATTATGGCTCTAGACTATTAACTTCCCAAATGTGATTTCGCCTGTCATTTCAATACTTTTATTAACTACAAAATCATAACAAGATACACACTAGATAATAACGCAATAGACTATCGGTGGCTAGTATCTGATTAAAACAAATCAATGTCGATTAAACATATTCGTTGACAGAAATCGTAATGGATGAGGCGTGTTCAAATAATCATTTTTTCTAAGATTTTATCTACAGATCATATCTCATAATAAACGTTGATACTTGCCAGTCGGCGTGCAATTGCAAATATAAATATAAATGTTTGTTTAGTACTTTTAAGTATCTGTAATTTACTTAGGCTGAGTTTGTGCCAAATCTACAGTACAAATAATCAAAGTTTATAAACATTGTACCTGCACCGCGTTGTATTTATTAGCTCACCTTTCTACTCTTAATATTTTGATAGTTTAGCTTCTGTATGAGGATAGTACCGCCGCAGTCGAGCCGGTATATTAGCTCGAAATTAGCTATGTAATAAACAATTAGTCTAATAAGTAAGTGTGCATACGTATATTAAACTGCAATGTGACTGAGGATGTATAAAGGATCATTTCCACCAAATACCGCATCGCATCGGATTTGAAACATTATGGTTGAAGTCGTCAGGTGAACAAAGTCGATCATACCTTCGGCGACGCTACCAGACAAACTTACACCTAATGACTAAATAAACTAGGCTTTAACACAAGTTTTTAACTTGCTTATTTAATAGAACAAAACACTTTATTCCAATTTCAATTCCAACATAATCAATTCTAATTAATTTAATTTAATTAATAATTTAATTAAGAATATGTTTATTTAAAAATATTTATTTTATTGGAATAAGCTTTCTGTTTCTTCGTTGATTTCATCAGTTATTCATGGTGCTTTTTTTATGAATTAGTTCATGTTGGCATACAAGGCAATTAACTCTTTCTAGAAAGAAGAAATTAGTTTCTTTATAGAAACATTTATTAAGTATAATTTATTCATGTTATTTTGATATACTTTACTCTGATCGCTCCTTTATCCGTACACTTAATAGATTAGCACAACCAACAAAAATGATTTTAATGTTTTTGTGTTTTATATTTATGTGCACGTATTTAGAAATAAATATTAGAGAGAACTATATGCATTCTTTGTATTTAAGAGTATATACAATAACACTGCGTCTGAAACGCTACGCTAGGCAAGTTTCAAAAAAATTCAAATACTAGTAGCACTGGCAAATCCCTCCTTATTTATAAACTTTATTATTTTTAAATACTCTAAAACCCGTATTAAATTGTAAAAAATCGGCCAAGTGCGTGTCAGGCCACGCATAGGAAAGGGTTCCTCAGTCACCCATAATGGTACGTGGATTAGAAATCGTATCCAATGGATAATTGTTATGTTTACGTATTAATGCGTTGATTTTGTATGACTTTTCCAAGTAAGCGCATTGTAAAAGTTAAGCCTCTATAACTCCTGAACTGACAAAGTCATCTAATTTGTTATAGTTTTCATTTAAAGTTCATTATATGGACCACTATCACAAATTTTTCGGCGGGCGGGACGGCCTGTTTTTACAAAAAAGTGGCCTTTAAAGTGGAATTTCTCTCAAACGGATACCTAAATCAAAAAATCGTCTTAACAATCCATTAATGTTTTTAAAAGACCTATATAATGATACCCTACATGATGGGGTAACCACGAGAAAAAAAATACCCCACTTTACGTGTAGGGGAGGTACCCTAAATAAAAATATATTTCATAATTTTATTGTAGCACTTTGTCGACGTAATTACAATACATATTCATGCAAAGTTTCATCTTTCTAGCACTTACTGTTTGGACGATAAGTCGAGGACGGACGGACGGACGGAAGGACAGACGGACATGACATATCTATAAGGGTTCGAAGTCATAAACTTCGGAACCCTAAAAAGTTGTAGATCTTTTAATTACCTACAACTTTGCCATTTAACTTTTTTCCTTGTAGTTTTGCCGGAAATTTACCCTTTGTATTTACGAGATAAACCGTTTTTTACCCTTTGTTGTATATATTTAGCCATCCAATCTGACTCTACCCTGCCTGATGGAAAGCATGAGCAGAATCCAAGAGTCGGGGCTATCACACTTGCTGCGAATGCGGACAATAATGTATGGCGGCCCACACTATGGCGGCTTAGTGAGATGCTTTTTCACGCCCCGAAAACCTCCCCCCCCTACCCCTTCCCGACCTCAGATCGCCCGTAAATTATTTTTCCTTTCATTTTTATAATATTCTCCTCCTTTTCCAATGGGTTTCATCCTACTATAATTTTATTTGTTTTCAAAAATTATCTACTCTGCTCTACTGGTCTATATGTCATTTACAAACTATCATTATGGTTGCCATGCAAGTGTTATTCCTAGCAACCTGTGAAGTTTTGACAGGAGGTAAACAGTGATACATTTTGACATCTTTGATTTATGTATTTTTATAATCACCTAGCTTTGGTCTTTGTATCTCGATTATTGCAGTAAAAAGTAGTCTATGTCCTTTCCCAAGTTCAGTTCTATCATCATACCGAATTTCATCAAAATCGGTACAGTGGTTTAGGCGTGAAAGCGTAACAGACAGACAGACAGAGGTACTTTCGCATTTATAATATTAAGTAGGGATTAAAAAAAAAACTACTCACTAGATCTCGTTCAAACCAATTTTCGTTGGTAGTTTGCATGTTAATGTACAACATATATTTCTTTTAGTTTTATCACTCTCTTATTTTAGAAGTTAGAGGGGGGGGGGACACACATTTTTCCACTTTGGAAGTGTCTCTCGCGCAAACTATTCAGTTTAGAAAAAAATGATATTAGAAACCTCAACATCATTTTTGAACACCTATCCATAGATACCCCCCCACACGTTTAGGTTTGATGAAAAAAAAATTTTTGAGTTTCAGTTCCAAGTATGGAGACCCCCAAAATGTATTGTTTTTTTTCTTTTTTTTGTGTAAAAATCTTAATGCGGTTCACAGAATACATCGACTGACCAAATTTCAACAGTATAGCTCTTATAGTTTCGGAAATAATTGGCTGTGACATACGGACGGACAGACAGACAGACAGACAGACTTGACGAATCTATAAGGGTTCCGTTTTTTGCCATTTGGCTACGGAACCCTAAAAATACTAATATAAACGATTTTATTTGTAGAAAACTATTTAAACATGACATTATCTCGAGTTTGATCCGATCCAAAACGTTTTAGTTTACAACAGTTTAAATTTTTTATACTTATCAGAAGTTATATAAATCCCTTGTCATAAGTTTGTTGTTCATCCCTACTTCCCTACTAATATTATAAATGCGAAAGTAACTCTGTCTGTCTGTCTGTCTGTTACGCTTTCACGCCTAAACCACTGAACCGATTTTGATGAAATTTGGTATGAAGATAGAACTGAACTTGGGAAAGGACATAGGCTACTTTTTACTACAATAATCGAGATACAAAGGCCAAAGTTAGGTGATTATAAAAATACATAAATCGTAGGTGTCAAAATGTATCACTGTTTATCTCCTGTCAAAACTTCACAGGTTGCTAGGCATAACACACTTGCATGGCAACCATAATGATAGTTTGACAATGACATATAGACCAGTAGACCAGGGTAGATGATTTTTGAAAACAAATAAAATTATAGTAGGATGAAACCTATTGGAAAAGGAGGAGAATATTATAAAAATGAAAGGAAAAATATTTTACGGGCGATCTAAGATCGGGAAGGGGTAAGGGGGGGGGTTTTCGGGTCTTTGAGCGGGGCGTGAAAAAGCATCTCACTAAGCCGCCATAGTGTGGGCCGCCATACATTATTGTCTGCATTCGCAGCAAGTGTGGTAGCCCCGACTCTTGGATTCTGCACATGCTTTCCATCAGTCAGGGTAGAGTTACTTTGGATGGCTAAATATATAAAACAAAGGGTAAAATATTTATCTATCTCGATTTCCGGCAAAACTACAAGTCCTACTGAAAAGAGTTAAATGGCAAATTTGTAGGAAATCAAAAGATCTACAACTTTTTAGGGTTCCGAAGTTTATGACTTCGAACCCTTATAGATTCGTCATGTCCGTCTGTCCGTCCGTCCGTCCATGACTTACCGTCCAAACGGTAAGTGCTAGAAAGATGAAACTTTGCATGAATATGTATTGTGATTACGTCGATAAAGCGCTACAATAAAAATATGAAAAATATTTTATTAAGGGTACCTCCCCCTACTCCCCTACACGTAAAGTGGGGATGTTTTTTTTTCTCGCGGCTTCCCCATCATCTGAGGTATCATTATATAGGTCTTTTAAAAACATTAAAGGGTTGTTAAGACGATTTGATATAGGTATCCGTTTGCGAGAAATTCCACTTTAAAGGCCACTAAGCTTTTAGTGGCCGTCTCAAAAAATCTGGAAAAATTGGTGATAGTGGTCCATATAATGAACTTTAAATGAAAACTATAACGAATTAGATGACTTCGTTAGTTCAGGAGTTATAGAGGCTTAACTTCTACAGTGTGCTTACTTGGAAAACGTCATACAAAATTAACGCATTAATATGTAAACATAACAATTATCCATTGAATACAATTTCTAATCCACGTACCATTATGGGTGACTGAGGAACCCTTTCCTGTGCGTGGCTTGACACGTACTTGGCCGATTTTTTATTTACACTTTTTTTCACATAACCTCAAATTATATGTGAAAAATTAAAAAAACCAAGTTTTTGGTTTTTTATTTTTATCTTTTACAAATAAAATTATTTTTTAACGAAGTTTAGTGAAAACTTACCTTTTTATGTCCCGAATACACTGTAATTTATTTCATTTGAAATATATTTTTTTTCACCCTATTTTGACTTAGTATCGCCTCTATCTAATTTCTACTTTCCGATGGTGTAATCCCTACTAATAATAAAAATGCGAAAGTAACTCTGTCTGTCTGTCCGTCTGTTACGCTTTCACGCCTAAACCACTGAACCGATTTTGATGAAATTTGGTATGAAGATAGAACTGAACTTGGGAAACGACATAGGATACTTTTATCGCGAAAATAAAGGTAGAAAGAAGGGTTTGAAATAGGGGAAGAAAGTTTGTGTCGAAGTTCCTTATTATCAAACATAAAATCATGTAAGATTGTTTAATCTACCCTTACCGTGTCGCGCGATACGTATAAACGAATTCTAACGAAAGCTAGTGTTTGTATAAATTAAATAGCGACTACACGCGGTAAATAGGCAAGTTATTATTTGTTTGTACTTAATACTTTTCATTTTGTTCATTTTGTCCCGTATAAAGGTAGGGCATCCTAAAATAATTGCTAATATAATACCAGTTTACACGGTTTTTATACCCCAGCTGAAACTTTAGTTTTAGGTTAGAATTATCGAAAAAAATATTTTTAAAAATCTGTCACGTCTGGTTTAAGAAATATTCATTTATTTAACTGAATTACATAATTTAGGTATTCATGTCATAAAAACTTAATAGCGACTAATCTGTGCTTGTTTTTTTAACTTAAGTAAAACAGTTTTCATACAATTTACCAACAGTGATCTCCTAACAGGTTTTTATCCAAAATCATTGATATCATCCATCAAAAACCTTCAAATATTGGTGGAAACGTTTCCCTTGTTCGCCACTTCATACTTCCTAAATTTTAAGTGATAAAACTCAGATACGATACATACTAGTACAACAACAAATTTTAATGTTCATGACACGTTTAATCCCATTTAATAAATATTTATCTGTAAATCAGTAAGAATTTCTTTGTAATATTATGTTTTTAATCCCAAAAATTCTTCCACAAGCATTTTGAACGACTTCCAAACATCGACTGATGAAAGTCTTTCAAAATGAAATGTTTTCATAATTATACGGATTTGTGGGTCAATAAACCCTCTTCCAGATTTTCCTCAAAGATTCTAGAAAGATTTTTTTGTAAATACCGGATAACATAATTGTTTTTGTCCAGCGCCTTTGAAAGTCTTTTCTTGAGTCCCAATTTGATTATTAAAGGGGCTATAGTGATGTTATTTGAATCTACTAACACCTAGTCTTTAATGTTCATTTTACCACATGAGACACTTACCTTTTATCTTGGTTTGCAACCGCAAATCCAAATTAATACCGATATGCAGTTTTCAAGAATCTACACTGGATCTTCTCTTTTATAATTAAAACTGTCTACAAACAGAAAAAAACGATCAAAACATAATTTATAGTCCAGTCAATGAAAGCTTAACTTTGCCATTTTGGTTGAACACCTGCAACCAACGCCAAAATTTACGTAAGTCTTCGTAGATTAATATACTAAAATTGCAGGGTGCTGCATTACCGGCAAAGGGTGCAAAAAAAGGGCAAAAGGGTGCAAAAACTACTTTTTCGTCTATATCTCGCGATTGGCTGGAAAAATAAAAGAAGATCCTGCTACAAAATTGTAGGAAATTAAATTATCTACAAAAAATTGTCAACATATTTTCGTGTATCTCTCATAGTTTTTCCACAAAATGCATTTAAATGTGCAAAATTTTAAAAATATTATTATTAATCTTTTTTTTTTCATTTTGAAGCGATCCTACATGTTTCTTTGGGATTTAATTAATACTTTTCGGACATTTTTTTTTACTTATTTATACCTTTTTTCATATACCTAATAATCTTGACAAAAAAATCATTTCAATTTTATTATATGAATAGCTGACCCGGCAATCTTCGTACCGCCTCAGAATAATCATTAAAATATTGTGCTTAGTTATTAACTGATACTGATAAATTAACAGCAGTGCCACCTAACGGGCCCCGGCCGGTGCCGCCACAATCGCTTTGTTCCTGCATTTTAAATCTGTAATATCTTCAAAAATAATAATTTAAATTACATACTGTTAAGGGTCATATTAATCTATATTAGATGCACAAAGTATTTAAGGTACTTAATTGGCTAAGGATTAATACTGTATTGCTTAAAATCGTTTCGTAAATAATCCATTATTTCTCGTAAAAAGAAAGAAAGTATTGTAGACCTTTTTAAGGTGTACAATACTGTAGTACATTATTTTGATCTATTTCGTAGGGTACAGCCAGTTTGCAATGTAAGCGTAAAAAATGGGTTTATTTACGACATCACATTAAAAACCTCTAAAATTATCAATGTTTGTCTACTATAAGATGCATGTATTATAGTACAGGATCCCTGGTTCATTTTTACTTTTGATTACTAACAAGTAAATTTTTCGTGAGTAGCTTCGTTCCGATGAGACGCCCAACTGTTACTGTGTGACAATTCTCGATTGAGGTAGGTAACAGGGGTAGCAGGGATAAAATATGTTGATTTGATGATCCTCAAAAAATTATTACTAACAGGGTTTTATTCGGTTAAATCTGAAGATAGTTATCTAAATTATTCAAAAAAAAATTTGTCCTTCAAATTATATGGTTTGATCAAAGAGTACCCCTTCTTCCAACATGTATCGATAACGAGGTCATCAAAAATGATTACTAGCCAGCTGTTTTTTTTTCTTTTACTTAGTTGATATTTATATAATTTAACGATTTCATTGTCCTACAAATTGCGTGGTAGGTTATCCCGGTCCTACGCTCAGAAATTGTTAATACCACAAGATCTTTTTTCTCATTACTAACTGTAGGACAAGAATATTACATGATAGGTTAGTGTGTTCTCTACCCAAATGAAACAATGTCCTACAAAAAAACAGGTATGTATCACTAGTCCGACAAGAATTGTCATTCTTTCGTTTTCCGTTTGTAACGTAAGATACTGTGAAAGCAACATTTTTTTTAATATTAATAACTTAATTTTTTAGTAAGGTGGGTAAATAGTTGTGTATATACATAAAAAAAATAATCTTCTTCACATTCATCTGATAAATCTTCGCTATTATCGCTGTTATCTTCATCCTCATTAGTGATATCAGTCTCTGTAATAACATGAAAAAATTAAGTAAATTATATAATAACTAGCTGACCCGGCGAACTTCGTACCGCCTTAGAATATTAATTCTTATTAAAGTATTGTGTTTAGTTATTAACTGATAGTGACAAATCGACAGCAGCGCCAACTAACGGGCCCTGGCCGTTAACGCCACCAATCACTTTGTACCTGCATTTTAAATCTGTAATATCTTCAAAAATATTAAATTAAATTGCATACTGTAAAGGGCCATATTAATCTATATTAAATACACAATGTATTTAAGGTACATAATTGGATAGGGATTAATACTGTATTGCTTAAAATCGCTTCGTAAATAAACCATTATTTCTCGTAAAAAGAAAAAATAAAAAAAAGGTAATTGTGAGTTATCCATAAGAGATAGACATATACCATTTATTCCCCGGTCGTCCAGCACTAACTGCTCAAACACTGCGCCGTTTGGCCAGGGACCACAAGAGTCGCTGCCAAGAGTGGCCGGCCCCGGAGCGCCTATTCTGCCGAGAATATCGCAGCTGTTGCCGAGGATGTCGAGCTGTCGCCTGAAACATCGACCAGACGCCGTGCCTCGCAATTAGCCATCAGCCGGTCGTCCCTAAGGTGAATTTTAGTCAAAGTCCTGCGCATGTCCGTGATTCAGCTGCTGCCTGTCGACCACCAAACGCATGTAGCCTACGCCCATGTGATCCTCAATCTCGAGGACGAAGTAGACGACTTTTCGACCAAAATCATAATGAGCGATGAGGCTCATTTCCACCTCAGCGGGTACGTGAACAAGCAAAACTATCGCTTCTGGGGCACCGAAAATCCACGAGTGATGCACGAGGAGTCATTACACCCGCGAAACGTGACTGCATGGTGCGCTGTTCAAGCTGGAACAGTCATCGGTCTATTTTTTTTTCGAGGACACCGCTGGTCAAACGATAACAGTGAACGGTGTGCGCTATATGGCCATGTTAACCGACCGTTTTTTCTGCCACAATTGAACGAATTAGGACTGGAGGACATGTGGTTCCAACAAGACGGAGCAACGGCACACACTGCGCGAGACACAACCGATATTTTGAAGGCGGCGTTCCCGGGTCGCTCGTTTTGGCGATTTGCACTGCCCGCAAGATCGCCCGATTTAACCGTTCCAGACTTTTTTGTGGGGTTTTTTGGAGTCCCATGTTTATGTGAACAAGCCTGAGACCCTGGAAGCCCTCAAAGACAACATTCGACACGAGTGCGAGAATCTGTCGCCCGAAGTTCTCGCTGAAGTGATAAAAAATGCCATAAAACGAGCCCGTATAGCAATCGATTGTGGCTGCGCCCATTTGGCCGATATCATCTTCTCGACTTCACTAATAAAATTTTAAAGGTTCAAATAAATATAATCAAAAAACAGAATCGAAGTTTTTCGAGCCAAACAACATCGGATGACTTCTTTTGGCCCACTTTGTATAAGAACCTCAGGTGGTCAGGAGACTTTTCATTGTTTAGGAGGCATAGCAGTGTACACACCAGCAAGTAGTGTTTGATATGAAGACACTCCAATCTAATGAAAAAAAATCTGCAGCGAAATTTGCTCTACAACAGATATCACCGATGAGATTTATGATGAGATTTATGAAGGCAATCGCCTTCTGGATTAAAAAACGTCACCTATGCAGATCCTAGTAAACTATGTTTAGGCATTTCACCTCTTGTATTACCATCGTATAAATAAAAAAAATATAAAATTAAAATATCATTTAATAAAATTGAAATGATTTTTTTGTCAAGATTATTAGGTATATGAAAAAAGGTATAAATAAGTAAAAAAAAATGTCCGAAAAGTATTAATTAAATCCCAAAGAAACATGTAGGATCGCTTCAAAATGAAAAAAAAAAGATTAATAATAATATTTTTAAAATTTTGCACATTTAAATGCATTTTGTGGAAAAACTATGAGAGATACACGAAAATATGTTGACAATTTTTTGTAGATAATTTAATTTCCTACAATTTTGTAGCAGGATCTTCTTTTATTTTTCCAGCCAATCGCGAGATATAGACGAAAAAGTAGTTTTTGCACCCTTTTGCCCTTTTTTTGCACCCTTTGCCGGTAATGCAGCACCCTGCAATTTTAGTATAATAATCTACGAAGACTTACGGAAATTTTGGCGTTGGTTGCAGGTGTTCAACCAAAATGGCAAAGTTAAGCTTTAATTGACTGGACTATTAGTCTTTCTACTCACTATTTTAAATCAATCCGAAACAAAATATTAAACAAAAAATCGAATAAATGAATTATAAACAATCGCTACCATGTTAGGTATTTGAAAAAAAACATTTGACTGCAAAAAAAAAATGCGACGTGATAGAATATTTTCACTAACATATTTAAGTATAAGAAAAGTAGATTAACATGTTTCAATACATTTTTTTCAGGTATAAAAAAAAGTTAATATTTGTAAAATAGTGATTAATACTCATCATCTTCCTAGCCATTATTCCCAAGTTTATTTGGGGTCGGCTACTAGTTCAACCGGTTTTACCCGAATTTCAGTTTTTCCACGGAGCGACTGGCATCGGACCTCCGCAACCCTAAGGGAGTCTCCTAACCCTGAAATTCGAAGATTGAACTAGTTGTCAGTATATTTGAAGGCACTGACTTCCCAATAACGATTGCCATAGATGTTTATGACAACCGGGACCGACGGCTTTACGTGCTCTCCGAGGCACGGGCGTAAAGCACCGCCAAACTTCCAAACTCCGGACAGCTATTAGGAAATTCCTAAGAAAATCCCAAAAACACTTTGAATTTGTAGAAAACTACAAACTACACTACAAGTCTTTCTTCATTACATGATTTGAATACAGTGACTATGCGTTTTGTCGGATGTGAGTAAAGTTGGCTAAATGTCGGTTGGGTTTGCACAATATATGACGGTTAAAAAATTATGTGATTACAATTTATACTTTAACTCTAATTAAATTTTTACACAGTTTATTTTTTATTGTAGGTATAGCGGGACTTCATATTTTACTAAATAATGTTTTAAACTTAGAATAATTATACATATTCTAAGGTTTTAAACGACTATAGGTACATATTTTTACATCCGGTGTGTGTCGGTGGATTGCTATTATTATATTTGTATAAGCTTAAATCGTTACGTATTTTATGTTTTTACCAATGGTCATAGGCCGATTCATCATGTGTGTGGATGCGGTATTCTATTAATATACATTTACAACTTGAAGTCGAAACGTGCTGCATAATTATGTAAAAGTTCTTCAAAATTATATCCACAGCCTACACGGTATGCCATCATACGCTGTTATGCAGTGCAGAGGGTGCTACTTGTTGAGTAGCTGCGAGATTTGTAATGATTATTATTATCGAGTGCAAACGCTAAACGCTGATGCATCCAGTGTGTTAGATCACGTGGCTTATTTCAAGATACACCCAGTGCGTGATGAGGCAAGAAACTAGGAGTTCATGCATCAGGGGCAGGATACTGTGACTGCGTGCGTTACCCCAGCAAAAAAGCAAAAAATTGGGCCTTAGTGAGATGGGAGTATAACAGAAAATAAGTGTGTTCTAAGGAGTAATTTGTTACAAATAGCAAAATTTGTGCAAGTAGTAGGTTAAAAGTTATTCGACAAAAACACTTTTTGCTGGAGTAACCTTACCCCAGCATTATTTTTTTTTAAACCGTTTCAGACCCAACGAAATACATGAATAGATAGCTTTTGTTAAGTATTAAATTTGTGTGTGCTGTGGTTTTTAAGTTATTGACAACTTTGCTGGGGCAATATTTTGGACTTGTCTAGAACTTGAAAATGGCTGAACGCAGAAGTTTGAAAAAATGCGGGTGAACATTTTTTAGTTGAATTTGAACTCCTTCTTGGTGTTTATTATTGCCTTCCCTACGTATCTACTTCTTCCCTTCATTCGAATTGCTACTAGAGCAACTAACTCCTTCGTACAGTCATACTATAATCATGGGTGATTTGAATGCCTGTCTCCTCAAAAATGACCATCGGTCGTCTACTCTTTGATCTGTTATTCATTCTAGCAATCTATCTATTAGAGCAAGAGCCCAGAGCCGCCAGACCTACGTCATTAGTGCAAAGCTGAAATTTTCAGGATTATGTATGACCAATCCAAAAAGCGTGTAAAAACCATTTAATATTTTACAATTATATTCTTGAAATGATACCAAAGATGATATACCTCAGCTTCCTAATTACTACAAATATATGTCTGGGGGGATGATAGGCCCTTCGGCCGCATACAAAGGGTCTTAAAATAGTACCTTAGATAATTGTATAAAATTTAGGTTTGCTACTATAACGTAGTTTACCTAATTTTTTCACAACTTTCAAGACGTCTGGCAGAAGTAATGGCCCACGGAAAGTGTCTGGCAGTAATGAATTTTAATTTTAAATAATATTCTTGAAAAAATATGTAAATACTAGCTTTGTACCTTTAACGTAGGTAAGTAAGATTTTTATCCATCTGTACTTCGCGCTATCTCAGAAACGGCCCCGCTTTCAAGCTAATGGGTACACATACATCTTAACAAGACATTGTACTAATAATCCTGAAAATTTCAGCTTTGCACTAATGACGTAGGTCTGGCGGCTCTGGGCTCTTGGTCCATATCCTTCCTTCCAACGCAACCAATTATTTCCCTCACTATACTCCGTCTCTGCTAGACCTCATTCTTGTTTCCTCCCCTAACCTCGTAGCTAAGCACGGCCAGTGCTCTGCTAACGAATTTTCCTATCATGACTTGCTTTATCTTTCCTATCGTCTCTGACCACCTAAACCTAAAGTAAAGACGATTCTGCAACGGAACTTCAAACGCATGCATGAATGTGCTTTGGTTGTGAATGCCAAGAACATCAACTGGGCACCTCTTTTCAGTGCTGTCTTATCGACTACAAAGTTGAACTACTTAATACCAAATTAACGACTCTCTATGATTGATTACCATGCCCTTCACCTTAGCTAACCGACGACCAAAGCCTTAATTAGGAAAATATCTGTAGTAAAATCAAATGTTTTAAAGAAACCTGCGACAGGAACCGGGACTAGCTAAAGTCTGGAATTTTTTAAAGTCACCAGGAGTAGTCAAATATATTCATGATCTGTTTCCTAAAAATGTCAACTTAGACTCACTAAATCATCCTTTCCCTATAAACATAGTAATTAACCGTCCACCTTGCGGGAGGTCTTCCTACGCTGCGTTTGCCGTCACGTGGTCTCCACTCAAGAACCTTTCTGCCCCCTCGGCCATCGGTTCTCCGAGCTATGTGCCCTGCCCACTGCCACTTCAGCCTGCTGACTCTCTCTGCTATGTCGGTAACTTTAGTTCGTCTACGGATTTCCTCATTTCTGATTCGATCCCGTAGAGAGACTCCAAGCATAGCCCGCTCCATAGCTCGCTGTGTGACCTCGAGCTTCCTTCGGATGACCTGATTAAGATCGCAGGGACTCGTTGGATACAGGCCGCTACCGACCGGTCGAAATGGAAATCAATAGGGGAGGCCTACGTTCAGCAGTGGACTTCTTACGGCTGATATGATGATGATGATGATGATAGTAATTATCAATTGGACACGATTTTAAATTCACGTGCCATTATGAGTCACTAACTCTCAACACGTGTAATATGTGTATTAATAAAACTTTGCAATTTTACATGTTTCATAAGATTTATTTGAAGTATATTCAGGACGTTAAAACGTTACACTTTGTTGTATGATTCGAGGCGTTCAATGATTTGCCTCAAGTTACTGTTGATGCCCCCAACCGCTCTGTTGAGTTCGTTTCTGATATTAGAATTCACTGCGTTGATGATAGTTGAGTTAAATATTCTCACAAACAGCCCAACCACAGGGTTCACCAACCAGTCAGTCAGCCAGTTGCCAGTCAAACGTACTCGGAGATTTCTGTAAAGAGGCACATTATTAGTTTTTTTAATTCCGGGGAGGATTTTAGATTATACCATATTTAATTAATAAATCAATAAAAAATATATCTTGTGGTAGAAGGGAACCATTAAATAGTTTTTTTTTTAATTGAGAGTTTACTATGACGAATTTTTGATCTAGCAATCCGTTTGTGAGTTATTCAAGTCTAAAGCGTTAAAAGAGGGCCTGCTTTTCTCGCCCTCTAAAAGCCTTAACGGTTGTCTAAAAAAATCTGAAAAAATAAGTATGCTCTCAAATGTGATGAACTTTAAAGGAAAAACTATAACGGATTAGATAACTTTGCCAGTTCAGGAGGCCTCTGTAAGGCCTAACTTGTAAATTGCTCTTGTAAAACTTCGTACAAAAATAACGAAACGTATGTTAACATCAACTATTATTGTTGGACATGACTTTAAATTCACGTGACATTATGAGTGTCTACGCACTTAGCTATTTTTTTAAAATTAAATTAAAAGTATATTATGCCAAATTTATTTAGATTATAAAATTATTTTAACAGTAAGTTGAACCGTAAAAGTGTTTTCCTTTAAACAAAAACATACCGATACCGAACCAGAATTGCAAATGTTTATCGTTTTCTATTTCATATTCCATTCTATTTATCTGTTCTATTGTTTAATTGGCAAATATTTTGTTTTGATCAATTGACTGAGTGATATTAGTCAATGAAACAAGATAATAGAGAAATAGAATAGAATATAGAATAGAAAACGATAAACGTTTGCAACTTGGCTGGAGGGGCTGAACCGATTACCGAGGGATAAATTGAGAAGGGATGGTACGGCCCCTGGTACGTCCTAACCACCACGCAGAGCAGTCGAGTGCAGAACGTATCTCAGGGTCCAGTCCACAGAATGTAGAGTTTTATCTAATTAGTATTACTAGTGTTAAGCTACAAGCAACGGCAACTATATTTGAGTTATTGAATAAGGTTGTAATTACTTTTAGGATCTGAGAGACTGATTTACATTAAAAACAATCAGAGTTTGGCTGCTTGGTGTTGATATTATAATTTCGCTAGTAACGCACTATTTAAATATGAGATAGAACTACTAAATATAATGCTATGAAGTTAAAAATATTCAAAAGCACGTTGGTGGTTTAGTAAATAATAACTATCCTATATTGACACTTATTATACTTTTACGTTTACATTGGTTCGTTGATACATAGACGCGAGCGAAATTGGGGTGGAACGCTCCATGTTCGGTGTATTAGGGATCGAACCAACCACACAGGTAAAAATAACAATGATGAGTGCTGCTGATATGATATGCGCTCCGGACTGAATTCTATCGTCTGTTATGACCTTAAAACGTCAGCTAGTGAAGACGGAAAAACAAATATAAAATAATTGCGGCGATTTACTGTACTTATTATTGTTGTTGAGAAACTAATATAAAATAATTACGACAATACTCACCCTGTGTTATTTAGCCTGAAATCTTGAAGATGAATCTGGTCAACGTTGAAGTCTAGGAGAACATCAACAACTATGACGAAGCGATTCAGTGATCCGTTGATACCACCAGTTGGTCCAATACCCATAACTTGTATCCAATATCTGTAGAAGAACTAGAAAATATCGCACATTATTTACATTTCATTTTACAGCTCGGAAAACAGTGTTAAATATTTTTTCTGACCCTGTAATTTTTCAAACAAAACATAATATTTCTTATGGCGATTAGTGTCATAATATCAATAATTCAGATGACGGGTACAAAAGTTTTAACGATAAACGGTGCTCCATATTCTCTATTCCACGTTACACCTACTTAAAAGTAGAAATTATATTATATATAGACTTACCTCGATATTGGTAAACTCAAGCGCAAGACGCACATTCAAGTTTCTTTCGGAGTACGATACCTTCTGGTCACCAGAACGGGCTACATTAACTAACCCAGTCATGTAACCATTGTAAAGATTCAGCCAGGCACTGTATGTAATCCATACGGGTCTCTGCAACGAAGGTTTTATGACTCAAAGTGAATATGGGCAAAAATACATTTCATAGTAGGAGGAATACATCGGTTCTATAAATTATTTCACATAGAAATCACACGACATTCTACTTTTTGGAACTGTATAATAAAAGAAATAGAAATACTGACCACTTGAAATCCTTCTCGGACATTTGGTAGTGGCATCGGGTCCAGTCCATTGCGGAGGATAAAAGGTACGATTAGGGTCAGAGTCTCATCGATGTAATCGTTCACATTAGCAGTTAGGCCTTGTTGGAAATTTTCACTGAAAGAAAAATAGTTTTCAAAATATTTGTCGCAACATTAGGACATTTTAGAATCTATATCTACATAGACGAATAAATAAAATTGGAGTGTCTGTTTGTAATATTAAAATAATATAATGATGGGATGCCAAGGAAATCGAGCGAACTCCTCAAATATCATAGGCACAATTGTCGCGATTTGGGTACTCGGAATAGTTTGTCTTTTAAGTTGGTTCCTTTTTTTTTAAATTATATTTCTTTGTATAGATGTCATTATCATACATACGTAAGATTGTAATAGGAAAAATGTTCACAAAACTGATGCTTTACACCGCTGTAAAGCATCAATTTTGTGAACAGTTTTCCTATTAATTGATTTTACTCTTTATATAAACTAGACATTTACCGTAGCTCCGCCCGCGTGTATATGAGAATTCACGGTAATGTATAGTCCATGTCCTTTCATTAGAAACAAAGTGTCTCCAAATTACACTGAAATCAGTGTTGTTGTTCAGCCGTGAAAGCGTAACAGATAGACAGACTGACAGAATTTCTTTCGAATTATGTCAATGTTAGTATGAATTTTATGTAAACTTCTCCAGTTATTTTGTTACTTATTAGTCACGCTTATTCCATTTACTTTAATAAATCTATTTTGTTATTAAGGTTTTTTTCAAAAAAATCGAATTTTATTTAAAATGTTATAACTTATAAAATAACACGTTACTATCTACGTAAAAATTTTTGTCGATGTAATTATTTAAATGAAGTGAATTATAATATTATAATGTACGCTAGTTACCTAAAATCTGTTTCAAGTCGGTGTACTAATTTAACCCAGTCAAATTAAATCTTGCGTTTAATGTGTTTTATTGAAGTCGATTATTAAAAAAAAAAATATTAAGGGTAATTTTGATACGGTAGTCAACACTGATCCACCATCGTATTGTTTCTACTTTGTCTTTGTCTAATCATAGCGACGGTATTGTTCTTGTAACGCGTGTAAGTGAGACATGCGTATGTATTTACTTTCAAATATCTAACGTTTTCAATTATACGTTACTCCAGGGCTTTAAAGAGGTGAGAGTATAACAGAAGATTAACGCACGAAGGACGCAATAAATAAAATAGAATATATCTTTATTATATAAATCTTATGGTGTCAAATCTGACACATAATTTATGCGTAATATAATATCTATTAAATGTCACGATGAAAAAAATATTTTAAACAAAATCGTTACAAATTATCTGGGCTATAATTTTGTAACTGATGTTAAAATTATTAGAGATCCAGAATCTTTTCTAACTTTTACTAAACTAAACTTTTCTAAAACTGAAATGAAAGCGTACTCGAGGTTACGACTTAATCGCTCATCCCGATGTGAAACCCCTAATATGACTGGTCTGTAGTAGCAAAATTAAAAATACTTAACACTTACAACCTGTACCGAAAAAGCTTGTTGAAAAATAAGTAGTTATTGATAGATAATTTATCTGGACCGGAGGGGCCGGCACATTATATGACTATCCTAACCATAACTAAGACCAAATAAGGCGAAGAAACTACATTAGAATATTTTGTGAAGATACTTCAACTCACCCAATGTCCAATTGTTTAAATGTGAATTCTTGCAATAAGTTGACGGTGTTTGCTTCAGAAGCAGCCACCAAGAACACAAGAAACAAAACTGTATGTTTTTGGTTCATTGTGTTTTCATTGACATTAACTTGTCAACTACTTTTTTTGAGGCCCTCTAAGTATTTTTATTGCTATCAAAATGTCGCTTCTCAGTAAATTATCAGCACAGGTGCCTAATTTGTGATAGAAATCATAATTGATGAAGTTTTCACGATAAATTGAGCAGCAAATGTGCTGAAGATACAATCTGTCAATTGTAATCTGTTGATAGACAGCTGCTTTTCGGTATGATACGGTCTAATTACTTACGTACTACGAAATTGTTCACCCGGAAATGTTAATAAATAGGTAGGTACATAATTAACATCGCCTAAGAATTTGCAATAACAGTAGCAGGAGTGTATCAAACAGCATGTGGAGATGGCAAAATAAGAAAAATGGAAAAGGAAACAAATGTATCGCACTTAATAAATATATTTAATAACTCTCCACAAACATATTTCACTTATTAATTACCAAAAGGTAAAGGTATGTCTATGTCATGTATTACAATACTTATGTAATGGTATTTAAACGAAACGTATAATTTAGCATAAATCGATTTTTTATATCCATTACATAGGTACTTAAACTTAGTCTGGCTTTTAATACAATAAAAAAGCTTTTTATTACATAACAAAGCCTAAAGACGAAAGTCTTCAACCAGTGCGTCCTACTCGTCATGACATACGTAGCCGAAACGTGGACACTCACGGCACGGCTGGTCCACAAATTCAAAGTCACGCAGCGTGCTATGGAGAGGGCTATGCTCGGAGTTTCTCTAAGAGATCGTGTTAGAAACGAGGTAATCCGGCAGAGAACTAGACTAGAGTTATCGACATAGCCCACAGGATTAGCAAGCTGAAGTGGCAATGGGCTGGCCATATTAGCCGCAGGACCGACAACCGTTGGGGTAAACGTGTTCTTGAGTGGAGACCGCGTCTCGGCAAACGTAGTGTAGGACGTCCACAGGCCAGGTGGAGTGATGATTTGCGCAAGACGGCTGGCAGGAGATGGATGCGAGTAGCTGAGGATCGAACTTAGTGGCGTGCAATTGGAGAGGCCTATGTACAGCAGTGGACTGCGATAGGCTGATGATGATGATTACATAACAATATCTGGAATCTGGAATTTGTCTTTCTAGTTCTTTTTAATTAATTCTTTTTTTATTGTTTTAGTAATTTCTGCACTAATCGATGTTATATATTTTTTATGATGTTAAGTAAATAGTGCGGTGATAAAATTAATTTTATAAATAAATAAATATTTAGGACATCTGACACACAGCGCCATCTAGTCCTAAATTAAGCAGAGCTTGTACTATGCACACTAAACAACTGATATACATATATATTTTTGTGACTAAATACCTATTATACAAAGAATATATCTGTCTCGACTTCCACACACAGCACAGGCATAAACATCCAACAGCGTCATCTATTGAAAATACATTAAAATTCTCGGGCCGATTAGCAGATACACAACCGCCTAATATCAACCGTTGGGCATGATCACCTCGCCTGATCGGAGGATCCTCCCTTTGTATTGGAAGGACACAAACCCGCTCCCTCCACATCCAAACTTCAAATCAAATATTTTTAACGTGTGGAAATCCCCGCGGACCGTCACCCGTCGGGAGTTACGGCGGGGTGGTGTTTCGGACTCGAACCGACTAAAACCACACGGTGTGACCCTCTCTGCGCCTGTATATTGGAAGGAGTCCAGGGAGGGGATTTCCTTCTGGACTCCTCCCAGCGCCTGCCCGCACTGTTGCGAGCACCACCTCAAATTTTACTCTCTAATTGAGCAACGTCCGGTCACACGCGGACGCCGCCCCCTCGCGGTTGGTCACTACTGCGGACGGATGGGAAACCCGTCCCGCCCACCCGCGGCCACTCTAGGGCGGCATGAGACGCAGGTATGCGCGCCTCCGCCGCCCGGGGTGCCTGCGGCCGATCGGGTCCGAGTGGATGTCATCCTCCCGGGCCTTCTCCGCCACCTCCTTCTGCAAGATTACGTCCTCGCAGAAGGTTGCGACCGCGGTAAAACAACTGTCGCTGCCGGCCATCGATCTTATGACGGCCGGCAGCGAGAGATCCCCTCCGTTTGATCAGTACCCACTTACGCTAACCACTAGACCAACAAGGTAGTTTAATAATCTTATTACTGTTAAAATAGCATTACATCTAGTGGGTATGGATTCAAATGCAATTTTAGAACTCTCCATTTACTTGATATTAGCGAATGTTTCCTGGTCTATTATTAAGTTTTTCAATGAAAATTTCTCTGTTTGCAGACACGGAGAAGATTCATATTTACGTGAATTCGTGGTGGTATTTTATGCAATGTAATTTATAAGACTAAAACGCATAGTTATCCAACCTTTTATGAACTATATTTGCAAAAAAACAAAATACCAGCGGCCCCCTTTTCATTATATCAATTTCATATGTTTGTCTGTTTATCAATAATTCACATACATCATATCATGTCAAAAATCGTCTGCATTGCCTGTCTGTACTTAAGGTCTCGGGTTCGATTCCCGGGTCGGATCAAATATTTGTGTCATTCACAAATATTTGGTTTGGAGTCTTGGTATTTTTCTATGTATAATCCTAATGCATTTACAATAAAATAGTTGAGGTGATTAATAATTAATTATTTAAAATATTGAAAAAAGTTACAATAAAAAAAAAGCGGCTAAGTGCGAGTCGGACTCGCCCATTAAGGGTTCCGTAGTAGCAAGTAACATCAAGTTCTTGTAGTTCGTTGTAACTTTGATCGAAGTTTTAATAATAGTCATCATCAGCCTATCGCAGTCCACTGCTGGACATAGGCCTCTCCCATTGCACACCACTCTGATAGACTTTGGAGCTCGCATGCAGCTCCTTCCAGCCATCTTACGCAGGTCGTCACTCCACCTCGCCTGTGGGCCACTCCAGAACTCTTCTGCCCCAACAGTCAACAGTTCTGCGGCTAATATAATAATTAATAATAGTGTATTGATTGAATGAAAGGTAAATTGCGGTTTACGATTTATGACGTATTAAAAAATATTACTTTCAAGATCACATTCAAACCAATTTTCGGTGGAACTTTGCATGCATATGATATACATTACACATAATTTTTTTTGTTTTATCATTCTCTTATTTTAGAAGTTACAGGGGGGGGGGGGGACATTTTACCACTTTGGAAGTGCCTCTCGCGCAAACTATTCAGTTTAGAAAAAAAAAAATTAGAAACCTCAATATCATTTTTAAGACCTAACCATAGATGTCCCTAGATCCACCTACCCATAGATACCATCCCCACACGTATGGGTTTGATGAAAAAAAACAATTTTGGGTTTCAGTTCTAAGTATAGGAAACCCTCAAACCAAATTGTTTTATTTCTACTTTTGTGTGAAAATATTAATACGGTTCACAGAATACATCTACTTACCAAGTTTCATCAGTATAGCGCTTATAGTTTCGGAAAAAAGTGGCTGTGGCATACGGACGGATAGACAGAAAGTAACTGTGACATACGGACGGACAGATAGACAATTAGACCTTAACCAATAAACGCAAGACATCTGGAGCGTTCCACATTGGGACACTGCACAAATGCAAACACAAGACGACTAATCAGAATTAGTAAAAATAATAACAACAACATGAAACAATCTTCATTAATATTTAAGAGAGTGAATTTGGTAGGTATTAGCGCCACGCTGATGATAGCACGAATGAGCCGGCTCGCCCGGGTGCAGTACTACCCTCACACATAAAACCAACCGAAAAATGAAACCATTTGTGCTGTCGTATTTCATTGCTGAGCTTGAGACTGGAGTCCCAATCATCCCAAGAGGAGAATGATGCAGATACATCTCACTAGGCCACCTTGGTGTGATTGATTTGATTGATTGATTGATCATCAAACCGCATTATCTGAATTCTACTCATGCTTTCCATCAGTCAGTGTAGAGTCACTTTGGTAGTTTTAAATATAAAAAAATAACAATGAGACGATTGAGGCTGGCTTAGTTTTATTTGTTAATGTCAGGATTTAATCTAGTTAGCTTTAGTTGCAAATCACCACGCTCAATAATCTGCAGTCTATTTATTTTTTCAGTCGACCCTCTTGACTATCATAACGTTCCCCATTAGCTTTGAAACCGATACCGCCCCACTGTTTGATGTGCAAATGTGATGAAACGGCTTTAATTGCTCTATATCGCCCTCCTGGAAACAGAAATATAGATAATTTCTTGACTGGTCTTGATAATGCCCTGAGTACCTTACGCAAATGCGGTTATATATATAAGGTTTTATACATATAAAACCTTAACAATTATTGGCGACATAAACATAAACTTGAGTGCCAATCTCTTGGACTCTCAAAAGGAGGAATATTTAAACTTGTCCTCTTCACATGGATTATTACCTGTGCATCTTATCCCTACCAGAGATGATGCTTGCTTGGATCATGTTATCCTGAAGACACAAAAGCGCGCAACTGTATTAGTGTTAAAAACACACATCACGGATCACCTTCCAACCTTGCTTAGTTTAGATTGAATGAAAGAACTATCCATAATCAACGCGTACAACGTATGGATCAGAGCGCAATTGTCACAGTGATAGAAGCCTTTGACTTCTCTCCTTTATATTCAAAACAAAATGCGGATTTAGCCGCCGAATATCTCATACGGAACCTATTTAGCATCGTCAAAGCACACACCCACCAGATAAAATTCACACATAGGCGGCGTCCCCTGAAGCCGAAGATGATCGTTCGGCTCCTGAAATGTATTAAAAACAGAGACGCCTTATATTTGAAGTCAATGAAATCCCCTTAAAATACCATTTTACGAACAACTTACACACATTATCGCAACTTTTGTAACAACTTATTAAAGAAGCTCAAAATAAACTTTGAGATAAACCAACTCAGGGAGGCCAAGGGTAACACAAGGTCAACTTGGGAGGCTATTAAAACCATGTCGGAAAAGGGTCAGCAGAAATCATTTGCGACTGAACTATTGTACTTGCACAAGGACCCGAAACAATCTGTCAATGTGGTTAACGACTATTTTGCAAATGTGGACAAAACTCTGGCTACACGTATACGGGCGAACTCACTCGGGAACACGGGTTGTTCTTCATCCAACACAACAACCAAAGACTACTTGGGTAGCTCAATGACTGTGCTTGATATCACCGTGGACGAAATAAGTGACTCAATTGGAAGCTTGAAAAGTGGCTGTGCGGTAGGTTGGGATGGAATACTAGTCTCTACTAAAGACATCACGTTAATATATTACCACCCCATTAAAATATATATTCAACATGTCACTTTATCAGGGGATTTTCCCGGGGGTACTAAAAAAGGCTTTGGTCAGTCCAGTCTTTAAAAGTGGGGAAAAAATAGAGGTCGCAAATTACCGACCCATATTGACCGCGGTTTCGAAGGAATAAAAAAAACTTAAACAGGAAACTCAAAAACTATCTGGAAAGATTTGACATAATTTCCCCAAATCAATATGGATTCAGAAAGGGAAAGTCAACGGAAGATGCCGTAATGGACTTGACTGATACTGTGATAAAGCTGATCGATAATAAATACAAAACTTTGGCTATATTCTTGGATCTCTCGAGGGCCTTCGATACTGTATCCATTCCCATTCTTCTGGAGAGGATTGAGAGCGTGAGAGTTAGGGGTATAGTTCTGGAGGTCTTTCAAAGTTACTTAAACGTTCGTACTCAGTGTGTGAAGATTGACAATTGTATTAGTGAGGAGCGGGCTACTGAGTACGGGGTGCCGCAGGGAAGTGTCTTGGGTCCGACTCTCTTCTTAATTTATATTAATAATCTGTGTAAATTACCTTTACAAAACTGCAAAATTTTAACTATTGCAGATGACGCGGCACTGATTGTACATGCATAATGGAAACATGGACATGAACACATGGAAACTAATATATGTAATGAAAAAGCTCAAACCATCGGCTAATGTAGAAATTTTAAAACTAATATATAACGCACTGGTGGAATCTATATTACTTTACTGTGTCCCTGTTTGGGGGTGCGCTAGCTCTCTGCATATGCTGAGAGTGGAAAGGTTACAGACAGCTTAAAGTTCTACTGGGAAAGCAACGCAGATATTCAACGGAAGCACTGTATCAAGAGTGATCAGTATTGACCGTGAGAAAACTCTTGTGCGCCAAACTATTTTACGCAAACATGCTCAACTACCATACAAGCAAATACTTAGAAGAAGAAAAGACCTAATTTGTAATATTGAACTCCATAAGACGGCACTTGCTTCAAGAAGTTTCTTTATCCTCAGTTCTCGACTATACAACCGTATCAACAAAATTGTCTATGTTTATCCTCTCACTACAAAAAAATGTAAATTGGTCATACAGAGCTGGATTGCTGACTCTGGATTATCTAGCGACTGAAAACCTTTTAAAGTCCAGTTCTTAGTTGACAAATACGACACGCATATAGCATGCAACACGTTCACATGCACACTCGCAAACACACACATACGCTAACACATGCACACTCACGCACACATGCATACTAGTCTAGTCGACAAGTTGAAAATGGTACAAAATAGAGATACTGCTCTTAAAATTATGTGCGATAGCTCATTGGATTCGAAATGACGCCTAGAATAATGTGTCAAAAGCGTGTATTAGCACATAAAAAATTGCAAAAGTAATAAACAATTAAAGCTGAAAAATATTTCATAAACTATTAATATTGTCTTGCGGAAATCTCTAAATATTAAGGAAATCAAAAAAAAAAATCTGAAAGAGGAGGAAATTTTCAATAAGAAACTCCTAACTCCCGGAACTCTATCTCCATTATTTATAATTTTAATTTAACGCTGAAAATAGGTCTGAACGCGATATTTTTAGGTTGCACGCGTGGCTTCAAAAGCAAGTACGGTACTTTAAGGTATTAAATATTTGTTTTTAAATTTGTAAAATTTGTGGTGTATTCTGAACACTATAAATAATTCATTCCCGTTGGAAATTTTACTTAAAGTTAAACAATTGTTAACTGACAAAATTTTCTCGAACTACTGAATAATATTTTAACTTTCATGGCGCGATCTTGTTAAATATGTATGTAAGAAAGGCTCTACGAAGCGAAAATTTTTTACGACCTTTGTTTAAACATTTTTTTTCACTTACAATTAAGACAGTAGTTCGAAAAATTTTGTTAGTCAATTGTTTAACTTGTTGAAAAATTAACTTTAAATAAATTCTAACGGGAATAAATTATTTATAGTGTTCTGAACACACCATATTTTTTTCAAATTTAAAAAAATATATTCAATACCTTAAATAAATTAATTAATGCACGTACTCGCTTTTGACGCCACGCCAAGACCTTTTCAGCGTTAAATTAAAATTATAAATAATGGAGATAGAGTTCCGAAAGTTAAAAGTTTCTTATTGGAAATTTCCTCCTCTTTCAGAATCTTCTTTTGAAATTTCTTAAATATCAATAGTTTTTAAAATATTGGCAAAAAACAAAAGGCTTTTTTTTCATCTTTAATGGTTTATTACTTTTGCAATTTTGTATGTGCTAATACACGCTTTTGGCACATTTTTCTAGGCTTCATTCCAAATTCAATTAGCTATCGCACATAATTTTAAGAGCAGTATCTCTATTTTGTACCATTTTCAACTTGTCGACTAGACTATACATGCACACATACATAATCTGATCTTATGACGAAATGATAACTTATCTAATTGTTAAACTGAATCAAATTGCTAATTAGTCAATTAAATGTTTGCATTATATTAAATTATTATTTATAAATAAATAAATGAAAAATAAATCAAAACACTTTTATCAAATAGGCTAAATCGAATTTGTAATTTTTTTTAGGACATTATATTATTCATTTTTGTAACTTTTAAGAAGAAATCAATGTGAAAGCGCTGGCACCTTTGATACAATGCTTGCCTAATGCAACCATACAGGTGTCATCGATCATATATTATATATAAAATCGCTCATACATACTGTTATAACATTTTTATTTGTATAATATGTACTTGTAAACTGTTTTCGGATTAAATAAATATTATTATTATATTATTATTATATATCTTAACAATTCACATGTTAAATATTAAGAGTAAAATAATAACAATTTCATATCTATTGGACACGATTTTAAATTTACGTGTCATTTTGGGTGTCTACGGAACCCTATTCTATACGTGGCCTGACATGCCATTGGCTGATTTTTAAGTTATGTTTTATAAGAAAATTGTTTTTAAAAAAATCACATGTTTAGGATGAACTTTTATGTCATCATCAAGTATTCAAAAAATCAGAAAAAGGGACCGGACACCATAATTTCAATGATAATATATTTTAGATCTGACCCCGGACGGAGAGATCTACTCAAAGATTTTCTGATGCAATTACTTAACAATCAACAAAATCTGATCAAATTCGTTTTTAGTTAACGGTATAACATATATGCAAAAATAAAACATTACCATTTTTCATGTTTAATAAGATTTAATTCAAGTCAATTCCAAACGTTAAAACGTTACGCTTTGTTGTATGATTCGAGGCGTTCAATGGTTTGCCTCAAGTTACTGTTGATGCCACCAATCGCTTGGTTGATTGCGTTTCTGATATTGGATTGCACTGCGTTGATGATAGTTGAGTTAAATATTCTTACGAATAGGCTGACCACGGGGTTCACTAACCAGTCAATGAGCCTGTTGCCAGTCAAACGTACTCGGAGATTTCTGGAAAGAAGCACTTTATTAGATTTCAAATTTCGGGGAGCATGCGACCTACTTACCAATCAAAACTGTTATGTTTAGAATATATAATACTTTACAGCCCATCTTCTTCGTAGCCTTTATTCCCAAATTTATTTAGGTCGGCTTACTAGTTCAATCGGTTTTATAACAATTTCAGTTTTTACACAGAGCGACTGGCATCGGCCTTCAGCAACATTAAGAAAGAACTGAAATTCGAAGGTAGAACTAGCTGCCAGTATATTTGAGGGCATTAGAGAACCGGAAATTAGAAAACCGGGACCGACGGCATAACGTGCTCTCCGAGCCTCGGGCGTGAATCTGTAGGAAAACCCAAAAACACTTTTTGGCCCGACCCGGAATTTGAACCCGAGTCCTCTTGACTAGCAGTCGCTTATATATGAGGCCGTCAGCGCCAAAACGACCTAACCCTCAATTTTCCATATTCCGACTTAACTACAAAAAGTGATCCAAAATCTGATAAAATATCATGCTAAATCGGCCTATCTTTAATTTATTATCCTCAGTATAAGTAACGCTGCAAAACTAGTTTTTGAATTTATTATTTTTTTATTAATCGTAATGCAAGAGTGGCCTAAGCCGCTTAGGCCATTTTTGCATACCGTCATCACAAATTTTTGGCGGGACAGGCTGCTGTAATGACGAAGTGTACGTACGACGAGAGTGAAGATCTACCTACTCCGGATCCGAACCTGAATTTCTGGAAATGTATAAAACTTAATTCTTCAACTTCTCAAACTGTAATATTTTTATTGGAATTAAAAATGTGACTAAAACGTTCACTAACTAGCACAAAATAAATGAAGCAAAACGAACATACCATATATAACTACAGTTGTGACAAAAAGGATAAACTTTTATTATATGTGAAGTAGAATCTAGGAATTCATATCTAGGCGTCGTCATCAAAAAATAGAGAAGCCAAATGTAAGGATTATAAGTTAATTGCAAATTTACCTACTCAAAATATACGTATACGAGGTGTGAATAAAGTCGATTAGAATTTCGCGTTGTATTATCTAGCTATGTTAGACATGACTGTGTTCTAATTTATGTCTATTCCGTGTGATAATAATCATAAGAAGCATCAAGTCAATGGGCAAAACCTAATTATTATAATAATATGTTATAACAGGACAGGTAGACTGATTGTCGCTGGAAACGATAATACGTATATCTTAGAGTGGAGACCGCAATGAACGTAATGTAGGGTGTTTATCAAAGGATTGATATAGAATGCCTACGAGATCGAGGTGTCTGAAGCTCCTTGGGGGAGACCTTTGTTCAGCAGTGAACGGCGATATTTTGATAAAAAATCGAGAATGTCGTGCCCGCTTGCACCATTAATCGAAGGACTACGCCGAGATGAATTTTACATTACCCCACGAAATTTATAAATATGTATTTGTAATGTGTCTTTTATTATTCAAGAGCACCCTGGCAATGTCAAAAGTGCCTAAAACACTTTAGGCCGAAAAAACCTATTCTTTCGGTACACCCCTGAAATTATATGAAAACTAAATTATTTTAATTTTTCACTTATATTTGCTGTTTTGTATCCTTAATTCAATATAGAAGTAAAGTTTTTTTTTTCATATTGGTAATTTGCGTTTACCAATATCAAATCCCGGGTCGGGACAAAAAGTGTTTTATGGATTTTCTTAGGAAATTCCTAATAGCAGCCCGGAGTTTTGAAGTTTGGCGGTGATTCACGCCCGTGCCTCGGAGAGCACGTAAAGCCGTCGTTCCCGGTTGTCATGAATATCTATGGCAATCGTTATCGGGAAGTCAGTGCCCTTAAATATACTGAAAACTAGTTTAATCTTCGAATTTCAGTTCTCCCTTACGGTTGCGGAAGTCCGATGCCAGTCGCTCCGTGGAAAAACTGAAATTCAGGTAAAACCGGTTGAACTAGTAGCCGACCCCAAATAAACTTGGGAATAAAGGCTAGGAAGATGATTGGTAATTTGCGTTTGACCTCTAATGGGTAAGTTTTTTTTTTGATAAAACCGGAAGTATCCAGTACTAACATCTTTTATAAACGGCCTAACCTTGGTTATAGTGGTGAATCGGTAAAAGAACTTTAAATGCAAAAGTAGCCTAAGCCACACAAATAATACAAATATATGGATTTATTTCAAAATAACAAACTTCATTCTGAAGAATTTAGGACAGTAATTGCATAAAATATGCTTATGGACTAAAATCCACTACATTAAATTATATGCAAATTAATGTGAAATTCGTGATTATACAAAACCTATTATTTTCATACAATTTGTCTCAAGCTTAGGCCACTTTTGCGCTGACAGCCTGATATATACGCTTACCAATAGACTAACAAGATAGTCGGGTAAGTAGGTAATATTTGTTAACTTTATGGCCCATACAGTTTAATTTTAATTTCAATTGAATTCATGAAAAAACCCTTCATAAAGCAGCAAGTCTGTACAATTATAGTCAGATTGACGACCTAAATACCTAAACAACATGTTGAACCGACGAAGTTCAGTAATCAGGTAATCTTTATTATCTTTTAATATATTAACTTCTTATATAAAATTCATAGGCCTCTCCAATTGCACGCCACTCAGTTCGTGCAATTGGAGAGGCCTATGTCCAGCAGTGGACTGCGATAGGCTGATGATGATGATGATAAAATTCATGAAACTGATTTGTGTGTCTAAAAGATTTTGTATTGATCAAAACAAAGCTAGTCTCTACCATACCACAGTTAACTGTGAGCCTAGACTTATTACTCAAATACATAAATAGAAAATATATTAGTTTAAGAGTAACATCAGAAAACAAAATATTTCTTGAGCAATACAATCGAGTCTTAATGACATTGTTTATCTATTAAATACTAATCATCGTAAATTGACTAACCGATCAGATAGAAATAATAATAATATGCAGCGGATCGTTCTATACTCAATCGAATATGATCCGAAACGCTCCAAGTTCGTGGTGCGCTCTGGACCACATTCTATCTTCTGTTAAAACTTTAAAATGTCAGCTAGTGAATACGAAAAAGCAAGTATAAAAGTAATTAAGGCGATTTACTGTACTCACCCATTGTTATTCAGCCTGAAATCTTGAAGATGGATCTCGTCAACGTTGAAGTCTAGGAGAACATCAACAACTATGACGAAGCGATTCAGTGATCCGTTGATACCACCAGTTGGTCCAATACCCATAACCTGGACCCAATATCTGTAGAAGAACTAGAAAAACACAAAACGGCCTTAAATAGTTTTTCTGACCCTGTCATTTTAGAACAAACAAAATATTTCTTTTGGCGATTAATGTCATAATATCAATAATTCAGATGATGAGTACAAAAGTTTTAACGATAAACGGTGCTCCATATTAGGGTTCCGTTGCCAAATGGCAAAAAACGGAACCCTTATAGATTCGTCATGTCTGTCTGTCTGTCTGTCCGTCCGTATGTCACAGCCACTTTTCTCCGAAACTATAAGAGCTATACTGTTGAAACTTGGTCAGTAGATGTATTCTGTGAACCGCTTTAATATTTTTACACAAAAATAGAACAAAAGCAATACATTTTGGGGCTCCCCATACTTAGAACTGAAACTCAAAAAATTTTTTTACATCAAAACCATACGTGTGGGGTATCTATGGATAGGTCTTCAAAAATGATATAGAGGTTTCTAATATCATTTTTTTCTAAACTGAATAGTTTACGCGAGAGACACTTCCAAAGTGGTAAAATGTTGGTCCCCCCCCCTGTAACTTCTAAAATAAGAGAGTGATAAAACTAAAAAAAATATATGATGTACATTACCATGCAAACTTCCAACGAAAATTGATTTGAACGAGATCTGGTAAGTAGTTTTTTTAAAATACGTCACAAATCATAAACCGCAATTTAGATTTCTTTCAATCAAAACACTATTAATAAAACATTGATGAAAGTTACAACGAACTACAAAAACTTTTATATGATGCTACGGAACCCTTCATGGGCGAGTCCGACTCGCACTTGGCCAATTTTTTTTTCTCTATTCCACGTTACACCTTCTTAAAAGTAGAAATTATATTGAAACATGTATCACAAAAAGACTTACCTCAACATTGGTAAACTCAAGCGCAAGACGCACATTCAAGTTTTTTCCGGAGTATGATACCTTCTGGTCACCATAACGGGCTACATTTACTAACCCAGTCATGTAACCATCGTAAAGGTTCAGGTAGGCGCTGTATGTAATCCATACGGGTCTCTGCAACGAATTAACAGTTTACATTGATTGAATTTTGCAAAAAATCAATAATTAAAAATGAAGTGGGGTAAAAATACATTACTGTGTAATAATAAAACAAATAAAAACACCGACCACTTGAAATCCTTCTCGAATATTTGGTAGTGACATCGGATCCAGTCCATTGCGGATGATAAAAGGTACGATTAGGGTAAGAGTCTCATCGATATAGTCGTTCAAATTAGCAGTTAGGCCTTCTTGGAAGGTAACACTGAAAGAAAAATGTAGGTATTTTTAGAATCGCGCCAAAATTATACTTTGTATAGTTATGAGATATATGCATATCATTCATCACTACGAAACCACTATTTATTGTAGGGGCCGTCTCCTACACATAATGTTATTCTGAACGATACACTTTCCATTCGACTTCTGAATGCTTATAAGCATTCAAGACTAGAAGTTCCTTATAAGAATGTAGAATGACCATTTACAAATATCAGATATCAGTAACTCATAAAATCAATAATGAGAACTAACTTTAAAATTATAACAATAAAAAATACCTACCTATGAATTATGACACGATTTTGGAAAGATTTATTTCTAATGACTACCAATAAAATCGCTCCTACTTGAGATAGGTAGTTTGTCATTTAGAAATATAAAGTGAACTTATGATTTAACTGGACATTAACATTATGCATCCCTTTTACTTATCTACTCTAGTGGATGCTTTATTTACTCTCAATTTAGGTTTCTTTAGACAAAAAGTTTAAAAATGTAGAGTAGATAAACAGGATTCGAACCCATGCCTTATGTGTAGATATACGAAGATATACGTACATTATATTGGATAATGTACTTTACACTTAAAAATATACACATATACCTAAGGTTATTCTTTTCTAATAATTTGAAATGGTTTTTTTCTCTAATAATAGTTAATGAATATGGTGATGAATGCAAGAACAACAAGATGCAACATCTAGTTGCAACTTCTACTTATACAATCATCTACCTTGACAGCAATAATTAAGTATTCGGGCTTGAGATAGTTAGTTGTCATTAATAGAAGATTGGACCAGATGGGCCATCGCATAGATTATATCATTAACTATCTTTTCCATAGCCAAGATTAATACAAAATTATGCGAATAAACTATAAAACAATACTTAGCAACCACACGTCAAACTCACCCGCTGTCCAATTCTTTAAATGTCAAGTCTTGCAATAAGTTGACGGTATTTGCTTGAGAAGCAGCCACCAAAAACACAAGAACCAAAGCTGAGTATTTTTGATTCATTGTTGTTTCATTGACATCAACTTGTCAACTGCTTTTTTTCAGGCTATATATGTATTTTTACTGCTATCAAATCGTCACTTCTTAGTAATTTATCAACGCAGCTGCCTAATTTATGATAGAAATCATAATTGATGAAGTTTTCACGATAAATTACAGTAATAAATAGATAGGTACATAATTTTCATCGTCTAAGAGTATGTAGTAACAGTAGCAGTAGTGTATCAATGAGCACATAACAATAACACAAAAACAAACAGCAAATGACATAAAAAAAATATCATAAATAAATAAATCTATTCTATCTTTCCCTACAAAAAGAAATCACATATGATTTATCAAGAGGAATAGCTATGTCATGTACCTAATATAGCCGTTTGGGCTGTAGGGTGTACCAAAGATATGGACATACATACACACATATCTGTATACTTAATACATAAGGAGGTAAAGTTTGTGAGTTTGTGACGTTGTAAGGGGTAATCTTTGGATCTACAGAACTGACTTAAAGAATCTTTTACCAATAAAGTGCTACGTTATTTGTGAGAAACAGGCTATAGAACAATTACAAAAAAGTTAAAGATCCGTATGCAAACTTCGATAATGTAACTCCAAGACCTTAAAAAAGTACCCAATAAATCCGTATTTTGCGTACGCTGCGAAAAACATTAACAATAGATCAAAATGATTTATTATATTTTATTAAAGACATTATTATCTACAAAAAGTCTGGGATACTATATGTCTAACTATTTTAGTTATGACACAATAACGTCTGTTTTATAGCCTTCTTCCTAGCCTTATTCCCAATATTATTTGGGGTCGGCTACTAATTCAACCGGTTTTACCTGAATATCAATTTTTCAACAGAGCGACTGGCACCGGTCCTCCTCAACACTACAGGGATAACTGAAATTCGAAGGTTGAGCTAGTTGTCAGTAAATTTGAGGGCACTGACTTCCCAATGATGATTGCCATAGATGTTCATGACAACCGGTACCGACGGCTGTACGTACTCTCCGAGACACGGGCGTGTACCACCGCTAAACTTCCTAACGCTAACTCCGGGGTGCTATTAGGAATTTCCTAACCAGACCTCTTGATTAGCTGTCGCATCCAAGCAGCATTTCATAGTAATATATTCAGTATTTACGTCGGAAAAAACTAAGGATTTTGATTAGTACCTTGGTATTACTTTTATCCAAAGAAATCGCTTTGGATTCAAGTCTATATCAATACCTCTAAATTACTTTTTGAATTATTATGATGAGTTTAATATAATTCATAATTGAAATTTTAAGAAGCAACGATCCAAGTTACTTTTTAACAACTATTTGGTTTTTTAATTGTGATTTTTATACTTTTCACTTGTATAACTGGAAAAACTCAAGAAAGATAGCATAAGTTGTATACTTATGCTATCTTTCTTGAGTTTGTGGTTTTATTTTGTTATATCTATTATATTGTAATAGGTACTACACACATAAAATTTATCTGATGATTCCTGTATGTACACATAACATCATGCCTATATCCTTTTTAGGGTTCCGTAGCCGAATGGCAAAAAACGGAACCCTTATAGATTCGTCACTCTCATGAATATTATTGTAGATTGTTTTATGTTCTTGTTATTATTTTTACTAATTTTGTTAGTCACCTTGTGTTTGTATTTGTGCAGTGTCCCAATGTTGAATGCTCCAGATGTTTTGCGTTTATTGGTTATGTTCTAATTTTGTTCATCACATTTTGTCCGATTTTTGTCTTAATGTTTTTAAGGTCACTCCACCGAGGTGGAGTGACGACCTGCGTAAGATGGCTGGCAGGAGCTGGATGCGAGAAGCCCAAAATCGATCACAGTGGTGTGCAATGGGAGAGGCCTATGTCCAGCAGTGGACTGCGATAGGCTGATGATGATGATGATGATGATGTTTTTAAGGTTCCGTAGCCAAATTTCAAAAAATGGAACTTTATAGATTCGTCATGTCTGTCTGTCTGTCCGTCCGTATGTAAAAGCCAGTTTTTTCCGAAACTATAAGACATATACTGTTGAAACTTGGTAAGTAGATGTATTCTGTGAACCGCATTAAGATTTTCACACAAAAATATAAAAAAAACATTACATTTTGCGGGTACATACTTGAAACTAATAAAATAAATAAATATTTTGGACATTTTACACACAACATCATCTAGTCCCAAGCTAAGCAGAGCTTGTGTTATGGGTACTAGACAACTGATATAAATACATAAACATACTTTTGTTTTTTAAATAAATACATATTATACATAGAAAACACCCAGACTCCGAAACAAATATTTGTGAATCACACAAATAATATTTGGTCCGACCCGGGAATCGAACTCGAGAACTTTTATACTCCTCATTGAGTTTCACATATTTTTTGTACCATATGAAGTCACTTTTTATTTCTATTTTATTATTCTGATTTCTATTTTTAAGTATATTTATCTAAGTATTTTTTTGATTGCTAATTTTTTAAACTACCGTATGGTTATAGTTTAAACTTTGTCATTTTCTTTTTCATACATTTGCTTTCATACATAAGTTATTATGTGCAGTTATTGAGTAAATAATATTATACACCTTTAGAATGGAGAGGAAGAGAAGAGAATGCCTATGTCATTAAGTCCGCCCACAATTTATTTTCAGGAAGCATAAATAAATTGCTGAAACTGAAACATGAAACTGGAAAAAAAAACACAGGGGGGCAGATCCTATCAATTTCTTAGAACGAGGGGGGCTATTCCTGATGGATACGTTCTTCAAGATTAAACCCCACAGGATGTAGACTTGGTGTAGTCCTGACAACGTGACCAAAAATGAGATAGACATTTCGTAGGAGTATGGCAACTAACATTGTAACACGAGATTTTTATAAATATAGACTAGCTGTTGCCCGCGGCTCTGCTCGCGTGCGTTTTATACTTTATTATCTAGCAGGGGTATAAAAAAATCTATACTTCCTATAATCAGACGTACTGAATAAACACACAAAACTTAATAAGAATCGATCAAGCCGTTTCGGACGAATAAGGCAACTCATATTGTGACACGAGAATTTTATGTATACCTAAAGATAGATTTTGTTAATGATATAAGTAATCGACGTCGTAGTATTATAATATTTGGGAATGGTATTGTCTGTTAGTTGTTTTGCCCAAATGACCTTCAATACGCGGACATGTCTGCAACATCTATCGTGATAGTGTTTTAAGAAATCAACCTAATGTCTGATAAAATAATATAATGTAATCAGAGTGTGCAAATCGAACCGCTAAATATACGAAATCCGAAGCGATATTATGTATAATTACTTGATTACTAGAATTGTTATCGTTTCATAATTATAAATAAGTACTACGTTGGCGGCTTTAGTTAAGTATATGATATATAGATCTACGAGTTGTAACTTTTAATTTGATTCAATCATATTTCAGGAGTAGGTAGTATTGATAAGTCTTCGTTTCTTATGTGTTTATTCTTTAAATATTTATTTATTAATTTATAGTACCTGATCATTAAATATTCATTTAATGTTTAAATGTTTAGGTACAGTAAAGTGGGGCTAATTGGAACATATATTTCTTGAAACAGATGTTTACAAGAACGAAATTTACTATATCAACATTTAGAATATTAGTTTTGGTAGTTTTCATATTTGTCTTTAAGTTGCTACTATAACTGTACGTTTTCTGTGAATAGATCTATAGATATATTACTTTAAATGTATGGTTCCAAATATCACATTGATGGGGTTATTTGGTATCTGAACTGACTGCTTTGGATTTACTCAATTTTTATAACAGTTTCGAAAATAAACCTTAAGGCGATACTTGGAAAACCTAAATTGAAAGACAGTCTTGAGTTTTCTTCAACATCACTTTTTCAATACCTAATAATAATATGAAAATATACCATTGCAAATTTAACATAATGAAAGTCTATCGCTTCTTTGGGGTTATTTGGAATCTGATGTTAAATAGTAAATGCGTTCCTACTAAAGATGAAGCGATATTTGGAATAATTTAAGGCGAAGTCAACAGTAAGTTGATTAATAAAAAAAAGTAGTGCAATGATAGGTTGGTTTACCGGCTGTAGGACATTAGAGAAAATTACACTAAGATTATATTCTTTTTGGTCTAGTGGTTAGCGCATGCGGCTGCTGATCAAGAGGTCTCGGGTTCGATTCCCGGGTCAGACCGAATATTTGTGTTATCCACAAATATTTGTTTCCGAGTCTGGTTGATTTTCTGTGTACAATATGTATGTATTTACAAAAAAAAGTATGTTTATGTATTTATATAACTTGTTTGGCACCCATAATACAAACTCTGCTTAGTTTGGGACTAGATAACGTTATGTGTAAGATGTCCGAAAATATTTATATTTATTTATTTTATTTTTCAATGTGTCTGATCACATCAGAATCGATGCTATAATTTATTTCTTTGAGATAAAAATAAGTTGCTTTTTATACATTTTCTTTTGTTTGGCCGAGAATTCACAGTACTTTTTCTTTTACTCTGTCGAGATTCAATCAGTTGTGTTTGTTCCAGTAATATTCTTACCAGATGGAACGTTGCATTTTTTTACGTTTCAGTTGTTCAAGGGTCGTGGGGGGGGATTTCTTATTTCTTGCAGAATTTCGTTGCGTTTTAAATAGTTTTTGCAGAGATAGAATTTGTTTGAGCCATACATGACTTAGGTCGCTCTGAATTAACGGGATATAACCCAGATTTACTGAACCCGGCAATGATGTTGCTGGAGCTCGAACCCTTTTCTGATAACTTGTTATGTAATTTGCATAACAATGTTGGAAATGAACTTTTTTTCTGTGCTAGCACGTCACGCCATTTTTTTTGTAAACGTGCCTAAAATGCAACGTCTATCGGCTTAAAACACTTGGAATCAAACCAGCCACTTATTGACCTGTTGTACTTTGTACATAATTTAATAATAAATTCAGAAACAACTTACCCTTAATTCAGTTAAAATCATGAATTGGGGCTATTTGAAACTACGAATAAAAACCATAGCAATGTTTGACAAGTTTTAAAGGGGCTATTTAAAACTAAGTTCCAATTAGCCCCAAAACCGAGACCAAATAGCCCCATTTAGAATAATCGAAGAACCCGGCAGACAGAAAAGACATAGAAAAAAGCAAGTTGAATCCCTGTAATGTCAATAAAACACAGTATTTCTCAATATATTTCACTCTATATATACCTTTCTAGATTTAGAGTTTCAGATGAAAGTTTTTGAACCATGAAATACACCAAAATTTTAGCTATTTTCAAATAACGCACTACTCAACGGACATCGATGCTGTCTGTAAAAATTCTAGTTTAACAGTAATATTACATGTCGTTCTTATGCCAGGTGGTATAATAAATTTCCTACTATTAGCAGATAATAAAATACATGTGATCAAAACTTTTATTTTCGAAATTCCAAATAACCCCGTGATATCCAAATATCCCCAGTTTACGGTACTACAAAGTAAGTAGTTTATGAACTTGTGTAAGCTCTTAGACTAGTATAAATATTTTTTTAACTTTTATGGCGTGATCTTGTTAAGTATGCCTTGTTAAGTATGTCTTGTTAAGTATGTAACATTTTTACGACTATTATTTAAACATTTTTTTTCACTTACAATTATGACGGTAGTTCGAAAAACTTTTCTTAGTTAACAATTGTTTAACTTGTTGAAAAATTAACTTTAAGTAAAATTTCCAACTGGAATAAATTATTTATAGTGTTCAGAACACACCATATTTTTTTCAAAATTAAAAAACGTGCAACCTAAAAATGTCAAGCGCAGACCTATTCTCAGCGTTAAATTAAAATTATAAATAATGGAGATAGAGTTCCGGGAGTTAGGAGTTTTTTATTGGAAATTTCCTCCTCTATCTTTGATCTTTTTTGAAATTTCTTAAATATTAATAGTTTATGAAATATTGGCATTTTAAAACGAAATGCCATTTTTTTTCATCTTTAATTGATTATAACTTTTGCAATTTTAATATGTGCTAATACACGCTTTTGGCACATTTTTCTAGGCGTCATTCCAGATCCAATGAGCTATCGCACATAATTTTAAAAGCAGTATCTCTATTTTGTACAATTTTAAACTTGTCGACTAGACTATATGGGTACTAGGTAATTGCTATAAATACATAAAAATACTTTTTTTTTGTAAACACATACATATTATACATAGAAAACACCCAGACTCCGAAACAAATATTTGCGCATAACACAAACATTTGAACCAACCCAGGAATCGAACCCGAGACCTCTTGATCAACAGCCGCATACTCAAACAACTAGACCAATAAGGCAGTCAAAAACATGTATGGGGTACCTCAAATAAAAATATTTATCATAATTTTATTATAGCACTTTGTCCACGTAATTACAACACATATTCACGCAGTTTCACTAACCTAACCGTTTGGGCGGTAGGTCGAGGACGGACGGATGGACATGACGAAGGTTTAAGGGTTTCGAGTCACGAACTATGTCGGAACTATGTCGGATAGAGGGTAACTGTAATTTATTATTTCTAAGACACAAACTTGTATAAAACACAATCTCATTAACCTTATAGAGTAAGAGCCCAGAGCGATCAGACATAACTTATTTTCACATGGATGAAACCTTAACTACTCAGTAGCGTCTAGTGTACTTTTAAATACCTGAGTGTTTGTGGAACTAGATCTGTGACACCTGGGCAGATATCAGGTGAGAAAGGTAACGAAAAATAAGAGTTATCTAACTTAAATTAGTATGGCTGATCTTTATATATATTTTGTAGAATATTATTCTAAACTAGTTTCATAAAATGTCAGACACTTTTCATGGACCAGAGCTTGTGTCAGACGCTTTAAAGATCGACAAAAAATTAATGAACTTTACTTATTTTTACATGTCTGATTTTTTAATATGTTATTATAGTAACTATTACAAAGTTACATTTCATCAGTCAGACAAATTCGAGTGACCAAACATCCCTTCAACACAAAAATTATTCAGCCGGGAGTGCGATCATCATGCTATTTCAGAGCGAGTGAGACGTCCACAGCAACTTGGATCCCGTTTTTAGGGTTTCATAGCCAAATGGCAAAAAACGAAACCCTTATAGATTCGTCATGTCTGTCTGTCTGTCTGTCTGTCCGTCCGTATATCACAGCCACTTTTTTCGGAAACCATAAGAGCTATACTTTTGAAACTTGGTAAGTAGATGTAATCTGTGAACCGCATTAAGATTTTCACATAAAAATAGAAAAAAAAACAATACATTTTGGGGGTCCCCATACTTGGAACGGAAACTCAAAAAAAATTTTTTGATCGAACCCGTCGAGTAAAAAAATTAAATGTAATGAAAATACTTACTAATTTCAATCTAAGATTTTCGCATTCTTGTTTCAATAACATGGGCTTCAACATTAAGTTGTTAATTATTAAATATTAAAGTGAATCCATTTATTGTCCATGAAAAGTGTCTGACACTTTATGAAACTAGTTTATAATAATATTCTACAAAATATATATAAAGATCAGCCATGCTAATTTAAGTTAGATAACTCTTATTTTTAGTTACCTTTCTCACCTGATATCTTCCCAGGTGTCACAGATCTAGTTCCACAAGCACGCAGGTATTTAAAAGTACACTAGACGCTACTGAGTAGTTAAGGTTTCATCCATGTGAAAATAAGTTATGTCTGATCACTCTGGGCTCTTGGACCATTATTCTATGGAATTACGAAGCTATTTTTAAATTTGTCAGCAGGGCTGTCAAACGATTCTTCTTAATGTTAGCATAATAAGTAGTTCAATTGTAAAAATTATTCAACAGACTAATTGTCATAAAGTGTGAAGTTCTTTGCGTTAATATTATTTAAGTGATTTATTATACATATTGGATAATCCTCATAAAATGTCAAGTCATAGAGCATCTACAGCGTTTATGTAGATAAATACTTTATATTATCGTAAAGTGCCGTTTGCTTCATTATCTGTTAACGAACGCACGAAAATAAATAGCCAACTGATCAATTTTCTCAAAACAGATAACATTATCGTATATAAAATGCGTGATTATTTTATGCTAACTAATTACTTCATTACCAGGAAATATATATGTACTAGCTTTCGCCCGCGGCTCCGCCCGCGTGTATGTCGGTTATCGCGGTATAAAGTAGCCTATGTCCTTTCCCAAGTTTAGTTCTATCTTCATACCAAATTTATCAAAATCGGTTCAGTTGTTTAAGCGAGAAAGCGTAACAGACAGCAGAGCTACTTTCGCATTTATAATATTAATAGTAGGGATGAGTAGCTGTCGACGTATATATGACGAAGTTTCGTATGTATAGAATACAATATTCTATTCTATCCCAGCTGACACACGCAACTTCGTCTATTTTTCTTTATAATTATACTCGTTACATTATATAATATAATTATACTCGTTACATTATATAATATAATTATTATCGTATAATTATACTCGTACTAAAAATTACGTGAAAATGGGGTAAATAATTTCGTAGTTCATCGTGAGCAACAACTTGACACTTATGAGCACAACGCACTATGTGGTAAAAGAGTCCTTTTTTAGGGTTCCGTAGTTAATGACTCGGAACCCTTATAGATTCGTCATGTCCGTTCGTCCGTCCGTCCTCGACCAACCACCCAAACGGTTGGTGCTAGAAAGATGAAACTTTGAATGAATATGTGTTGTAATTACGTCGACAAAGTGGTACAATAAAATTACAAAAATATTTTTATTTGGTGCACCTCCCCTACACCAAAAGTGTGGATGTTTTTTCCGTGAAGTATCATTAGATAGGCGTTTTAAAAGTATTGTGAGGTTGCTTAAACCCTTTTTTAGGTATCCGTTTGCGAGCTATTCAAATTTACAGCACATTTCTTGTAAAAACAGCCCCCCCCCCCCCCCCCCCTCCCCTTCTAAAGCCTAAACGGCGGGTTACAAAATCTGAAAAAAATTATAATAGTAGTTCATATATAGAACTTTCAAGGAAAACTATAGTGCTTTTGACAACTTTTTTATTTCAGGAGCTATATACATTTTTTGTGAAAACAGCCCCCCCCCTCCCTTTCTAAAGCCTTAACGGCGGGTTACAAAATCTGAAAAAAATTATAATAGTAGTTCATACACAGAACTTTCAAGGAAAACTATAGTGGTTTTGACAACTTTTTTATTTCAGGAGCCATAGGGCTGTATAGGCCATATAGCTTGTAAAAAGCTCACTTGGAAAACTTCGGACAAAGATAAAGAAAAAATACCTAAGTAAACATAACAATTGTCTATTACAAACGATTATAAATCTACCCATTTATTATTATAAACTTATTCTATTAATCTTTTAGAAAACTAGAGTAAAACTTAGAAAATTCAAACTTAAGTAGTTAAGTCAGAATTAATTTTTGAAATTTCATAAGCATTTTTATTCGGATAAAGTTAAGAAACAAAATGAGCAAAAAAACTAAAGCAAATAAAAAATATTGACCTGTGCCATTTGAAAGTGAATTAACAGCTTTAAAATTAAGAACATTTATGAATCTCGTTATTTGGTTGATACCGGAGATATCCATTTTTTATTTTTTTGTTATTTTTTTTCTTTCTCAAGTAATCCACTGAATTCTGAAAAGTTATTTATAATATACCTGAATTGAGGTTTACTACTACAACCTATCTGCAAACAATTTATTACATCCAAATCTCGTGGAGTTCTCAATGTATGTAGCTAACCTTATTATTTATTGTTTTAAATAATAAACATGTAGTAGGGCGCGATTCTATTAATCTTTATGAATTATGTAAAAATAAATCATATTATCTGACACTTGTTCATTAACGATTTCACTTATTTCTTTTTTCAAGAACACCCGATTAGTTTCGATCTCTATCAGGAACGTTAATATTTAATGAACTTAATTTTATTGAAAAATATGAAATCGGAATAAGCTTCTATATCTACAGAATAATATTAGCAGCTGACTGACCGGAAATGAGTCTCAATGACCTGCATAGTACTCGTATTATTTTATATTATTGTCTAGTATTAGTTATTAAAATTCCAGACCCGAAAAGGGTTACCTGCTGCTGCTCTGCCCACTCGAGCATGACCGGCTGGAGAGCTTCCACGGTGGCGAAGCCAGCACGTGGAGTCTCCAGCCGAAACAACCGTCGTGACTCGGCGAGCGGCTTTACGCCACTCAAAATCCTACGGGGGTGTTCCTGCATAGGCGCACGCCGCCTCGGTCGACACGGTGCGGTAACCGCGTACGGCTCTATCCTCTGAGGGCGCCAGAAGCGTATCCTATTCTGGGCGGTCAGAACGACCGACCAAACTCCTGCATCATATAGTACTACGGACCAGACAACCCTCGTGTTACTCGTGTAAGACAGCTGTACGCGCGACACTGGCTCCACCCAAATTGGGTGCAAGTCGCCCAAGAGCAGAGGCAGTGTCTAAATAATAAAAATAAAATAGAAGTCTCTGTTTAATAAATTAAATTAATAGGTACTTACGTAAAAAAATAGTTATTAACTTTTTGTCTATATGTTACTCTGTTTCGGATGATCACTGAAACGACTTTAAAATTTTTGAAAGTACTAGCAGATAGCTGATGATATAAAGAGTAACTAAAGCGTATATTAGTGTATGATATCTATCTATATATCTATCTATCCACACCTTATTCGGTGATGGCGACTTTCTCCTGTTCAGCCTGGGTTCTCCCTATGATGGGCTCTAATATGGCTAGCAAAGCCGAACTTAGTTTCAAAAGTTCGGTTGCACCGCGTACAGTTAGGTGTACAGTATGATGGCACAGTTATCGGAGAAGACTATAATAGGCTATTTACCTATGATATAGTATCTATAGTCTGTAGTCAAACTAGTGAGTTGTGCACGTTCTATTAATTTTTTAGTCTTTTTAGGGTTCCGTAGCCAAATGGCAAAAAACGGAACCCTTATAGATTCGTCAAGTCTGTCTGTCTGTCCGTCCGTATGTCACAGCCAATTATTTCCGAAACTATAAAAGCTATACTGTTGAAATTTGGTCAGTCGATGTATTCTGTGAACCGCATTAAGATATTTACATAAAAATAGAAAAAAAACAATACATTTTGGGGGTCCCCATACTTGGAACTGAAACTCAAAAAATTTTTTTTCATCAAACCTATACGTGTGGGGTATCTATGGATCATCATCATCATCATCATCAGCCTATCGCAGTCCACTGCTGGACATAGGCCTCTCCAATTGCACGCCACTTAGTTCGATCCTCGGCTACTCGCATCCAGCTCCTGCCAGCCGTCTTGCGCAAATCATCACTCCACCTGGCCTGTGGACGTCCTACACTACGTTTGCCGAGACGCGGTCTCCACTCAAGAACACGTTTACCCCAACGGTTGTCGGTCCTGCGGCTAATATGGCCAGCCCATTGCCACTTCAGCTTGCTAATCCTGTGGGCTATGTCGATAACTTTAGTTCTCTGCCGGATTACCTCGTTTCTAACACGATCTCTTAGAGAAACTCCGAGCATAGCCCTCTCCATAGCTCGCTGCGTGACTTTGAATTTGTGGACCAGCCGTGCCGTGAGTGTCCACGTTTCGGCTCCGTATGTCATGACGGGTAGGACGCACTGGTTGAAGACTTTCGTCTTTAGGCACTGTGGGATCGATGATGAAAAGACCCGACGAAGCTTCCCAAACGCCGCCCAACCCAGCTGAATTCTCCTGTTCACCTCGTCCTCGAAGTTGTTTCCACCCAACTGCAAAGTCTGCCCGAGGTACACATATTTTTGAACAACTTCGAGAACGGCACCGTGTATCGCAACCGGTTCCGGTAGTACATGTTTGTTGAACATGACCTTGGTTTTGTCCAAGTTGCGTACAGAAGAGTCAGCTAGGTCATTTAGCATCTGTTGTAGGTCCTGCAGCGTCTCCGCCATGATGACGATGTCGTCTGCAAATCGCAAGTGAGAGATGTGTTCACCATTGATGTTTATGCCACGTCCTTTCCAGTGCAGCGTCTTGAACAAGTCCTCCATTGCATTTGTGAACAATTTCGGGGAAATAACATCCCCTTGTCTCACTCCTCGATGCAATGGTATGGGCCTTGTTTGCTGATTCTGTACTTGGACGGACATGGTGGCGGCCTCGTAGAGACATCTCAACACTTGGATGTATCGCCAGTCTACTTGGCAACGCTGCAGGGACTCCAGAACAGACCAGATCTCGATCGAGTCAAAGGCCTTCTCATAGTCCACAAATGCTAGACACAGGGGCTGATTATATTCTTCGGTCTTTTGAATAATCTGCCGCACTGTGTGGATGTGGTCTATGGTGCCATATCCGCTCCGAAACCCAGCCTGCTCCGGTGGTTGGAATTAGGGCATCGAAACTCGGTTCAATTTTGAAAACCCGGGTTTTCGGGTCTAAAAGTAATCAAAACCCGGGTAAACCGGTTTTTTTCGAGCATTTCGATCTTTATATTGTAATTTTTTTAAATACACTAGTCTGCGTTTATATATCGATTTCCTACAATGAGTACAAAATATAAAGGACTAGCTGACCCGGTGAACGTCGTACCACCTTAGAATATTAATTCATAATATTGTGTTTAGTTATGAACTGATATAGTCCGGTCAATCTAGACCAAAAAATGAGAGTGAAGGTACATAAAGTCCCAACAAGCTGAAAATCAGTAATATTGTTTAAAACATAATTATAAATAATATCTAAAAGTACTCCTGTCCAAAATCAGCTCTGAAATGTTTTTGAAGGATGTCATCGTTTTTTGTCGGAGAGTTTTTGAATTTTTTTACAACTTTTCGTACTTTTGATAACAGATCGTTGTATCTAAAAGACTGTGAACTGAAAAACTCCATAAACGAGGATTCAGTATTAAATTCAACACCATCCTCGTCATTGTCTGTAGAATTTGAACTCATCGTTAAATTCTACAGTTCGCAGTCTTTGAGCCAATACCGATAAAGGCAAATCTTCATGCTCGTCAAATTCGGCAAGCTGAGCGACGTTTTCCTCGAAGTCGGCATTGCGTTTGTACATTAAGTCCACAATTGCCAGCTGGACGGCATGAGCGATGCATAGCTGATGGTATGACTAAAGGGACTTCCCTAATGCAACTATTAGGCTGCAACTATCTGTGGTTTGAGCGACGATGTCATTTGTTAGAGATACCCCATATTCGTCCAACTTGGCCTCAAGCAGTTGTACGCATGAGGCTGCATTCATGGACCCGCGAATGTGTATGAGACCTAGATTTCGATAACTGATATCCCTTGCAAAATTTAGTGAATGTAAAGTGAGCCCTATCTTCTATTTTTATTGGATGTCCATTCATCGAATGATATCGAAAACTTCTTTTCATCTGACATTTTAACTCGTTGATTATTTCTTCTTCGCTACACCCTCGCCTCTCCACTGTTCCACCCCATTCATGTCCTGAGATGGACGCGCGCGTTCCTTTTAACTTGCATGGTTTGTTTTATTGGTAGAAACGTAGCAACGAAGCTACTTTTTCAAAGCGTGTTTTTATTCCATTTAGTTATTATTGCATTCAAAGTGGCTTAAACTTAATAAATAACAAAAACAAAAGTAAAAATAAAAACCCGAAAAACCCGAGTTTTAAAAATTAAACCCGGTTTTTTTTGTAATCCTCATAACCGGGAAAACCCGGGTTTTTTCGGTCCGGGTAAACCCGGGCTCGATGCCCTAGTTGGAATTCGTCGAGTCTTCTCGCAAGACGGTTCGTGATGACTCTTGAAAACAGCTTATAGACGTGGCTTAAGAGGGAAATGGGTCGATAGTTCTTCAACCTGGTCTTGTCACCCTTTTTGAAGAACAAAATGACCACACTTCTACTCCACGCCTCTGGAGTTCTCCCTTCGAACAGGACAGCGTTGAAAAGCTTTTGGAGCTCCCTCAGTACGGGCTTACCTCCAGCTTTCAACAACTCTGTTGTAATGCCGTCCTCTCCCGGGGCTTTTCCATTTTTCAGCTGTCCAAGAGCCATCTCGATTTCGTCAATACTGACTTCTGGCAGATCTTCGGTGTAGTGGCGTGTTAATTTGGCTCTAGGATCCTCATTTTCGGGATCAGGTCGAGATGCATGCGAAGCGTACAAACCGCTATAGAAGCCTTCCACTTCCGAGAGGATGGCCGGCTTGGAAGTAACGACTACTCCACTTGCTGTGGTCAACTTCGTCAGGTGGCTTCTTCCGAGAGATTGCATGAACACTTTTGACCCCCGATTCAGCTCGATCGCTCTTTCAATACAAAGAGTATTGGAGCATCGGAGGTCATGTCTTACACGCTTGCTGATCTCTCGGTTCAGAGTCCGTTTTCCCAACGAAGTGACAGGTGGGTTCTCACGTCGTTCCTTCATTAACCTAAGAGTCCCCTCTGAAAGCTTTGACTTCCCGCTCTTACGCTGCATTTTACAGAATCTCGAACCTTCTTCCCTGATGATCCGAACCATATTATGGAGTTTCTGGTCAACGTCTCTTGTGGTTTCCATGGCAGCAAATCGGTTTTGCAGATTTGACTGGAATATTTCAGATCCAATCGTGGCTTGGAGCAGAGTTGGTCGGAGCCTAGATCTCATCAAGCGGACACGTTCAGCCTTGAAGTCGATATTCAGAGAGCCTCGGACAAGTCGGTGATCACTGCCGGTATTAAACCTGTTGAGCACTGAGACGTCTCTGAATATATGCTTTTTGTCCGTCATGATGAAATCGATCTCATTTTTGGTCATAGCGTCGGGGCTCCGCCACGTCCACTTCCTTTGGGGCCGTTTTTGAAAGAATGAGTTCATCAAGAACAACCCCTCTCGTTCGAGGAAGTTGACGAGCATTTGCCCCCTATGATTCCTGCTTCCAAATCCATGGGATCCTATTACCGATTCGCTGCAATTTTGTACTCCCACTTTGGCGTTGAAATCTCCCATAACAACGCTGTAGTGGGTTTTGGCAGTGGAGTGGAGGGCCTTCGATATATCATCAAACATCTCCTCCATCTCATCATCCGAGTGCGACGAGGTCGGTGCGTACACTTGCACAACCTTGAGGCTATACCTCTTGGTGAGCTTAACAATGAGGTACGCTACCCTGTTCGACACACTGGATATTTCCACAACGTTGTCAGATAATGTCTTGTGAACCAGAAACCCAACGCCACCTTGGGATTGTTGGTCTCCCTCGCGGAAGTACATAAGGTGGCCTGAGTCGAGGGTTATGGTGTCCTCCCCCTCTCTTCGGACTTCACATAGCCCTAATATGTGCCACCTAATCTTCCCAAGTTCCACCTCGAGTTGTGCCAGATGCGAGTCTAGCCGTAACGTGCGGCCGTTATACGTTGCCAGGGTCAGTCTGTTGTGGTGGCCTTCCGTAACCCGGGGATTCTTAGCACCCCCTGTCCCGCCGTTACCTTGGTCGCCACCATGACCAGGAATAGCGGGACTACCGGGAACTGGGGGCCGTGGCTTTTGTTGCTTGCTCATGGAGGGTTTACCCATAATCACCACGCTGGGCAGGCGGGTTGGTGATCGCAGAGCATAGCTTTTTGCACTGGTGACGCTGCTGTGATCTATGGATAGGTGTTCAAAAATGATGTTGAGGTTTCTAATATCATTTTTTTCTAAACTAAATAGTTTGCACGAGAGACACTTCCAAAGTGGAAAAATGTGTGTCCCCCCCCCCCCCTCTAACTTCTAAAATAAGAGAGTGATAAAACTAAAAAACATATATATGTTGTACATTACTATGCAAACTACCAACGAAAATTGGTTTGAACTAGATCTAGTGAGTAGTTTTTTTCTAGTGAGTGTCATAAATCGTAACACGCAATTTATCTTTCATCCAATCAATGCACTAGCATAAAAACATCGATGAAAGTTACAACGAACTACAAGAACTTTTATATGATTTTACTTGCTGATACGGAACCCTTCATGGGCGCCTTTCGAATCGCACTTGGCCGCTTTTTTAATCGTTTAATCAAAATTTTAATAGTTTAATCTGACAATACGTTCTTATCTATTCGAATAAGGCGGATATCAGCAAACAGTAGTCATATTTTCCGTGATTGGGTAATTATGAAAAACACCTAGAAAATTGACTTCAGACGCACTGGATTGTCATATAAAAAATTGGCCAAGTGCGTGTCAGGCCACGCATAGAATACGATTCCGTAGTCACCCACAATGGCACGTAAATTTCGAATCGTGTCTGATAGATAATTGTCATGTAAATACTTCTTATTTCTTTATTTTTGTACGAAATTGTCCTATTAAGTGTGATTTGCAAGTTCAGCCCCTATTACTCCTGAACGAAAAAAAATATCCAAGGGGCTATAGTTTTCCTTTAAAATTCAATATGTGGACTACCATCATGGTTTCCATAATCATCCCCACTTTACCTGTATGGTACCTACCCCAGATAAAATTATTTTCCGTAATTTTATTCTAGCACTTTGTAGGCGTAATAGAAACACATATTTACGCAAAGTTTCATCTTTCTAGCACCAACCGTTTGTGCAGTAGGTTGAGGACGGACGAACGGACGGACTGACGGACATGACGAATGCATAAGGGTTCCGAGTCATGAACTACGTAACCCTAAAAAGTTAAGAAAATTGCAGATTGTGATTAAGAAACAAAAAGGAATAACCACCAGAATCTGAAGAATTTTGTCAAATTTGATGGAATTTTGTCATTTACGAGTAAAAATTAAAACTAGTATCAGTAATCCAGTTATATAGTGTCCATAGTTCTCTCCTTGGAAAGGAGTTTTTGGTCTACTCTACTAAACTGGCAAGACGGAGTGGACCGACCCCACTGAATTTGTTCATGAGATTTGAATCAATCAAATGTACTCCATGATACAAAAAAACGTACTTGCTTCGTTTCAGCGAAGCCGGGCTAATAACGTCAGGCTGGCCGGGCCCTGTGTCAGGTCCTTAATGTTCGACAACTCTTTTATTTTGATTGTCACCCTTCGTAAACATGCTGAATTACCCTATATAGTATGCAAAGTTTTACCTAGCCGAACAGAAACAGCGAGTAGGCATTACTACTTACTTACGTATTTACTATTTACTACTTACTTATGCAGTAGTGTGTACGGTACACACTACTGCATATAGACTACTATTTTAATAATTAGTAATATTTTATTTTATCATTATGACATATTTAGTTCCTATTACAATATGTTCTTTTCTGCATATTACTTTTACAAAATAATGGCGATGTTTCACATCTGCCAGGCGTCCCGTGACGGCTCACATTTTTTTTCTTTGGTCTTATTAAACAGCCTAGTAAGTAAATAAAACGCAAAGTTCGCTTATTTAAACATTTATTCATGTCATTGCCCGTAACCAAATAAACTTATAACTTTAAACTACAATTTAAGCATGAATTTAGGAATTGTTGCTAATCTTATTTAAAAACGTGTGAATTTTTTTTAGGCATAGGTATGTATATTTAGTAGAAATTATTAGTTGTCCTTAAGTTATAGTTAGCTAAACATTATGCATAACAGTAGTTATAAAGCTTCTATTTGCATAGAAATATGCACATGGGAGTGCACATAAATCCTCTTTAAGTCAAAGGTAAAGAAAAAGATTATTAATAAATAACTATTAACTACAATAATACACTATACTTTTTAAAGCTCCCTCACAGAGGCGTTTTATTATCAATTGATCATTTACCGGAGTCGTTATTATGACATTTATTTTTTAATAAATTACACAAATAAAAGCAATGCTTTTTATGTATGACGCTTGGGTTACTCCTTACTGCAATAACGCATCCGATATTTTCGACCGGTAACAACGCACCGGAGAGCCTTTAGTTGTAACTATTAGCAACAATCCATGACCCTATCTAAATAATGCACCAGGCACCCAAATTAATAAATAAATAAGTACCTATCTAATTCAACCACTATTCCCAATAAATGCTTTTACCTACATTATTTTTAAATCATAAACCTGAAACATTAGTTGGTCAAAATTCTTATTTAAAATTCATTCATCAAAAATATTCAGTTGACACTAAAAACAATGTTGGATTTTAGGTAACTGTCACAAAAGGAGTACACTACATGTCATTTAGAACATAAATTCTGTTTTAACAATTTCTGTTTTCGTCACAAATATAAAGGGAATGAATGCGTCACATTGAGAGCTAAATGATCAATTAACAAATGTCAATTTGTATGATATGTCCTTAACTTACAACATACCAATAACCCTTTGTTATACAGGGATGCAAAATAATCTTAAAAATAAATCAAATACGTTTTGTCTTTCGGCGGACCACAGAAGCATACGAACAGAACGCTACATTATGGGAAACATAATGATTATGTTGAATAAGCAGCATACTTTGTAACTTACTGTGTATACTATTTATTCACCACCATTGCTTACGTAGCAATAATGAAAGCGTCATAAAACAATTCCCTTTAATTAATTCTTTAGTAATGTCACTTAAATGCAAGTGCAATAACAATTTCGTTATAATAGTTTTATTTAGAAAATATTTCCATCAATGCTATCAGATAATGATTTTACCTAAATTAAAGGCCCATTGAAAATAGAGATTCGTCTAAAGTTAAAACTCATCAATGTGATGAGTGAGGTAGATATTTTATTTTAATATATTATTTTATTTTACCTTCTTCGAATTATTGCCAAGCATTTTTCTTCTCTGAGCTAACATATGACCGTATAGGAAGGGGAAAATGGGAATGTACAAGAACATGTAAAAGATTAAGAAATAATAATAGTTAAATGCTGCATTCCATGCGTTGGGCATGGAGACGGTGAAAATCTGCTTCTCGTCAACTTCGGCAAGTGAGTGGTACATGCACATTAGTTCTCCTGTTATTCCAATAGGGTAGAGGATCAAGAACGTTGAGTATCTGAAACAAGAAAGACATATGTTAAAGAATCGATGTTTACTGTTATCGGGTTATCTCACACGGTTATTAAGATGACTCTCCCCGGTCGTGTTGTGAATTATGAAAGTGAGGAAAAAGAGAGTTCACTTGTGTTTTAGTACACACTTATTATGCATTATAGTATATTCTGCGTAATCGGCCGAAATCAGTTAGGAGTACATCATCAAGTCAACTATCTAACAGATCGACGGTGCCAATTATGTATTCGAGTTAATAACCGTGTATAATAAATATAATTACATAGATACCTTAATGGAATGCTTAGCCTTGCAAATTTATTTTTATATCAATTCTAACCTTTCAGTTAATAACTTTGTAAGCTAGTTTTAGGTTTCACATACTAGAGCAGTCCCATTTAGTGTTTATTAACGGTTTTTATAACTAATTTTGAGTAGGTAGTAAATACTTTACGGTTACAGTTTATACATTTTACTAAACTAAAATACCTTTGTAACTTTTAAACCAAAATTGTCATTAAATAAAGCAAAAAATGCCAAATGACTACTTCAGTTTTAAGTAACTAACAATCAGTTTCTGGTTTTATCTTGTATATAATGAGCCAAAGTAGACCCTATTCTGGGTGATTGAAAACATGAGTAAAATTCAAGACTAGTGATCAAGCTGTATCAAATCAAGCTATATAGGTACGAGTTTGCAGCTTTTCTCTAATTCCGAGGTCAAACCCTAATTTGACTGGACTCAAAATGCTAAACTAGTGGTTAGCGTATGGGACTGCTGATCAAGGGGTATCGGGTTCAATTCCTGGGTCGGTCCAAATGTTTGTGTGATCCGCAAATATTTGTCTCAGAGTCTGGGTGTTTTCTATGTATAATATGTATATATTTACAAAAAAATATAAGTCTATGTATTTATATCAGTTGTGTAGTACCCTACTGGTTTACCCTACGTTTAAAGTATGTGTAAAAGTCGTTTCGCAAACGGATACCTACATAAAACATCGTCTTAGCAAGCTCTCAATGTTTTTAAAATACCTATCTAACGATACCCCACACAATGGGGTAGACGCGAGAAAAAGAAAACATCCCCACTTTACGTGTAGGGAAGGTACCCCAAAAAAAATGTTTTTCATGATACTATTGTAGTGCTTTGTCGACGTGATAGAAACACATATCCATGCAAAGATTAATTTCTGGCACTAACCGTTTAGGTGGTAGTAAGGCGAGAACGAATGGACGGACGGATATGAAGAATCTATAAGGGTTCCAAGTCAAACCCTAAAAAGACGCTGTGGCCATCTATGTCTACTTTCCTCCGGTGCTTTATAATTAAAAAAAAAAATTGACGCCATTTCATATTATAAAATTCAAATGATGCTACAAAGTTGAAATTTTTTAATTGTCCATTCAGTTCATGAACACGGCACAGAATATTTACCATAAAAGAATAGACAGAGCTGAAACATTTAAACGTGAGTACATGTGGACTTGTACCGCTATTGCGTCATTGTCTAATTAGTGTTGAACAGAAGTTGCCGAGCGTAACGCTTTCGCGATGTGGGAAGATGATTACACTTCAAGAATAATGGTATCTTTGTGGAGTTGCTGTTTTTATAAAATATAATAATACAGTTTTATTGTTTAAAAAAGGCAACTCCCACATTAGCAATATACATATCCTGAAATGGACACAAACACACCCAGACTCAGAACAATAATTTGTGGATCACACAGTGTTTTCCTATGTGGGATTTGAAACCACAACACTTGGTGCAGTAAATGGCGTGGCGACCGCCTTAACTACTAGGCCAACCGTACAGTATATATATGTATATAGACTAGGGCCACTAACTAACTATACAAACAGGCCTTCGTAGATTGGCATGTTGAACCAAACAAACTTCAGCTTTAGTATAGGTAAATAAGTGATAAATATGTGAGTCCCTATAGTTATCAAACTTATAAATAAGAGACTTACCTTAGGAAAAGTAAAGTTTGTGGAATACTATTAAACAAATTCAAGGTGTAGTAGGCGTATCTGATAATTTCTGTGATAGACCAAGCAAGGATACAAAGAGGAAGGCCCGGGCTTACGGTGGCCGCTTCTGTGGCGAGTAGACAACCGCACACTAAGAAGACCCTTGAGAACACTTGCGGCAAGACCACGGCTACTCCTGATGGAACGAGACCAATTACGGAGTGCACTATCTGTAATCAGAAATAAAAAAAATTGAAACTTAGTCGGTAAACCATATGTAGTCAGTATGCATTCATATGTCAAAACGTTAGTATTATAAAGTTAAAAGTTCTTGATGCTCAGGAAACCTTAAACCTCCTTCCAAGGAGAAGTCTAAGTCCAGCATTAGACTATTGAACGCTGTTGGTCATCAAACTGCCTGATGGAAAGCATGAGCAGAATCCAAAAGTGGGGTCACCGACCTCATTCGAATGTGAACATTGCAGCATGGTGATCCACACATGGTGGCTAGTGAGATGCTTTTTCATGCCCCGCTTATAGGACCTGGGATCACAAGCGGCAGGGAAACACGTGTGCTAGTTTAAAAACGAACTCTCTGAGTTAGTCTACTGTCGGATCTCGTAATAAAAGCACTTCCTGGATCCCTCCTATTGCAAGCATAGAGTGGCACACGCCGTGTTGCCTTGTTCCGATTCCGACATACCACCCCGCCGAAAAAACCGGTGGGGAGCGGCCCCTGGCAGCGTATTTGAATTTCGTGTAAAGAGATGTAGGAAGATAAGCTCGTCAGAATACTCTCCATGACAAAGACGATTGAAGAGTTGTGACATAAATAATTTCATACGTATGTACCTTTACCCGTATTCTTGGTTTATGACAATAAACCAAACTGTAAGACTCCCGTTAGTCTCACTAACTTAGCCTGTTACATGTTGAGTATGATACGAGTACATATTCTCAATGAAAATTAACTGTTATATCTATAATAAGCCTCTTTAATTGTTTGTCCCATGTTAATCACACAATAGGTTGTTCATATGTTCCCATGATTTGTTTGTAATTGAATAATTAAGCTTGAATACTAAACGAGTAGTTTAATAAATTATAGTACTAAACCATACAGCCGTTAGAGCTACTTAGCAAATTATAGTCATTGCGCCACCTTTGAACTGTGTGTTTATTATGTAGTTATTTAGTAGCTCGATCGTGTGTCGAGGAATAATTAGCATACAATCATAGATTATTATAGTGGTACATTTAGTTTCATAGTATAGGGGGAAAACGTGCAAGCAGGTCAGTTTCCCCAGAATCAGTAGAAAGGATTTAGCTCTGGTAATCGGTGACGGTAATTCGGTAAAGGTGTAAAAAGCAAGGAAATAATTGCCGAAAAAAATTTTTGCCACCATTGTTTTAAAGTCCATGGTATTAAATAAATACCATTCGTCATTTTTTTATATTTTTTTTTACTTAACCATATTCCAAGGTGACTCTACTCAGCCTGATGAAAAACATGAGTAGAACCCAAAAGTGGGGCCATCACACTCACTGCGAATGCAGGCAGTATGGCGACCCACACTATGGTGGCCTAGTGAGGTGTTTATTCACGAATCGAGATCATAATAGAATAGAAATACGTGAGCTGGCAGTGAGATCCAATTTTTAACTGCTCGGCACACGAAAGAAGAGCCGATCCAAAGTTTATCAAAATCATGTTAAATTGCTATAAATTAAGCTATCTATTTATTTATTGGTTTACCAGTAGTCATTACACTAAAATATTCTTACAAAATAGAACACAACAATAGGTCTTAGTCTAAGTGCACAACTTATGTAAATAAACACCGCACGCTTAAATATTTACGAATATGTCACCTACAGTCTTCAATCGTCATTTAATCATCACTTTCATTTTATTTCTAATTCAAATAGAAACAAGTTTCAGAACATGTAACTAATTTAATAAAAAATATATATAAAAAGCTATACTAAATTTTAACTTTACGATACGATTCTCTAACGTGACGTACCTATGACATTCAACAATAACACGTTATTGTCAAGTATAAATAAATTGTAAGGTGTACTTAAGTGTTGTTTTAGTCACGAGTAATGGACTTTGTGCAGTACAAAGTACCAAAAATTATACACATTAATGTTTGAAATGAACAAGTAGTATTTGATTAACCTAAAAATAACTGAAGACAAAATATTAAGTACTACAAATTAAAAAGTTTATATTTTGCTAGCTTTTGCACGCGTGTCTGTCGCTTAAAGAGTAGCCTATACCTTTTCTCAAGATTCAATGTATCTTCATGCCAAATTTAATTGAAACCGGTGCAGCGGTTTAGTTATGAAAGCGCAACAGGTAGACGAGACTGTTACTTTCGATTACATAATATTAGTATGAGATGAAGGCAGCATGAAAACTGCTACTATACCTTGTCCATTCGTTTATTATCTTTTTGACAGGTCACGCATATAAATTACCGGTAATTTTTTTCGTAAAAATGTACTACAGTAATGTCGTACTTTATAGACGGGTAGGGAAGTGGGCAGTATGCATAGCTAAAAACAACATATAAAACAGTTCTTGAAATACGATAAATCGATTAAACGATTCAAATAATCTATCATATTATTATGATCAAAATAATTTGACTTCATGTAAGTGTTGTTTCTGTAAATTTAATAAAATAAAAAGGAAATTAAAATAGTATGACTTCAAGATTGATTATGTGCAAGGAATTAAGTCGAAATTTTGGAATTTAACTTTAAACTTAGAATAAAGAACAATAACTCTGTGCATTAATTAATTTATTATTGGACCACTGACTTAAAATGTAACTATGCACGTGTTAGTAAAATTTTACTTTGAAACGCGTGGTTAATAACTTTTAAATCCAGAGTTATGAGAAAGTATATTTGAAAAATCACATAATACTTACTAAACCGACCTTCAAGTGACTGTGTTTGGAAGTTTTCTTTGTTCTGGGTCAATTACATATCATAATAGTGCACATTTTATTAATTTACAATACTGACTTAAAGAAATTTATATCGATTGATTTTGATTTCAAATCGAATCGGTGACGTGTGAGGGCGTCACTAATTTCGAAATTTGTTGATCTGTCAAAAAGATATTAAAGGAATGGACAGAGTATAGTTATACATTTTATATTTTATGATAATCATATTAATCATTTAATGAGTATTAGCAAGAGTGATTTTGCTACTAAAAAGTCAGTATTTTCGTGCCTCGGTACTAAAGCTTATCCAAATAAATCACTTCGTATTTAGGTTATATCAGTACTTGGAAACAATTTTTTGAATTATTGTAATTGGACATACCATCTAAGTATAATACTGAGTTTATTGAAAATTAAGAAACAACACTTTAGAGTGTTAAAAACCATTAGAGTTACTTAGGTAACTCTAATGGTTTTATTTAAAACTGATAATATATGGACGTAAAATTTGGCTAACGGTATCTGAAATGGATTTAAGATCACGCCTTTATGACTTCTGTGGATCTACATAATATATTATGTTCGTGTGTGTTTTTGTTTAGGCATCATCATTGATTTTAATTGCTTGTTTTCTCAAATGTAGACTTGATCGAGTGTTTTAGCATGAAAAGACATATGTGATTTTAAAATTATGTTAAATGTGTGAATAAATAGAAAACGAACGTTTGCAATTTGGCTAGGGGAGCAGTTTAAGCGAATGGACTCTACAAATACCAACAAGTGAGTAGGCTCAGCATTAACTTTCTATTTGTTTTGAATTCATAATTTTATAAAATATCCTACCTAAATCTTTTGTTTGAGGATACGTTAAAAGTGGCAAAATTAAAACAACAACGTAAACTTCTGAGATGGATACCCTTTTATCCGTGTGGAAATCCCAGTTGATGGTTATCTCGGATTCGAACTGACTACAACAACACGCCGCCGGTACTATAAGCCGAGAAACCAGGTGTTACCTAGAAAGAAAGTTCCATGAACCAAGTGTGCCCTAGACAGGAAGTCCCTGGAACGCCGACGTACCTCGGGCCATCCACGGCTTGTAGACGACCCTCTCCTATGTGGAACCCCCAAGTTCCCAAGGTGTATCAAAAGGGACGCGGGCGCTTCGTGGCCTGCTTCTCCTAGGGTAACCGATGGCCTCACCTGTCACCCTCAGGCTTATGCTCATGGAGGACAAGCCTTAGGGTGACAGGCCTCGAGTTTCCAGCGAGTCGTCTGCCCCGTAACAGGTCCGTTTTGGATCGGAAGAGTTGTAAGCCTCTCCAGGTCCCGCTCCGCGATCTCCTTCGCAAGCATGACTTGCTCACAAAAGGAGACAGCTACCGTACATACCCTATGAAATGGATAGGTAAATTTTTCTATGTAATTGAATGTTCGCAGACGAAACTTTTTTTTGCCGCTGTTTAGTAAATCATTTTAAAAATTTAATGTAACCATTTTTTAAAAGTACTTAACGGTTACGTAACGGTTACTGTGCGAGCATGACTCCTTGGCCAGTTCTTTTAAGCTTATTTTAAAGAAACAGCGCGAATGTACAAATAATATTTACATTATTAACTTATCTATGAAATTAAATAATATTTTTTTTTACTAATCCCTACTAATATTATAAATGCGAAAGTAACTCTGTCTGTCTGTCTGTATGTTACGCCTGTTTTCACGCCTAAATCGCTGAACCGATTTTGATGAATTTTGGTATAGAAATAGACGGAACCTTGGAAAAGGACATAGTCTACTTTTTACCGCGATAACTGACATACACGCGGGCGGAGCCGCGGGCAAATGCTAGTGAAAAATAATTATGATAACAGTTCTTACCAATTTTGAGGAACAAATGTTCAAGTCAGAGTCTCAAATTCGGGCTTTTAATTTAGTTTTGTCTTTAACTATTTGTATATAATAATATAATACATATAAATATATTTATGTAACTGCCTCGTTGGTCTAGCGGCTAGCGGGTAGCCGTTCCATCGGAGAGTAAGAGTGAGAGAACAGCGCAGCACTATAATAGTAAGAGTAAAAGTATGAAATTGCCGATTTGTACCGAAAAATTTAAATTCGTCATTTAACAGATTTATTTAATCAAAATATCTACTATTACTATCTATACATTGCTGCCATCTAATAGGAAAATCATTTATGCACTTGCGACGATAGAACTCTCGTGATCTAGGTTCTGCAAACTGTGTAAAAGTATTTTGTACTGCCTCTTGGGAAGAAAACTTTTTATCACGTAGAAAATTGTCCAAATCACGAAAAAAAAAGTGTGGCGAATACGGAGGGTAATGAATGGTTTCTAATTGCAGTTTCTGTAGAGTTAAAGCGGTTTCTCTAGCTGTATGAGGTCTGGCGGTATCATGGAGCAATAATGGTGATCTCATTGATTCATGAGTCGGGGCTGTTTCACTGTAAGTTTTGCTATCATTGTTCGGATTTCGGCACAGTAGACATCTGTCGTTATTGCTTGACCAGATCGGAAAAAGTTATAGTAAATAACACCATGCTGAGACCAGCAAACAGTTACCATTACAATTTTGTTGGTAAGCTTTGCTCTAGGACACTGTTGGGCGTCTGACCTAGGGTAAGCCATTTCACGGTTAACGTCAAGAATTCTTTTCATTACATGTCACAATTCGATCCAATATTCCTTCATTTCTGTATCGATTCAACAAGGCAACACAAGTTTCAACACGCGTTTCATTTTGCAGATCAGTCAAATCATGAGGCAGCCATTTTTCATATTTTTATTATTTTATTGATTTGACGCAAATGAGTTAATATTGTTGGTGAGGTAACGTTTAACCATGCCGCTAATTCCTGGGTAGTTTGGCTAGGATCAGCTTCAACCATCTCTTTCAATTCATTGTTATAATATTCATTGTTTTGGATTTTGAAAGTTTGAATTTTGAAGTTACATAGGCATTTCAATCTGTTAGGGAATTTCTTCGTTCTTACAACAATGACGATTGTAACACAATTTAATATTAGTACAGTCGTCAACGGCCACATCAATGTGTAAAATTATTTATTTAATAAATTTATTATTATTAAAAAAAAAAACAATTTTGTAGAACAAATTATGCAAAGATAGTACTTTGGAAAATTAGAGATATTTCTTTAGATGCAAAATGTTTGATATTTTTACTCTCCTAAGAATGATAAAAGACTGTGACATTTTCTTAAAGATTTAAGCGCGCTGGTATGATATTAATTTAATATTATGAGTAGGTATATAAAAATATAGACTTTTGTAACTGAGAGACAATTCTTTAAAATTAATAAATAAATAATAAATACTTCGGACATCTTACACATCTTAGACTCAAACTAAGCATTTATAATAATATTTTTTAATATAAATGCATAGATAGAAAATACTCAAATTCCGAAACAAATATTTGCAGATCATACAACCATTTGGTCTGATCCGGGAATTAAACTTGAGACAAGAAGAACAGCAGTCGCATACGCTACCACTGTGCAATCAAGACAGTCAAGTGATAATAAATACAATAATTTAGCGATAACTTAAACAAAAATAGTACGTTTATAGTATGTTGATTAATTTGGAATGAATTCTCATATCAAAATCTAAACATCTAAATATCTTCAAAATATAAATTCTCTCACTCAGTCACTCAAACTCAGTCACATGAGTGGGCGGCGTCTTCCACGTGGTTCGTTCTTCAAATCAAAATTTCCATCACGAAAGCGTTTAAACCAAAATCTCACGGTGCGTTCATTAGCAGTCCGGTCTCCAAAAGCAATATTGATATTGCGAGCTGTTTCTGCAGCGTTAGTTCCGTGTCGGAACTCGTATTCAAAAATCAGTTATATTTAATAGAATTTTCGAAGTATCAATCTTTCTTGTTTAAGCTGAATAAAAAAAACAACTAAAAGTCGATAATCGAATGTTGCACACTTTTCAAAAGAAGAACCTCATAAGTACGATTTAAAAAAAGTTTCACTCAAAAATCTCAAACCATGACGGTTCTATGTTAATTCGAAGTACCTATTACAATAAAACGGTAATTTCATACTTTGACCCCTATTATCAACACAACATAGTAGTTGGTGGCTCTGTTGAGACTGGCCGCCATAGTCAGGAGAACATCATCATCATCACATTATGAACTTATGTATGTATTCGTTAACGTATCTATGTAAAAGAATGAATTTATTTCACATTTCCACATCAAGACTACTTTAAATTGAAAATTTGTATACGCCGCAACATCTATTTTAATACAAAATTACCAATCAGTTACGTCTTTACATTTCGACTGATACACGAAAAAATAGTATACGAGTAGTAGAAACAATAACATTTTTATTACTATACTATACACTATACTGCTGTTCTAAACCAAAAATATCTGGAAATTTTCAAAACAATGTATGCTATCTTCTCTTATACCAAGATTGTTGAGAATCATTCGAACCCCGGTTAAGCATATCTACCTATTTATTACAATTAAAGCAGATGTGAGAAACTGGCGGTAGTAAAGTCATACATATGCAGTATTTGCATGCTGTTAAGTTAATCAACTAATTGAATTGAATGCCTTTTGTTTCGTACTTAATATGTTTTGTAATGTCAAAGTTTAGGTAACGAATACTACACATCTATTTACTATAAAAATAGATAAAATTAATGCCTGTTTGTAATTTCACACTACCAGCTTTAAACAACAAAAAGCAATTTCTTTTTGGTCAGTCTGTATACGCCTGTCTTTTGTTCCGGCTAATCTCTGAAACGGCTGAATCGATTTTGAGGGGAATAACTCTGGCAGATAGCTGATCATGTAATGAGTAGCCCAGGTTACTTTTTTTAAATTAGTTTCGGCACGCGGCGTTAACCGCGGTATACACAACAACAACCGCAGGTAACACATTTAGCTAAACTATACTAATATTATAAAGAGGTAAAATTTGTGATGTTGTAGAGGTAATCTAATAGGGATAATAAACCAAATTTTACCATATTATTTTACCAAAAGAAAGACATTACATTAGCTACACCAGTAAAATGATTACAGCAATACGCAATTTATTCGAAATTCAAAGTACTTACCTACTTAGATAATGCTAATTTGCGGTCCTCGCATTTAATATAAACATTTTCTGTAAATTACAACCTTAAAGACAAACAAGAACCTACAAACATAATGAAAAAAAAAAGCGGCCAAGTGCGAGTCGGACTCGCCCATGAAGGGTTCCATGGCAGCAAGTAACTTCATATAAAAGTTCTTGTAGTTCGTTGTAACTTTGATCAATGTTTTGATAAAAGTGTATTGATTATATGAAAGGTAAATTGCGGTTTACGATTTATGACGTGATAAAAAAAACTACTAACTAGATCATTTATAAGTGTGTATGTTGTGTGTAAATGTTGTGTATGAAGCTTTATTTAGCTATTCAAGTGCTGGAAATATTTATGGATTATTCCACAATCCTCAAGTTATTTTATGATAAAAATATAATATGACTATTACTAATTGATCATGCTCATATATAACAAATATCAAAAAAACATTTATTGCAACATGATAACATAGCATTACTATTACTATACATTGAACATTGATATAAGTTAAGTAAAAGTTTGAGTAAAAATTCTTGTAGTTAAGAACTTTCCAAATTCTAGCCACAGTAAGTACTTAAACGAAATATTGAATTTAAAACTTATTAATCAAATTATGGATAAATAATTACCTCAAGCACTGCCGCATTTTGGAATATTATAACAATCCATTTGATTTCATCCCAAAAACTGTCCAAGGTGCCACGGTCAAGGAAGTGTAATGTTGAACGTAAAAGCATATATGACCATCTGAAACAATTCCAATTTTTTACTTTTTTCTTAGTCACTTTTTATTATACACTGTTTTATGGTAATAAACAATCTATATTTATTTGTTCTATAAAAATATTATGATAGATATAACTGTTCATTTAAATTTAATTTTTAAGGATTAATAAACACTATAATATAACTTTAAAAGACAATTATGACCTCTATTTTTAACATATTGCTATAGAGAAATTACATGTATACTACAAAATTCATCATCATCAACATCCTACAACAGTCCACTGCGAGACTTAGATATATTTGTGAGAAAAGAGGGTTTTAGTTGGCAATTTAGGTTAGTATAGTGTATAATCAAAGTTCTCTTTTCAATACTGTTCCTATGCTCCCTTAACTGGCTTGTACACCATGTATCCTCACCAACCTTCGTTTTTACACTGATTATTTCAATAGTCCATTTATAATAAGATTTTTTTTTAATCTAAATTTTTGTAGAGTTGTGTTTTCATTCCCATAACTGAGTAAAAGTAACTGAGATTTATATAAATTAGTTAAGAAAGGATGTCTAGTCACTCTCTAAAACAGCATTATCATATAAAAATTTAAATGTATAAACAAATTTTAAAGAGGTCAATCAAAGTCACTTAAACCTTTAAATCCACTATTTATGAAACCTTAGCAGTAAAAATAAATAATAATCAAATTTTGATGATCTTACAAAATTATGAGTGTTGACAATCATATCCTAAGATACTAAGAAGTGATATTGTGTTAAGTTATTACTTATTATTATGAATAAGAAGTAGAATGTTTTATTAATAATAATAAATACAAAAGGTATGAACAGATGGCTGCTGTGCTTGATTGTTGGCAAAGAATATAAAAATATGGAAAGAAAGTGAATATGAAAGGTGAAACTGTTAATACTTTCACCTTTATAATTTATCAAATTTAGTCAGGATATTGATGTCACAAGATTTTTTTAATAATATATTTCAACTTTTCTAATTAAATCTTTTGATCAGTTCCAATAATAAATGATAAGTAGTTAGAAAACGAATAATTGTGTGTTACGATATCGAATTTTAAGAAATTAATTTTAAAAATAAACACGACTGAAGAGTTCCTTTATGTAAATGTTAATGATTGTATCCTAACATGTATTTAATGATTGTCTTAAGATATTTAAAAGCTTACCCTATGGTTTGGATGCTATTATATAGTATCAAGTAGAATTTAGCAGAAGCCGAAGTACCCGAACTTCTTGCTTTTTTAGAACTTTTTTCAGTCATGATAGATTTATCGTTGATAATTTGAAATACCCCTAGAATGATAAATAACTTTTACTTTTAACAAAATTACAAAATACAACTTCAACACCACACTTCGTAACAGAAAAAGTTGTAGTTTGCTACACAGTTTGCTTTATCATGATAGCACACACAGTTGCCCGAGTCGAGAAATCTGACAGCTAACTGATTACGTTTTCCTGCCTACGTCAAAATGTTGTACACTTTTCATAACTCAGGTGTTTTCCGGTTTACGACCAAAAGATCTTGAACTTGAACTTGGTGAAGGCTTTCGGGTTCGGGGCTCAGATCTGAAATGGATTGACTGATATTGCAACAAAGACAGTACATAAATATTAAAATATTTTACGAAAACCATTTCATCAAAATTTTTGAAAACAAAGAAAGGGTGTAGGGTATTCTTTACAAACTTACAAATTAAAATAACATAAGATGAAATGACGTTTAAAACTCCAATAGGCAATAAAGTTTAACGTTGGTTTTCTTGAACGGTGGCTTGAATGTGGCTAAATCATTATTTGGTTACTAGAAGGATACTTTCAAGAAATGATAAACTTTGATGAATAGAATTCATATTTCAGAATTTTAATTCAGTATTATAATTTACAGATACATGTTTTTGCTTCTAGAACTATCAACGGAATCATATATTTCACTACACAATTTTCTAATTTAAAATAAATATCGTTCTTAAAAAATAATTCAAACTTTATAAAAACCTGCCAGTAACCTAATACAAAAAGGTTACTTATCTGAGATTAATAATCAACACACCCCCATAATCTCAGATAAGTACCGAAAAGCATTTCACACATTCTTACACATTCTTACTTCCACAACCACAAACACTTATATCCTGACAACAACAATTTAGAAATTATAACAACAAACTCCTACAACAGTAGCTCCAATAATCACTTCAACAACTCAAACACCAAGTCCAACAACTACAACACCAACTCCAACAACTACAACTAATCAAATCAAATTAACCATTCATAACATTAACATTCATCATATCATCTCAACTCTTTCAACAAAAACCAAAACCTTTTAATATAACAAACCTTAAAAAATACACAGAAAAACAACACACTATAAAGGTAGAGGAGATATTAAAAATTCTGTAAATTTTTCTGAAAAAAAAAACATTCCGTTTTTCAATTCGTTATTATATTTGACTTTGTACTAACAGTCAGATGTCAAGTCCAAAAAAACTGCAGAATTAAAAATCTCCTCCCCTAACAAAAATAATTGATTAACACAAAAACATTAAATATTTTCCCCCTTACAACAAACACACACGCTTCCACTGCGCGAATCTCTAGTAATAACACCCCCTTACAACACTACCTACACCTACAGGGTTTAGAATTAAAAAACCTAAAAGTCATAATAACATCTGTCACAAGACACAAAACATCAATCACTAAAAACCTAGTCACATAAGTCCAATTCCTACTTACACCATTACATCACTAAAACTTGATTACGAAGCCGTAAATATATAACGTTGGTCAAGTTCTTCGTCAGTATATCCGCTAACTGTTTATCTGTTGGACAGTATTTTACTTCAAATAATTGTTCATCAAGCTTTTCTTTCAGAAAGTGGTAACGAACATCGATATGTTTACTTCTCCTATTTAAAACTCCGTTCTTCATTAAAGCAATAGCCGACTGATTATCAACCATTAAAGTTGTTTGAGGTACAACATGTAACAATTCCTTCAAGAGATTTTGTATGTATAATAATTCTTTACAGCAATCAGCAGCAGCAATATACTCCGCCTCAGTACTAGAGAGCGCAACGATAGGTTGTTTTCTTGATGCCCATGCAATCGGACCTCCTCCAAAACAAATCAAGTATCCAGTGGTACTTCTCCGAGTATCTAAGTCTCCTGCAAAGTCTGCATCACAAAAAGCCACAAGATTACTATCTCCCTTAACATACTCAATACCCAAACCAGATGTACCTTTTATATATTTTAGAATAGATTTAATATTAGACTTATCATTTTCATTGGGATTATTTTGGTGTCTACTACAATAACCTACATGAAAAGCAATGTCAGGACGAGATTTGTTGGCTACATACAGTAAAGAACCTACTGCCTCCCTATACTCCTCAATTAACGAATCATCATTTATAACAGGATGTTCACCAGTAAATATAGAGGGCGTAATCGTAATCGTTTATTGTTGTAGGAGTTATTGGAGTTATTGTTGTAGGAGTTATTGGAGTTATTGTTGAAGGAGTTATTGGAGTTATTGTTGAAGGAGTTATTGGAGTTATTGTTGAAGGAGTTATTGGAGTTATTGTTGAAGGAGTTATTGGAGTTATTGTTGAAGGAGTTATTCGAGTTATTGTTGAAGGAGTTATTGGAGTTATTGTTGAAGGAGTTATTGGAGTTATTGTTGAAGGAGTTATTGGAGTTATTGTTGAAGGAGTTATTGGAGTTATTGTTGAAGGAGTTATTGGAGTTGTTGTTCGAGTTGTCGAAGGAGTTATTGTTGTTGTTGTTCGAGTTGTCGAAGGAGTTATTGTTGTTGTTGTTCGAGTTGTCGAAGGAGTTATTGTAGTTGTTGTTCGAGTTGTCGAAGGAGTTATTGTAGTTGTTGTTCGAGTTGTCGAAGGAGTTATTGTAGTTGTTGTTCGAGTTGTCGAAGGAGTTATTGGAGTTGGTGTTCGAGTTGTCGAAGTTGTTGTTGGAGTTCGTGTGTGTTTGTTGTAAGGGGGAAAATATTTAATGTTTTTATTTTTTAAAATAATTCGTCCTTTCTTTTCTATATCTTCAATAAAAATTCTCATTACTCACATTAGTTTCTTCACTTTGTTCATTTTTCAATTTCGTAATTTCATTTTACAATTTTCTTCCGGGGGCTTTTCACTTTTCTACATCCTCAATAAAAATTCTTTTTCCTGGTATCATGCTGATATCGTGCTGGGCCCATAACCTCTTGAACGGTGGCTTGAATGTGGCTAAATCATTATTTGGTTACTAGAAGGATACTTTCAAGAAATGATAAACTTTGATGAATAGAATTCATATTTCAGAATTTTAATTCAGTATTATAATTTACAGATACATGTTTTTGCTTCTAGAACTATCAACGGAATCATATATTTCACTACACAATTTTCTAATTTAAAATAAATATCGTTCTTAAAAAATAATTCAATCTTTATAAAAACCTGCCAGTAACCTAATACAAAAAGGTTACTTATCTGAGATTAATAATCAACAGGTTTAAGAGGGCATTCATTGGCATTCATTTATTACAGAAGACTATTTTTACTAGTATTTGATCCCCTCCTTCCCCTAAATAAGAAAAACATAAAAAAGGCTAATGCTAACATGAGTATACGTTTGGTTGGTTTTTATCTTTTTTTATTATTATTATTAGATTAGCAACGCTTCAAATCATATCATAAGATCATGATTAAACGTGATCTTACGTAAGAACTATCAAGAGTCCCTTCCACCCCTCGTAAGAAAAAAGTAGACATGGAACATCCATGTCTCCTACTTCTATGAGAACCGAGAATATGTCACATTTTCTTCCTTTCTAAATTCTAAGTTATTCATGGTGGTCGTCTACTGGTTTGTATTTGGACGGTAGTGGAGGAGGAGGAGACGCCCTGTAGCGTCATCTACTTTTACTACTAACTTAGATTTAATAAAGATCTTAGGGGATTTCATGAAACTGAAAATACCTAATTTAAATTACTTTATAATTGATTAATTTAAAATGCCGCTTTTAGTAGATTTATATAGTTCAGCGGAAGGTACAACTAAACTTCTAACAAAAATTACTATAGCAACACTGCCACCTGCCACTCATTCATTTCATTCGTCAATCAATCATTCTTTTCTTTGCAACGCGTTGCTACGAAAGGTGCGGAATTGTATCATGAAAGTTAATTCTTTGAATTGTAATATTTTTTGACTATATTCACTTATCTTTTTTTATTTAAATTTCAGTAATTTGTGGGGAATCCATCAATCAAAATGGTGGCTGCCAAGAAACAGGTAATTATTGTAATGAATCAGAACACGTGTAACTCATAGGACTCTAAATGAGGTTATTTGATAGACGTTATCAAATAATCCAATAATTTCGGTCCAAGAATGTTCTTGAAACAAGATAGGCTTGCTAATTTTGTAATTTGCAAGGTTGAGAAACATCATTTCTAGGATATATTATTAAGTCAATTTCATTTTCGTACAGTATTGACGGTTTTAATCCAATTTTTTTTATTTATTGTTGCAGAAAAAGACCATCGAGTCTATAAACTCACGTCTGGCGTTGGTTATGAAGTCAGGCAAATACTGCCTGGGGTACAAACAAACTCTGAAGACTCTTCGTCAAGGCAAGGCAAAACTGGTTATCATCGCCAAAAACGCGCCTCCTCTAAGGTGAGACTACTGAGAAGTAGAGTTTCCCAATATTCTCTTTAAGGGAAGCATATGGAGTCTCAGGACTAAGAAGTATGGATTCTCTTATTGTGTTTCATGAAACAGTCATAATTAATGATTTAATCTATGCCATATTAATAAATATGTAAAAAATATTGTAAGATCTTGTCTTACCATGAAGTGTCTAAGTACTAGATGACTGTTTTTCTTGATTCACATGGGAAACCTATGGAGTGGTCTTGATTCATGTGCTGATGTAAGATGGGTAAGCAATATGTATTAATATTAGTACATTATTGTAGTATTAAATTGTGTGGATCAGAATGTATTAGCCTTTTGTAGTGACAAGTTAATCGCCTGAATTTCCAAGTATTAATTATTTATTCATTTAGAGGTGGTCTTTTTAATGCATTTATAGATCTGATTCTCATCAAAAACATAAATCTTATCCGATATGAATTTTGCTTATTTTCTAAAAATTTATTCAGTTTTTTAATTGTGTCCGCTTACTGCATTACTTTAAAATTTTTGAAGATATTGTACAACTGCATTCTGCAATAGCATATCAGGTGTAGTTTCAGTTTTGGAACGGTAAATTAGATATAAATTACTACATATAAACTTGTTAGCTTCCATGTTCTGTCTATAATATTATATTATAATTTTATTTGCGGTAATTTGTCTTTAGCTCCTTTGTATGACTACAGTGTAGATCCATTTTTTAGCTGTTATTTAGCTACTTCAGTATACACTTGACTCTTGCATCACAGAAGATATAATTATGAAAGATTATATTTGTATCTGAAAACCTGAATAATCACTGTCTATCAGCATTTCTTCATTTGTATTGTTAATTCAAATAATGAATGTTTGAAACATATTTTACTTCAGGAAATCAGAGATTGAATACTACGCACTCCTGGCAAAGACTGGAGTCCATCACTATAGCGGAAACAACATCGAATTGGGCACAGCTTGTGGAAAATATTACCGAGTGTGCACACTTGCCATCACTGATCCTGGTGACTCTGACATCATCACAACTCTGCCTGAGGCACAGGCGTAGATGTATCTAAATATAAATTAAGCTAAAAGAAATTTCTTTTATTTAATTTAATTCCTTTAAATTTAAAATCTGTTTGCAACAGAGCCCTACGCTGATAGATCTAATTTTAGCAAAACAATAATATTTTAATCTGTTCATGACAGAGTAAGAGGAATCCTATCTAAAAATCGGCCAAGTGCGTGTCAGGCCACGCACAGGAAAGGGTTCCTCAGTCACCTATAATGGTATGTGGATTTAAAATCGTATCCAATAGATAATTGTTATGTTTACGTATTATTACGTTAATTTTGTATGACGTTTTCCAAGTGAGCGCATTTTACCATATAAGCCTTTATAACTCCTGAACTAAGAAAGTCATCTAATCGGTTATAGTTTTCCTTCAAAGTTCATTATATGGACCACCATCACGATTTTTTTCAGATTTTTTGAGCCAGCCGTTTAGCTTTTAGAGGGGGGGGACGCCCTGTTTTTACAAAAAAGTGCCCTTTAAAGTGAAATATCTCGCAAACGGATACCTAAATCAAAAAATCGTCTAGGAAACCCTTTATTGTTTTTAAAAGACCTATCTAATGATACCCCACACGATGGGGTAGCCTCGAGAAAAAAAAATCATCCCCACTTTACGTGTAGGGGAGGTACCCCAAATAAAATTATTTTTCATAATTTTATTGTAGCACTTTGTCGACGTAATTACAACACGTATTCATGCAAAATTTCATCTTTCTAGCACTTACCGTTTGGACGCAGGGCCGGATTTACCATAGAAGCTGAAAAAGCTGAAGCTTGGGGCGGCAGAATTAGGGGGGCGGCAAAATGAAACAAAAAAAAATTATTGGTACAGTCAAGTTGGGTAACTTTGAATTTCCGTGTAACTTTGAATAAAACCTGTTCGAAGATTTATATATATTTTTTTAAACACTTTTTTGTATAATTACTTGAAAAATTCTATGAAACGGACCGTTGAGATGTTCAAAATTTCAAATGTGTCTTAAAATTCACAGTTGTCAATAAGTTTTCAAAACTTTAGCGCCTTTTCTGCTCGAAGTGATCAACAAGAAAAAAGTGTGTGTGGTAGAAATCTGAATTAAATATAGAAAAGGTATGTAAAACACTGTTTATTTTGTTTCTAGAGGTGATACATTTATTCAACTTGCCTTTTTTCTAATAATTTCGTGATTTTACAATGTCTATTTGCCCAAAATTGATTGTCTATCAGATCATTGTAAATTTATTTGAAATTGGTGTAACTTTGAACGATTCAATGTTACCCAATTGTAAGTTTTATTTTTATGGGTAACTCTAGTCTTGAGGGGAAAAATGCTTATATGTGACAACCTCAGTGCGCATATTTCACCTAAAGCGTTACGCCTTTGTGAAGAACACAATATTGTGTTCGTATGTTTGATCCCAAATTCTACACACTTAATGCAGCCACTAGATGTAGGGTATTTTTCTTCTGTCAAGAGCAATTGGAGGAAAGTACTAGACAACTACCGTCCAACAAGTAGAGGCAAAAAGGTCATGGTACTACCTAAATCTTTGTTTGCCCAGCTTTTGCGAAAGGCACTAGCAATGGGAGAGCTCAGTCGTGTGGAGAACATAAAACATTAAGGCAGGATTTCGAAGCTGTGGCTTGTTCCCATTTTATCAAAGGAAACCGTACTAAATTAATTGCTTAAAAACACTTCGGAAGTTGAAGTACGAGAATCTACGGTGCGTTGTAAAGAAGGAGAACATATTATCTCTACTAAAAGAACATCAATTATCAAGAAGGGATGGAAAGTTTTACATAGATGATGATATTTTGTTCATGGAATGGGGTGAATGATTTTTTCAATTACATATTGCTCACCTGTAACCTTTAATCTCATCAGTTTTTATTGATCTCATTTGATAGATAAATAAGTGAATAATTTTATGTATCTCTTTGATTCTTAATAAATATATCATATATTATTAAAAAAAACATGTGTTTCTGTTAAATTGTTTCCACCTATTCAGAGTAAATATTTGGAGAATGGCATTCCCAGTGAAGGGTTATTCGATGTCTTTGACACTCACTTTATTTCGACACATCTATATATATTTTATTCTAAATAAAAGTATAATGTTACCCAAATCAAATAATTAGTGAATTATGGAGGATTTTCATTGTCCCAGATAACTGAATTCAAAGTTACCCGAAAGTCGTTGTAACTTTGAATGGCCACTTAAACATCAATTTCTAACCGTTTTCTGTATTAATACATCATATTGGATGGATAAATCAAAATATGGGTATGAAAGAACACTCACCATACTGAATAAAATAGTGCAACCAATACATATTTTTTTCAGTATACTTAAAAATCTGCGAAAAGTGTTCAAAGTTACCCAACTTGACTGTACTGTTTTTATTTTTTTAAAACAACATACACGCTATAACGTCTCCGTAGTGGGAAAATTAAATAACTCTGATTTTGTGGTTCTGAGATAAACGCGATTTAGTGTTTTGTGAGATTTTTTTTAAGTTGAGGTAAAATTCAACAACTCATGTTATTTACATTATTAGACATTTAATTTATCATTGACGACAGTTATTGATTTATTTACTGAGTTATTTATTTTTCCTTCCAAAAATAGTGTTAGTCTGAAGGTATTTATTATTTCATGTGTCCGACAAAAATGGCTATATTTTTGGAACGGAATACGATACGAAAATGCCTGTAAGGCACAAACATGCGGCATGTTTTAGGTGTTTTGAAAATAAGGATTTATTTAATTTTACCACTACGGGGACGATAAATCCTGTGTCGCGGGGGGCTTTACAAACACACTTAAAGGAACACAGAGAACATCCAGACTTATGACAACAATTTGTGAATCGCACAAAGTGTTTTCCCACGTTTCCTACGTTTCCACGACACTTGGCGCAGTAGAATGCAGCGTGGCGACCACTTAAAACACTTTTTTTTGACGTGTAGAAACCCCCTCGGGCCGTCACTATACCAGAGTTTGCAACGGGGCTGTATGTCGGCATCGAACAGACTAAAACCACCAGGTGTGCCACTCTGCACCTGAAATAGCAGCGGTCCAAGGAACCTCTATTACGCCCTCTGAACCCTTCCCAGTGCCACCTCTCACTGAAGTGGGCGTCATCAATTGCTTTTCTCTCCATGGCGACGTGCAGCACACGTGGACGTCGCCTCTTCTGAAGCCTGAAGGCCACTGAAGCGGATGTAAGGAAAAACCTGTTCCGTTCATTTGCGGCTACACTCAGGGCAGCATGACCATGGCATAAATGATTTCTTCGCAGAAGGTTGCGATCGCAGTAACCGTGTATGGCTCTAACCGCCAATATCCTCTGGGGTCACCAGAGGCATTTTGGGCAGTCAGTGCCGCTGCCCACACCGCTGCACCGTTCAGTGCCATGGACCAGACAAATCCCGTGTACAGTTGTCTCGTCGCAACATTGGCTCTACCAAATTGGGCAAAAGTCGTCCAAGTGTCCAGTGCAGTGTCCACCAGTTTCGGAGTAAGCTGTCGGAAGTGCTCGTCGAAGAAACGCTTCAAAGAAGTGCTTCTGCTCGCCGAGCAGGGAGTGACTTGTGTTGGTGAAAGTTGAAAGATTCGTGAGCTGGGCCTAAGGGTGGTGCCTCAGAAAACTGAGGCGATTTGGTTCCATGGCCTACGTAAGCGCCAGGACCCACCCAGCTCGCACCTTCGAGTGGGTGACACTGAAGTCCGGATGGGCCAGTACATGAAGTACCTAGGACCTAGCTCATCCTGGACAATCGGTGGAAGCTCCACCGAAGAGTATTTCGGGCGATTAGTCCGGCGGGTTCGAGGGGTAGCAGGGGCGTTACATCGTCTGCTGACCAATCTCGGGGGACCAAGGGAAGAAGTTCGCTGCCTCTACGTGGGCGCCGTGCGATCCATGGTCCTCTATGGGGCACCCGTCTGGTCTAAGGACCTGGCGGATTCCTTCCGCAGTAAGGCTCAACTTGGGAGTCTGCAGCGGCTGATGGCCATTCGGATCGTACGGAGCTACCGTCCATCTCGTATGAGGCAGCGACGATCCTGACGCGATCTCTACCCTTCGACACTCTGGCCGAAATTAATACGATGGTCTACGACCAAATTCGTTCTGTCGGTCGAAATAGCGAAGGGACAGCGCCGGATTATGAGCCTGAAATGCTACGGCAGAACGCACACACGCAGCTATGCCAGCCAACGCGCTCCGTTCTGCCAACTTCGAAGCTTGGATAGAGAGGACCGACTGTGTCACCTATCGATTGACTCAGATTCTCACCGGACATGGTTGTTTCGGTGAGTATTCGAAAAGAATCGGACGTGAGCTTACGGCACAATGCCACCACTGCGGGTCCCACCGGGACTCCGCCCAGCACACGCTGGGGGACTGCCCTGTATGGGGTCCAAGCTACGAGACCTGGTCGTGCAGAACGGACAAACCCTGTCTCCACCAGCATTGATCGCGGCAATGCTTGCGAATGATGAAGGATGGAAGGCCGCGGTCTCTTTCCGTGAGAATGCTCCAGAAGGAGTCCGCAGAGCGGGATCAGGAAAGGGCCGATCTCGCTCGAAGAAGGCGGCGTAGAGGTAGCTAGTCCCCAATCATTGCCTGAGTTGCGGCCACATCTTGGCGAAATGTGACCACTGCAAGCGACCCGAGCAGGTGACACCCCGGTGCAGCAGGGGGGTGACTTCTGGGGCGGGTCGGTGTCCCGCCTTTTGCTGTGTAAAACGCGAGAGGTGCGATATCGTCCTGTCTCAAGGGTAATTTATTGATTACCCTGAGATGTACCCCAGTCATGGGTTAGGCCCCTGCCTGCCCTGGGAATCCAGAAGTCGCTGATGCGTTCCTGGAGCTCCGACTGCCGAAGTAGGCCGCCGCGGGGTTAAGTGGGTAGACCGGTTCGCCGGGAGTCCCACACACGCCCTCCGTTTACCCCAGGAGGGTATGGTGCGAAAAGCATTCCCCGCGAAAAAAAAGGTGCATAGCAGTATCGGGCTTTACTTACCTATCTTCCTTAGCCTACCAAACATTATAAGTAGTGCAGTCAAAATCAAGCTTTGCTTAGCTTAAAAAACAATAAAAGTTGTAAAAATAATCTAGTAACTAGATTATTTCCTAAAGAAAGGAATTGACTTTATTGTGTACAGTGTATCTCATTTTAGAAGTCAGTAGGGGCGGCAAAAATTTTAAAGCTTTGGGGCGGCAAATGTGTAAATCCAGCACTGTTTGGACGGTAAGTCGAGGACGGACGGACGGACGGACAGACGGACATGACGAATCTATAAGGGTTCCGAGTTATGAACTTCGGAACCCTAATAAAAAGTCGACCAAGTGCGTTTAAGGCCACGCACAGATAATGGTTCGTGGATTTAAAATCGTATCCAATCAATCGATAATTGTTATGTTTACGTATTAATGCGTAATGTACGACGTTTTCCAAGTGAGCGCATTTTACAAGTTAGGCCTGTAACTCGATCATCATGGACCGTCACCCCACCGGGGGTTACGGCGGGGTGGTGTGTCGGACTTGAACCGACTAAAAACCCCACAGTGTGCCCTCTCCGCGCTTTTCCGTTTAGGAGTAGGAGAAGTCGAGGGTGGGATTTCCTTCTGAACTTCTCCAGCGCCTGCTCGCTCCTGATGCGGGCACCGTCTCTATTTGACCCTCTCTTGGCCTGTAACTCCTGAACTAACAGTCCTCTAATCCGTTATAGTTTACCTTCAAAGTTCATTATCCACTATCACATTAACCACTATCACGATTTTTTCCAGATTTTTTGAGCCAGTCGTTTATTTACATATATATATATTACTAGCTGATGCCCGCGGCTCCGCTCGCGTCCTAGGGGCATGAAAAATAGATGGCGTATTCTCAGATCTACCCGATATACACACAAAATTTCATAAGAATCGGTCAAGCCGTTTCGGAGGAGTATGGGAACGAACATTGTGACACGAGAATTTTATATATAAGATAAATGTATTATAAATATTTATATTAAATATATAGCCGTTTATTTATATATTTTATATATTATTTCGTGATAATTCACCGGTCAAGATATTTCTTCCGGGTACTCCTTGAAAATTGGGTATGATTAGGTACCTTAGAGTACCTATAGGTACATAAGCTCTAAGATGATTACCGATTTAAACCAGTCTTCAAACTGTGATCTATTGTAAGTCTTTTTTGTCATACAAATGTCGTGCCTTAAAGACAACATAAGGAGGCAGTAATGCGAGTCAGCTGTGCATGCAATCATAATAGAAACGGCAGACTTGAACTGGTTAATCACCCGCTCTAGATATTTCACGCCTTTTTTGTAATTATTTTCTTCCGCCTAGGATCATCCGAAAGATTCGTGTCATCACAATTTATAATATTGCACTTAGATACTCACATTATTGCACCGTGATTTTGCTTAATAGTTTGCGATAATCTTTGTGTCTTTACATAAAAGAGTCTACAAAACCTGGCCCAGGCATGTTATTAATAAATCTCTTTTCATTGACACCCGATTTATCAAGAGAAGACCTTAACAATAAAAATGAATTTGCGGGATTGCTAGTATGTACCTTTTTTTTAGTGAGTAGCCGATATTTCGGCGCTGTTGCGAAGTGAATTGGTGTACCACCCGGGGGTGATCGTAGTAAAAGACTGCGACAGACAGAGTTTTGACCGATATGTAAAAATATCATCGATATGTAACAAAAACATCCCACCCGCAAGATCTTCAGTTACTCCGTGATCATGGCGCTTGAAACAGCGCCGAAATATCGGATACTCAATTACTCACTAACAAAAAGGTAAATGCTAGCAATCCCGCAAATTCATATTTTAATGTTACTGACCATGAAAGTTTAAAACAATACATAGACCATAACAAGCATTCTTAAATCATATGCCTACAAAGGATAGCCCCAGTCAGCACATATATTTATGTATTTAATTATTTCTCCTTCAGTTTCTTTCGATAAAACAGTTTGACCTCTTGGACTTTTCATATTCTTTGTAGTGTCTGTTTAAAACAGATTTGTGTATATTATGTTTTTTTGAGATAGTATCAAGAGAAATATTACTCGCAAAATATTCAATAACAGTCTGTTGCAATAAGTTGACGTCATATTTTAAATTCTTCTGACCCCGTGAGTTTGGTTTGTAGATGCGTGGCATACTGCTGCTGTAGGTACCTACGTATAAAAAATTAATAATTAAATATATTTTTTAATGATTTCGTCAATAACAAAATAAATATTTTAATATAATGGCTAAAACTCGACTTTTTAAAAATGTAGGTAACAAAGTAAGAACTTAGCAACCTGTATAAAGTGCCAACCCTATCAAAAGCGTTTCTATTAAACCCTATCTCGTTCCTGTTTACCCCTTTCCCGTTTCTATTCACCTCAAATGGTGTTTCTATTTACCCCTCTGTCCTCTCTATTCACTTCATAATCCAGAAGTATCAAAGTATGCTAAACTTTAAATTTTTTAACAATAAATAGTTTGATTTTTCTTAATGATCACTAGAAATAACTGTTTTTAGGCTTTCGCGACTTTTATTCATACTCAAGTTTTTTACTGCATACGGGACTCATTCGCGATAAAATTAAAAAAGTTAACCCTACCTACCTACTCCATTACTCAAATTACGAAACGAAACTTACAAATTGCGAAACCTCGCGAAACAAAATGGAACGCTGGGACACACGGTTTACCGAAAGCCTACACATACAGACAAGTACCTGCACGCCAAATCCCACCATCATCCACTGCACCTGCGGTCCGTAGTTAAGTTTCTATATAACCGAGCACGCGACCTCTGTGACCCTGAACATCTAGATGCGTAACGGATATAGATGCAGATGCACTACAAGCCGCCCCTAGGTGAGGATGGCGCAGCCTAGGGTAGACCGAGTACCAGCCTTTCTACCGTTTATGGCGTACTTTATTGAAAAAGTACGCCAAAAACTGTGTACAGTTGGCACTCCAAGGTAGTAAAGTGCTTAAGGACACCCAAAGATGGCATACCGCTGCAGACACCCGGAGTGTACAAGGTGAATTGCAGTTGTGGTAGTTCCTACATCGGTCAGCCGTAGCGCACAATAGAGGAACGAACGAAGGAACATATCGCAGCTGTAAAAAACCAACAAACAAGTCCGCCATCGCAGAGCACCTGCTGGAATCAGGACCGAACCACTGGATTAAGCTACACGACCGACACGAAAATAGGTACAATCTGTGGAGAGGACCTATTTTCGCAGAATAGTGCGTGAAGCGGTTGAAATCAAGAAAAACAAAAATTTCAACTGGGAAGACGGATACCGACTATGAACAACGTGGAATCCAGTCATCAGCGGGTGCAGTCACCATCAGAAAGATGAAATAAGGCGTGCAGATGTTATAAGTGTGGTGTGTAGGGGTACCGACATTACAAGAAATCATGGCGATTAAGTGCGGGTAGATACAATCTGCACATCACGAAGGCGACGCTAAGCTCACATCAGTCTACCCGTGACCACGAGCGGTATAATCCGTTCGAAACGTCGGAAAGTAGTACAATTTAAATAATAACTAGAAAGAGGTTAATACGAGAGCATAATACACACACACTACCGTTGTAGACGTGTTTTTTTTATATATAAGCCTACCAAAGTCACTCGAATCTGTCTGATAGAAAGAATGAGTACAATCCAGAAGTAGGGGTCACCATCTGCATTGTGAGGGTAGGCAATTCAAGATGGTGACCCTTAAGTACCATGGCGGCCTGGTTGAATGTTTCTTTATTTCCGAGGCCGGGAGAATGGTGCAGAATGATTGGGCCTCCAGTCCGCTATAAGGCGATCATTCTGGCAATGAACTACGTACTACTAAGTTACTAGTTTAGTACTATAGTTCCTTTAGTACTTTTAGTACTATAGTTCCTTTAGCACATTTAGTACAGTTGTTGATTCGGAGCAAGGAGTAGCTCAGACATGCCTTCAGTACGTAATACTCGTACATTTATCCAATACATTTAGATTTTTATTATAAATATAAGGAGTTTGCTGTGAATTTGTAAAGTGAATTAAATTTTGATTTTACTTTATACTTTCAAGTATAGTGTATAGTATACTCTCAAGTTTATCTGTCCGTCTGTTTGCTGCGTGCTGCTTGATCAATTTTGACAGGATCTTCACTGGAATAAAACACTGAAATCTGAAACGGTCTATGGAATAAAACAGGTGTCACGATCAAACAGTAAATCTACTATTACAGTTGATCAAACGGTAGGGCTGTAGCCTGTAACTGGTAACACTGACTACTGACGCCATGAGTCTTCCTTCCTTTTCCTGCCACCATTTTGGCTTCTCATTCTTCTCAAATTGAGGTTAAGTAACGTTAGGTTGTGACTTGACGGCTCGTTTTGTCGTGTGAGTATGACTGTGCGTTTGATTGTCTGAAAATGCACTTGTAAAATAAAAAACCTAGGAAAGAATAATTATCTCTGCCCATAAGAGTAGTGGTGTGGTGGTAGTTAAGTAGAATTATTTAATTTGAGGTAATTAGAAGAGATACTGACTATGGATGGACCGCCAAATCGCGGATTTCGGGGTGGTGGCCGTGGTGGCCCACCTGGTGGTCCTAATTCCAGAGGAAGGGGAGGATTTGACATGCGCGGCCGGTAAGCATTTATTTTTGTCTAAATGAGGTTATGTTTCTATTCAATTGAGAATGTGCTTTTGTGCTTGATGTTCAATTAGATTATTTGGTTTTAGAGGCGGTCCCGGCATGAGAGGTAGAGGAGGGCCACCACGTGGAGGTATGCCATTTCGAGGACCGCGAGGATTTCGTGGTGGGCCTATGAGAGGTGGCGGCGATAGAGGTGGCCGGAGCTTCCCGCCTGGGCCTCAAGGTCCGGGGCCACATCCTGTCCCAACTATTGAATCACGTGGAGCTCCACCGCCAAGTAAGGGCTTTAAAATTCTTATGGATCAATATAAACATAATCTAAAATTTCCATTCATTATATTGGAGGTAATTAAACTTTCGTATTTATTTATCACATTCAGAATTCATACTTTTGAATTTAAGGATATGAAAATGTTAGTTTCTATATTACACTAACATTACCAATGGTGGCTAATTACATTAAGAATTGATATAGTTAAGTAAATTGAATTTGGGAATACACACAGGAATAGGATAAAAACAAAATAGATATGATAGCACTTGTCTTCCACTTCCAACACTCAACTAATGTGTACCTATCTTAGGGCTGCCATAAATGTTGGGAATCCTGCTAGAACATTTGGAACATATAACTCGTTTTTAGGGTTCCGTAATTTATGACTCGAAACCTTAATAGTTTCGGTATGTCTGTCCCTCCTCAACTTACTTCCAAAATGGTTAGTGCTAGAAAAATTAATGTTAACATAGAAATATGTTTTTATCACGTCGACAAAGTACTAAAATAAAATGACAAAAAAGTCTTCGTCTCTTCTTTCGAAAAATTGGAAAAAAAATCCTGATAGTAGCCCATGTGATGACCTTTAGAAGAAAACTCTAATAGTTCAGCTAACTTTATTAGTTCAACATTTAGTTAACTTGTAAAATGCACTAAATTGGATAACTTTATTCTTAAAGTTATACCTTCTTATATTATAAAGAGGAAAGATTTGATTGTTTGTTAGAAATGAATAGGATTAAGTTCAGGATTTAGTTGTAAAATGCACTAGGATAACTTCATTCTTAAATTTAAACTTACCAATATTATAAAGAGGAAAGATTTGATTGCTTGTTTAAAAATGAATAGAAATTCACTTCAGGATTTTGTGAACTTGTAAAATGCACTAGGAAAACTTCATTCTTAAATTTAAACTTACCAATATTATAAAGAGGAAAGATTTGATTGCTTGTTTGATATGAATAGGCTCCGAAACTACTGGACTGATTTACTAAATTCTTTCAATATTAGAATTGTACATTCGTACATTATCGTCATAGAATTTGAGAAACAGAAAAATTTGATGTAACCCAAGGTGTTAAACAAATACCCAATAAAATCATTATTTGTGTATGCTGAGAATAATATTGACACTAGAGCAAAGTGATGTACTACATTTTTATAGAGAACATTAATATAATTATACAATAAAGTCTGCGATGCCATAGTTATGTCATAATAACAAATTTTTTATGGTACAAAAATTAATTAATATTTACGTCTGAAAAAACTAAGGTTAAGTAATAATCCCTTGCTATTGTAGGGTCTCCGTTTTATCCAGGGCTTCCCGTAATCATAGCGCCTCAATGCGCCCGACTACCAGGGAAATTCCTGTGGTGTGACATGGGCCGTGACCAATGTGTCATCGGCGTAACAAATTAAGCTCAGCCCGGAGTGGGGGGAGATGCCCTCGGAGGGCGGAGTCGTACCCTATGTTCCACAGGAGTGTCTTAGGACAGCCCTGCGGAACACCGCACGAAATGTCCCTGCGTCTCAATGCACCATCTCGAAATCTAAATCAAATCAAATGGCGTCCGACAGTTCGGGGCCCACCTCCCAGAGGTGGCGGACGATGCGCGCACAGAGAACCCTCTCAAACAACTTATCATTGTCTTGGAAATATAATTGTCTTGACTAGGGAACCTTATAAACATGACATGCACTAGGTCTTTTTTTTAATGTGGCCTCAAGCTGTCAACTCTAGACAAATATCAAAATAACATCAATTTCCTACAAATTTTGACAGCTTCCAGTCACCATTAGAAAAAAGTTAGGCCCCTATAACTCCTGAAATACAAAAGTTATCTAAGCCGCTATAGTTTTCCTTTAAAGTTAAATATATGGATGGACTACTATCATGAATCTTTTCCAAGTTTTTGATCTAGTCGTTTAGCTTTTAGAGGGACGGGGACGCCCTGTTTTAGCAAAAAATGCGCTTTAAAGTTGAATAACTTGTAAATGGAAACCAATGTAAATCGAAATATGGTGTTAGCAACCTTGTTATGTTTTTAAAAGGCCTATTTAATAATACCCCACACTATGGGGTAGACAGCAGAAAAAAAACATCCCCACTTTACGTGTAGGGAAGGTATTCCAAATAAAAATATTGTTCATAATTTTATTGTAGCCCTTTGTTGAAATGATAGAAACACACATCCATACAAAGTTTGTTTGTCAGAATCAAACATTTCTCATTCAATAAACGAAATTCTGAAAGTTATTAAATCTTTTTATTTAAATATTATGCAGTTTCTTTAATTTGTTGTCACTGAAGAATATTATTTAAAATCATCCTAGCAAAAATGTAAAATTCATGATAATGAAACGCAGGATAATTTTATTTTTTAATCAGAACAGCGCGGGCGGTTTGAAGGCTCTTTCCTCTCGATACGACTTATGTACATTTCTGACGTCAGAAATGACGAGTGATAGAGTTGAATGAGAGGATAAAACATACTGTGCCGACCCAACATATAATTGGGATAGGGGCAAGCAGATGATGATGATGGGGACACAATGGTCCAAAATGGGACATGTCTTGGTGTACCATGACGCATGGTTGCCCTAATCTATCTATAATAATTTAAATGATGACAGTATACAATCAGTACTATCAGAGAACTGTTAAAACTAGATGATTCTATAAAAACACTTAATTTTAATTTCTGTGTTTATTTTATGTTCTAATATCAAACCACTGTGTATAATCTAATGAAATAACTTGTTTCTGCAATTATTTACAATGTATTTGTTGTATAGGGGGAGGATTTAACAATCGTGGTGGTCCTGGTGTTATGAGGGGCAGAGGAGGTAGAGGACGAGGAGATTTCAGTGGTCGTGGAGGTGATAGGGGTGGTGGCAGAGGGGGAATGCCCATGAGAGGTAATGTATTATCACTAATTATGAGGCTTAAAACTGATGTCATGTTTACTAGACTGTCACTAATGTCAGATTAATGCTTCTTGATGGCCATGTGATAGTTAATGAAGATATCAAGTACCAAAAATATAATATATCTAGACCCAAATTGAATATACAATATATCAGACACTAAAATATTTAAAGAGATGACAGATTTCATCATTGTTTTTTAATTTGATTATATTTTTAACTTAACTATTACTTGAATCATACATGATTATGTTTTATCACAAATTTATGAACCTCCTCAGGCTATAGTCTGTATAGCTCTGCTCTAAAGCATGCTAGTAGTTGTAGCAAGAAAGTACTATTAATTTAAGGTGAACTGGTACAATTTTTAAATGTGCCTATCTGTGTGAACAGTAGCAAAAAGACACTAGTGCTATATAGATCCCTAATATAATAATACTTCTACGGTTTTTTTGGGGCTGCCACATATATACTGTAGTGCTAAATAATTTCTATTTTAAAAAGTGCAGCATCCCTGATGGGTTAATGCTTGCCCACGTTAACTCGCGGGCGCGGTCACGAAATATCAAACATATAGAGTAACATCTAAGTGTTCACGTACGAAACACTGACTGAAGCAATTTAACATGGGCAAACACTAAGATAAGGGCGTACACTACACTGCATGCAAGTCCAGGTTTTAAAAATAAATTCACTTATGATAAAGTAGTATAGTATGTGTATTACTAACTTTGATTTTAATTAAATAATTACGAATACTGGATGGGCCTGGTTTGAAATGAAATTGTTTTGAAATTGAATATTTTAGACATTTGTGAAAGACTTTAGAAAGATACATTTTCACTCTTTCTGTTATTATTTGTTGTTTTCTCTGATTCTTTAAAATAGAAGAATTTGACATTTTAGAAGAAATACACAAATTTAAGCAGTAATATAAATGCAATTATAAAATACAACTGATGTGTTTCGAATGGTAGTTGCTGAGAACACAAGCTCATGTAACATACAATGCAAATGTTTTAAATTTTGTTAAGTGTTCTTACAATAAATATGAAACTAATATTTTACAATATAGATTATTATAAACGGCAAAATTTTATTAGGACGTGGAGGACGCGGTGGTCACGGAGGACCTCCAGGTGGACCACCAGGTGGTGGTCAAATTGGCCCCCTTCATCCGGTAGGTGGACCTCGCCCGGCACCTCCACATGCTGCACCTCAACCTGCACCTGTGCCAGCACAGCAATCTGGACCTTACAAAAGAAGCAGTGGTCCACCACATGCAGGTCCAGGAGGACCACCTAAACGACCCAGGTAAAGACATGTTGTTTTTATAGACAACTTTCACATTCATAATATATTGTATACTAGCTTAGTCCCGCAGTGTTACCACCGGGTATTTTTGTAAATTGTGAGTAACACCAAGGAACAAAGCTAGTCTATAAAAATTTGCCTACGTTACTCCTTAGGTCATCAGCTTTCTGAGAGTGAATCAGTTCAGCATTACTAGATATGAGTCAAAACAGACAGACAGTCAAAAATTTAAAAAATTGCCATTTTGATGTTAGATCTGTATATTACTTTGTTATAGGCACAATAATAAACTGTTTATTTGATATTACATACAATTTTATTTATTTGTATACATTTTAGGGAACTTTACAAGCTGGAAATGGAAATAGTTGTTAGTGTTGTATACTTGTTGTATTCTACAACAACAAATTCATAGATTACTTAGCAGAGTATAAAGCTAATCCACTACTTGTATTGTGGCCTATTGTCTGTATAACAGTATTTTACAGCTTTTATTTTGGGCTCTGTACCCAAAGGGTAAAAGGAACCTTTTTTTTGCTATGTTGTCAACCAAGCCTCACATTTTTAATGAACCTTGATAGTCGAAATTTTCACTGATAATTATGTTTCTATTGCAACTACAACAAGTACTAAAACAATTACATATATAAATATTTAAGAAGGTGCCACACAACAAACATGATGTTTTGCTCAATATTGATCATGGCAAAAGGTTTTTATGCTTGAAATGTATAAAGGTATCGTTGGAACCCTCCTAAAGGTATCCTGCGCCAACTGTCTTGCTCTTGGCCGATTTTTTTTTTTTAAATATATTCCATTAACATTTATTGTAGATTTATATTCTTAGTTATCTTTAATGCATTTAACTCGCAAATAAGTTTAATGTTTTTTTCTATAATAGGTTTGATGGTCCTCGTGGTGGCGGTGGAGGTAGACCCCCTCCACCCGGCGGCTACCAGCAGGTACAACCATCCCACGCACCACCACCGGCAAATGGTTATGGACCAGCGTAAGTATAATTGTTTTATTATAATAATCCTGTGATATAAATCTTCCTAATGATGAACCCTAAATAAGATAGGAATGTGCCGTCTGAAACATAAATGACGATGATCTTATGCCTGAACTTTTATGTAAGTTAAGAAAAGTGACTGTAAATGTTTTTCTTGTGCTTAGTCTCTCTGTTATTTACAGGCACACAGGATACCAGCCATATGAAGCCCCTGCAGCAGATCCTTATGCTCAGCCATCATACAATACACCAAGGTGAGAAGTTTCAGTACTATTTTAAGTTAACTTTATACATGTAACTGTACAAATAATTACCTACACCTATGATGAAAACAATCTAAAGATAGGAATTGCCGTCTGACACATAAATGCAGAAAATCTAGACTCTGAGAAACTGAAAAGGCATATTGAGCCTTGTTTGTTATAGAAAAGATATTAATTAATATTGTTTTTTATTAGTGCATATCAAAGCAGTTATTCTACGCCTGCACCCGCCCAGCCCACTGCGGGCTATAATTCTGGTAGTTATGGCTCCAACTATGGATATTCAACTAGTGCGCAGGGAAGCTACGAAAATGAAGGTTACAGGTTAGTAAAATACTTTCAAAAATTCCAAGTCCCATCTAATTTGTAAATAAAAGAAAGCTTTGTCCCAAATGAAAAAAACATTAGATTCAATGGACGAAAAAAGATTGTAAGGATGACATGGGTAAAAGATTATTGATACTCTTCTGTGATCACAAATTGTTTTATTCGGTTATTAGTAATGTTAATAATTACAATTCTTTATTTGTCCGAAATATTTATTTATTTACGTAGACTCTTACCCAAGTGCCCACTTGTAAAAAGTCAAAGCACTAGCTAAGGTTCGCAAATGCAGTCATTCCTACTCCATGGTTGATCTCATCAGTTAACTAAATATAGTTTTTGATCACAATTTACAAGAAATTGAATCTGGATTAAGGACTATATAATACTACTATGAAATGATTTTTTTTATGTTTTATTATGAATTTTATTTTGTGCTTAGACCAGCATTAGTCCCGTAACATAGGTATCCAATACCTATCTCGGGCACCAGTCTTTCACAAATGTTAGTAGTATGTAATATATTTTACACTAGCTTACCCGGCAAACTTCGTACCGCCTTAGAATATTAATTCATAATAAAGTATTGTGTTTAGATATAACTGATAGTGACAGCAGCGCCAACTAACACGCCCCGGCCGGTAAATAAACCATTATTTCTCGTAAAAAGAAAAAAAAATGGTTATTGTGGGTTATCCCCAAGAGATAGACATATACCAACGCGAACTTTTTTGTAGACCTTTTTAAGATGTACAATACTGTAGTACATTATTTTGATCTATCTCATAGGGTACAGCCAGCGTTTGCAATATAAGCGTAAAAAACATCACATTAGAAACCTCTAAAATTATTATCTTACTATATTATGTATGTATTATACATAAAAACCTTCCTCTTGAATCACTCTACCTATTTAAGAAAATTTCATAAAAATCCGTTGCGTAGTTTTAAAGATTTAAGCATACAAAGGGACAGAAAAAGCGACTTTGTTTTATACTATGTAGTGATTATGCTTCTTCACTGTATTGTATACATTTGTGATGAGAAATAAAATATATTATTATTATAGTCTCCAAGTATCATGTAATTAAAATGAAAGTGATTGATTGCACGCATAGCGGCGGAGCTGGTGACGCTGGGTACGGCGCAGCCGAGGCTGCGTACGGCGGACAAGCGCCCGCGTACGACTCGTACGCGCAGCCCGCCTACAACACCTACCAACAACCTCAGCCTCAATACAATAACAATTATGGTAAGTTTAACCACACAAAATGTCTTTAAGTATTTACAGAATATATACGTTCAAAACATATCAACATATCAACATGTGTTTATTTACTACTTTTATAGGCATTTACCTCTATTTGAGATTTTTTGCTAGTGGATTACTATGTTTTATTGGAGTATACTGAATAGGAAAATATCTTTGCATTTCGAAAATAATCCTGTAATTGTTTTTGCAAATGAATAGGTAACTTTTGTTTGAATTTTGAAAAATCTCTTGTGAGGGTGGAATACAATGGATAGGTAAACTTTCTTGCATTCGAAAATCTATGAAAAATACAAAATAACAGAAGTATTATTAGTTATATAAGTTTTAAAGTATAAGTTCATATAAATTGATGATGCTCTTAGGTATTCTTGTTCCGATATATAGAAAATTAAATGCAGATGTGCCTTATGCCACAAACATGTTAAAATGAACATGCAACATAAAAACTCCAAGTACAGAAATAAAGTAATGTAAAACTTGAAAAATATGTATATGATAATGAAAAACATTTTAGCTAAGACAAAAATTGACAAAAATATATTATTAAGTGAAGTATAAATACAAAGATTAATTTGTAGTTGATTATTTTGAATAATTTCCAACTATTAAGTCCAAAGTGTCTATTATAATTATTTGCATTACAGGCAGCTGGTGATCTGTTTGAGTAGACAGAATATGATTTATGTGTTTATGGTACACATTCAAAATAAAGTATCTGGATCAAATAATTGAAGCTAATGGATATACAGCTATACAATGCAGTTTGCTATGTATATGTCACATTTTTGTTAGTTGATATTTTGGAGAGAGTAACACATTATGTAAATGACTGAGTGAGACCACTGAGAAGTGACAATAATGAACGAACATTTAAAATTGATGTATTTACCAATGTAACTGAAGATGAAATAAACCCAAAACGTGCAAATCAGTTAATGATTGATTTTCATAATGAATACTTAAAGCATAAACAGACAATGGTTTAATCCCTTGTATTACCTTCTACTCGATTTTAATAATCTTATTCTAATATATTTTATTAAGGCGCCTTTCTTGTAATGGTATAGATAGGTACCATGTTTTAATGTTTAAGGACTATTCACAATAAAATTTAGATAATTCCATGTGTATGCTTATTTTATTACATTTTGGCAATAGTATTGCTACTTACTACCACTGCCCATCAGTTAATTTAAAAATATAAGGAAAAGGAAGTAACAATAGAGAAGTAGTTTAAACTAAATATTAATAGGTGTAGTGTAAAGAAATAAATTATTTTTTCAATAGGTGGCTTTAGTTAGTCCGATCGGGTCCACTGAATGGCGTGAGAAAAAGAGATTTCGTACTAAAAACTGTCAGTTTTGTGATTAGTTGACTCAGTTTGCCTTTAATATTGTGCACAAATATTGGGATTTCTTTTTACTACACCTATTTTTTTGTAAAGGTATTTCATGATTACCAGGTCCAGATAAATAATGAAAGAAACTAACATAAGTAGGCTAACCAATGAGGTTGTGTTAGTAAATTGTGGCAATGTAACAAGATGCATCAAAATGGTGCTTCATTGTAAAAGAAATAATGTCTGCAAATGCATTAAAAGCTACTATTAAATTTGAAATAAGAAGTAAAATTAAAAATAGTGAACTCTAAATTTATTGATATAAAAACAACATTGAAAATGAAATATAAATAAATACTAATAGCTCATAATGTGATAAACTTATTATTAAGAAAAAAATTCTCAGTGGTTTAGTTCGTGAATCCTGTAGATAATCTACAGGAAAACATTAGTTATATTTAAAATCCTGAAAATGAAAAATGGAAAAAAAAACGTCATTATGAATTGAAATTACGAACATGGCATCAAAATACACAATGTTGTGTATCTTTAATTATGTATTACATACATTTAATTTACCTAGCAAGCAACTGATTAGATTTGCCCGGTATTTGGTTTCTTTTTTCATACATGTGCCATCATCTAACTTTATTAACCTTAGGCATCAAGATGGTACAGTCCATATTTAATAGTTTCACAATATATAAAATTGGTTTAGCCTTCCATTCGGAAATCACAGTGATATACCAAATATCACAGTAATAAATTAAAATGAAAAAGAGAATATTAAGACTATTACTAATATCAAATTTACTTGCATTTGAACAGCCACAAGCTTCTTATGGATTTTTATACATAATAGTAAAACACTTCAAATAGGCAAAATGGGTCATTTTGACATCTGCTAAATTTATAAGATTATAGTGTGATAAACTGCTTGGAATTAGCAATTAATGTGGTTTGGTTGAATTCATCCAAATACAAAGTGGAAAAAGAGCACATCAAAAGATTCTGGAGCATGAATAGGATAAAACATTCTACCTTTAATAGTACATCTCTATAAAATCATAATGCAATGATTGTTCTAACAATCATAAGTTAGCTATGATAATAATGACTAAAATAGAGAGCTAATTGAATTATGAGTTCACTCACAGATATTTTCTTCTGTGAGTTTTTGTAGATGTTTAGTGTAGTTAGTTTGTTTAAATCTGGCACACAGTAGATAATTGATTTCAGACATTTTTTAAAGCTCTGTATGTGATCTAATTATTTATTGCTTGCGACATAAGAACAACTCAATACCAATGAGTTATTCTATGCCTAGTCAAGTTCAAAATAGTTGTTAGACGCCATGTTTCTAACAGTCAATCTAACAACATTTTACCATTGTGTTTTAAGAATGCTCTGGCAAAGTACACAGTGTAAATTATAGAAAGATACTCGAGCTATATTAATAAAAAAATTGATACAAAACCATTTGAAATTGTTTAAAAACTAGGATAGTAACTTGGTTAACTAAGGTTGGTAACTTAACGAATAAATTCAACCCTTTATCCTAAGCTAAAAAAAAAATTATTTCAAGACCTGCTTCAAAGCAATTCCTACAATTATTGATATTATACAGTTCTAGGCAGAGAATCAAAACCTCCTTTTCGTAAGTAATTAGTTTTTATGAGAAATAATAATACTTTTATTACAGCAAAGTAAAACTGGAAATATGTGTATAACACAAAATATGTATCATAAGGTTAACAAATTTAATTAGGTAGTCTACAGCATCGGAGGTCTAAACATACCTCAAATTAATTTTGACTACTTCAGTTGAAGATAAAATAAAGTTATAGCCAAATGATGTGCAGGTAACATAATTTTTATTAATAGTATTTTAGGACTAAAATATAACTAGAGAAAATATAATTGAAGAAATATCAATAAGTGAGAGACATATGTCCACTGTGTTGCCAACTTCTTTTGTGCCAGATTATGAAAAAAAAGTCACATATTAATCTATGTATAATTTAAATTTACGTTCCATAATGTGATATATCCCCCAAATGGGGCCATGCAAGTTAACACAAAGGAAATTAATAGTAAATAAGAGTATTGGGTCTACAATAAATAAGTTGTAATAGGTAGAATATTCTTAGAACAACTGTTTATGAAGTAGCACCATTATACAGACAATTTCAAACACCTTAAATGGGTGTCATTGTGGATTAGAAATGTAATTACATATAATATTTAAGTAGTAGGAAAAAAATCATATGAGGCATCAAAGCTTTCAAGTAAGCTGTAGATATATATGAATATTTATCAGCAAAGATAATTTTTGATTGATAAGCATACAATTATTAAAAAAATAATGTTATGTAGTATTTAAAAGTTTTTCAATTTCTTGTCTTTTGTATTATTTTGCAATTTATTTTTTTTACTAAACCTGTATACTTATCTTCCAGGTATCAGATGAAATGATCGATTTATGTGAACTAATTGACACAGGTGAAATCAAATGATCATTGAAATCAATTGAAAAGCATCAAGTTGAATGCTGTAAGAAGCAGAAGTTGTTTATTTGAGGTAAATATAAATCGTAACATTCATTACTTTAAGAAACTTCAAATTTTAAATCATACAGAAAAAAAATACCGCTATTTATTAAAAACTATATAATTCATTACAGTGATTAACTATGTATTTATAAGAAAATTTACATACAAGTATCAAAAAATTCCTCTGCATCATTGCTACTGGAGCATTTTTAAAAGACTGCTAGTATTGCCATGTTGACTGGCATATTTTCAATTCAACTTATTTTTACGGCAATCGAAAAGATTAAGAATTTTTAAAATGTCCAAAACTTTCACTGATGAGTCTAAATTAAATTATTAGAACTGGCTCAATACTTGTCTGCATCGGCGGCGCCTGTAGTCTCTGGTTCGATTTCCGGGTTGAACTTTGGGTGTTTTCTAGAAATAAATAAATGTCATAAATATTTAATTATTTCATCTAATTGGAGGATGCGACTAGATATGTGAAAACTCACTGAATGCAGACGTAGTAACCTAGAACCTCCTTTAGACTCCTATGTTCAACTGTGTACTATTTATAGGGAGGGATGGGATGTGATGTGAAAGTTATTATAGCAAATGATTGGCGCTTATAAATAAATAAGTACTATTAAATATTTTAACACTTTTATTGTTACAGTTTTAATGATGAATGAAGATGGATTCACAGGCAGTTTCAGTTTAAACAACAATGCTACGAAAATGATGAACGTGGAAAATTACGACTAAGAAAAATATAAAAATTGTTTGTGAAAAAAAAATTTTATTTAAAATAATTCTATCCTTTTTTAGTTACTTGATTAGACTAGTTATTTGTAGATACATAGCTTGTTCTAAGTTGGACACCCTATATTATGTATAAGCTGAGTTACGCTTACATCTGACGACGGGCACAAAAAACACTAATTTAAGAGAAGATAATAGTTTATTACAAAAAAAAACAGAAAAATTATTGTTAATTATGATTATAATATTAATTACTGAGCACTTAGTCTCTAATTAAACACCAGGGTGTGAGTTTAGGCACTGGAAGTTTTTTCTTTGTAAAAGGTCGAACTCTAGGCGTACTTAACTTTGGGTCTTAGCGACTACGTAGCGATGCCGCGCAGGTCGAGCCGGGGTTAAGCAACCCTTCTCGAGGTCGGTCCGAGGATGGGTGGCCGACGGTGCCAGTCGTGTACTGGTCTACGGAAAACGGGCGGCCGCAGACTGCGGTCAGCACGAAGGTTGCGCTTCGGTTAATTCTCCTGAAGGGTGGACCACCTTTTCCTCAACCCCAAGGCTGGATCACTTCTTCAACCCGAAGGCTGGTCCCCTTGTCCTGAAACGCGCCGTCACCAACCATGAAGCGCGAAAGACCTGATACCCGGCACTAGGCAAAACCTGGAACGGGCGTCGGTGTCTTTCGCGAATTAAAAAATCATGCGGAGTGGAGTGATGACTTTTACGAACAACAATTAAATAATATTTAATTAAAATAAAATTAACTATTCTGGACTGGAAGTCCCAACCGTTTAGTTGCCGGACAGTCATTAATCCACCACGCCACAGTTATAAAGAATTATTTTATCTAAATCCAACTTCAGGTAGTTGCAAATATTACGATAAATTTAGCAATTGATTTATGTGATTCGAATATCTTATTATATCATGAGATAACGAATAGAAGTTAGGAACTGTGTTATTACAATATTCATAATTACATTACTATGTGTTTTTACATTATAGAACAAATACTATTTTCGGAGGCAATTTAGAATAGAATGTAAACAAACTTATTAGTTGCAAATATGTACTAAAATTAACATTTACGAAACTGACAAAATAGTTTAGAACAATTGTGACTGTATGTGGTCAAAGCAATCTTTAGCACAACTATTGAGAAATCTTATGCAAATAATAGCGGAAGTAATTTAGACATGAAATTAGCCAACAAACAGCCCTTTAAGAATAAAATTATGTTTCACTTACCACGCGATGTTATTCGAAATAATTATAAAACTTCTACGGTTAAATTAGCCGTACCAGCAATACTTTTAACTGTTTGTCGCGCATAACAACACCTCTAAAATAATTCAATATCTTGCCCGTGGCCTTTATAGCTCGCACGAAATCCTGCTTCTCCCGTTCCGGAAGTCACGTACCGTCACGACCTGGACTTCGTTATACTGGTCGGGAATTATTTGTGGAAGTCCAGAGAAGGTTTAAAAGTTGAATATATAAAAATAACTTGCACTTTTTTTATTAATTAAGGATTCCTTTTGTTTGTTTCAAGTTTATTTCATAAAAAAGTTTAGGTCTTTTATTTACCTATCGATTGAGGCAGTACGAAGTCTGCCGCGTCAGCTAGTTTTTAATATATATTCTGAGGTCGGGAAGAGGGAGGTTTTAAGTGAAAAACGGTTTATCTCGATTTCCGGCAAAACTACAAGTCCTATGGAAAAAAGTTTAATGGTAAAGTTGTAGGGAATAAAAACATCCACAAGTTTTGCATTTACACTTTTTTCACATAACCTCAAATTTTATGTGGAAAATTAAAAAAAACAAGTTTTTGGTTATTTATATTTATCTTTTACAAACACAATTATTTTATAAATCGAATTCAAATTTGTTTGTCGTTATTGAGCTATTTATTAAAATTTACACTTAAAATAAGTACACTGGAAAAACGTAAGATTACGTGATTACATGATAAACAAAAATATCGTAAATCGAAATATACTACTTTAATTATCAAACAAACAATTTAATAAAGTTTATAAAAGCTCAACATCCACTAGGAACGTAAGTAGGTCTCATATTTATAATTGAGGGTAGGCGTGAGTTTTCGGGCAAGGAGAATATTCTAGTACAATTACTTTATTGTAACTTTCGATCACGAAATACAGTTAGGACATTGAATAGCAGCCCATTTAAATAAGACACTCCACCGAACACGTGGTGCTCACACGAGACGATCCACAATAATTATGCTCGCCGTACGACCACGTTCCATTTTAACCTTTTGACCGCCAGGGTCACATATATGTGACAAGCGAAAACTGACCCTGTACGCCAACGTCACAAATATGTGACAAAAAGCGGTGCATCGAAATACGAAATAAAGCCTTTAAACATTACTTTTATGCCTTTAAATTTATACAAGTATCTTAAGAAGAAGCTCTAACTCTTATCTATTACCATAAAACTATTTAAATTGCTTTATGATATTAAGAAATTTTACTCTAAAAAGAAAGAAATAAACTCTTAAAAAAGAATGTCCTCACACGCCAGAGTCACAAATATGTGACCACTGATGTAGGGCACGTTAGATGATATCGTAAGTTTATATTAAAATTTCTTTAGTCTGTTTTATTTTTGTTGTTAAGTTTTGTTATTATACTTATTATGAAAATGAGTAAGAAAGTAATTAACAGCCGTGCTCGTGAAATGATAATTAAAGTAGACAATTATTTTGTAAAGAAGAAAGAGAACTCTTAGTTATTGATACAAAATATAAGCAGTGCCCTAAAAAATGCTTCGTACACTACTGAGGTTTAAATGAAATAAATAAAAGTTTTAAAATGTCCATCACAAGTTACTTAGCTTTTTTTTCAAAATTCTACTTGTTACTTTTATGCCAGGATTATAGAAGCTAGTATTTAAAAGCTATAAACGTACATACTGTTTTACATTTTGTAAAATTTTATACAGTTGGGCGTTTTTCAAAATTTTGCTCCGTTACGTACAGGTGTCCATTTATTTTCATACTAAATCACGTTACGTCCTGGACGTTACGTATAACGCGGACTTGTCATCACATGTTTCTTTGGTATAAAAAAAGTTGATTATAGTAGTTTACTAGTACACATTCATTATCTACAACATATTTACTTATAATTTAACACGAGTAGTGATGGGTCGAGGGCGAAAACAAATACGGGCGGAAAGGCATAAACTGGGCAGATTGGGCATAAATGAGTTTACGCCCGAATAAATGCCCGAGCACTGGGCAGAAAAAACGAATACCTTTGTTTTGTGAAAAACAAATGTTTTCAATCTATTTTTTCTTAATTTAAATGAAAGTCAGTATGTTGTAAATTAAAACTTATAATTAATTATTAATTATACATTTTTGTAATTAAAATCACAAATAATCACAGTTCGTTTCATTATATTTGTCGAAAATTCGTAAAAAAATAACAAATATAACTCTTTTAAATATGTTTAATAATAATAACATTTTTAATTTTTTCATTCGATGTTATTTTTTATATTTTTAAATGTATTTTTTAGATTTATATATTTAAAAATGTAATGAATAAGTATTTTGATTTTAATAAAGAGAACAATAATAATAATAAGTGGCAGCTTGGCAGTGTAGAATAAAACGTATTGCTGAGTCCAGGACACTCATCGCCAAATTAATTGCCTATGAATCTGGTAATACGCGACCGAGAGTCATGCGCTTTATGAAACAGGCATTTTTGGAGACTACCATCAGTCCTCAACAGTATACATATGTCAAGTGTCAATAAAGAGAATAATAATAAATCTTTAATTTCATTATCATCGTCATTTAAGTCGATGTTAGACGTTACATCAAAAAATTCGGTTCGACTTATTAATTTGACTCTTATCATCATCAACATCATCGAAAAATCATCAAATTCTGAATCCGACTCGTTCAAGTTGAATAATGGTAGGTTGAGCAAGATCAAGTCTTAATTTACAACATTTTTTATTTGATGCCTACCATTGTGACTCCACTCTGCCTGATGTGCATGAGAGGGGGCCACCACACTGCCTGCGATGGAGGAAGTATGGCGACGCTGACCCAAACTATAGCGGCTTTGTGAGATGCTTTTTCACACCCCTCTTAAAGGACCCGGGTTCATAATGGGAAGGAAAGACGTGGGATGGTAGCGAGTTCCAGTTTTTAACCGCTCGGCACAGGTCTTTCCTAAACCAAGTTTTTTTCGGTATTAAGTCAAAATGAGGTGAAAAAATAGATATTTCAAATCAAATAAATTACGGTGTATTCAAGACATAGAAAGGTAAGTTTTCACAAAATTTCTTGAAAAAATAATTTTATTTGTAAAAGATAAAAAGAAAAAACCAAAAACTTGGTTTTTTGAATATTTCAGATAAAATTTGAGGTTATGTGAAAAAAGTGCAATTACAAAAGTCGTAGATCTTTTTATTACCTACAACTTTGCCTTTAATTTTTTTTCATAAGATTTGTAGTTTTGCCGGAAATCGACATAAACCCTAACCCTTCCCGACCTCAGATCGCCCGTAAATTATTTTTCCTTCCATTTTTATAATATTTACCTCCTTTTCCAATGGGTATCATCACTTTCATCCTACTACAATTTATGTTCACTTTTTATTATTTTAAGACGCTTCATCATCATCATCAGCCTATCTCAGTCCACTGCTGGACATAGGCCTCTCCCATTGCACACCACTTTGATCGATTTTGTGCTTCTCGCATCCAGCTCCTGCCAGCCATCTTGCGCAAATCATCACTCCACCTGGCCTGTGGGCGTCCTACACTACGTTTGCCGAGACGCGGTCTCCACTCCAGAACTCTTCTACCCCAACGGTCATCAGTTCTGCGGCTAATATGGCCAGCCCACTGCCACTTCAGCTTGCTAATCCGGTGGGCTATGTCGTTGACTTTAGTTCTCTGACGGATAACTTCATTCCTGATACGATCCATCAGAGAAACGCCGAGCATAGCCCTTTCCATTGCACGCTGAGCAACTTTGAGCTTGTGGACCAACCGCACCGTAAGTGTCCACGTTTCGGCTCCGTATGTAATGACAGGTAGGACGCACAGGTTAAAAACTTTCGTTTTTAGGCACTGTGGGATCGACGACGAGAAGACTCGACGTAACTTTCCAAATGCCGCCCAACCCAGCTGAATTCTTCTATTCACCTCGTCCTCGAGGTTATTCCTACCCAACTGCAATGTCTGCCCAAGTTAGACATATTTTTGAACAACTTCGAGAGCGGTACCGTGTATTGCAATCGGTTCCGGTTGTACATGTTGATTGAACATGACCTTGGTTTTATCTAAGTTCATCCGTAGGCCGATGCGCATAGAAGAATCTGCTAGTTTTTTGAATATTTCACATAAAATTTGAGGTTATGTGAAAAAAGTGCAAATACAAAAGTTGTAGATCTTTTTATTACCTACAACTTTGCCTTTCATTTTTTTTCATAGGATTTGTAGTTTAGTCGGAAATCGACATAAACCGTTTTTACCCTGAAAACCTCCCCCCTACCCCTTCCCGACCTCAGATCGCCCGTTAATTATTTTTCCTTCCATTTTTATAATATTTACCTCCTTTTCCAATGGGTTTTATTACTTTCATCCTACTACAATTTATGTTCACTTTTTATTATTTTAAGACGCTTCTACCCTGGTCTATTATGTCAGTTTTACATGTAATAGGTATATACTTATACTATCGACTATTGTTATCGAAACAAAAATACTGTTTTTATGTCACAGATTACTAACTAAGTATAAGATATAAAGAACTGCTATCATTTTAATACTCAGTTTGGTTTTTTTTATGCGCCGATGACCATAGATTTAAAGAAAAAACTAAAATAGTAACATATTTATATCCAGGAATATATCAAATTTTTTTGTTAATTAGTCCTTGCTGCATACACATATATTTACACACAATTTAAATTAATAAAATGTAAATTGAAGTTTTTGCCCAGGTAAAGGGCATTTATTCGGCATTTACGGGCATTTATCGGGCGCTTATTCAATGTGCCCAATCCGCCCGGGCAGAAACCCATCTCTAAACACGAGTAGTATATAAAATTTGTGGGTCTTACCTTTCAAAATCAATGTTCGTACCGGACAAACAAACAGACCCGTTACGTACGTCACGGACCGCAAGTGTTGACGATTGAATTTTTTCAGTTTTAATTCAAAGGAAAAGAACGAACGAATGATAAGAACATTGTCAATATGGCATTGCTTAAAAATAGTTAAAGCCAAAGACAATGTTATTGTTATTCTTTATAAAATCGCACCGCTACGTACAGGACTGTCCGCTGTGGCTAGTTTTTAAATTCCGATAATTTCAGTATTTAAATTAGAAAAATATACTACAACCTTATTACATTTTATTTAAAAACAAATAAAATGAGTTATTTCATTCGAGTAGTAAAGATATCTAAATATAGCTTATATATTCTCCAAAATATATAATCAAAATCCAGGATATGATGAAGGACACATAAAAAAGTAGGATAATATTTGGTATTTTATTAAATATTAAAATATGTTTTCCGATTAAGTCTTATGTTTATCTTTTTTTTTACAGTAAGTTAAACATTTTACCCTAACATAAAATAATTTGATACCACTCACTTCCTACATTTTTGCCTTTTAATCAATGGTCAAACTCGTAGGACATAGCAAAATAGTCCTGAGCAAAATTTTTAAAAACGCCCAGTTGATTATATACTTAACCTATTTGAATCGTGTATTTTTTTTAAATATCTCCTTCAACGAAATTATAGAAAATTTAAATCTAATTTATAATACGTGTTTTATTTATTATTAGAAAATATTGTACTCGATAAGCGAGATATTACGTTGCTACATCCCTATTTGAGAAGCGCAATATTCAAAAAAATGAAGTACCGCCCACGCCAGGGTCACAATATGAAGACAACAGATCAAGAATAGTGTCGTACCTATAGTTATTATATTTAATTAAATTTTCGTCTCATATCTGTTATTACGGTATTAAACAACTCTGTAAATAGTGTATAACTATTACTAGAGTGGGAAGAGTTGTAATGTTGAAATAAATTCATAAGTTATAAGGACATATATTTTGAAATTGCAGACGAAAATAAAAATACAATTCATGTTATCGATAAAGTTTTGGAATCCTTATTTTTTTCGTAGGTATTTCCGCTAAATTTGTGGTCTGGCGTTGAGGGCAAGTTGACCAGTTTTTGCTCTGGCGTTCAAAAGGTTAAAGGAACTCACGAATCGAATGAACGAACAATAATCATCTAGGGAAGGGATAAAACCATTGTCACCCGTGATCCTTGTCTATGACTTATGACATGAAAGTAATCGACTAAAATCAATCATTCAATCGCGTTTTTATTATTTTAAAATGTCAATGATTCCCATCCCTGCGGTCACCGGTCGCACGCGCCAGTGCCCGGTGTTGCGTCAGTGTCTTACCTTTAGACACTTAACAGTGTTGCCAGCTAAAATAACCGATGCATGAAGAACAAGGATCCGCTCGTCGTCCTCAAAGATGTTTTTGTCGATGGGGACGACGAAGACATGATCAGGGCTCTATACACCCAAAACGCGGACATCTTCATGGGGCTACCACAGGAAGAAAAAGAGATAAAAATCAAATATAAGAAGCGCACAAGAAATCCCGAGACGTCCCACATTATACTCCAGGTGAGGCCGAAAGTGTGGCAGAGGATGACCGGGGCTGGAACCCTCTACCTTGACCTGCAAAGGGTCAGAGTGGAGGACCAGTCCCCGGTTATCCAATGCACAAAGTGCCTGGCATTCGGCCACGGTCGTAAGTTCTGCACCGAGAGTGTGGACAGGTGCAGCCATTGCGGTGGTCCGCATTTACGCGAGAAGTGTCCTGAACACTCTGCAGGAATCGGACCACGCTGCTGCAACTGTGCGCACTCTGGGCTGAAGAACGTCGGCCATAACGCCTTCAGCGCCGAATGCCAAACCCGCCAAAAGTGGGATTACTTGGCCAGATCCAACACGTCATATTTATGACTAGCCACCCACATTACACATACACAGCACAGAGACACACACACATATACACATACATAGACACTGATGTATAAAATATATAATGATTATATATAAGAATACATCAAAACATGCATACAACATTTAACACTTACAATACACAACAGTTTATACGGAAGTGTCAACAGTTATATATATTTTTGAATATAAATATACTGTTGACAAGATAGGGAGATAAATAAACTAAACACAAACATAAACACTAGCGCTAGACACACAACATTACAAATACACGAGTCATAAATATGACGATGTTGGAACATAACATCGGAGTGGGGCGTCTCGGTGAATAAAGACAAACAGACAGACAAATACAGAATATAAACAAGACCTAAATAACAATTAGAAAATAGACCCACTGCGAGTACAATGTATAAACACAAATAAGACGGAGTCAGCTAGTCTAACTTATCACTTACAACAATACATACATCCACAACTATTCAAAATGAAACATTACAATTATTTAAAAATTTAACTATTAAGTGTAAATAATTTACTAAACGTAATAATTACCAAATGTAAATAAATCAAAAGCTCTTAAATAGGTAACATAAAGAAACTGTATATAAATAGATAAATAGATAAAATTAATAAAAGAATGTATAAATTATGTATTGAATTGTAAAATAAGACTATATTAATAGAACACGAAAATATATATATATATTGTATATAAATTAAAACAACAAATTGGGTAAATATATACCCAACGAAATATTATATGTTAGACTGTAAATATTAGACTAGATATAAAAGATCCTGTCTTATGGACGGGGAAAAGTGCCGAGGTCAAAGTACAGACCTCATAAAAAAAAAAAAAAAAAAAAAAAAAATAACCGATGCGCCGACAAGTTAATATTTATTAAAACATCAACAATATTTTGAGAAAGTTGTAGAATCTTCTTTAGATTATATGCGTATATATGCCTATTTATAACGATTTTAAAATAATTTAATACCTGAGTGACCTACGAAAAATTTTTGGCCATCAAAAGGTATTTCATACAGAAGTGGGCTAGGCGGGTCTGAACCTTACTACATACCTACCTGCTATTTCGTACAGCTGTAAAACAGAGCAGTGTACAACATCGTTTATAAAACTATACGTGCAGGATGAGTTATTTTAGGCCGCCTAGCCCACCTCTCTATGAAATACCTTTTGACCCCCTAAATTTTTTGTCTATAACTGATTCTACTATTTGGTTTTATTTCACTTTTTATTATTTTAAAAGGCTTCTACCCTGGTCTAAGAGTGAAACATCGATCAAAGTTGTAACTTGTTTCTACGGAACCCTTCATGAGCGAGTCCGACTCGCATTTGGCCGCTTTTTTTAGTAACGTTGTCAGGGCTCCGCCAGATCCAAGTGGACCGGTTTAAGGATGAATGAGGTTCTTAGTAGCTTAACAGCATTTCGCCTTTGAATGTTCCCATGTTTCCAATGCCATGTGGCCCTAAAACCGATCCGGATCATCAATGTCCGTAAGTACTCCTTTTTGCTTTGTAATTCCCCATGACAGCATTGAAATGTGCCTTTGAGTTGTTGTGCAGGGCTTTATCTATGTCCTCGTACATAGCTTCTACAAATGTGCATTTACCTGTACGAACTTCAGAGAACACATTCCGGTTAGTTTCAGTATGAGGTAACGTATATCGGTAAAAAATACTGTTCACTTCTCAAGTGAAGTTGATGACCTGATTCCAAGGTTACTTTTTCCTTATCTCGATCTCCGACTCAATCTCCAATTAGGCCAATGTTAGTTGAGCCATAAGTAGTTCGTCCATTATAAGTAGCTAAGGTCAATTCATTAAATATGTGGTAGCTGTTCGTAACCTGGCGATTCTTACTACACTATGCATCACCGACGCTACGACTGCTACCGTAGCCAAGACTGGTGAAGTGTCTAGCAATAGGAAGCTATTTATTTGAATAAAAATCAATTAGTGTTCGTCGGGCCCAACCCTACCCCGCTTCATTTACTGACGGTTCTGTATTTAAAACAGACCTGACAGAAAATTAATTACGTTCTTGTTGTAATTGTTTACCAAATATTTTCAAATAATGGTAGGTAGTAGAGCCACACTGATTTCAGCACGAATGGACCGGCTCAACCGGGGCAGTACCCTCACTCACACTTCTGTATGAGGGTAGTACTGCCAGACTATCCTAATAATGACAGCATTCTTGCTGTCGTATTTTTCGTAGGTGAGTGTGAGACGGGAGGCCCAATCATTTAGTGGGAGTCGTAAGATGGGTTGCCTAGGCACATTGGGCATATTGAATAAATGCCCTTATACGCCAAACAAATGTGTTTTATCTGGGCAAAAACATTAGTTCGCATGTTTAAAATTTCAGTGACAAATATAATTATAGTAAAAAGCTCACTGCTAAGGAGAGGCCTATGTCTGGCAATGGCCTGTTAACCTTTTAACGCCAGAGCAAAAACTCATCAACTTGCCCTCAACGCCAGACCACAAATTTAGCGCAAATACCTACGAAAAAAATAAGCATTCCAAAACTTTATCGATAACATGAATTGTATTTTTATTTTCGTCTACAATTTCAAAATATATGTCCTTACAACACTGAATTTATTTCAACATTACACTTCTTCCTACTCTAGTAATAGTTATACACTATTTACAGAGTTGTTTATAACCGTAATAACAGAATTGAGACGACAATATAATTGAATATAATAACTATAGGTACAACACTATTCTTGATCTGTTGTCTTGATATTGTGACCCTGGCGTGGACGGTACGTCATTTTTATGAATATTGCGCTTCTCAAATAAGGATGTAGCAACGTACTATCTCGCTTATCGAGTATAATATTAACTAATAATAATTAAAACACGTATTTTAAATTAGATTTCTATAATTCCGTTGAAGGAGATATTTAAAAAAAATACACGATTCAAATAGGTTAAGTATATAATCAACTATATAAAAATAGAAAAAATTAACAAAATGTAAAACAGTATGTACGTTTATAGCCTTTAAATACTAGCTTCTATAAACCTGGCATAAAAAGTAACAAGTAGAATTTTCAAAAAAAAAGCTAAGCAACTTCTGATGGACATTTTAAAACTTTTATTTATTTCATTTAAACCTCAGTAGTGTACGAAGCATTTTTTAGGGCATTGCTTATATTTTGTATCAATAACTAAGAGTCCTCTTTCTTCTTTACAAAATAATTGTCTACTTTAATTATCATTTCACGAACACGGCTGTTAATTACTTTCTTACTCATTTTAACAGAATAAGTATAATAACAAAACTTAACAAAGAAAATAAAACAGGCTAACGAAATTTTAATATAAACTTACGATATCATCTAACGTGCCCTACATCACTAGTGGTCACATATTTGTGACTCTGGCGTGTGAGGACATTCTTTTTTAAGAGTTTATTTCTTTCTTTTTAGAGTAAAATTTCTTAATATCATAAAGCAATTTAAATAGTTTTATGGAAATAGATAAGAGTTAAGAGCTTGTTCTTAAGGTACTTATATAAATTTAAAGGCATAAAAGTAATGTTTAAAGGCTTTATTTCGTATTTCGGTGCACCGCTTTCTTGTCACATATTTGTGACGTTGGCGTACAGGGACAGTTTTCGCTTGTCACATATATGTGACCCTGGCGGTCAAAAGGTAAAGGCCGTTGATGATTATTTAGGTACATTTGTGTGAGTAGCAAAGATTAATCGCCTTTTCGCACACAAAAACAATATACGAATTGTGATTCAACAAGACTTTTATTGATGTGAAACATCTATAGCCGCACGTAAAACAGATTTCTGGCCTGGCGACGCGTCGCCACGACACGCTATACGATGGCATATATATACAGTCTATATGCAGTAGTGTGTACTATTTTAATGTAAGTACTATTTTAATAATTATTAATATTTTATTTTATCATTATGACATATTTATTTCCTATTACAATATGTTCTTTTCTGCATATTACTTTTACAAAATAATGGCGATGTTTCACATCTGCCAGGCGTCCCGTGACGGCTCACATTTTTTTTTTGTATTTTTTTTAATATTTCTTATTTTTATATATTTTTTATTTTTATATTATAATACAAAAATAATTAGGTATTTAAAGAAATTATGAAAAAATACTATCAATTATTAGTATAATTACAAAACAAATTCAACCTTATTTTACAAAGGTTAAAGTGTTTTTTGAGCACTGGGCATTTAATCGGGTGTAGACTCATTTATGCCCAATGTGCCAAGTTTTTGCCTTTTTGTCCGTATTTGTTTTTGGATGATTATTTTATGAACAGAATTTTGTCAATGACTAAAAAAAATAACATACTAGCAAAAATTAGTCGAGCAGAAGTAATTTTAAATCTGGTCACACTGTTCTGACTCTTCACATGACAGTGACAACAAAGAGTACGGTGACGGTGACATTATGAGTTTCTGAAATTCTGATTCTCCGAGTAATCCACTGAATTAATGGATGGAGTAATCTGAGACTGAGTATTCGTCGATTCATTCTGACAAATTGAACAAAGTGGCTAGGTAGGTTGAGCTTGTACCTAGTACCTACCTACTGTTGACTTGACTGTGCTATGCTGCTTGTGGTAGGGTAGGGCTCATAATTTTGCACGCCCTTGCAGAAGTTTCCGTGTTAGTAATGCTGCACAAGCCAAAATTCAATTAGAAAATCTCAAGCCATAAATATTGGTGGTTGTTGGTTTTGACAAAGTTAAAGTAGTTGAAAGAAATAAATAAATACCTAAAATGGAAGATCACGAGAAAATATTACAATATTTGATGGCTGCGGAGAAATTGGCCGAGGAAATTCTCTCAGACAAACGGGAAATTATTATGCTAGATAAGAGAAGAAATCAAAATCGAGAAGCGTTACGAGACTTAAACAAATCAAACCAACAGAAATGCTGGGTAACTGTCGGATCTGTCTTAATAAAACATAAGGTACAAGATGCAAAATTGCTATTGGAAGCAGATCAAAAACAGTTAAATATAGATATTAATAAATTACGTAGTGATCTTAAAGTTAAAGTAAATAGCTTACGAGATTTAGAAATGCTGCCACCTGTTCCAGGTTTAATGCTAGCCCCTATGACAACAAAAGAAACAAAAGCTCTATCCAGTTCAAAATTATTACCCTCATAGATTTTTATAACCTTTAGTTTACTTAAGTGGAATCTTAAATGATTTATGTATAAACATAAAATTGTAGTAAATGTTTACGTACTGTCTAATGGCAAATTTTGTTGCTAATGATTATTTACATAATATTACTTGAATGTTAAGCATAATAATTATATTCTCATATCTTCAATACATTTATTAACAAGAGGTGTTGACCATCGCTTACTGCATAATTAAAGAATGTGCATTTATAAATATGTTGTATGTGTATATATATGTCTCAGCCATTAATTCATTGTTAGTATATGGCTTTATTCAAAAAGCAGCCTAAATAATATTAAGCCATACATATCATCTGTGTGAATAACTGAGCCCTGCTTTTACCAGCAGTTGCTGTTGTATCTTTAAATCAAAAACTACAGTTGACAGTGTGGGTCAAAGTTAGTCTTCTAATATAAAAGTAGCCTATGTTTCTCCTTATATCATCAGCTATCTAACAGTAAAAGTCCTGTTAAAATCTGATTGGCTGGCACAGACTAGATGCTTTTTTTTTAAATAAAGTTAATTGTTAAAAAAAATTTTTTTATTATTACAAGTTGTGAACTGTCCATAGACTCAGATATGATGCTTAAGCAATAAACTGGAAACCGGAACCGAGAAAACCAATAACGGGTTGTGCGTTCGTTTGTATATGACGACGACGGAACTCATATTCCATAATTACACGAATTTTTAAAGTATCCATTATGACGAAAAATGTTGAAATGTAATGAAATACAACGCTATCAAAAAACAAAAGACTGAGTTTGTAAATAGAATGTCATGGTTTTAAAACAAAATTAATTTGAATTTAGAATACAGAGCGATTACAAACTTTTGAATGACCAGTATTGAAGAAAGGCAATTTCATAGGTAAAGACCTAATATAAAGACAAACAAAACGACGCGAAACACTTGCATCTTTCCTAAGGGGGCAGAGTAGTCATCAATATTAATGAAAACGTAGCGTAAAGTATTTAAAAAATTTATTGGGCTAAGGTACTTCAAATAAAAATTCTTCAAATATATATTTTCAATATGCACAGTTATATCTTTATACATGTAAATAATATAGTACATAACAAATAAATAATAAATATGTATTACGAAATTTTAAGAATTTATTCACTAATAAAAATGTAGTTTGGTGTGATAATTATGGTACAAAGTGACTTGACTAAATGCCAATTTAAATTGAATGAACCTTACAATATAATTGAAGAATAATTTTACATTACCTCTAATTGTGTTTGGTTGAAGGTTTGTCAATATTAAGTATCTACCTGTCTGACACATGGCATTTCTCTTTGTTAATATCATAAAAATAATTGTGTAACCAATTAATAATAATCATCACCAACTAGCTTAACATTAGAAACAATATGGCATATATGAATTAATAGTTGATTTCAATTACATTTTCTTTTAGAAATTATCAAATTGCAACATAATATAAAACCTAAGCACATTAACTTACTTACGCATAGTTGTCAATATCAAAACATTTATTCTAGAGGTTATTGCTTAATAATATATATTCCTTAATAGCTTGTAATAAATTGAAATTATCTTTATCAGTACAAAATGCCACATTACTAAGAAGATCCTCGAATACTTGAATGTATAACATTTTGTGGATTGTCTTTTGAGCACATATACTAATTCTGTCACTATCACAAGTCTTTGAATTTCGAGTGGCCGAAGCACATGATTTTGTATTGACTATTCTACTGGCATTATCTTGTACAGTACGGGCATGCACTGAATAAGGGACGCCGTTCGTGTTACAATCACAGATCAGCAGCGTGCTCTACGCCAGCCGCACCCTTACACTACCAATTGGCCATGCCGGGTTTATTGAGCGTCATAAAATATATCTGACAAGAGGAACCACCTTTGGCGGAAGAAAAGAACACTTTGTCATTGCGTTCACATAAGAATTTGAGTCGCTGTGCTTTCTTGTGCATAAATACGCCATCTAGGTGACCAGTCTCTACTGAACGAATTTCAATTGCTTTATTGCCCCATCCCATAATTTGTCCAGTACCTATGTAGGCTACTGATGTTGGCATTTCGCCCCACTGAAAACAACAAAGAAGTGTTATAATAACATTTTATTTTTTCTTATCATATATTTCGTCGGCTAATTGCAAGAAGTCATTAAGTGCAAAAAATCAATAAATACTTTTTTATCTATAATGGTCTCACAATTATAGATTAAAACGTATTTAGTGATTTTTTGCAGTTAATAAATTCTTGCAATAAGCCAACGATATAATAATTACTGCAAAAAATCACTAAATACGTTTTTATCTATAATTGTGAAACCATTAAAGATAAAAAAATATTTAGTGATTTTTTGCACTTAATGACTTCTTGCAATAAGCCGACGATTTTATAATGTGGTTATTACACACCTGTAGAACTATGTTCTTGCTAACTCTTCCATACGTGTTGACATAGACGCCTTCATTGTCATAACACAACAATAATTGAACTCCATTTGAATTTGGTAGAGGAACAATGCAGTGTGGAACGATTGCACCTTGTGTCTGTAAATACAGAATAATTAATTACAATATTAGCAGATTCTTTCTTTGGTTTTGTACATGCTGCATTAAGAATAATATTTAACTATTAAAACTTTTGGTTTTTAATATCTGTTGAAAATAAATAAAAAATATTTTAATCATAAAATGAATTATTTATAAGCAAAAAAATCGATAAAATAATTTAAATATTATATAAGAAAAAATAATAAAACGTCGATTACACTTACATTACTACTTACATGCTTAGGAATATAAATATCATAGACAGTTGCAGTGTCTAAGTCAACAGCATGGAAACCATCAGCAGATCCATATATTACTTTCAGTCTTGTGCTATCTTCTATGGTCAAATCCACTAAAAGAGGCCTGAAAGTTAAATATTTAAAATAAGTAAGTTTATGTTCTATTATTACTGCCACGTTCGTCTAATGGTTAGAGTAGGCGACTACCAATCATCCGCCGCCCGCGAACCGGGCGGCGGAGGCACGCCCATCTGCGCCTCATGCCGCCTGAGTGTGGCCGCGGGTGGACGGGACGGGTTTTCCCTTCCATCCGCTGTAGTGGCCAGCCGCGAGGGGGCGGCGTCCGCGTGTGGCCAAACGTCGCCCAAATCGAGAGTATAGGACGAGACGGTGCATGCAACAGTGCGGGCAGGTGCCGGGAGGGGCCCAGAAGGCGAAAACAGTTCCCTAGACCCCTCCCAAATACGGGCGCAGAGAGGTCACATCGTGTGGTTATAGTCGGCTCGAGTCCGACACACCGCCCCGCCGCAAGCCCAGGCGGGGTGACGGTCCAACGGGATTTCCACACGTTAAAAAAAAAGGCGACTACCAATCAAGAGGTCTTGGGTCCAAATCCCGATTCGGGCTGTTTTTGGGTTTTTCTTGCAAAAAAATCTTAACAGACCCGAGTATGGAAGTTAGGCATTTTTCACGCCCATGTCTCACAAAACACGTTAAGCCATCGGTCACGGCTGTCATGAACATCTATGGCAATTGTTATTGGGAAGTCAGTGCCCTTAAATATACTGATGACTAGATCAACTCTTGAATTCTGTTCGCCCTCAGGGTTGCGGAGGACTGATGCTAGGCGATCCATGGAAAAACTGATATTCAGGTAAAACCGGTTGAAATAGTAGCCGACCCCAAATAATCTTGGAAATATTATTGGTACTAATCTCATAAAGTTGAGAAAATTTGTAGACGCAAATAAGTACATCTTTACGATTTACATCAAAAACGTCAACTTGCATTTACAGCAAAAAGAAAACTGTTTCTGAATTTGTTGAAACTTGTTACTATTTATTCTACTCTTGTAAAAATAAATTATATATTACATTCCACAAATGTACAATTTATTTCCACAAAGTGGCATGTTTTACTAAATTGCAAGTGAAGAAAAGAAGAACTAATAGATTCATTAGATTTTTCCTTTTTTTTACCTGTGTTGCAGATCTCCAAAGTTTTTGAACGCCATAAATTTATGATATGGTTTAGGCGCCCACGCATAAATTTCGATCGAATCTTTCAGAGCGATTACAAGAAACTTGATCCTTTCATACTTTACGATACGGAAATGTACCGCTCCTTGTAATTCTCCAACGTTTATCCACCCATTTCTCCTCTCGGCTTGCTATTAAGGAAATATGAGAATAACGAAATTTATGATAATTATCAGCAAAAGTATTACACGTAAACAATAATATCAAAAATAAGATGGACGATACTTACATCACTAAGTCCATCAGTCCGCAATATTTTGGACTTGAGCCAGCTAAGGTAATAAACACGCACACGATTCTTTTTTCCAGAAACAGTTACAAGTATGTTTTGTCCTTCTAAGACTTCCATTTGTTGGAAGCGGCGTCGCGAGATCAATTGATAAACTTTACCTTGACCTGAACGATCTAGCAACATTAAACCATTTTCGGTGCCGATAAGTAAATTGACTCCTGAAAAAAATATTTAGTTTAGAAAAATTTCAGTTTTAAAACGCAATTTTATTATTTTATTGTATTCAGATTTACCCCATAATGCTGCACAGAGGATTTCAGAGTTGAATCTTTTCTTGTATTTACGTATTTCGGGTGTATCGGAGGATAGATCGTGTCCTGTGGGCGTGACATTGACGTTGACGTGGCTCTCTCGTCGGGAAGCATTACCACCAGAACCTGCTGTGCCGCCGCTACCAGTCGAACCCGCACCGAATCCGAATGTCAGGAATGAACGCTGTTTCTGTTGAAGGAACTGTTGTTGTGACCCCACGGAAGAGTTTGAAGGAGAATGCTGTAATGGGTGGGGTGAGGAGACGCCCGAGATAAAAGACTTGGACGGTGTGGATTGGACGGAGGACGGCGGTGGGTGGTGGTGGTGATGGGACAAAGGTGTGCCTCCGGCAATGGCTTGCCTGTACTGGAACAGAAAAAGCTTAAGATGTATACTTTGTACAAACAAAATTATTTCATAACATTCCTACAGCAACTTAGCCGCATCGTCAACCATTTGCATTAATGTATGATTTGTTAGTCATATAAGTCCATCTCCCATAGATTAGTTGTCATTTCAAATACAGTTGGAAAGTTATTAGCTTGATGGCTATTATCTATAATTTATGATTGTAACAAAATGTAACGCTGTGTGAAATGTCATCAGGCATGAAGTTGCTGTGAACGTGTGTAAATAAGTTTTATAATGCTTTATTTGACTTTGGACCACCCATGTTGATCTACAAATTTATATTCTGAAATAAGAGAAGACCATTGTCAAAATGCCAGATTAAAGGTGTCTTTAATATTAAATAGTTAGTGACCATTTTATGACAGACAACACTAAAATTAACCTTAAAAATTGAGCTGAGAGTAGCAATCATTAAACCCTCGTGAGACCCTTGTTCTAATTACAACTGTTATTAAGCTGCCCTATAATATTGGAGTAATTAAAAGCTCTGATAATATCGATCTGCATTCAATGATCAATTAAACATTTCGATACAAAATGAAAGCGTATCTAGATAATGCATAAATACAAAGAAGAAGTGAGATACAGTTCTAACTGTCAACAAACAACAATCTATGAGAACCATCAAGCATTTCCTCTTGCATCAATTCGTTTCGTACTTACGCAGTGGTAACAGGTGTCTGCAAACCGGTCGCGCAGTGGCTCCAGGATGTTTGCATGATTGACAACCATTATCACATTAATACGATAAACCAAAAGCTTTCGACACCACACAGTCATAAGCTCAACAGGAGCTTCCAACATTCAGCTTTATTGTTAATTCTGATCTCAATTCAAACTAAATAACAATCATTTTATTTAACACTATATTGTTGTTGGTTTATCTGTTTTTTTTTTTGTAATAATTGTTTTTATACTTATGGCAAATTAAAATGCATTACTACATAATGGCATAGTAGCTACAATATATGAAGCAGCGCTCGAGTTGGAAGCACCTGAGTTACTTTTTATTATGAACACATCATGGCATGTTGCTAAAAATCCCCTTTATAGTTAACCCTTTAATTAAAGCATGAGTTGGGTGAAAATGTCACTCACAAATTAAGTATCAGATAATAACAATGTGGTGAGTACATCAATAATTTATGTTTATTGAGAATATCCACCAGTTTTATAAAAAAAAGCAAATGGGGCTACTAGTATAAAATTTATTTATGACTTTGCATATATTCTTCTAGAGCAAATTTAATGATTATTGTAACCAATAATGTATCATATATGTATATTAACGTACTACGTTAACATTAGGCATAAATTAAAATTGAATTGGTTCTTAAACTTACCTCTTCACTAGTAGATTTATCGTGTCTCGGTGGAGTGGTCGGCTGGCCAGCCTGGCTCAACAGGTCAGGGAGTACGGAACTAGTCCGGGATCCACTGCCTTCATTAGCACCGCTCGAACGACCCTATACGTAATTTCACAATATATAAAATTTCATTAGATTTTTTAAAAAGTAATTTTCAAATAAATTTCCTTTGCGATATGTAACGTGTTACGTAAAACATATTTAATTACATCGAAACATGTATTTCATGTTTATTAAATATGTTTATTTAGTCACAAAAATGTGATGAATTTTTGTATTTTTTTTATAAGTCTGTGTTTTCTTATTTTAGAGTGAGACAAACGTTTGTAAAATTATAGCAATATTAATAATTATTTCAACATTAAAAGAGCTTGACATACACGGCAGCCAAAACATGCAGTAGTAAAACACATTCACAAATTGATGATTGTTTCTTGCCAGCTTCTGTGACATTTCGTTAGACAGCATTCCTAATATGGTTAAGTTTCAAGTGTTGATGGCATAAGTAGATATCGTTTATTTAATTTGCAATTGTCGATTTCTTGGCAGGAAGACGGTATTCGCGTACAGATATTTATTTAAGGAATTTAGTTAGTTCACGTTAATGAGTTGCAGTGTATTGTTAGGTGATTAAGCTGTTAAGGATAGTGATAGATTCTAATTTGTTAACTGTACTAACTACCTCGTGGTACACTAATTTATACCTTTCCAATACAATACACATGTACCACAACTAAAGTATTTCTAAACGCTAGAAGATAATGTAATTATCACGCCAAAATGTAAGACGTGTGAGCAATGTTTAAAATCAATGTATCCTTACAATATATAAATACGATAATTTTAGTATTAGGTATAGACGCAACAGGAGCACGAAAACATTTCCCATACATTTAATTAATTGTTAAAAGAACCAAAACCACTACATACTAAATACAAAACATACCAACTTTATAAAAGCTTCCATACTGACTTAAATGTTAGTGAAACCATGTTAGACAACCAAACCCTCATCCAATATGTAAGTATAAAATATTAATCAAACTATCCGGAGCTTGGAGCAAATTACCTTTTCCTGAACGAGTACCGCTTCCTGCCCACAACTTGCCAATAGCTCTGAATGTCGATTATATTGAGAATTTCTCCGAAAAACTATATCAGATTCAGTCTTTTCTCTTCTTGGTTTCATGATTTTATTAGATTCAACTGTGTCATCCGAGTTCAATATATTTTCAAAAGTATTCGCTGTTAAGTCAGGTGTACCAGCCTTTTCAAAAGATGTGCTACTTGTGAAGCAAATGCTTGTAGCGGGCGAATCGCTGTTTACACTGCTTTGGCGACTTGGCCCATTGCTCTCACTGTCCTGTCTGATCAAAGCGGCAACATTTTTTAAAGCCTCTATTGGATTATTAGCTGTGAGTTTATTGTCGGAACCTTTTTTTTCGCTCTTTCTTGCATCTGCTTGGGCTCTCATTTTTAAACTGTCATTGGTTTTAATGAAGTCTGTTAATATGGGCTCACCGGACGATAGCTTAATAACTTGCTTGCGTGAATTGTTGAAAATTCCGCTAGATCGTAACTGTTTATTTACTCCTACTACTGGACTTTCATGCTTTGGAAAGTATATAGCAGAGTGTCTAGTACTTGGCAGTGGGAAAAGGTCGGAATTTTCTCTTCTGAAACCTCTGAAGAAACGGTTTGGTGAACTGGATTCCGAATCCGGTTCCGCTTTTTTGTTATACTTCAGAATTTCTGATAACTTATCCTGTGTTGATTTTTCATTAGATTTTTGAAATAGTTGTTTATGCCTAGAGGGTGGAGTAGCAATGCCTTTATATTTCGACCATGCATCCTCCATTTCTAAACGAGACTGTCGTTGTAATTGCGTGCGTTTCGGGTCCCTATCTTTTGTTGAATCCTTTTTCTCTTCTTTGGCCTCGGTATTCTTCGGTGGGAAAAACCGGGCAAAGTCCCAATCCTTCAGTAAGACTGCTTCATCCACGTCAGATTGCCTCTTATCGCTTTCGGTATTTTCTTTCTGATGTTTGTCAAACATGCCCGATACAAAAAGTACATATAAATAATAGGAATACAAAATAAAAAAATAAGAACTAACACCTATGCTCACCAATCTTACTTTGGCGTGAAAACCAAACAATGAGACCTTCTAAAAACATTTCTTTAGGGCACCATTCGTCGAGTCGTTGATTCGATAAGCCACACATATTAGCACGCATTAATGCCACACATGTTTATCCTATACAACAAAACAGCTGCTAAATATGTTCTTTCATTATAATGGATAGCTTGCAGGTTGTTTTGTTGTAATGGGAAATAAATCCGTGAAAATATGCCGTGTCAGTTTGACGATGCTTTGCTCGTGTAACTTACCCATCAAAAAATTACGGTATGGTGAGGATGGTATTTATTTATTATGAAATAAGGATAGTGTTTAGCATAGTTAAATACATGTATACATCAAAAATAGTCATTGTTTGCGTTCACTTGGAAAAGTTGAGGCATTTTTTTAATCACTTTAAATATTCAGAAATAAATTACTACGCTGGTGGGTATGAATACATTATGTGAAATATTGAATACGAAAAATTTTATTTTGTTGTTTTACATAAAACAAAATCAGTGTTAACTTACCCTCATTCTTTGTTCTGTCTTGTTCAATGACTCTAAAATTGGACCTACTTATTCAATACGAAGTCAACCTGTATGAATACTTATCTTTATATGTGTATACATGACAAAATCGAGGTAAGGAACATATCTAAGGATAAGTATTTTTTTCTTTATTAATAATCTTAATAAGACCAATTGTTCACGTGAAAAATACAGGTGGAATGGAGAAGTCTCGCAAGAAAAAGTTATTAGAATGTTCTACGAGAGAAATCGTAGCCTGTCTCTGTTTCTTAAACCTGTGTCATTACTGTCCTGAGAGGCACTAGAGCGTGACCAACTTAGCTAATCTACCAGGCTAAGCGCGAATTCAGACTTATGACATCTGTGATCCAAAGATAAAAGCTGTCGAGCTGTGGCTGTTACATGACTGGATAACTTAATACTACTCTTAATTGTTAAGACCACTTAGGATTACGATCAAAGAGATCCTGGCAAGCCTCCTTGAGTACTGCTGATAATAGACGTGTCCGAGATTTAAGATGACCTGGCAATTCCTAAAGACACAAACTACTACTGAAACCGTTTAGAAATGCAGCAAGTACAAGGCCTTTGATCCTGTATCAAGACTGTAATATTTCATTTGTACGAGACAGCTGTTACCATTAGTAGCCGCTGTCTCCTCATTGTCAGACCTATCAGGATAAATAATGGTTACCCATTCGTGTTCGTTCAGGATCATGAACATAGCAACCTCAACTGTGAGCGCTGCTATTCGCGAGTACTACATCTTACGGATAGACTGGCCTGCCGGTTCTCAGAGCTTAAAATAGCCAAGCACGCATGGGATGCTCGCTGTTAAAGCCGTTAACCACTTTCCATCACATATAGTGCTTCAAGTTATCACAAGAACCTAGCCAAAAGCCTAGAGGATTCCCGCATGCATTCAAGCTAGCGGAAGAATATTTTTTATTAAATTTAAAAATAAGTCATAGGTTGACTAAAATTATTTACCTACTATAAATGTTCATATTTCTTTCAATTACAAATTGAGATACGTATAGAAATTATGTGTTTTTAAAAGTTCAAGAAATAAATAATGTATTCATTAAATATGTTTTTATAGAAAAATATCTCAATTTACCAACTGAACACAAACTTTTTTAGCTGTGTGTGTAATTTTAAAATAGAAACCTTTGTTTAATGACCGGTATTATAGAACGGCGTGTTAATGTTTGTACGCGAGTGTCCCCTATTATTCAAGTAGACGTAATGAAAAATATGCCACATATGCTATTTTATCTCTAATATATAATTTATATTATCTGACGACACTTATGTCGATGTGTTTAGATTTTAATGATTTTATATTTTTATAAAACACAGGTGCACTGGGGATCGTTTCAAGTTCATGATATGATACATATTCATGTACCCATATAATGAACGCGAACTATCATTTTTTTTAATGGTTTTAAAGAGCGACGCGACGTAGAGCTACATTGGAGTATGTTATAATATGTTCTATTTGTTTGTGTATAGGGATAGTTCGAGATGTAATGATGAGAACTCACCCTCTTCATGACGAGCGTGCGGTCGCCGTGCGTGTCGTCGTCGTCGGGCGTGGGGGGGAGCGGGCGGGTGGGCGCTCCCCCGGCGCCTCCGCCCCCGACCCCGCCCACGCTGCCGTCCTCCGACACCGCACTCAAGCCCGGCCTGTAGCAGAACTCGGGACTGACAAGCCAAATCGAAACGAACGGGACGGGAAGGTCAAATGAACAATGGGATAAAATAAAAATAAAAATGTGTATGCAAATAAAAAAGAAGATTACAGCCGTGATTAGTAGTTTTGTTATTATACGAATAAAATATGATGTGTAAGTATTTCATGAAGTGGATTAGCACAATTCCTATCGATTTAATTAATAACGTTAATTAACTGTGTTATAATACTACAAATATGATATCAATAACAAAGTTATGAACGTGGTGTAATATGACTTATTTACACACAGTCATGACTGTGTTTTTCAATATAATATTTTTACACAATAAATTAGAATGCAAAAACATTTTGTGGTTATGTAATAAAAAATTTAAACACCTATGTTAGAAATAGTACCAATACTATAGCACTTACAGTGGCTTTGGTGGGTCGCTCGCCAATAATGTACCGTCGTTGCGAACTCGTCCACCGCTTTCCTCGGCGTCCGAATCTGTATCGGAATCATCAAATGCTGGTTCTGGAGGATTACGTTCTACTGGTGGACCTGAAACGTATAAAATTAAATAACAGCTCATTAATCATTGAGACTTTGAAGGATCACTTCTGGACATATAGATCTTGCTTGTTTATACATCAGATAAGAAGTCAAACCTTGTCCATTAGTAGGAGCACGAGGTGGTCGATTAGGAGGCTCGTTGCCAGAAACAACGCCAAGTTCATTAAGCTGAGCAGCTAACTTGTCTAAGTCCTGTTAAAAATGAAAAGTGTAAAACTATATATAAATGTTATTCTTCCTCACTACTAAGTAAACTGTAGCGAAATGCAACAAAAGTAGCCTACCTCTGGCCTTCTTGGTGGAAGCTGCAGTTGTAGTTTAAATCGGATGTGCAAACAAAGTTAACAGCGTGACATGAAAATAAAAACAATAAGCCAATAAAATAAAAGTTACGATACACCTTTAATTCTTAAGCAGATACTGGATTTCTAATCAATTATTATGATACAATAACTACTACAATTTACTTGATAATTGGGCCATTGAGAGTAGAAAATTATTATGTAAATCAAATTTAATTCTTTACCAATATAATGCCATTGATAGACAACAAGCAAAATAGCTTTAATAGTTATTGATTCGAAATTAACAAGCACTGCCGTTACAAGAAAAAATAAATCAATCTATCATACAACTTAATTAATTGTTTGTAGTTTTCTATCTCTCTAACCAACGTTGCCTTGTCTTCTGGATAGGCTTCATTTTGTTTTCAATAATATTATGATTTAAACAAACTGTGGTTTACTATATATATATATATAACTTAATAATATTGTATATATACATGTTAATCCACTTAAAATATTTTGTATAATGTGGTCTTAGGTGAGCGACAAACATGACGCGACGTGATGCTACGAAAGCGATTCATTTTGAGAAGTACCAAAATCATATGGTGTTACTACTTACTTACTTACTATCGCGTATTATCGTGTCGCAGTGAATCGTGTTTTGTCGACTCGGGTCATGTAGGAAACACGTATTCGTAGCCCACGAAAGCACCACGTTATGTTGTAAAATAGTTTAGGCTCGAAAACTTATATAACGATACATTAACACCACAGAAGTGTAAACAAAGTATTTTATTGATGTTAGTATTGGGCATCCCTAAGACAACGTCAGATGGATGGAAGATATGGCAAAATTAATAAATAATAATATTTATTTCCAAACAGTATTTGTACAAAAACCACTTACAACATACAAAACATTTCAAACATTTCTTTAAATGCGTTACATACTTATGTAAGGGTAGAATTGAACTCTGGTACCCATGATAAGATTCAACTTGAGTTATGGGTACCAGTGCATCTTCCCCAGTTTGATCAATTACTAACATATTCTTTAGAACAAGCGTGGCAGCATCTTTTAATGGTTTTAAAATAAATATATTGAGGAAATAATTCAAATGTGTGTGTATGTGTGTGTGTGTGTGTGTGTGTGTGTGTGTGTATGTGTGTGTGTTTAGAATTGTGTAATTTAGAAGGTAAAAGAGTTCTTTGCGAGACTTATAGAATATACCTAATAATTGTAAGGGCCAAAAACATGATAAATGCAAATCAAAATTACTGAAAATAAAACTAAACTATAAACATTTTTAACAAAGCTGTTTTATATACTGAATAATTGGCAAATTATTACTTAAGATTGAATTCGTCATACCATTGGTTTGAAAATGTGATGCGAGCCGCGTTGAGGAGGCTGCGGTCCGCTGGCGGGAGGAGTGCCATTATTAGAGCCTGAACTGTTCGACGAGCCCGACGACTTTGGAGTGGGTGGTAGAGGCCTGTAAAAGTTTATACACGCATGTTTAAAAAAAAATAAGGTTCCTCTCGTACGTGGATTTGAAATCGTATCTAAGAGATAATTGTTATGTTTACTTAATAATGCACTAATTTTGTATGAAGTTTTCGAAGTAAGCGCATTTTACAAGTTAGGCCTCTATAACTCCTGATCTACCAAGTTATAGTTTTCCTTTAATGTGTATTAAATGGACTACTATCATGGATATTTCCAAATTTTTTGAACCAACTGTTTAGCTTTTAGAGGGGGACGAAAATGCCCATTAAAGTGAAATAACTCGCAAACGTATACCTAAATCAAAAAATCGTATTAGAAACCACTTAATGTTTTCGAAAGTAACGATAATCTACACGATAAGGTAGCTGCAAGAAAAAAAATCATCCCCACTTTACGTAGGGGAGGTACCCCAAATAAAAACATTCTTCCTGATTTTATTGTAGCATTTGTCGACGTAATAAAAACACATATCCATGCAAAGTGTCATCTTTCTAGCACTAGCCATTTCGACGGTAAGCCGAGGACTTACGGATGGACATGACGAAACTAAAAGGGGTTCCGAGTCATAATTTAATAAAGCTGAAGAATCGGTGAAAAAATCAAGAAAATGCCCTATGGGTCCTCCCGTGGGACTGCCACTAAATATGAAACGAAGGTTGGTCCGAACTTCGAAACCCTAAAAATGGCAGTAAATTATTATTATTTAAACGTCAGTTGTCAACAAATGGGCATGGCACTATAGGTCAGGTAAGAGGATATTCTTTAAAGATATTATCAATGCCTCGATAGTTGCGAGCAGTGAAAAATCTGAACATTGTTTAGATTATTTCTTATATATCAGTTTTATGTCAATTTTACGATATCTTTGAAAATTGCTTAGGGGATGTCACTGTGTGCCTTCACGTGCCCTCACAAAAAAGCCCTGCTCTTACATATTATGCGGACAGCAACGAGCATTTCTAAATATGTATGTAATTTCACAGAATTGAGAATAATAACCTTGGTCTATTTTTGTTGCAGGAGATAACAAAGTAAAAAAGCACATATGAATAAGTGATAAGCGGTGAGAAACATATTTACCTATATCTATTGGGCTGTTGCGCCTGAGGGTCTGGTACAACTATCAGTCTTTGTGGAATGGAAGGCCTCGCTGGCGGGCCTGGTTCTACATGGGCAAAAAATTGACAAAAAGTTAATAAATGTTACATAGGTCGATAAAACACATCAAAGGGTTAAGTTGTTAATTTACCTGGAATTTCTTCCCGTTCTTCGCGTTTACTGTTTCGTTTCGGCGGAGGCTGCGGTTGAGGCGCTTCAGCTTGTCTGGTTAATTCACAAACAGTGGTTATAAAGATTATAATAAGCTGTATAATACTGCTAAGTAATAGTGACAAACCTGGCTCCTGGTTCCTGTATTTGTTGGAAGTTACGACGAAGAGTATCGCCCCCTTGGTGCGCGGCCGCATTATGCACAATAGACGAGGGCTCTCCTGCCACAGCATTATCATCTTCTTCACCTTCTGATCCCGAGTACTTGTAGTCCTCTCGTACTGAGTTGTCTTGCTTCCTCTTCTTACATCTGTCTATATGATCTTTCAGTTGTATTCTAACTTGTCTCTCTGTTGGTTGATCTCTATAAAAAAGATTAGTTTTTAATTATTCATGTTTAAAGTTATTTAATAAACTAGTGTTATAATTTCATTACCTAATAAAGCTATGTCTCAGAAGTTGTTCAGTGTAAGGTCTTTGGTGGTAATCTTTCACTAACACAGTCTCAATGAAGCTATGAAATTTCTTTGCCCATTTCTTTGACTTCAAACGTGGTGGAGGATTCCTAAAAAATAATATTTATTTATTAGAAAGTACTTTAAAAGATACCAATACTAATACTTGTTCAGCTCACCATACCTTGGAATAAGAAATAGTGCTCGCATTGGGTGGAGATCACAAAGGGGTGGTTGACTTTCAGCCATCTCCAGTGCCGTAATACCAAGAGACCAAAGATCAGACCTATTGTCATATGTAGCATCAGGGTTCTCATCACAAGCAATTACTTCTGGAGCCATCCAATATGGCGTTCCAATGAAAGTGTTTCTTCTACCTATAGTTCTATCCAGTTGTGCAGACACTCCAAAATCCACTGGTGATGCAGAAATTTTTATTTGTAGTCAACTTTATTTCGATTTTATAATAATAACTAGTTTAGAATATTTACAAAAAGTATTTCAAAATGCTTTTTTACTCATCTTAGACGAAATAATGTTTTGAAGTCAATTTGGAAGAAATTAAGTGGAGTAAATTGTAAATACATTACAACATTTATTATGTAGAATTTTCCTTGAATACATACCAAGTTTTACTTCAGCATTGTCTGTAAGCAAGACATTTTGTCCTTTGATATCACGATGGATGACTTTGTTTGAGTGTAAATAACTGAGACCTCTCAAGATTTCTCTACAAATGTATGAAATCCATTCTTCTTTCAAGGATTGTCCTTTAGTTGATTTAACTAAGTCAGTCACAGATCCTGAAATTTAAACAGTTTCACATAGCTATGTAAACAACTATATATCTACCTTATTCATATTTTGGACTAATATGAAACAGACTAAGTGTGTGATAAAATTTAGTGAATTAGTGAAATAAAATTTTGTGTGGAAGTAACACTCTGGATGGCTTAGCACGAGGGCTGAGATTTGAAATTGAAATATCTTTCAAACTTCATTTGACAATAGTCTAAATTTTGATATCAGTTGTCCAACATGTAGTGTATTTTTTTGTGTAGTCCAAGTTTACAGAAAGTCATTTGCGGATATAATAATTACGTGGTGATAACACAATAACCAACCTGCACCACAATACTCCATGACCAACCATAGTTGATCATCTTTTCCCGGAGGGCTCTTTTTGATAAATGCACCATAATATGTAGCAATATTTCGATGGTTAGAGTACTTTTTAAGCACATTTATCTCTAACTTTATCTCTTCCTCCTCATCTTGTGTGACATCCATAACTTTGATGGCTGCCAGTTGACCTGTTTTTGTGTGACGCCCCTAGAATGTGATTGATAACCATTTTTATAGCATGTTTCTTTATCAAGCATTGTAATAAATTATATACATTGATAATGCCAAGTTAAACATGTATTCTATGAATAGTGTATGTAACAGTGACAAGCCAGATATCTCTATCAGTTATTAAAAGATCTATTTCCAGATTTGTTACTTTTTGGTAGCTCTTATTTAATTCTTTTACACAAAATTACTAGGTATCATTAGAAATTCAATAATATGTACAGTCATTGTTTTTCTTACAAAAAAATTACCTCACTTCCTTTGCCATACACGAAAACAATTATTTTTATTATTTTTTTCAAGGAGTGTTAGCAATGTATAGAGAGCCACCCATAAAGCAATATAAATCTTATCAATCTTACAAATATATTGGGTAAAGTAAAATTAAATGCATAGCCATGTTTTGGCTTAAAGAAGAGAAATAGTTATATTTTTAACTTTATCAATTTCAGCATGCATGGTCATACATACAGCATCAATATTACTTTTTGATAGTATGCTAAATTGAGTCACCAATTTGTAAGTAATAAATTCTGGGGGTATTTAATTAGACTTTTCATCAAATGGTAATAAACTGAGAGAATAAGCATACAATATGTTTCATATAAGAATAGGATTGGAAATCCCCCATCTTGCACTGCATTAGTCAATAACTTCACATATTTTTGAATGGTGTCCAAAAAATTGTGAATTTATTATTATAAAACTTTATTACAAATTTTCATTGCCATTGGAATCAGATTTAAAAATATAAATGAGAAGTCTTTGCCTTGCCTCTGAGAAAAAAATATAAACTACATATTTTTGTTATTTTAATGTTATTAATTTGGTGTTTATGCCAATACTGCATTTCCAGTGAATTATGTCTCAAATCTAGTCCTGTTCTTATTTGAAACATATTGTATAGAGAAATATTGGTTCCGACATTTCAACATATTTATGCTTTAATAAAAATGTTGAAATGTATGTAATAAAAATATTAAAATATAAGCATTCCAAATAACTCTACATATGCATAATGTATTTTTATTTAAACTGTCAGTTCTCTAAAAGAGAGAGACCAATATTCAAGATAATTCCTTCTACCTCAGTAGTTATGTTAGAGGTACTATTGTTTAAGGACATAGTTTTTTATTCTTTCAATATCATAAATTTGAAAGGCGAAATAAAAGAGAGTAGTCGTGTTATTAAGTCCACTGATAGGAGTGAAGTTCATTGACATTAATAGACTGTTCTCTTTAATTGTAATGCTTTCATTGAAGCCTATTACGTTAATTTTTAGTAACGTCATTTCGTGCTCTACACTGCGTTTATAGAGCGTGAGGATTGAAACATTATAAGCACTCAATAATAACTACCTACACAAGTTTAATGAGTAAAGTTTATCAATGAATGATTATTATTTAATCTACTACATACCTTGTAAACTTGTCCATACGTGCCATTTCCGACGACTTCTATTAATTCAAATATACCTGCAGGATCCTGAAATGATACATTTTATAATGAATTCGCATAGAAAGGTTAATATACCATTTCAAAGTAAACCTTCACTTATGATTCACGCCCTGTGAGATCATTGCCCTTTGATTACTATTCCAATGTAAATTAAGGGTGCTCCGATGTTTTAGAAATTTCTAATAAGATTCTAATTACAAAGGTTTAATTTAAAAGTATACCTTTAATGCGCTGAGATCAATGTCATCTAATGAACAATTTACAGACGGTGCTAGTTGATGCGCCATTTTGAGTATATTGTCACACACGAAGACAAAGCACGGGACCCTCACATGAATATAAAAAGCGTATAAAACACCTAATCTATAATATTGACAAAGTGATTTGATTTTCTTTTATTATCGCACCACTAAACAATTTATAAAACTCATTGTTTACACTTAAAATAAGTAAATTACAGATACACAAGTGGTAAGTGGTAAGTCGCTTACACACACCCGGCTGGGATGCCATACCACAATAATAATTTCATAGATAAAAATAATTTTTATGTTCACTGATAATTTTTAATACAATGTGGTTTACGATCAATAATCTTAATTTCTCATAAATTAATTTTAATAGATCTTGTATGTATTATGTAGTACATACTCATACATCTAACAATAGTTTTAGTGTAGGTACAAGGTAATTAAGTTATATGTTTTGTCAGCGCCATCTAGTTAACTGTGTTAATGTATCGTAAACATACAACATGGAAAATTTATTTTTATATTATTACTATTTTCGAAAAATACTTGAGATTTCTTACTAATTATTCTCTAATTTTGATATGGTAGATAAAACATTGCAAAGACTCCGTATTAAACCTTATTCTTTTCAGATTAAACTTGTGAAAAGTAACAAAGATAAGCTCACTTTCGCATTTATAAATGCTACAGCTGCTACTAGCTGCGTCCCGGGGTTTATTGTAATTATTCGTTGTCTATAATAAAATTAACCTAAGGTAGTCATTATAACATCATCTATTTGCCAGTAAAAGGCCTGTCAAAATTGGTTCAGCCGTTCCAGAATGAGTAAGTAGAGCACCGTATAAACATTCAAAATCAAATCAAATAATATGAAACCATTTTTATTCCAAACAAACCAATACAAAGGCACTTTTAAAACGTCAAGTAGTCAGTCAGTAGTAAATCGTGAAGCTAATTGTTTGTTTCAATTAGTAGAACCCATGGAGAAGAACAGACAAGAAACTCCATGGACACTCTTTTCCAACACAGTTTTTACAATTTTTGGTTTCATTTTTTTAGGCATTTTATTATGAAAAGATATTTACACAGGTAGTTTCCAAAAATAATTACACAATAATATAATATAGCTGTTGTGAGATGACCAGCCCCGACTGTAACAAAACTGAAAACAAAAAGATCTCAATTTAAAAAAAAAAAAAAACATTCGCTGCTGTCCATAGGCCTTCCCCAAAACTCCCTACAACAATCGGTTCTGTACTATCCGTATTCTACTGTTTTCTGCGACCGTCATCCGGTCGTCGGACCACCTGTAGGTAATAGGTCCACCCACGTTAGTCTTTCAGCACGTGGGTGGACATTTATACGGGGTAGGCCAAAAGTTTGTTTAAATTTGAATTGGTAACTGCGAAGAGCAACGACGGCGGGGTGGGGCGGAGGGGCTACATAGCGCAAAAGCGGTCAATGGAAATTCAGTACTATGGTGTCGTTTAGTGATAAACAATTGTGTACGCGAGTACTATCGCAACAACGATTCTTTTAATCTAGCGCAACGAAAATTTTGCGTTGATTACAACATACATTAGAAAATGAAGAGAAGTTAGAGGAGACAGGTTTAAAAATGAATCAACTACGATCAGGCTGATTTAGAACATCAATAGATCATGGAACCATTGGAAACGTCGTCGTGAAAATCCTGAACTCTTTACTTGGAAGCGGTCTAACGCCTTAGGCGTGACTAGAACATCTTTGATTCGTATTCTTCACAAATATTTACATTTACATCGTTACAAAATTCAAATGGTACAGGAATTAAAGCCTCAAGATCGCGCTCACAAACTCTAATTCGCAAACGAAAATGACACAAAGTGATATCCAGAGGTGCCATTAACTGGCCACCTCATAGCCCGGACTTATTCTTAATGGACTTCACCAGCAACCCAGTGTCCCTAGAGGAATTAAAGGAAAACATTCGACAGGAAATGCAAATAATTGAAAATGTTCGCTCCAGCTTGCAGCAGTTTTAAAATAGTCGGGGATCACTTAGGGATGAAGTAATTAAAAAAAGCGGCCAAGTGCGAGTCGGACTCGCCCATGAAGGGTTCCGTATCAGCAAGTAACATCATATAAAAGTTCTTGTAGTTCGTTGTAACTTTCATCAATGTTTTTATACTAGTGTATTGATTGGATGAAAGGTAAATTGCGTGTTACGATTTATGACGTATTAAAAAAAAACTACTCACTAGATCTAGTTCAAACCAATTTTCGTTGGTAGTTAGCATGGTAATGTACAATATATTTTTTTTTTAGTTTTATCACTCTCTTATTTTAGAAGTTAGAGGGGGGGGGACACACATTTTTCCACTTTGGAAGGGTCTCTCGCGCAAACCATTCAGTTTAGAAAAAAATTATATTAGAAACCTCAACATCATTTTTGAACACCTATCCATAGATATCCCGCACGTATAGGTTTGATGAAAAAAAAATTTTGAGTTTCAGTTCCAAGTATGAGGACCCCCAAAATGTATTGTTTTTTTTCGATTTTCATGTCAAAATCTTAATGCGGTTCACAGAATACATCGACTGACCAAATTTCAATATTATAGCTCTTATAGTTTCGGAAATAATTGGCTGTGACATACGGACGGACAGACAGACAGACAGACAGACAGACTTGACGAATCTATAAGGGTTCCGTTTTTTGCCATTTGGCTACGGAACCCTAAAAACATCCTCATTTGTGTACTTTAATAATAAATAAACAGTTTTTATTTCACAGCTAATTTCTTTTAAATCATCATTTGAAATATAAACGAACTTTAGGTTCACTCTGTATTTTAATATTATTGCCTATTGTTAATAATAATATTTTAGCTAGAATAGGATAGGATTATATTTAGGTTGCCTCGTAGTCAAGGATGAAGGTGTTCCATCCACGCTCAGGAGTCAGTGTATGATTCCGAAATTGATAACTAATAAAATAATAGATCTAGACATCTGCTTCTAAATACAAATTATATCTCTGTCTACAATTTTCAAATAGAGCTCATATTCATATTAATTCCCACGGTATCAAAGGTTTAACCAGACTAGCTGACAGATGAAGAATTTCAGTTACGAATTTAGTACTATCCTATTTACCTATACTTTAAAAACCATACATTTTTCGTTTTCACCAACCTTTAGTAGACACTTGTGCTTTGATGACTTTAGAAATCAAGGGGCTACCTACATTAGGGGCTCCTAGCAAGGAGACGTTTTAACTACAGTTGGTGAAAACAGGCATTAATGTATACATTTAGATTTTTTCTAAATATAGAGTGCTTACATACTAAGAAGAAATAGCACCACATGAGCAAAAATAAACTTCCAGTTTAGAGATCGTCTCTAGAAAAGTTTGCACTTCATGCCGATAGATGGTGATAGCATCGATTAAAATACTTTAATTCGAATGGTTCATCATGTGTCCTATGGACATGTTTGCGCGCTATGTTTAAATATAAACAAAACGAAAATAGGTAATACCAGTTTTTTCGGTGGCTCCTTAAGAAAAAATGTTAAATTGATTCAATTCCCTCACTCGCAAAGCTGTTTCATTATGGATATTAGTTACAATTGTGTTTAATAAGATTATTCATTTTTTTACACTAGAATAAAATTATTCAATGTTTGTATTACAGAAGATGATAGGCGAGACTATATTATCACTTTCATTGCGTTATTGATACGGTAAACAAAAAGTCATTATCATAGGTACTGTTGGTTTATTTTTTATTGCAGTTGCTATTTTATTACTAACTTACATGACCACCCATCATTACATCAGCTATCAGAAAAATATCAAATGAGTTCCGCCCGACGCGAGAAAACAAAAATACTGATTGGAAAAGATTTAAATATGACCTAGATACTACCATTAATCTAAAAGTCTCATTAAAGCTCCCACAACATTTGGAATCAGAAATAACCTTTGTAACAGGCATTCAACGTTGCGCATGGCAAAAATACGCCAGAGTAAAGACGTAAAATTAGAAGTACTAACTATCCAATAGAGATTAGAAATTTAATCAGCGAAAAAAGGCAGACAAAGATGGCAGCAAAAAAGATACAAACATTATTGAATAATCTCACAAAAAGCTTACTCGAGTACTACAACAGTTCAATGATAACTGTATGTGTACTACTTGCCCAAACCAACTAACCAGTGACCGCACTTCAGATTATTCGTTATGGAAGGTCACAAACAATTTAAAAAGAAGACCCGTTACGCAGAGACACCTGATTAGTGATGAAAATGGGCAATGGGAATAAACAGAAAGCTGTGAGATTCGCTTGTTACTTAAAGCAGATATTTCGTCCGAATGTAGCTGATACTGAGATCGTGACATGTCAAGACAAACAAAATTTATGAAGAAGACATACTAGTGAGACTTATAAGTCTGTAAGAACTGAAAACATCAATTAAATTTCTCCCGGTTATGATCTAATAACTGGGAAAAAAAAATTACATCAGCTACTACTACCACTATCGAAAGCCCTAAAAACTTATTGTTGCGCAATATTAGTTAAACGTAGAGCAAACAATTTTCTGCACATGTTTTAATCACTTTTCTATTGAATGTAGCTAAACGCTACTTCAACTAATAATATACATACTTAAACATAATTATGATATGTGAAGTGAAGAGGAGAGAGAAGGAGAGGAGAATAGAGAGAAGAGTAGTGTCTTGGTGGCGAGCCTGCTGTGACTCATTGATATATGCTAGAGGAGCGGTCAGGAGGAATCAATCTTCTCTGTATCGTTGACAAATTGTGTGCTAAAAGGTGATAATTGAGAGTGATGAAAAAAATATGGGAAGTGCTAGGTGGCCTGCGAATAAGATTATAGGGAATGGAATAAACGGATCAGCAGCTTTACTCTTAATTGTACACAATGCAGCATGGTGGTCACTATGGCGGCCTAGTAAAATGGAAGTGCACCATTGGGCCGTTTCGTGCTCTTGTATTCTACGTAGCTAGTGTCAACCTAACTTGAAATTGAAACTAGATTAAACTGAAATTGGTATTGAAGTCAAGAGTAAGGCCACAGGTCTTCTCACTCAGATTAACGTGTTCTCTTACACTATTAGCCATAAATTATCCCGATATACCAAAAAAAATTAGATACCTATGTCTGAAGCCATTTTCATACGTGTGATATCCAATTTATTAATCTTAAATAATTTTCTTTATTCCTATACATTAATACTAATAAAGTCTGCCCAACATTTACCAAATATGAACTTACTTCTGAAAATAATTACGATGATTACACCGCCATTACTACGTTATGCAAGAGATACCAAAAAAATAACCATATTAATTTTGTGTCCAAATAATTTAGCCACTGTTCACTGTCGTTACGTCATTCGCTGTCGGCTAATGCCTGCACACGAGTGTCGAGTATAGGACGTTTCTCGTAAGTAGAATGTTTTTAGGCTTTCGTAGTTCACGACTCGGAACCCTTATAGATTCGTCATGTCCGTCCGTTCATCCTCGCCTACTGCCCGAACGGTTGGTGCTAGAGAGATGAAACTTTGCATGAATATGTGTTGCAATAACGTCGACAAAATACAACAATACAATTATCAAACGTATTTTTATTTGGAGTACATCCCCCTTTTTTTTCGTGCGGAAATCCCCACCGATACCATCGTGTGTTTGTTGGTGGTTATGTCGGACTCAAACCGACTGAAACAGCACGCCGTCTCAGGTATACCCTCGAAAGGAAGTCCATGGAATGCCGACGTACCTCGGGCCACCTACGGCTTCTAGATGACCCCCTTCTGTGTGGAACCTCGATATTCCTTTTTTTCACAACCCTGTTGTGCTTTACAGCATGAATATTGTCAGTTTAGGTTGATCTTTTGTAGGAGAGTAGCCTATCCATTCGTGCTAAAATCAGCATGGTTCTACTACCATAAATAATTTAAAGTACTGTGAATGAACTTGAAAGCAAAGAGGTTAAAATCGGCTTAAGGTAAATTTCGTGGTGGTACAACGTATGTAGTAGAAAGCTCACAAGGTTCTTTGTGACTGAAATTCTGGTGAGAAACTGTGACAATTGTAAGATTTCAAGGGTTGATAAATTCATAAGCAATTCTCTCCGCGTAGTCTGCAAGAAGAGAACTGAGCCACAAAACTTCTATTATTAGGATACGATGGCAAGCAATAAGGTATAAGTCTGTCGATTCTAAGGATATATTAAAATATTTTCGTATGTTACTTAGTTTTGTTTTTTATTTTATCTAATTCCTATTCCGGGCACGAATTAAAATTGGTAAGGTCAAAGTAATAAAACATAAAATTCGAGCATTACTTAACTACTACCGTTTACAAAATACTACTTAAATACTACTTATTATTTATTCATATTTTAAATATTTATAAGTTCTTTTGATTAAATGCTTTATTTCAATTACCTGTACTTAGATAGGTAGAAAACTTATGTGTGTGTATATTGTGCAGTGCATTTATAAGTACATGATGTCTTATTTATCCTAGTCCTTTTTAATCCAATAATTATTTAAGTCAGTTAGTTGAACTAGTCAACCGGTTTTACTTATATTTCGCTGAGCGACTGGCATCGAAGCCCTGCAATCCTGAGGGCGAAATTAATTCGAAGATTAAAATATTTGTCACTATATTTGAAGAAACTGACTTATTAATAACAATTGCAATTGCAAATCAGAAGATTTACCAAGACCAATCTCATATTCGGAGCTGTCATTAAGGATAAATTATTAGAAAAACTGTTATAAGAAAAAAATCGAAACTTTCCCCTCATCAGCAGTCGCATATGCTAACTGAATCTCAAAACTTGTAAGCCAAAAAAATACAAGTACTGTTCAGCAAAACGTACAAAAAAACACTATAATAATGAATCAACATTTTGGACGTTTGACAAAGAACACAATCTAGCTGAACTAAACAGAACTTGTTCTCAGACAGCTCGAAAGACTGATAATAATGATAACTTATATACTTTTCTTATGCAATTCAGTTGTCATGTCAGGACAATCCGTGACTGAATAATATTTTAGACATGATGATCCCACTTTTAGAAGTCGTATCAACATTTACGCATTACTGAGTATTATGTGTAACTTGTTATTTGTAGAATGCGGCGTGTACCGGAGATATAATGTTCACAGCTACATTTACGTTACTTAATGCGGACATGGCATTTTTTTCCATACTTTGGAACCTAAATGATTTTTTTCTGTCGTGAACGCTCCAGTTAATGCAGTATCTGATTTTACAAGACAGGATGGAGGGTTTAGTGAAGGTGTTTAAGGTTGTAATGTAAGCTGCCCTGAATTAACTACCATCAGGCGAGCTGACTTGTTTGATTTCGACATCTTATAAAACAGTAAACCTTCCCTTAAAGTGTATCAAGTTTTATAAAATACGTGAACATAATGGTAATACAAAAACACGTTCGCCTACCAGCCTACCTACGATAATACCTTAGATTTATAGGTATAAGGAGCTTTATTGTGACAAAACCTTAACTTAGAACTGAAGTGGCTTTGATAGCTATCTGCGATTCCTCATGATAAAGCTTGTGAGTAAACTTGCGACATTGAGGTACTGTGATTAAAAAAAATGTGTTAAAACATTTACTTTTTATTGTTAATAAAAGCAGTTTCTGGGTACGTATCATCATCATCTTCCTAGCCTTTATTCCCAAGATTATTTGAGGTCCGTGTATCCGTATCCGTAATATAAATTATCCGAATATTAGGACTTACATTATAAATGTTTAGTTTGATTTAGTATTCAATTTTCGTATAATGCTTGTTAAGTTGCTTAGTCTATTATTAAAAGTGATAAGTATTTCAATTTTGTAGCAGAAATTAGTTGGTAATTTTAATTGCATAGCATCTGATAGGCTATCATTTAATATTAATTTCGTTTTCTAAAGTGAAGATACTTAAGGTTGTATATACCGGTTACTAGCCTAGATAGTTGGCTCGCCACGACGTGTGGTGTTGCACAAACCCAAACTAAAATTATTGAGTAGATATTATAGAAGTAAAGTATAGCCGCGGTGCTACGTGCGCCCGCGCGCCCGTGCATACCGAATCGTAAGATCAAAGCACGCATAGGTAGTTACTTTACCTACTCCAACACCTACACTCGCGCAGCTCTCGGCACGTCACGTACCAGTGTGTCGGTGTCGGCGCACACAAGCGCACAGAAAAGCGAACACTAATAAAAGTATAATAAATGTTACCAAGACACAAGCGCGGCGTACGGTACTATTTGTTCGGGAGGGAGGTTGGAGGCACTCATACAAGCGAGGGAGAGGCTGTGTTAGCGCTGCCAGCCAGTTTACCGTTGCGAGGCGCGTTGTGCGGCCGGACGCTGGACCGCCACCCGCGCGCCGCCGGCACCCCGAAGCTCTGCGCTGCCCAAGCTCATCCTGGACTGTATCGGGACTTTACGAACTAACCAACCCCTTGTGCTCCCTAACGGGTGTTTATGAACTTGACCCTCGTCTTGTTCACTTACTTAGAGACGAAGTGCACCAACTCGTGTTTATTTCACTGGAGTGTTAAACCGATTTCAAACTATTTATTGGATCGCTTCATCATAATCAAAGGTGAGTTTCGCATTACTTCGTCATTTGACCAACAAATATTGTAACAAAGATATTTTTATTGTTACTTACACTTTATTTGATAACAATGTATTTTAGCGGTATTTTATATAAATAACTAAATATTAGCTCTTATAAATAACCGTTTCCACGTGTGAAGAAATATACGTTTCTTTGATAATGATACTGACATTTATGAACACGTACAAAGTAAAAAGTTCGTGATTTCTTTCATTGAAACTGCGAGACATTAACGGTGGGCGGTGTGGTAATTGTTATAAAGTTAGTTTACCTTATAAGTTCAATTGACTTTTATGCCTCTGAATAGTCATCCTAACGAGATAGGTTTCATCTTTGAGAAAAATGGTATGAATATTTTATCTCAACAGGGAACAAAAGTTTCATATGATATTATTAATCTATGGAGTGTCGAACAAAGTCGACATATCCGTCGATTAATCATATCAGGTATGATCATCACTCTGCCAAGATGAAAATTGTTTCAGAAATAAAAATAAATATTTACTGCGATTTCTGAAGCATGTTGCAAATATGCACACTTTGTATCAATTCTTTTGTTACATGTTTGGCTCAGAAAGAAACAGAATATATTAACGTACATATATTAGGCGAATGAGTGAATTAATATAACAAAGTTTATTTTGGGTTTACCTTTTGTACAAAGACTTGTAACTAACTACAAGGTATATCATAATAACAAACGGCTCTACATAATGCTCAGTACATAATACCATTTTGTGTTAAAAAGATATCAACGCGCTACAGAAACACCTATTGAACTCGTGCGAACATTACGCACTACATAATACCACACTCATACCTATATGTAAGATGTTGTCTATACTTTTCTCACGATGGACCATACAGAATGTAGGTAATGGACACGTACACATATTTCGTGAGAGAAGCCAAATAAGCCTTACGGTAGTTATTAGAATAAGGAATATTAACAAGAGATAATTGAGTATTACATGTGAAAATGTAATTAGAGTTGACCGTGTCATGCACCATGAGAGAGGTACTATGTTTCGCATATGTTCACACCTTAATATTATTTTTTATCAAAATAGCACACTACTTTTTATTCAATATTTGAGTAAGAAATTTTCACACGATTTTTTTTATTTTAATATCATAGATACACTAGAATCAAATACTTACAGTAGTATATTTGATACCTATTGTTTGACCTTCAAAGTTTAATTCCATAGAATTAAAATCCTGAATCAAATCCATATTTCTGTTACGATCGCCGTTTAGGTATACAATTTTATGTAGAGGCAGACAAAATAATCATGAAATAATCAAAATAACATACATTTATTACTTTGTTGCCATTTATGCCATGCACACATTATACGCTTAAGTACATACATATGTGGTAATTTCCTATCAATGACTCCAAGTATCCGTATTCAATTTATCTTGTTGGCCAACTGGTTCAATTAATCTCCGTTGCTGATTTTCACTCTTTAGGACATACTCAACAATTATCCGATTCCGTGTAACTCAAAATTTACATCGGTAGCAATAAAACATTTTAACTAAATTATAAGTTAAGCACGAACGGAAGAAAAATTGGACGACTTGTAAGACCGGGGTTTGTTTGTACTGAACAAGTACTCACGTTTTATAGAGAGTCGTAACATAATATCCGTTTCACAATTATCTTTATAGATTGTAATAAGAACTGGTTACCCGGTATATATTTTGCGTATCTAAATAAAAATTGGTACTTAACGGGTACTATAGATTTCAACAAGATATGGATGAACCGGAGAACCTTTATACAATAAGTTTTTTTTATAATATTAAAATTCAATGCTTTTCCGCTCCAATTAACTAAAAACCTTAGATAAGGTCTAGTATCAGACGATTTAGTTACTGTGACGGTATATGCTTTCAACATTATCAAGCCCACTAGTGCTGCCCTGTGCTTTTTGACACTACATTTTCTGTATTGAAATATAATTAGTCGCTTGAAGCTATTTTAGTACTTACAGTTCTATAACGCTTTGATATCATTTTCAATAGTAGTAATTTATGAACTATATGACTTGTGGAAGTTTAATATCAGATATTAACAATATCAGAGCTTAATAAATAACTGAGTGCTTTTATACTTCATTTTATGATATCTAGGTTTTATTGTCTTGTGTATTTTATTGCGGACAGCAGTTACCTTGAGAGTAGTATTGAATTGGACAAAGGATTAACGACGTCACAGTACGAATTACCCGAACGGATAGTACAATGAGATGGTATGAAGGTGATGGAGCTTGTTAGCTCGCAAGGGGAGCGAGTGTATTGTTCGAGCCTCTGTATTAGATATGGTTAGACGGAAACATGTACTGATGTACAAGGTTTCTTTTTGGTTATTGATGGTTTTTATCCAAACATAGATAAAACCTTTTCATTTATCATTAACAGTTCTAATAATAAACATTTGGATATTTTGATGAAGCACATTTAAGTAATACCATTCATTTTTATTAGGAATATCGAGATCTTGTTTTGACAGACTCAATAGAACTTTGCTTCTCATAATAAGTACTTTAACACTCCCTAACATGACATTTAACGCTTAACTACATAATTATATTTGGTCTATTTCTATTATATATATATGTAGACATAAGAAAACCCAGAAAAAAGTTAATAGAAATATTATGTTATTGAAAAAAAATACACAGAAACAGAAGGGAAATGAGTTTTTCAAGTCCTAAAAGTAAATTAGTTCAAAACAAAAGTAACTTTTTGAAATTCTAACCATAAAGTATGTTCTTTTACATTTAAAATAAGAAATGAAACTAAAAACTAAATTATTTCTAAAATATTGCGTAACCCTTAAATCCTTACCCATGCAGTCACATCCTGTGCAGGAAAACTGAAAGTGAATTTGGAACGATTTCCAAATACATACAAATATTTTATGTAATCCAACTACTAGTTTTCACACTAATAAATAACTGGCTACAGGCAGTTTTTATTATATGGAAAATAAATTCGCATGTATTGAGGATTGCAAATGCGATTTGATAAGTTATTTTTATTAATATCATCATAAATAAAAATCATCATAATCGCTTTTAATAGCTTACTACTGGACGAGGCTTTCTTCTGAAAAAGGAGTTTGTTACCTACTGTATCACACTGGCCAGATAAGTGGGTATAAGATTTGTGTCAAGTTTTTCTTCTTTTTGCACTACTGTTGTCCTGCGTAGCTTGGTCTCTAGTCAGCCGTCATAACGCCCGTATTGACAACAGTATCTTTAAAACTACCGATGAAGTTGACTATTATTTTGCTTTGAACCATGCTTACTATGCATACGGGTACAACTAATCAATATTATAGAGGAGGGACAGATTTTGTGCTTTTCGATTACCGACACCCACAAATAATAAAAAATCTGACAACAGACTAATGAAAGAAAGTACAAATATTCCCTGGATTTAGTCTTAAGCACATCCCTTTATTATACGTTGGTCCGCTAGTGAACTATTGTTACGAGAAGCGAATAGAAATAGCTCCGTGGATGCTGTGCATGATCGACTTGGTTGTCGTGGCTCGTCGGCAGTGCAGTCGTCGTGGTCGTGTTACGCAATCAAAATGCTCCACACGCCGCCATCTCACCGCAATAGATATTCTTAACTATACCTTGTAATGCATCACGATTTGTCCTTTTAATTGTGTTCCAATTCCTGACGTTTCAAATGCATATAAATCCAATCTGAATTGAATGGGTGATCACAGTGAAAATTTTAAATGGCAATAGCGTAACACTTTTTAAATATTCAAAGCCTAAATTTTAGAACAAGCAGATATTTTGTATGTTGGCCAGTTCCTGTGTCAGGTAATATTTTTTTATCATCAGAGGTGTAAGCTTATTAAGCAATTTACAATTTTAAATATTTAATCAGACTTGCTGACTGCCTTATCTGGGCATTCCGAATTTCTCCGAGGACATTTTAGAAACTATAGCTCTTTTTATTAACGAAAATCTTCTTTAATGGACGTTTAAGTAATAGTTATAATAAGTAATAGTATGTTAAAATAATAAGTTAAAGTTATTCTTAACTTATGACCATTGGTTTCAAATATTGGATTTTTTATAGGACAAAGAGCATTAAGACTAAACCCTAACCAAAAGTGGATATGCACTTTCATATTGATTTGCACACTATTTGTATATCTTACACATCTTGTATATTATCGTATGCAAAAAGTTCATAAACATGTATCATGTAATCGAGGATGACCCGATCACTTCTTACACATAAGCAGGAAGTAAGTAGTTTAAATTCAACAAAAGTGGTGGAAAGCTATAACGTAATAGATGCTAAATGCATGGACGTTTTATAATTATTAGATGTGTATAAATATCACTAAATATTTACGATCGTAATGATAATTAAGTGCTATAAAACGATTAACTTGCATTAAGTCGTCGTCTATTGAATGCGTAGTGTACATAATTGAAGAAATTCACTATTCGTTATGTACTTGTGCACATTATAATTGATTAATTAAAGAGCCTTGCGAATGAAAATAGTTACACAGCGCGCTGTTTGCTACTTGGTTAAACAATTGAATTCTTAAGACTGTGTTAGACGTAATGTGAAAATGGTAACCTTTCTGTGGAATAAGTCAAACTAACGTAATGTTTGATATCATTCGTCGGGTATCTACTACAGGTGTATGGCCCGTTTGTCATGTTTGTAACTAGCTCAGGAATTCAATGTTGGACAATGTCCGTATTCAATAAAATAAACAAGTAATGCTTAAGGTCCGCATATCTGCAATATAAACATTGATGTCAGTATTTAGATACTATTTTGAATACAATATAAAAATAACTCTCGCTAATTTAAAAGTGAAAAATACTCGGATGCAAAGCGACTACGCCCGTCTGGTTGTTATGATTTTGGGAGAAAGTGACAGAGTACAAATCTCTCCGAGATAATTGTTTATTATTTATAATACAAGAATATTTATTGTAGATGATAGTAATAAAGTTTGATTTGAGTTTCATAATTGTTTTTAACCACTAAAATTGCCAAATGCCGTATTTTATGTTGTTACTTGCGGTATTTGGTGTTTAATAATTAGTTTATTTGAATAATTCGTTCGAACAAAGAAAACTGTTTGTTACATTAAACAAAGTATAAAAGCATATATTAAAGTGTTACACGGTATTCTATCCAATTATTAAAGAAAATTATTAAATCAATAAATTTACATAAATGAAAACATTAAGTTAGCTTTGTGCATACAAATTTTGAGACGATTTTTGAAATTAAAGATGGTTTTTATCTATTTTTCATGTCACTTATGTTCATAAGAATGAATGGAATTTCTCACTAGTTTGACTCGGTCTAGATATTATTTAAAACACGAGCATTAAGCTACCTGACACCTATAAAAAATGTATCAGAATTTAAAGCAAAGCTAATTAGAATACAAATTACTAGAAAACAATTTAGTAGAGTAAATTAGAGCAGAATGGGCCTTGACCTCTTACGTGTGGTGTGCCGGCGTCGCGCGACGCGGAAGATTTGTGTTCGTTCGGCCGTGACGTGTGCGCAGAAAATGTTTGTCCTTGCTTAGTACATTATCTAACCTTTAACCCTCGTAACCCCTCGAACATAAGAATTTTGTAATTTTCTTAATATTAGATTGTAAATCAATTTTTATTATCTAAACGGCTATTATTATCCAGACGTAGACACTGATGTTGCATTACTGTCCGTTAAATCAAATCTTTCTTCTTTCTTTTTCGTTTGTTTTTTTATAAATAAAACTAGACTTCAAACTTTTTTAAATTGATCAGGTTTGTAGTTCGGAATTAATGTGGACCACAGTTACAGTAATTTTTTTAATTATTTAAAATAAACATATGACTTAGAAGTAGATACATATAATTATTATTTTGAGTTTTCTACTTCACCAAAGAAAATACTAGCTTTGTAGTAAACATCATTTTGACAATTTATTAATAAATGTGCATAACGATGTGAGTGTTGAAGGCAATAGAAATTAGAAATCGATGTCGATGAGATACTGCGTTGTGACGCATGTTGGAGTAAAGTTGCGATGATACGGCATAACTCAAGTCTGTTGTGAAGCTCCTAATTAGTGTGTGTCAAATATACATTTGTTATGGTTTAAGTCACATGAAGAAGGAAAAGCAGAATGTACGCTGAAGATGAATCTTCTTGTTAGTGGTCAAAAGTAGAGAATTTCCTTATTGTATATCAATTACATTGTTGCGGTTCAATATTATAAGAAGATTTTGAACGGAGATTGCTAAACGAAATCTCTTCCAGGCAACTTTAGGATATACAAAGCGACAGGATGCATACACAACGTATTCAGTTGAGAAGGATTTGAGACTAAACTTGTTCCGTTCTCATGCAAAAACCGAAAGGTACCATGTAACTGCATGTAATATACGAGTATTTTGCAGTAATGTAAGTAATATAGGTTTAATTTAATTTGATAAATCACCCTTGCATAAAACAAAATGAAAAATATATAGTTACTGCAAAAATATTACAAAGTTCGCAGTATATACAAAGCCAACAAAAAGCTATTCAGAACTTTTCCATTATACCTATTACGGAAATTCATTAAATATTTGAATATGCAAATCAACTTCTGTAATGTATGTACTTATACATACTTATACAAATATGTTCCTTCCTGTTCGGAACTATCAGAAGGGATAGATGTTACTAGGAGTAATTCCAACAACAGATGTTAAAAAATGGTGTAATTCATTGTCCGATTCACTTAGTGTAAAGTTTAGTAACACAAAAAGAAGTTTGTTAAAGAACATTCACTGAACTCACTTATTTCGTATGTAGGTAATATATAATAAATTGAGTTAAAGCCGCAACATACGGCTAGTTAAATGATTACTGCCACTGCAGCTCTTTTATTATTAAAAAGTAATTAATTTAGACTAAACTGTATTTCATGTAACATGTAACTTATTAGCTTATTAGCGAAGTACAAAAATTATCTAAGGTCATGGATATGCTTAACAAACAAATATACTTTATAAAAGGAAGCCAAAGCCCACTGGGCCAAACCCATTGATTTGTCTCTAAAATGAATTTGAGGTGGGATGAGTAATTTACCTACTGCCGTTTTTTAAAATGTAAAAATATTGAATGACTTTTGAAACATTTAAGTTTATCTTTACGTTCACGTGGTTTATACTGCTTTCTTTTCCTTCATTTATTTATACTCTGAATCTAGAATTTACAGAAATAAGTAGAAAGTTATAAAAGTGCTCTAATTTCATCAAAAAGGACACTCTATTTTCGATAAACGCTTTAGATTTTTATAGCTTCTAATTGCAAAGAAAGCTTTCTTACTTGCCTACTATCTTTTTAATTGATCTCTTTCGATTGCCTTTACGTTTATCATCACATTTTTATTTTTTAACTTTTATTTTTATTTCCTTTCAAATTATATTGAATTTATAAAACTCGTTCGTGATGAAAATTGTTATCGATTCGGTTGTAGTACCGAATCAAAAACAAATGAGTGCTTCTTTATGAATATTGTAGATTACTGTTTCTGTCTGTTTCATATGCATTCTGGTTACACTAATAATATTAAATGAATAAATTAAAGTCGGTTCACTAATACCAAATACTGAAGATTCAAGGTCAATAATAAAATAGTAATAGACAACTGTGAAATTTCGTACTACATAATAGCGATTTTATCAAGGTTGAAACAATATGCATAATAAATTAATAGAAATTAAATGATAAGTGCTTATGTTATTTTTATTCTTCTGTTTTTTGTTTAGTTGAAGTGTACGCACAGTAGTATAATATTAAATAATTTATAAAACTAGTAAAAACATGATGAAATGAACAAAATGAAGTTAATGCAAATTGTTTGACAATAATTAAATAGGCCGATAGATATAATTAAAAGTAGCGCACGATATTTCCATCCCGTGTACCGACTAATATCCATAGAATTCATTAAAACAATTTATTTATAATTCCGGATCTATACTTGCATGTTATAGTAAATACAAAATATATAATTGGTTAAAGAGTATATGGTTATATTAAACGAATATAAAAGAAAAATGTTTTAAATGAAGAATTTAAACACACCTTTTTGTTTATATAGAAGAGTAAGACTAGTTTATTAATGTTATGTTATTCGTAACACATGCATATCGTTTATTTCTTTCTAGTTGAAGTATCAATGTTATATCTAACTGTCAGTTATACTTTCTAGAATATTCTTGCAATAAATTACGTGTATTCATTTCACTTTATCAAAAACTAGCTGAGTCTCCCGGTGTTACCCGTGGTTGTTATTGTACGCGCGAGCAACACCAAAAAGAAAGGCTAGGCTCTAAAAAAGTAGCCTTCCCTACTCTTTATATCATCAGCTTGTTTCATTTAAAGTACCGTTAAGATCGGCGAAGCCGTTCCAAAGATTAGTGGGAACAAACAGACAAATTGCATTTTAGAGGTTCGCGCACATTATGCCGGGCCGCAGCGTGCCGGGGCGGAGCGCAAAAATCCGCTCAAATCGCTTCAATACAAATTGTATGAAGTATCGCACACTGTGTCGGGCCGCAGCGGCTCGCATTATTGCGACGCGGATTTGCGTCCGTGCGATGCGACCCGCCCCGCCCCGCTGCGCCCCGTCACAGTGTGCTATAGCAAGCGGATTGGTGTGCACGCGCGTACGTGTTTATTTACCGTACACTCTACTCAAAATCCGTCAATGCGCTGCGACCCGGCCCGTCACAATGTGCTAAGTTAGCATTTTGCGCTGCGCTGCGGCCCGCCCCGACACGCTGCGGCCCGGCATAATGTGCTCGAACCTTTAATGTACGAGTAAGTACCATATAATTTGATAGATATTTAGTAAGAATAAAAATCGGCCTAGTGCGTATCAGGAAACGCCTAGAATAGGGTTCCGAAGTCATCCATAATGGAACGTTGATATGAAATCGTATCCACTAGATATTTGTTATGTTTACTTATTAATGCGTTAATTTTTATGAAATTTTCCAAGCGAGCCCATCTCACAAGTTAGCTCTCTATAACTAACAAAGTCATCTCAGTCGTTATAGTTTTCCTTTAAAGTTCCTCAGATGCACCATCACCACGATTTTTTTCAGATTTTGCGAGCTAGCCGTTTAGAGGGAGAAGGACGCCCTGTTTTGTAAGATGCATCCTCATTTGTTTCCTACCTTATCTGACGTTATTGTACGCAATAGGCGAAAAACATGTCGTGTGTACGTAGGTCTAAGGCGATTCACACACTGCACCGCGCTACGACGCGTAGCGCGGAGTGGCAGATTTTAATATTGTATGCAAGTACATCGATTAGTATAGAAAACACGCCAGGTCCAACACACTGAACACGCGCCTAGGCGCGTGAGCGCGTGCGGCTAGCAGCTTCGGGATTGGCTGCCCGCGCCCACGCGCGTGTTCGCGTCGCCAGTGTGTGAATCGCCTAGCACATCTCTCAAGAAAAAGTGTTTTTTGTTTAGCCCCTAAAATATACAATAAATTTCCTAAAGAGTTGAGTGACTAAAGTTTAAATGATTTTAAAAATAAATGAAAGAAAACTACTGTCTCAGAAATGTTACTATGACGTCAATGATTACTTATATGACAGTCTCTAATTATTTTGTGATGATGCCCTGCTTGACTTTTTTATAGATGACATTTTTAATGTATGTATTTGATTATACATATATTTGATTTACAAACTTTATACCTACCATATTCATGCATTTAAATATAAATTGTATTTTATTGTACAAACTAATATATATATTTTAAATTTTTACACAATTACGGAAAAGCCAAAAGGAATAGTAATATTATTGGCCGTCTATGTATATTTGTACATTCTACCGTAGTGTCTAAACTACTGCCTCGCTAGATAAGTTGTAAACGTTTTTCGTTTTCTATTCTATTCTCTATTCTCTTGTCATTGACTAATGTTACTCAGACACGTGATGAAAACTGAATATTAGCCAATGAAACAAGAGAATTGAGAATATAATAGAAAACGAAAAAAGTGACATTGACTCATCGATGTATTAATTATATATCAATGCATTGACTACATAAATTTTATGAAAAGCCTTTACGTACCTTGTCGGACTACATAAATTTTATGAAAAGCCTTTACGTACCTAGTCGGACTACATAAATTTTATGAAAAGCCTGTACGTACCTATATATAGTCTTGTAAAGTTTTTCTTGTATATTTGAATATTTTAATACAGTATCATTAATTTATAGCCCGTTACACTAGATTTGTCTTAGACTAAAATTACGCAACCTGTACAATAACAGCAGTAGTACAATGAACTTCAACCTCAGTGTTTTGTATACATACCTTGAATTTATTGTATTGGTTAATAATAAAGAAATGTTATATAGGTATATGGTACACGGGTGTTTTAAAGGCCGTGGCGTGACTAATACTCACATTAAGCTTAATATACTCAAATCAAACATACCTGTGAAGATTTTCTGTGTAGTGCATAAGCTGAAGCACACATACACACCGCGCGGTTGTTTTTGTCGAATATTAGAGTCGAAGAAACCGCCAAATACCGCTAGCATCGCCGTCGGTTATTGCTCTCGGATTCTTCAACAAATTAACATGTATTCGGTACGTCTACATTTTTTTCCCCAGTAAATTTACTTAAAATATGATTCTATTGCAACAACCTGCAATCTAACGATTCGTCGTAATTATTTCACCTACACTGAAACGGTATGTAATAATAATTAAATTTATGTTCCTAAATCGATACAAATATATCAAATTTATTTATTTTGTATGTGTGTGTTAACAATACGTCTGTTGCATATTTGTAACATGAGAATAAGGCCGTTTCATTTTTCATTTCACACTATGTTATTATTGTTTATCTGACGGTTCTAAAGTGGGTCCTTTTCGACACTGAACAAGGACATACACGTGTAAGATGTCCGTGTTGTTCGAACGATTCACATTGAGCTGTCAAAAGATTCAGAACGAATTCGGTGATAGATATAGTTTATTTAATTGGCATAAATTCCAATAGTTAGCGATGGCGAACTAGAAAGTATAATTAAGACTGACAGTCCTCTGCAATTTTGCTATGCCAATACGAACATGTGCAGTAAATATTGTTTTTATCTCTAAAGCCATTAGAACATTATGCACTGTTATGAGCAATTAATTTTGGTATTCATTTTCTAAACCATAATTTATTTATACCTGATAGTTATTTTAATGAAATACGAATAAATTTTTATTAGTTTATCGTCATAAGATAAGCGAATTATAAATATGCATCGAAAATATTGTAAAGCTCTGGCAAAAAATTTAACTAGTTGCAAAATCAAAACAGGTTTTCTTGTTTCAAATATTTGATGATAGAGTGCAAGTGAAAGTCATGATCGACGTACATTTATATAGTTCCGGTTTATTTTAGTTTTTATCATTTATTAGTGAATATGTCTAAAGATTTCGGCAAGTTAACACTTTGACTACTGTATTTTTTACTGTTTATATAAAATAATAAAATGTCTTGATCATTATCATGTAATCACTAGCTAGATAGATGTATATGTGTATAGAAAATACAATGTAAAGATAAATTAATGTGCTTGTACATAAACGCAGGGACGCATTAGATTGAAATTTAAAAAAAAATTAACAAGATTGTCCCTTTCATAGGGCGATATAATTAATAGAATGTCAGAAACAAATATTATCTTAAAAACTTTTCTTGATCAAATACATACATACATATAGCTAATACACTTTTTCTCAACTTTACACGACCGCAAAGTTCAATGTTAAGGATTTTTTTAATTCTGACTTTTTTATGATTTCATCCAGTCACATTGTAGTAAATAATCATAAATGTATGTAAATATAATAAAAGTAATTTATATTTTAATTGGCACGCCAAAACCCGATGATTCATCTATCGTGTGACAAATCAGAAGCAAGAAATAGTAATAAAAGTACAAAAGGACGCCTTGATTGAGATAATGACATTTCAAACGTCCTTCAATGACACTTGGACGCGGAAATTAAACGGCTAAATTACTACCTACATTCAAGTGCACAGGCGTTTGAGCTTTATTACAATAGTACAATACGACTCCATGCACAAATACATAATATGTGTCATAATGTACAAATATATACCTACATTTATAGCAATATCCAAATTCAATTTTGCATACTAAACTTAGTGACAGCTTCTTGACTATGAGGTAAGATCTATTTATATTACGTTAAAAAATTGATGTGCCATTCATTTTCAGGAGCCTAATCTAGTACGCGATACGAATTATATATTTGGAAATTAAATCATGCATGCAGCATCTCAGACGACCTTGGAATATGCTTCCTGTATAATATTTTTTTCTAAAAATGTACGCATAAAATTTTATGGAAACACTCAGTTAAAATACATCTGAAAATTGTAATTGAATGTTGTTATGCTCCCGTACTAAGTTTTCTTGGCTCTTACTATTGTCTGATGTTTTGGGTCGGAGTACTATAGCCGATGTCGATCTAGTGTATACTGCCTACGTATATATTCGTTTGTTTCACCGCGCGGCGGAAGAAAAAACTCCATTAATGTCATTTAATCGAGCTCTCGAGCGTGGAATTACGAGCGTAGTTTTAGGTATAAATTAAATTTTAATTTGCATTATACTTTTCTAGCAGTTTGTTTGGCCTTCAATGTTTAATGATAAAAGCGGGGCATTTGTCAAGGAAGTTTACCTAAATAAACTGTTTCTTTGTTTAAAGAACTATATTTAATTTAGGTACGCTAAGCCGTTTACAGTTATAACCAAGGTATAAAAGTATGCAGTTATAAACTTATATTGTTATCTAAAGTTAAAATTAATTACCATGAAAATAGCTTAACTCGGCATGTATTTTTCAGTATTTTTTCACTAACAATTTTGATGAAGACATTACTCTCGAAGTACTGTGATTTCTTTTTTGAAATACCTTAATTCGATCCTATTCTGTGCAGATATGTTTGATTCTACCGATATTGTTTTATTAATTAGATCAAGTTGTCCTGCTGAAGTATAAGATACTTAAAGAAGTAAAGTCCTAACTATAAAATAATATTGTGTTAGGACTGTTCCTAACGTATAACAAAAGGTAACAGTTTGAATAGAAGAGCGTTGTAGAAAACATCATTTTATCTAGGAAATTAAAGCCAAAAAATTGAACTGTTACAAAGTAACAACAGTCAATTTTTTTTTTTATTTTCGGGTGAGCTTATCTGATTTAGTCATTCCGACAATACTAGAATGCATTTTAGATGAATCTGCAAAATGAATAAAACCACAACTGTGGTATCCAATTAAGTGGATTGCTAATAAAAGTGAAATCGAAGCGAGTGCAGTGGCCGCACGGCTGCGGGCGGCACTCGACACCACGAAGGCTCCGTCCACGTCGGAATACACATTTGTCTTTATTATGTATATCTGTTCTTATACTGAACACTTTCGTACTTTGTTAACGTACTAATTGATTCAAAAGTATAAATAACACTACAATGCGGCGAGTACTCCATATAAACCGATTCATATCGGTTTCCTAATCAAACACTTAAAATATTAAATACAATAAAAATATAATTAGGTACAATAAATAAATAGAGGTTGCTGTTTCAGTTATATTGGAGTTGTACATTTATTTATAATAAGAAAAATGATAAAAATTAAAAGTAAATTACTACATACATAATACATGTGATATCTCTCAAGTTATGTGCAAATGAGATAATGAGAGAGTGGTTAGTTTGTTTTTTTTATTTTGCTTCGATTGCACTATAATTAGATCAAATGGGAATAAATGTTGAATAAACACAAACCCAACCATATTTTCAGAGCTTCAATTTTTCTTTAGATTTGTTTAGCAATTCAGTTGTTTATGAAACAAAATGTTTTGAATAACAAATGTTATATTATGAGGAATTCAGTTAATTGATTAAAATCAAATACCACATTAAAATATTTAATAATCGCATCACTAACTTTTGAATTAATATAAAAAGAAATTGATTTAATTGATTTTTTTCAATTTTTTCAATTTAAAGCAATTAAGTTACTATTTATAAGTCAGGTAACACTCTCGTATTAGTTGAAAGTATCTTTTGGCTATGGGTGTGTCTTAAATCTATTACTTTCGATTATAATAATTTACGTAGGATGCTACCCGACCAGCAATAAAATTCTCAAATTAAAATATACATTAAATTTCGAAACTTAACTATACTTTATTACAAGGAAATTTAAATTACTTTTAGTAATCTTCCATTGTGTATCTGAATCTTTATAACCGAGATGAAAGATTTTTATAAGTTGTAAAAATTTCATAATATCACTTCAGATTGATATATTCAAAATTGATATCATTATTTTTTGAATCATTGCGATATATAGAAACACAAAATTCCGACTAGTTCGAGCACTAGTATTCCCCTTATTCTGTAACCCTCAGATACGTGGCCTTTCAGAAAGTAAAGAGGCAGAAGATAAACGTGCTAGGGATGACGTGCTGGAGGAGAATGCTCAGAATATCGTGAACTGAATTTCGTACTAACAGGTATTACTAACCTACTACCGTTCCATACTATACTCTGAGAACTGTACTCCGAGAACTCGGCATCAAGCAGCGTTAATCATCTTTGGCACAGTCTCGTATCCTCATCTTCTTTGGTCATGTATGTCGCCGAGGAGATGTGGCTATTGAGTGACTTGTAGTCCAGGGAAAAATTGAAGATACCAGGTAACGAGAAAGATCGCCTGTGAGATGGACTGACCAGATAAAAGCAGCAGTAAATAGCTCATCATCAAATCATAAATGAATGAGAGAGGCGGTCGTCAGAGAGAAGTGGCGGCGTGTTGTGAAGCTTGCCACTAACAACTGAAGTTATAAACACGACCACTCTGTTATGAGTGATACCGACTAAGAAGATTTTTTTTATTAGATGAGACAAATATATATATATTTGTCTCATCAAATATATATAAATATATATATGTATATGGCCTGTAAATTGAGGCTTAGTATGTCTAAGCCTCAATTTACAGGCCAGTCTGAAAATTGAGTTTTTAAATTTAGATCTATAATTGGAATTATGTATAATTATATCATAAAGAAATTGTGAGAAAAGCATAACAACTAAACAACAATAATATTTTTTAGAGTTCTTAACAAAAATAATTTATCTATGAAAATCACGCTAAACTAAGCCTGAATCGAGGCTATGAAAACAATTCCGATTATGCAGAAGGACAGTATTGATAACAAAAATAATAAATAATAATAATAAATAAATATTTCGGACATCTTACACACAACGTCATCTAGTCCCGAACTAAGCAGAGCTTGTATTGTGGGTACTAAACGACTGATTTATATACATAAACATAATTTTTTTCTTGTAAATACATTGACAACACCCAGACTCTGAAACAAATGTTTGTATAAGTGTTTGGAGCTGTGTATGTATGTGAGTATTTATGTGTGTCCATCCGTGCAGACATGCTAGTTTAAGGGTTCGTTACCAAATAATATGTATTCGTGTTGAATGAAACAAATCTTTTTGTGCTTGAAAATAATAATCTTTTTTTCTCAAAGTTCGTTAAGGTTGATTTATAATCAATATTAATTATATACAAATAATGTTTTGTGATTTAGTTACTGATACTATCTTCCAAACTAAACTGATATCTGTGTTTTGGGTAGTAGTGTACAGTGTATAAACGTTTACAACACAGTCAAGAAAATTTGTTTTGCTGTGTACAGTATCACGTGGTATATTATTTATATGAACTTTTCGAAATTCATAAAGTTTTGTATTGTGTGTTTTAGCTGACCATAAATATAAGTGTCACACTAACCTTCAGTTCCCACAGCCTTTAAGTAAAAATCAATTTTACATGACGTTACATTATTTTATTGATCGTGAGATTAATTACCGGTTATTTTATTTGGTACCTTATTAAAGAAATTAAAAACAGTTTCGTAAACCAAATTGTCACTTTGAGTATTATCGTACGACCTCAAAATCTTCAAGAAAAGTGTGTACTGCCACCTGAAAGGTTTGTAACGCAGTTGTGTCCTGCACTATATCATTCATACATAAACTTACACCAAGTCACACATGCACACACGCTCACACGCTAAAATTAAGAAAACATAATTAAAGTACATAATAAATGAGATTTTTGATGAATGCGGGACTGGAATCTACCACACAAGTTTTCTATGTATAATATGTGTGTATTTACAAAAAAAAAGTATGTTTATGTATTTATATCAGTTGTTTAGTACCCATAATACAAGCTCTGCTTAGTTTGGGACTAGATGATGTTGTGTAAAATGTCCGAAATTTTTATTAAATTTATTGATACAAGTTTAATTTTCCGTCGATACCAGAGCCTGACTATTACTGTTTAACTATTCAATGGAAAAAATAAAACTATATATAAGCTGAATGTTTGGTCTTACCTCTATATGAAAAAACCTTGGGATCAACCTAACCCATCATCTTGATTTCCATGCTGGTGTTAGTGATTAACGGATACTGAGGGACTCACGGCAAGATATATTAATGGTCGATTAGTAACACTGATTTGGTCAAGACGCTGAAGAGATAGCACAGACTAACTCTGTCAAATCAGAAATTCTTTGTTCAGATTTGTTTTTATTTATTTTGATTTCATGCCATCCAGGATGGGCAATTGACAACATTCGACAAGATATCCGGTGGTTTTAAGGTTGGCCGGATATCCGAAATCCGGTATTCAGCTAAATAGCTATCCGTTGAATATCTAAATTATTTTTACATAATACCAATTAATTATTTAGAAAACACGTTGTTTATATTTTGACTATGACAAAGAGATAGAAAAACATATTTGCAAATATTATTTCTACGTTTATCACGCCAGACGTTGACGTTTATGACTTTAACGTGAATACACATGCCTGCTGTTTCATGCACCCCTGATGTAATGTAATTGTAACTGCTTTTTCTCTTTAAATATCTGAGTCGATTTAAATAATATTATAATATACTATCACTGATCTTACAATTGAGTCTGTGTCCGGTAGAGAAACGCAATACTTTACAAATTTTATCGAAACCTCTATTAAGCTTATTGAGTAATTATTAACTTCATGTACTACCCAATTAAAATAAAAACTAAGGCTAGTTTTGGCTAGTTATTTTATAGTGGTTTGGTGCATTACAAAACTGGAAAAGGACAAGATAATGATGGTGCAGTATTCCGGTCAGGTTTACCAGGTTAATATCACCCTATACATACTTGCCCATTCTTACTGCAACGTTCAATTATAAATAGTAAATGTCTATTGGGTTACAAAGAGTGGTACACAGCGTTGAACGGCTAAAGACAGTGCAACACGAGGGACGCGGGGCGAAGCATAAGACTCGCGCGAAACATGATTTATCGTGAGCTTAGATCCGGTTCGCGCAGGCACCGTGCCGCCACCGCTACCCACGCCTTGTTTTGCTCTATTATCACGCCAAAATGATCATTCTGCGCTCTGTACCATTACATTATTCGGTACCTTGTGCTACAATCGAACTGTGTTACATTTTCCTTGTATAGAGTTTTACATATTTACTTACTCTTTCTTTCGTTAGCGAAAGGCTGAAACATTCTTATTACCTTTCTTTTACATTTCATGAATCTTTTTTTTGGTTTGAGAGCAAAAAGTAAATAATCATTAGAAATGGTGAAGCAACTAAATAAATAGATACACTCATTATACTATAACGCAACTAATAATACCTGAGTGCTACAAGAACCACAAATGTTGGTCAAGCATCTCTTTCGGAACTTTCTTCAAATGAAATCATTTCCCGGTGAATTATTTGCCATGCATACAGTTACAGATACCATTTATGTATCTATCCTATATTTAAAATTCGTACTGTATTTAACTTATGTAGTTAAGCACAAAGTCCAAATACACAATGTAATGTAATTAAATTTCACCTGTACTTTGTTGAATCTGCTCACATATTGTTTTTGTAGTACATAATTTATTTCTAATGTATTATTTAATCTGTCTAGGAATACGCTTTGTGCGGTAAAACAGATCCCAATAAATACTGTTACTCTCATTGATCGGTGGAAGGCGATGACGACTGAAACACAATTTCTTTTACGGTCGTCAACAGCAATCTCGTATTCAGTGCCTTACAATTGTTTTTAATTAATATTAGTAGGTATAAGAGAAAGTCGTAAAATGATTTATTTATAACTAATATTATTATTATATTTTATAAGAATTCTACGACAGTTATTGGGTTGAGCAGTAGATTGATGAATCTCTGTCTGAAGTCTGTCTCTTAATGTGAATCTATAATAATTTAAAAAATACAATTGTAATTATGACGGAAGATTGGGATGAAAAAATTAAAATCTAACAATATTCTATTCTAGAGATGAAAATTTAGACTATACATACGTGTTCATGTATTATTCATATTGTGACATAGAGGTCGCTTTTATATTTGTTTGCTAATATCTAATGTGTACTGTATACATACAATGTGTATTATTGTGTAGTTTTCGTAAAAAAACAAAACTTTTAAAGTTTTTCTATAAGCTCGTGGTAGGTGTTATCGATAAAAGCGGGTTATACTTATTATCATAAACTTAATAAAATCGAAAAGTTTATGTTTGTTTGTCAAAAATTTACATAAAAGCTTATCCTACTGATTTGAAACTTCCTACATGGGTAGCTTGTAACAAGCAGATTATACGTCCTAACGTAACGTGCAGATAAAGACTTAGTTTTAATCATTTACAACAATAACAATCTGAATATTTCTCTTAATATTGTTGATTTATGTTGTTTTCGTAACCGAGTGTACATATCTGTAGTACTCAAAGTGTTGGGTTAGCGACCCGTTCTGAATTCGTACATAATCTATATTATCTATTATCTATAATCTATATTTAACAACCGATGATGTGAGTCACATAGCTATACATGCAAACTTATATAATGTACTACGGAACCCTAAAACGAGATGTGTCTAGAAATGGGTAATAACGTATAATTTCAGTCTACAAGCTCTAAGACGAACCGATTAAGGCATTTACGGTCATAAAGGGCTTCACCTATGGCTCCATTGTTACGTCAAGAAGACAAATTAACATAGTCAATACTTCTATGTTAATGTGGTCATCTTAAAAGTGAGCGACTTGAATATTATGGAAGTAAAACGAGAACAAGGATGAACATAAAAAATCATATGATTTGAATGACTAATGTAAGTTTTTATGACATTGTATTTAAAATTTATCCTGTAATAAGTGAGTTTGTTTCCAATTGGTCATAGCGCAAGGCGACGGCGGCGTGGCGGTGGCTCGTGGCCATAACTCTGCTTTCGTGTTAAAGTTAATGTTGGCTTGCATCACACGCAGCTCGGACGATGACGCCGAAAGAGACAACGAAGGAAAGTCGTAATGAAAACCTTACATTACCACTCGCATCTGCATTAATACAATTAAAAGTAGTTCAAAATTAACTTTAATCCATAATTTTTTAATTTCGCAACATTAATTTGGAGGAAAGTTAAATACATTATGTATAATCCTCGCTACTGGGCTTGTAGTGAGTGAGTAATGTTTGCTCCAAACCTTATATACGTATACATATATTTATTCATTGTTATTGGCTGACCGTCTGACCACAAGCGCCTCATGGCATGCGTAAAATTTGTGTTGTGACATACATCTTTGTTGAGGAAAATGTTAAGATATGATCTTAACATTTTGATCTGAGGTGATCTATTGAGACTCTTATCGGCGAACCTGAAAGGAAGTTCATGTTTAATAGCGCGACATGAATATTATAAAGGAATTTAGAGGAAAACGTTACAATTTCTATATTACGTAACTAAAATGTTTCATTGTTTTGTTTAAGGTTCATTACTTTCGGATCTAGTAAGATTAATTTAATTACACAAAACTTTGTTAAAATGTAAAATCCTATAAGATTCTTAAATAGTTTTACTCAGAGTGTGTAAGCATTTGAATAAAAATTCATACCTATTTCTTAGTGAATTTTAGATATCTTCCAATATTGAGAAATCAGACAAAAGATTAAAATCTAGTCAATAAATAATATACACAAGTTCTTTGCCAATATTATATGGACAGCATTATATGTGCTTAATTTAGTAATTAAATGTGATGTTTAATTTTTTGAAGTCCTAAGTTTTACAAACGATTAACAATCATAACAGAAATGAAATTAAGCTCACAATTCTCATTACTCAGTAGATATACCTAGCAACATAGTGGTTAGAGTTTGGCGTTCACTAATTAGTTTGCTTTTTATACAACAAGTAGGCAGTTATCGGTGGAAGGAGGACGCCACGCCGCTCCGGTACGGCTCGTATTTAATGTACGAGTTCACTTAAATTATCTTGCCGAAAAGAAAAAGTGTACCAATTGAGCTGTGTAAAAGCTAGACGTAAATCAAATTGAAGATGCCCGATAAAGTGGATAATAATTAGTGGAAGACGTGAAAGCGTTGGGAGAAAAATTCGTGAGAGTTTGTGTTAGTGTGATTGTGCATTTGGCGAGGGACATCCGGTTGCGACCGGCGCGGGCGAGCTCGGGCGTTAGATGCTTCAACGTACCGACACATCGTTGCTAGTACAGTTATCTGTTAACATGTTTGTTTTCCGAAAATATTTCTACAATTCAGCAGAAATATGAGCGAGTCATCTTTTTAAATTAATTTACACACATTTCCAGAATAAGTAAAATATATAATAAATTAATTTTAAAGTTTTAACTGGACTACAACTTAGTGTCTATAAATAGCTAAGTGAGTCAATCAGCCTAAGCAATGTTCACTTTAAAGACTGAACTCTGATTTTGCTCAACAAGTAACGCATTTTAATCAAACTTCACTACTGTTCTTAATATATTGTGATAATAATTACATTGAACTCAGCTTTTTTACTCATTTACGACGATGCCAAAAGGGAGGAAATTGATTAGTTTTAGCAGCCTATGTATGTTAGTATATTCTACAGTAGCGCGTAAACAACTGAATCAGTTTTAATGAATGAGGTGTTAATAGATAGAGTAAGTGGAATGGCCCGGATGATATAAGCTATATCAATTTTTCAAAAGCTTGTACGACGTCGAGTTATACTTTTATATTTTTTTCTCGTTAATTAAATGTTTCATATCTCTTCAATAAAATTTCATGTCACTGTCACAATTCTATGCTGCTACTAATCAGTTGTGTCAGAATATAAATAAAATTTTAGGAATAAAACCATGAAATTCCATAGAAAGTTTAGCATTTCACGTTATTCACACTATCCAAGACTAACACGCTTTCCATAAATATATGTCATAAAATTTAATTCTTCTGGCTTTTGTCTACCGGAGTTTTGTTAAACTATTTAAGACGTGAACTGTACTAAAGTTGGCAATAAGGCCGCCCCTTGTACACTACATATATGTCATTTAATGTACTCTGTAATAAGGTGTGCAAAAAAAGAGTTTTTAATTCTAGTCTATTCTAAAGTTGTACTAGAATAAGTTCTACTTAGACGTGGCTTGTAATCAATTTAGATGAGTAACGTGGAGACTAACAAAAATTTTAAGAACGTTGCTTGCAAATCCCATTAACAGCTTGAACAAGTAACAACTAAGGATGCACCACAAATCTTACATGGAGATATACACTTGCAGAAATGCAAGGGATTTAGCAGCCTAGAATAATTTAAAGCGGTCAAGTTTTAAGTTAGTGAGGATCGTTAGGTACATTTAAAATTTTTAACATCGAGTTAATATGTCAAATTGCTGTAGTTTAACGTAAAGTCAATAAGTAAAAACATTTTTCAGACGTAAAATTTTTGAATTTTTATTTTGTTTATAAGATGCATGCGAATCTTTTATGGACTGTTGTGAATTAAATATAAATACACCTGAAATAATCCAATTACGTTTCTAAAGTTTTAACTATACTCAGTTAAACTACTTATGTATAAGATTTAACAATATTAAGAATATTAACTTCTGTGCTTATTCTGCACAAAACATACTTTTTTAAATTGACGAAGAAAACTTGGTAACAAAAGAATAGTATCGTCAACGTCAACAGCCTTTAACAGTCCACTGCTGGACATAGGCCTCTCCTTAGAAAGGAGGTTTTGGCCTACTATACCACGCTGGCCAGACGGGTTGATATAGGGTTGGTTTCAAGTTTAAAGAATAGTATATTAAATGACAATGTTTATAAAATATATAGACGTGTTATTGTACCATAGAAACTAGGCAATAACAATATTATTAACGTAGCATATTATACAGTCACGGCATTAACATTTCTCAAATGGTTTTTCTGTTACGATAAGAGATTTATAAAATTTGGAATTCTATTAATAAAATTAAAATTGAATACGTATCTAGATAATTTTTATTTTATTATATTTAAGCCTGCCAATGTGACTGCTCTGCCTGATAGCAAGTATGAGTAGAGTCCGAGAGAAGTAGTCACCATCCTCATTGTGAATGCAGACATTGCAGGTGGTGACCTGCACTATGGTGGCATATTAAGATCCTTGAGGGCCTCACACTACCCAAAAAGCGGCCAAGTGCGAGTCAAACTCGCTCATGAAGGGTTCCGTAGCAGCAAGTAACATCATATAAAAGTTTTTGTAGTTCGTTGTAACTTTCATCTATGTTTTAATAATAGTGTTTTGATTGAAATAAATATAAATAGCGGTTTATGATGTGTGACGTATTAAAAAAAAAACTACTTACTAGATCTCGTTCAAACCAATTTTCGTTGGAAGTTTGAATAAAAATGTACATCATATACTTTTTTTACTTTTATCATTCTCTTATTTTAGAAGTTACAGGGGAGGGGGGGGGGACACACATTTTACCGCTTTGGAAGTGTCTCTCGCGCAACCTATTCAGTTAAGACAAAAATTATATTAGAAACCTCAATATCATTTTTTTTTGAGTTTCATTTCTAAGTATGGGGACCCCCAAAATTAATTGTTTTTTTTCTACTTTTGTGTAAAAATGTTAATGCGGTTCACAGAATACATCTACTGACCAAGTTTCAAAATATAGCTTTTTTAGTTTCAGAAAAAAGTGACTGTGAGATACGGACGGACAGACAGGCAGACAGACATGACGAATCTATAAGGGTTCCGTTTTTTGCCATTTGGCAACGGAACCCTAATTAAAAATGTCGAATACTGTCATTTGCTTTTGAACTCTACTACCCTATATTATAAATTATATGTACATTAATTCTTATTATGACTGTAATTTATGTTAGATTTCTTTAATTGTTGACACCAGGTCAAGTGATTTCCGGACATGACATATAATTAATTGATAATCACGATTTATTTTAGTCTCTGAAATTGTAATATATTATCACAATAATATGCTACTACTATTCTGTAATGTAATGTAATATTTATGCTGCAAATATATATATAAGCATATGAGCATATATAAGCAGTTTGATTACGATATAATATCACACAAGTAAAAATATAGGTAACTAACTGCGCCACGCGGTGTTACCCGCGTATTTTCAGGATAAAGAGTAGCCTACATAATTATGTGACTATCCAGAACTCATTTTTAAATTGGCCATTTCTAAACTATCATTATAGTTGCTTTGCAAGTGTATTATGCATGGCAAACTGTGAAGTTATGACAGGAGATAAACAGTAATACATTTTGACATCTACGATTTATGTATTTTTTTAATCACCTAACTTTCGCCCGTGTATCTCGATTATTGCAGTAAATATCATATATAAATAGCCTATGTGTTATTCTGATATAGAAACTATTATTGTAAAGGTTCATCCAAATCCGTTCAGTAGTTTTAGTACAACAGTAGCAACAAACATACATACACAGATACATACAAACTTTCACAGGTAAAATTTTAGTAGGATATGTAGGTGCGTTATCGATCACACTGAAACTGTAATTTTAATCAATTTCTATAAGTGCAGACTTGTCATTGAGTTTCTAGAGACAGTTAAGATGATATATTGATATGTAAATAGCCGTTAGTCTTCCATGTACTAAATAAATAAATAATTAAATACGTTTACAATCAGTTTCGTAACCATAGTGAGACTGTCTAGATTGACGTCGACAGTTTAAGTAAGATGTGCAAAGTTATTACAGTGGACCCCCGGTAATCCGGCCCCTGTCAAATCCGGCACCCCTTGTAATCCGACACGTCTATTAATTATTTATTACCTATTGAAAATGTTTTGAGAATCTTCACTAATGCATGATTGAACAGGTTACAACTTGTACGCGCCCCCACTATCATGCTAAACTCATTGATTCATAATTTATTAATAATTTTTTATTATTTTAGGATGTACAATTTGTTTGTACATAATTATTTCCTAATGTAAAGGTTTTTTTTTAAGTTCGATAACATTCATGACGTTAATTTTATAATAAAGCGTAAGCTCTCCATTGTTTTGTTTAATTTACTAAATTTGACATACATTATGAAGTATGATTATTATCATTGGATTTGTTATTAAATTTGTCGGATTACAAGGTGCTCTTTTGTTAAAAATGCCGAACTTAGTCTTAGGTAGTAGTCTATAATCCGACAATTTTGATAGTCCGACACTGCCTTGCAAAACTTTTGTCGGTATACCATACTGAATTTACTACTATTAGACTATTGTAGTCTACCAAAATTATATTAGCAATACAGTTTTAATTGATTTTCCGATATGTCAATTGTGAAAGAAACCCACATTGCAATGCAATATTAACCGTAAGCCCATAAAATGTTTTATCACCGTAATCGTAAAATCAACATAAACTAGAGTATTTGATTACTAGAGCTGGTTCTTAACTATAAACTTTTATTATAATTTAACTAAGTCGGACGTTTGCCTATTCGCTTAACCTACAAAGTTTACTTACTACTAACAATTTTGGTTTCGTATGTAAAACTTCATTATAAAATTGATTGAAGGTGACGGATTAAGAATACAAAGTGTTCACCACCCCTATTCATTCCATGGGTGTCGTAAGAGGCGACTAAAGGAACAAATTAAGCAGCTAACATCACTGCCAAGAGAAGGAAAACTTGAAACAAACCCTTTACCAACCCGTCTGGCCAGCGTGGTATAGTAGGCCAAAACCTCCTTTCGAAGGAGAGGCCTATGTCCAGCAGTGGACTGTTAAAGGCTGTTGATGATGATGATTGATGAAAGTTATTAGCACAATTTACTTGATGTTCAGTCATTATTCATTATTATTAAGGTAAATAATTATTAAGTTACTAATTATTTAGTCATATAATAAATAGTAGAAAACTCAATAAATGAAAATGATATGCAAGTTAGATTGCCATGTCCCCCGAAAATAATTTATTAGTGATTGACTAACTTCAGAGATGTTTAGATATTCTAGTTTTCTTTATATTTAAGTCTATGTATGTAGGCGACCAACCGATGCGTCAGCACGATTGTTGTTATATTTAATTGGTTGGTCTTCTGTTGAGAGTAGTACTGCCTCGGTCGAAATTGGGTAAATAAGTTTAATTAAATAAAAACAACAACAAATAGTAGCATAAATAATAAACTTAACAACTTCTAGCTCAAAAGTCAAGCACTCTCACTTGTAATGGAATTTGCCATTACGATCCACCTAGATATTATGCAGAAACGGAGCAGCCGATCTGACGCCCACGGCCACGCGATGCCTTGTTGGCAGATGATTGTAAATCGTGATATAAAAAGCTCAGTGTACGTATAGGATTAAAAACTTCAACTGACTAAGTGAGGTACTGTTACGTTATTGGAGTTATAGTAGTGCATTCTGACTTGTTAGTAACATGTTTTAAACATTTATTTTTCTCGTACGAAAGTAGTTAGATAACTAGGTTTTCGGTTTTTCAGAGCACACTCCGTGTCTTATGGAAGTGTTCTAGATGTGGAGGTATATTGTAATTAAAACCTCATGCTAGCTCTGGATAAAGTTAACCTTTGAAAACTTTAAAATATTTAGTATTAATTATCGTAGGGAAGTTTGGAAGATCAAACCGCAATATTGTTAAAAGAGGTATAAAAAAAAATATAAGTATGTGATATACGGTGCATATCATTTTATGATGAAAGATAAAACGATGACTTAAATATAAATAAAAAATAATACTGAAGTTCTACAGTAGTTTACACAAGACCTTCTAAGTGTCTCAAAGGCATGAATTTCTTACAGTAACATTAAATTGTTTAATGACCACCAAGCTTACAAAACGATATATTTGTCTTAACAACATTAGAAATTGAAGAAACTAAAGATGCAATCATAAATTGGATTAAAGTATGTACGCATTACCGTTATATTATTATTGTAAGTTAATAATCTGTTAGCTGTTTAAAATAAAATTAATAAAGTTAATAAACTGTTAGCTGTTTAAAATAAATTAAATCCTTTGTGTACATTTAGTGTTTAATCAAAGATCAATTTAATGGGCCCTAAACTTTATGTCGGAGATTTTTTATCGTTCATAATAGAGTGCGGCCGTCTGCTTGCGATGTCCTGACCTTTTAGCTGTAGTAATTATTGTTTAACATTACGGTAGTACGTAGCCAACGTAACTCCTGCTCTGTGACAGGTAGAACCTAGCTACCGGTTGATATTATGCAACCAGCCGGACGCAAAACAATGTTAAGTGCATTATATCTGTAAGATATAAAGCGCTTCGTGACTAGATCATTCCTGATCAAGCGATGGCGGACGTATACGCAATGTCATTATACATATTCACTTTATGATAAAAGATATTTATTTCTGTAAGTAAATCTTTAACAGATATTTAGATACATAAAAAAAAATTCAGTACCGACAAGCATTTTTATATAAAAAACATTCCTGTTTTTCGAATTCGTTGGCCACTATTTAAGAAAATACTCGTATTAATTTAACATAATACTATGACACTTATGACATAGCAATGACTATGAACTCTTGTAAAACTGAAAGTGGTTTGTTATTAGTAATTATTATTCTTGTTCTATAATTATTTTAGTGTATTTTGATTAGGCATAAGGTATAAAGAACTAGGAAGACATAAGCCGGCGCGGGCGGCAGGCGCGCTGTCGTAATGTGATCGGTCATCATATACATAATATTTAATGTAAATACATACATTGTAATTTTAATGGTATACAGCAGTTAAACATTATAACCTTTAAGTACTCAGCTAAATCACTTTCTGTAGGTAAATCATCTTATCTTACCGACTTTCTTGATACTTATTTTACATTTCGTCATAAATGTTTATTCAATACTATTAATTTGCAAATAGCCGTTAAATGCTTCAGAACAGATTGTAATAACTTAGATTTATAAAAGGTTTATAAAGATGATAGTGACAAAGAAAAATCATGAAGACTTGAATCATACGAGAATTTACATGTCAATGCACAAAAAATCTAAATGGGTTAATAAATAAAAAAAAAAAATGTATATAAAATTGTAGAGAAAACATATGTACACAAATAAAATATTTTTCACACAAATGTTATTATTTTACTCACTGTAAAGCAATTATTCAGACCTCTATATTTTTACACACACAAATGTGCATTTTAAGTTGGTAATGTTTATGAAAACGGCTGGATCAAATTACTTAAGTATGATTAAAACATATAATAGACACAATAAAGTTCTCAGCGAAAAAATTGAGAGTAATTTTAAATTTGTTTAAGACTACTTTACTTGAAAAGGTGTTACACAATCGCGGCCTTACCGCAGAACGGTTGGGATAACATTTAGGTCACATTTATTATTTACTATTCTAGATGAAGTCAATAATGAATACGGGAATATAGATGAAATAAAAGATCACAAGTGTAAGATGGTAGAAACAAGAAAAATATTTTATCATTTGGCATAATTAATGCATAACAGAGTTCAAAAAATAGTAATGCAATCATGTCCACGGATGTTTTATTTATCAATCGTTGTCACTTAAGATATAAAGAGTATCTAATACTCGGACACAACTTAAAAATAAAATAAACATATAAGGTCAATATAGTTATAATTATATGATTAGCCAATGATAAGATGGTAATATATTCCTACTTAATTAACTATTATAAATTTCTACACATTGTTGCAGACGGCCTTGTTACGCAATATATGCAACATAACACACATATTATCTATGATATTAACATGCTGGAGCGTTTCTCTTTCGTCGGTATTATTCGCGTGGCGCTTTCAGATATATGTGCATATTTTTTATTCAAGAAGAAATAACATTATAATATTAGAAGTATGAATCATCTTTAGAACAATTAGATGTGATATCTATGAAACGAACACACGTCTCTATCTGAAATTAAAAGTATACGTAGACAATCATCACACCCACCACCAAGCCCACATGAAACCTCGATGTAGATAATCTGCAGGTTGGTTTTAATTCTATTATTTCTTAACTTATTTTTACTATCTTTAGTTAAAATAACTGCAAAAATATATTCTATTTTCTTTTAACAGGGTAAAAAAAGGTACAAAATACTATAAAATTTTATTATTTTACTCTATTAACATCTAAAAGGATTTAAAATTAGAAATGTTGCACCTAAACTAGAAGTCATTAACGTGTTTAGTTAATTTTTTTATTACTATTTGAATCTAAAGTTTATCACTTAAGTTTTTAGCGTGTAATTGCTATGAACTTAATGTGTTATTTGCGTTTTAGAGACAGGAATCAGCACCATGGTCTCAGGGTAAAGTGCGGGGGCATATCAGCACATACTGGGTAGGTCAAAGTGACGTGGTGAGCAAACACAGCGGTGGCGACATAAACACTCTCAGTTTGATTTCAGCACGAATGGGAAGGCTCGACCGGAGCAGTACTACCCTCACACAGTAGACCATACTAATAATGACAGCATTCTTGCTGTCGTATTACGTTGGTGAGTGTGCGACCGAAGGAGTATGAGAGAAGGAGTATGACCGTGTGAGAGTAACTTACCCAATTATGAAACAATTGAATTCTCAATAGGAGAAAATAAATGTAACATACAGCCAACAAAGACAAGCAATACTTAACAAAAGATTGCCTTTTGAGATTCAAATACACAAAAATAAATTACTCAAATCGTAATATGTCTATTTATTTTTAATAATACCCGTGATTTCCGTCTTTTAGAATTTTATTATCACATTCTTACTATTTGACAGTTAATAGAAGATCGGTTTTTACCCTTTTTGTTTGAAAAACGAATATTAAAACAAGTCTTACTAATATTAAAAAAGCGAAAGTTTGTGAGTATGTACATATGTATGTATGTTTGTTGCTCTTTCATGCAAAAACTACTGAACGGATTTGGATGAAATTTTACTGTAATATAGCTTATGTATCAGAATAACACATAGGCTACTATTTACTGCAATAATCGAGATAAACGGGCGAAAACTAGGTTATTTAAAAAATAAATAAGTTGTACATGTAAAAATGTATTACTGTTTATCTACTGTCAAATATTCACAGGTTGCTAGGCATAACACACTTGCATAGCAACCATAATGATAGTTGTAAATGGCTAATTTAAAAATGAGTGTTGGAAATCACATGTAGGCTACTTTTATCCCGAAAATAGGCGAGTAGCACCGCAGGGCGCAGCTAGTATATTATATAATATTGCCTACCTACCTGTCGGACAAACTTTGAGTAATACAAATTAAAGAAAAAAGATTCTTACAAACAAGAATGTTCTTATTGAAATCAGTTAAAGATGGTCAGATAAAATTGATGGAGCAATGTGTAACAAAGTTGAAGGTGCGTAAATAAATTTAAAAACAAATCGAGTGCAGGTCCGTTTCTCTGCGTGATTGACGTGACAACTTGATCTGGTGGGCTGGTTCAGCGTGGTCGGTATTGGGCGCGCACGCACTTACGACTGGCCGACATTAGGTACCTTTCATTGACGCACTTCTTTTTCTATCCTTTATATAAATAAAATTAAATATACGCTCTAGTATGACATGTACTGTATAAGTATTGTCTTCGAATTCAACAATTTAAAAAATCTAACAAAGAAACCGGAAAATCGTGCTTTATTATAACCTTGCAAGACTTGCAACTGATATTATCAAACTAAACACTCTTTAAATTGTACCTATATTCCAATTTTAGAAGTTCTTGGAATGCCTGCAGTTTGATTGCAAATGAAATTTAAATAACGCATTGGTTTTGGCATATTACTTGTCGCATCAAGGCCCAAGGCGGCGCCATAACATGTCATGTTATTTGATACTATTGAAATAAGAGTAAGATATTCGATTGTCGAAATTGATAAAAATGTAGTAATTCGTATAAGTGCTAGAAATATAACGTGCTTTGTTGACAAGCTTTCAATTTAAACTATATCGTGTATGCCATGCATTTTTTCCATCAACAAGGTTATTTCAATCTAATGTATGTAAAATATCATTAGCGGAGTGTTTAAAAAAATAAGATACTGAAAGTGTATAATGATTGTGTATCATACAAAATGAAGTTTATATGTAGTACCAAATAGTCGGGAGGGTTGGCACTCTTTGGGGGAGGCCTTCGTTTAGCAGTGGACGGCTGTAGGCTTGATTATATATTTTATATTTATAACCAAATAGTACCTATTCACTTTAATTTGTATGAAAATGTGACAATAGATAAGATTTACGTTACTTTATCTATGTGCTGAAATTAAAGGTCAGACTATTTTTCACAAAACATAGTATTTTTAAGAGCCATTAAGTTTAAAGATGTTTCAGTTCTAGCTCGCGTGGCCCACTTAGATAAGTAATATATTTAATGCGTGCAGTGAATACTCTCTACCTTTTTGAATATGTAGGTCAACCGAACGGTAACTTCAAAATGTGTGTTATTGATTGACTTTTATTATAATTACTTCAATAAATGTTTCTTTGAGAAACATAATTGACGTAATTGAGAGCGGTGTCAGAAAATTTCTTTATGGACTAATATTTTATACAGTTTAAGTTTTATACAATACAATATACAATACACAGAGGATAGAGTCATTAATCATAATATTTATCTGTTATTGCTAGATAAAATTGGTCAGCTTTCACAAACGGAATTTCAATAGTATTTTTCGTCGGTTGTTTAAGACATATGCTCTAAAACTATCAGTCAACTGGTACGATTAACCTGAAAGTTTATGAAGAATCGCATGAGAATATTACTTAAAAGCAATGAAAGCTGATACCAACCTGCCAGGCACCAACATTGGTATGCAGTACCAGAATTAATGCCCACACAAACCAGTAGAACGTTTTTGCAATCGATATATACATTTTCTTAATTAACTTACTGGAACTTGTCCACGACGATCGATACTATAGATGCAAAATGAAAACGATTTATATTTTGTTCAACGGTGGAATGTCGCGTATGGTGTTATTTGCATAGCAAACGCGGGTGCGGATAACTTGACTCGTGACTATGATTATAGAGCTGCATTATATCGTGCGCTTAATGCAACGCCGACTGCGTAATGCGCCGTTCACACAATGGCCTGGCTCTTAGAGTGAAAACAGTCATTAATGCGGAAAAGAAAATTAAATGTATAATGTTGTTTGACAAAATGAAAAGGGTTGAGGATAGAGGGTATCTGCAGTATTTTCATGGTAAAATGTCCTGCGTCCACACTAGTTACTTACAGTAGTACACTATTATCTATATTTATAAATGTGTGTATAGTTTGTATGAAAGTAAACGCGTCGGTGGTGAGGTTGCGCGCAGTGCGCGTGAGTCGGAGGCTATTGCGGTCGGTTTCACCTCGCACTTGTATCTTATGATCTTGTTGCAGAGGTGTTTCGCGCGCCTTTTTTGGAATAACTCGAGCAAAATTTCATCGGAAACTTTTATTTCACTTCGCGCGGGTTGCACTCAAAAATCGGATTTTTATTTTAATGAGCCAGTTTTGCGGCGGTGGCTCGCTCGCACCCGCCGGTGCACTGAATAAATAAATGAGTTGCTCTACTTTCTATGAGATTGTTTCTTTGGGCGGTCCGATGAGATTCGCCTGTTATGCAGAACTACTTTGTGCTTCGACGGGCGCTCGTGCCTCGAAGGCAGCAAGCACCGCGCAGCCGCGTGCGCATCAACAACATTGTTCTTTTGATATCTATACAATAACAATTCTATTTAAGATACGCTTTAGTCACGAGCTATGTAGAAACTAAACGAATTCTTTGTTGGCAAATGTCAGATATTCGATTTTCAGGTAACTCATTGCAAATACAGATTATCAACTATGATTCCTCCATTGTGAAGGTTGCGATTCTTAATTGCACCAAGTTCACCCACTATAGTCAATTTTTCACGTATCCACTAGAACTACTTAATCTTATTTATAATATTAGTTTAGTGAAATTTGCCAGGTTATCATATCTATGACATGTAAATACTAATATCATAAATGTGTCAGTTTATAGGAATAGATGTTTGAACGTACATTTGGACGGGCTTTACGTACTGTTAAGCTGAACCAAATTTAATTTTAATGCGCTTTAAAGAGAGTTTAAGGGATGTGCAATATATTCTATGTATTTGTTATTCAACCAACTCCAAGAACGTAGCTTTATTTGTTAAAATCATAAACAGTTCACTGTATGAATGAATCATCTCGTCATGACATAACTACATCGAGACGAGACAGTGACGCGTCGACCATCTTCAAACACATTATATTCATTCGATGACTCCCACATCTGGTGAATTCTAAATAGATATTATTTTAATGAAATGTTAAGAGTTGCATTTTTTATAGTATAGGGACTAAAAGAGCAGATGAGTTACTGAAGGGTAAGCGAGTACCGCGACCTATAAAAACCTGCAGCCTAAGAGACACAAGTGCATTATAGCCCTTTGATTGCACTCAAGACCTGAAATTAGGTACAAGAAAGGCGTGGAAGAAAAGGGCAATAAGTAAGAAGGAAGAGAAACTGGCTGCACGGTTGCCCTAGTGGTTTAAGCAGTCGCCACGCCACTTTCCATTAAACCAAATGTCGCAGGTTCAAATCCCACGTGGGAAAACACTTTGTATGATTCACAAATTGTTATTCTGAGTCTACGTGTTCTTTGTGTCCATTTCATGTACATTTCATTATTTCGAAAGTACCCGGCGACACAGGATTTATATTCCTAATGCGGGAGTTGTCGTCTAAGCAAAAAAAAAGCCGAATCGGTTTAAACCTTTGATATTAGCTACTCAAGGGCCACCGCAGACTAGCTACTTTTAGCATCGGCGATCGGCAACTAGTCGCTTTTTAGAAGCGAAATACGGCGACCGAACGCTCCACACCGCACACTTAAAAACGCCAAACGCGGCGATCGAGTCGCTTTTTAGAAGCGCGACACGACAGCTGAACGCTACTCTCCGCACTATTTCGGATGCCGGTAGCAGCGACTTGGCATCTGAGCAGTCGCTAAAACGCGCGTTTCCGATACCGCGATCGAACGCACGAAGTCGCTAAAACGCGATGCAGCATCGATGCAGTCGCCAAATCGCCGATCGCCGATGCTAAAAGTAGCTAGTCTGCGGTGGCCCAAATACTACAAGAAAAGAGATAATTTTCTGCAGAGTGGCTTATTTATAATTTGTGCACATACATATATCCATTATGTCGTTTTCTTATATTGTGAAAGGCGGTAAAATACAATGTTATTGCCTCAACGTTGATTTCTAGAACAATTTTATAGAAACGTTACTTTACTTGACATAATTTAAATATATCCATCTTTCGATAGAAAATAAGGAAATACAGAAATGAGATATTGAAATGTAAATTAGAACAGCGTGTACCGTGACCGAACACAAATACTTATGTAAGTGATATTACCATCGATATGTCTTTATGCAAGATCTCACAGTATCGTATGATAGGGCGTTAATTGTGCATGTACCTACAAGGTTTTGTTGCGTACCGGACGTGGAAGGGACCCGTTCAGCGCTATTAGTGCAATGCACTTGCATGCGTCACAACGCGAAGGACACGCTTTGTCTGGATCAGGTGGTCGTGTAGCAGGTGAGGGGCGAGGGGCCGCACGGCGAACTCGAGACCGCTTCCTGGCGTACAACTGGTTCTGTGGTTTGCACTACTTTTATTTTGCACCAGTTACAAACTAAACAAATATTTTTTTAAACATTTACTTTACTTATTTACTTTAATGAGTTAAATGACTGCAATTTTCCTGCTTTCCTAAATGCGCTTTCTAAAGTTTTTAAGTGAGAGGGTTTAAATTCTCGACTAGGGGTAAGTCAGACAGTTTATATGAAACATAAAAGTAATATTAAATTTTTATATAATTATAAAGCCTTTACCTTTTAAGGTTTACGGGAATTACAGCAATACTTTTTTATATCAGAACAATTATGTTTCGGTAATCGGCAATCTCTTTTCTGAAATTAACTCACCATCGATATCCTTGTGTTGATTGCTTGTTGAATATGGAGCAAGGCCTTAAATATCACATTTATGGGCTATAATAGCATGGAGTAGAAAGCTGGCGACGTTAACTTCCCTTGACACAATACAGATACAATATAATAAAAATATAAACCTCCCGGAACCTTCGAAAATTTTACTCAAAACCAATTTAGCACAGTTCTTTTTTTGGTTCTCTGTTATAAAACTACTGAATTGTTGCTTAAATTGTTCCAAATGTTATCGTATACATTATTTTTATGAAACGTTAACTTACGTTTAACTTCCGTAAACGTACCGAAATATGTTTATTATTACAGCTATCAAAGGAAATTAAAACAATAAAAAAATTATATACTTTGTTCTACTAAAGTATTTTCGTTATGAAATAATAAATTAGTTCATTTATATATATCATTATCATTATTCAACAATTGGTTTGGTTTTGACTATAACATATTAATATTTGAATTTCTTTTCACAGATACTAAGCAGCAAAAATCGCATCAAACTAAAGGTGAGGATCGTAAAATGTTATCGTTATACGCTATTTGTGACGAAATGTAATTTTGTCATTGATGATATTTGCCAAGGTTCCATCTCATACGTGATTTTATATTATACGTGACACTAAATTGTGCTGTTTGACAGCGAAGGTGAAAGTCAATTGCGAGTCATCTCGTCTGTATGCACCTCTATAACTGCTAGAGCTCATTGAATCTGCAACGACTGAATTAATGAATAGAATTTGTATGAGTGATGTTCAAGCAAGTATAAACACCTGTAGATACATTGTGGTGATTCTTTTGACTCTCATATTATTATGCGTTCATGCCCAGAAAACTAAATACTGTCATATACAGTTGTATACGTTAGGAGTACCATTAAAAAGAAATAACGAGCATTTCACGACATATCAATTATAACTACATAATGTTATTAATTTTAAATAATTGACAGACTAGCTGCTTTCATCAGAAAACTTTGATTTAAATACGGCTTCAGAGCGATTAACGAGTATTAAGGCTTCACAGTTAACGCAAAAAAAAACATAAATGAGGTCGATTTATGGTCGCCAATTTCCACATCACTTCATCTCAAAACCACTTTATTGCATTAATAAAATAAAAACAGAATAATTGCGTTCTTTGTGTTTTGGTTTTATTAACGAGCTTAAGGTTTAATGCTTATTAGCATTTATACCGAATGTAATATCTTTTTAGGATATACTATATTACTAATGGGAGAGGCCTACGTCCAGTAGTAGACTGCGATAGGCTGACTATGAATGATGAATATTACTAATTATTTTATTAAAAAAACACACAATAACCATTGATTTTTAAGAATTTATTCTAAGTACTGTATTGAAATTGTGGGAATAACCGTAGACATGGTCGGAGACGATAAAGGCGCTATTCTGACCACGATTATATTTCGTTGAAGAAGGCAAAGGTGAAGGCCAGGGCACTGGGTACTCTGCGCTTAACCGCATATCTCTTCAGCTGCATCTTGATATATATTCGAAAAAACATATTGAAGTACAATTAATGTATTATTTATATTATATATATATATATATATATATATATATATGTATCAATAAAAAGTATTAGATATGTATTAATATTTATTGTACCCATAGTAAAAGCTCTGATTAGTTTGGGCCTAGATCAGTATTTAGTCAGATGTCGGAAATATTTATTATTATTTATTAATATGTATTATGTGAACTAAAATATTTGGTGTAGAAAAAAAATTTTTTTATGATCCACCTCCATTCCGGATATAAGCGCATTTAAAACAATAAAGAAAAAAAACTACTCTAGCTTTATTATGTTTGCATATATTTGTACAGTGTATGTAGTACATGTATGTATGTACACTTAGAATCAAGTCTACATAATGTATATGAATGAATGAATGTTAGTTTGTTCAGGGTGGTTGCATTTCTAAATACTAAGCTCATTTTGTGTTCACGATTTTATTCCTTTTTTTGAATTCTGCATTCCATCAGCGACAGTCAGCTTACAAACTAAGTAATTCGAGGAAACGAAAGTTTAAAAAAAAACTTTCAGGTATAAAACTAAAATAATCTAAATAACTGATTTGAAAAAAAAACTAAACTGTCCACGTGTGTAATAAAAATAAGTAGACAAATTCTTCTTAACATTTCAAATAAAATTGTAGTAATGATTTGTCTGCTCGCACAATACCCACGTATAAAGTTAGATGATTTCTAAACCTGAGTCAGGTTTAATAATAATGTACCATCATTATAATATCTACGAATTAAAACACGTTTACTTTCATTAGCAGCTTTCGCTATATAATAGCCAATATTCTTAAATCTTATTTATACACAAATAAGACCTAGATTCCAGTCAATCATTTTTGAAACGAAAAATGTCTAGATGTTCAATGATGGTGCATCTTCTTTTACATAAGTGAATGGATGTAGCCAGTGTTTGTGCATTTATTATACTGTTTCTTGTGCAGTCATTAGTAAACATTAGTGAGACAAAGTCAAATAAGAAATAGAGTTTTGTATATTCAAATTTAAATATAAATATGTATTTTTTAAACTACATTTTTAATACATCTACCTATGCATATGAAGTACAATTTAAATTAGGTAGGTACTATAATACCTACTTTGTTTTTAACTGTTTTGCTTGATATTTTATTGAACGGAAACGGAAACTAGCATTTATGAATAAAATAGTAGGAATTAAAATGAGTACTTGTGACTTATACTGCTAATACTAATTTGTATAAAATTACTTCATTACATTTTAAATTTTTCTTATACACAATCATATGAAAGAAATTCTAAAAAGACGACAAGAAGTGTATGATCATGTTCTTTATCATAAGATATAAAAAGCGGCCAAGTGCTAGTCGGAATCGCCCATGAAGGGTTCCGTACCAGCAAGTAACATCATATAAAAGTTCTTGTAACCTTGATCGATGTTTTAATAATGGTGTATTGGTTGAATGAAAGGTAAATTGCGGTTTACGATTTATGACGTATTAAAAAATGTACTAACTAGATCTCGTTCAAAACAATTTTTGGTGGAAGTTTGCATGGTATGGTAACGTACTTAGTATATTATATTTTGTATAAGTTTATTTTATTTGTTAAGTTATAGGGGGGGGGGGACAACACATTTTATTTATTTATTTATTTATTAATACATCATGCACATTGGTACATTGGCGGACTTAATGCCTAAGGCATTCTCTACCAGTCAACCATTGGGTGATGCAGAGAAAAATGGTAGTAGGTGCATTTTGGTGAAAATTAAAATTAATTTACTACCTATGTACAAACTGACACGACTGATACAAGTTTAAAAACATAATACATAACATAATATACAATACATATTAAATGAGTAATTTACAATACAATATAGTACATAGAATATCTATATATACTTAAATATATATAAATACATATATACATACACAAATAAATACAAAAAAGAGTTGACAATTAGGACTTGGTTGATTCTGCCAGCTGCTTCACTAGAAACTGCTTGACTTTTGTCTTGAACGAAGAAGCTGATCTCGAGGGGACGCTCATTCCAAAGAAGAACGGACTGTACAAAAAAGGATGATCCAACAAATTCAGTTGTGTGAGAAGGACAACGAAGGAGAAGGTTATTAGAGGAGCGAAGATTTCTATCATGAGCACTACACAGGAGTTGGAAGTAACACTTTAAATATGTTGGTGAAGATGGGTTATTAAGGATGGAGTATAGGACAGTTAGCGCGCGTAGTTTTCGGCGTGAACGAATGGGTAGCCAATTGAGTTGCGAACGGAAAGAGGAAACATGATCGTATTTGCGGAGATTATAAACGAATCGAATGCAGTTATTAAGAAGACGGTCTAATTTATCGAGAAGATCTGCATTCAGGTCGTAACAGCACACATCACCATAGTCGATTAGTGGGAAGATAAGGGTTTGTACAAGCATTGTCTTAGTTTTAACGGGTAGGAAATTTCTCAGGCGATTTAGAGCACGAAGAGTTCCAGTAACCCTCTGACACTGTTTCGAGACTTGTTCACGCCAGTTAAATTTTACCACTTTGGAAGTGCCTCTCGCGCAAACTATTCAGTTTAAAAAAAAATGATACTAGAAACCTCAATATCATTTTTTAAGATCTATCTATAGAAAAATGATTGATGAAAAAAAAGTTTCAGTTCTAATTTATTGCTTTTTTTTATTTTTGTGTGAAAATCTTAATGCGGTTCACAGAATACATCTACTTACCATGTTTCACAGTACAGTTTTTGTAGTTTCGGAAAAAAGTGTTTGTGACATACGGACAGACAGACAGACATGACGAATCTATAAGGGTTCCGTTTTTTGGCATTTGGCTACGGAACCCTAAAACACGATTCTTGAATTAACTTCGTAAATTTTTTTTGCTTACTCTTTAGTTTATCTAAATTAATTAACATTACATTAATATCAATGTAAGTTTTGTAAATTAACTAGATTTTTCTTTTTTAATACTTTCTTTTTTAAATCAATTCTAAAGCCGGAATATATAATACTTATATTTAAAAAAAAAACAGCTTTACGTATCATTTTTATGACTTGCCCTCGGCATTTTAGGAATCTTAAGATATATCTAGTCTGTCAATCTTTATGCGAACGCAAAAATGAAATGGTGATTTATAAAAGTTTTGAGATAACTAATTACAGTTGAAGTGAGTGAGGTATGTTTAGATTATGTCTATTATTTGTATAACAAACTACCTGTCAGACATCATGAACTTTTAATTATTTATGATAATAAAGGAGAAATAATTTTGGAAAGGATGTTGTTAGTTGCAATAACTTTAAGAACATGTGATGTCAAAAGTGTTTTATTATAAATGTTTAATTTCAATGCATGTTTTTTCTACTAAATATGTAATATAAAATACTAAGATACTCGTCTTACTTACGTTAAGTTAGTAGGTAACAAAAATGATGAAATGAAATGTATTTACCAAACTTTTCTTTTAATATTTTTGCACTCAAAACCTTTAAAATAAATAAATAAATGTTTTGGACGAATTAGACACAACATAATCTAGTCCCAAATTAAGCAGAGCTTGTGCTATGGGTTACTAGACAACAAATATAATCACATAAATATAGTTTTTTTTTGTAAATGCATACATATTATACATAGAAAACACCCAAACTCCGAAACAAATATTTGCAGATCGTACAAACATTTGGTCCGACCCAGGAATCGAACCCGAGACCTCTTGATCAGCAGCCACATACGCGAACCACTAGACCAACAAGGTAGTTCACAACAAGGTAGACCAACAACAAATGTTAAATTAGAAGTACTAAAATCGAGGATCTCATTGGTCGCTTTAACCAATAAACAGCTTTTGATTTCTAAAAGTAACGTGATATCAGTTCTAACAACACTTTGCTGATTTAAATTATTTTTTCTTATTAACAAAACAGTTAATCATTAAAACTTGTTTTAGCAGACTTTTCTTATCACGTCTTACAAACGGTGCTTGAAGACTTATTAACCCGTTAGTTTGTAACAAAAAACCACCAAAAGCTGCAATTATTAGTGTCATGGTATAAAAGGTATATTTACTTAGTAATGTTCATATTATAGAAATCACGTTTAATTGACTTCGAATAAAATAAAGATTTATTTTTTCATAAGAGACATGTAAAGATCAAAACAAGAATTCAGAGTAATAAATATATTTATTTGTTTATGGATAATCTCAAAATGAAGTATTGCACGGTTGGCCTAATGGCTTAAGCGGTCGGCATGCAGTTTACAACTGCGCGAGGAGCTGTGGGTTCAAATTCCTCATGAGACAACACTATGGCTGATCACAAATTGCTGTTGTAAGTCTGGGTGTGTGTGATGTATATTCCTAAAAAAACAAAATTAAAAAGAAAAAGATTGTCTTAATAATTATTACATTAATTAATCATTGTCTTTTTAAGAAGGAAAAATAATGAAACACCTTTTTTTTCTGTCGTGCAAGTAACTATAGAAATTTTATTATTTATACCCAAAACTTGACAAAATTTGAAAGGAAGAGAAAAAAGAAGAAAAAAGAATAAGGTTTGATTTGATCAAACCTTAATCTATTCACAAACCGCAATTTTATAGTAATTAATTAGTACATTAAATTTGAATTATTAAATTCCCTACCATAGGCCGATAACAATTTAAATACTTATTTTATACGCTTTGCCTTTTAAGTTTGGTATAATTATACCATTGACATAACCAATTAATTACACTAGTGCGCTTAGTTGCTTTACTAAATTAATTAAATATCTGTATCATTAAGTAATTCATTTTGATAGCCCAAATATTTTCAGCAATTGTTTCCTGATTTATGAAAATCATAAAATTATTATTAAAAAACGGGTTGCGTGTAGAAATTCAAACGTAGTTAAGTTTTTTTTAAGTTTAAATTGAGTATTGAGGTCATTTAAATAAATAATTGAATACCATAAATAAAACTTTTTTTTTCTTTGACGCAACGATTCTATTTTTTTACATCATACTTGAATATATATATTATTTTACTTTTTCTTCGATTACTTGTGATTGGAAAAATAAGCTTTTAATGTTTTGTAATAAATAATGACTGCATAAACATACATCAACGACAAGCTACTCAAAGCTTTACAACACTATCTTGAAAAAAATCATGATATCATTGTTTAATACTATATAAGAAAACACATTTTGTTATTTTTTTTAAAATACAAAACTAAAAACCAATCAACATATTTACAATATTTACATACAAGCGTCAAATACAATTTAATATTGTTTTAAGGTATATGTAAGTAGCATTTAAATTACATTACAACTCTATTTTAATGTCAATTGGCATTTTGTTGAGAACGTCATGTTTCTATGGTTTAAAAGAAAGAAAAAATACAGGACACATATAAATAGGTATTAATCCAATTCTTTGTTATATTTATTTACAAATGTCAAGACAGCGTGAACAAAGTGTTTCTTTTTTAGTTGAACACCAAAGCAGAGTAGGTATAATTATTTGAATTGAAACAAACATAGTAGTTAAGTTAGTGCAAACTATTAATAACGTTAATAAAAAAAGATATAAAATGTCCTGTCGGACTGTGAAAAAACCAAGTTGGCATGTTGCAAAACCGGTTTAAAAATTTATGAGGTAGTATTGCGCACAGTTAGGCACTATAATATTTATATATGTTTAGCGTATAGTTCGCAAAATCTTGCTTCAAGAGACTATAGATTATTGGTTTTAGTTCCGTTGTAGCATAGTATAAATAAATAAATAAATAAATAAATAAATATTTTGGACATCTGACACACAACATCATCTAGTCCCAAGCTAAGCAGAGCTTGTGTTATGGGTACTAGACAACTGATATAAATACATAAACATACTTTTTTTTTTGTAAATACATACATATTATACATAGAAAACACCCAGACTCCGAAACAAATATTTGTGAATCACACAAATAATATTTGGTCCGACCCGGGAATCGAACCCGAGACCTCTTGATTAGCAGCCGCATACGCTAACCACTAGACCAACGATGTTTTTTTATTGTAAGTCTTGTTAGTTCTTAGATGGTTAGCTATTTCTTTATGATAAAGATATCAGTCACATTAAAAAGAAATACAACGTCATTTTTGTGAAGTGGTATATGAAGTAATCTTTCGGTCTTTAAGTGAGCCGAGTGGCGGGTTCGCTCCCCATATGGGACAAACATTTGTGTGATGTGCAAATTGTTAAGATCGGATATTCTTTCTAATAGTACCATGTATGTTTATGCAGTCACAGTATATTTCTAGATTTCTGAACTTTAAAAACATTCGCGTTAAAAATTTGCTTGCTATTTTAACGTCTAAAAGGAATATTATTATAGCAATTACAGTGGATAGACAATACAAAAGAATGCTATATTCTATATTAATTATAAGAAAAACATAATGTTAAAAAGTTTTGAAACATTTACCCAGTCGAGTGATTCACAGAAATGTTAAAGCCTACCTCTTTGGTGACATTTGCATTAAACGGCTTTATTGAATATGCAATGTGTGAATATAGTTATAACATAAAACAATTTTTTAATGTCGATAAAATAATACTAGAAATCGCCGACTGTTTGAATTTCGTACGTAATTAATTAACATATATTTTTTTGTTTCATTTTATTGACCAATTTGACTTTAGCCAGCACTGTACAGTTTACTATACCGTGACAGGTTAATATAAATACTAGGTACGTAGTATTTTTTTTATGTATTGAAGCCTAACAAAGTGACTCCACTCTGCCTGATGGAATACGACAGCGAGAATGCTATCATTATTAGGATGGTCTTCTGTGTGAGGGTAGTACCTATCGTGCCCCCTTTGAGCCGACACATTCGTGCTGAAATCAGCGTAGCTCTACTACTTTGGAAACTAATTAACGATTGATGTAATCTTTTGATTTAATAATGATAGCCTATTGATTGAATTTCAACCGTATTTAATTTATATAATCATTCGGTTGTACATGTATTGTTTTATTTTTTGACTATTTTAACCTGAACTGGTATAACTGCCTTACCACCACCACCACCAACAGCCTTCAACAGTCCACTGCTGGACATAGGCCTCTCCTTAGAAAGGAGGTTTTGGCCTACTATACCACGCTGGCCAGACGGGTTGGTATAGGGTTGGTTTCAAGTTTTCCTTCTTTTTGCATCGATGTTGTCTTGCGTAGTTTATCCCTTATTCGCCTTTTACGACACCCGCGGGATGAATAGGAGTGGTGACACTTTGTATTCTTAATCCGTCACCACACGGCCTAAATGCATTTAATTCAAGATTTTCTTTAACTCTTTAACTCTATAAATTGTTAATATATATATAAAGTCAACGCATTCCAAATTTTACGTTCCTCCATTCACAAACCAAAAATAAATGAGTACTTGGGATTCTCTGCACGTATAACCCACGGCGCCAAACATGCAGTTAAAAGTTTGTGCATATGTTAGTGTTTAAAATTTTTCGCGTGATATTACACCGTACAATAATTTGTTTAACGAGTTCAAACTAACCCTGCCCATATATTTTTAGGGTTCCGAAGTTCATAACTCGGAACCCTTATAGATTCGTCATGTCCGTCTGTCCGTCCGTCCGTCCGTCCGTCCGTCCGTCCGTCCGTCCTCGACTTACCGTCCAAACGGTAAGTGCTAGAAAGATGAAAGTTTGCATGAATACGTGTTGTAATTACGTCGACAAAGTGCTACAATAAAATTATGAAAAATAATTTTAGTTGGGGTACCTCCCCTACACGTAAAGTGGGGATGTTTTTTTTTTCTCGAGGCTACCCCATCGTGTGGGGTATCATTAGATAGGTCTTTTAAAAACAATAAAGGGTTTCCTAGACGATTTTTTGATTTAGGTATCCGTTTGCGAGATATTTCACTTTAAAGGGCACTTTTTTGTAAAAACAGGGCGTCCCCCCCCCCTCTAAAAGTTAAACGGCTGGCTCAAAAAATCTGAAAAAAATCGTGATGGTGGTCCATCTAATGAACTTTGAAGAAAAACTATAACCGATTAGATGACTCTCTTAGTTCAGGAGTTATAAAGGATTATATGGTAAAATGCGCTCACTTGGAAAACGTCATACAAATTTAACGTATTAATACGTAAACATAACAATTATCTATTGGATACGATTTTAAATCCACATACCATTATAGGTGACTGAGGAACCCTTTCCTGTGCGTGGCCTGACACGCACTTGGCCGATTTTTTTTATTTTACGATATTGAATATATCTCTACCTATATTCAGCGATATAGTTGTGAATATATTTTTAAATAAAATAATTTAATTCCTTCTAGCCTAAAAAAGATACCATATTGTTAGTGAACACGCTACATTTGTGCTACACGTGTGTTTATTAATAGAGTCGTTGAAGATGTTGGAAGAGAAGGGAGATTTCCTTCAGTTGAGGTAGGTTACGGAAGGTATTGAATGTCAGCATTGATACTCTCATTTATAAATTAATAATAAATGAGAGGTAAATCTTACTATGCTTATAAAGTTATATTGCAAGGTAGTAACTATGGTTCGAATATAGCAGCATTAAGTTATTAAAGTTATTTGTTTAAAGTTGATACTTAAACAAATTTATTATTAAAGTTGCAAATGAAAGTAATGCATATATCTATGTAATAAAGAGTTATATAAAGCTGAAGATATAAGATTCACTTGTGTCGTTGAGCCGAGTGGGCGGTTAGTCTCGCGTCGCGCGTTGATGTCTTTTCTATTACGTAGCATTTAACATTTGTCTAGGTATCATCAACAGTTTTACACTTATTGGTATTTATATTAACCTCGCAATTAATAACCTAGTTTTGCTATAAATTATTTTACAACTGCAAAAGTCATTACACTGACAATGTTTTAGTAAACGCGTGTTTTACAACAGTAATTGACTTGCGCAAAATAATGAGTTTTCAAAACGACTTGCGGAAATTGTGTGTTTTCAAAATGACTTACGTAATTTCAGATTTTGCGTAACTTATTAAGGGTTACTGGCGTAACTAATTTGAAAGCTTGATTTGAATACGAGGTTGATATATTTAACTGCTCGCGATAAATGAAGGTCACCGGATATAGGGAAGCCAGTGCTATTGTTCGCGAGTATTTTGTTTCAAGTATTTAAAACTTAAATGTCAAATTGGTTTCAATAATATACTTTAATATGTTCAAAGTTTCTTGATGATGTTGATTATTATTATAAAATAATATGAGATTTGTACGAGTACTACATTCATATTGGAATAAGTCCTTTTCATTATTGTTGTTAACAATTAAAGTAGTTTTAATAGGATCTCTATGATTTCTTTTGATGAAATTATTTGTTTATTAGATTCAAAATAACGGTAGGCATCATCAGTTTCACATAATAAAAATCTGATAAAAATATGCTGCGTAACTATTTTTTAAACGTTTGAAAAAGTGTAAAAATAATATAAAAAAATCAGGTCTCTCTAAGTCCTCGTTCGGAAACTTCATTGGAACAATAATAATATAGTGTCAGTGGTAAAGTGGAACAAGGAACTCTCGTAGTGGTGACTGGTACGTTGAACCTCCCGAGGCAGCTAGTGTGTGTGCACGCTCACACGCACGTACGCACGCACACACAAACACACATCACCCTATAAACACATACCACTGTACAACACACTGTACACACGTTAGCGCACCGCCTTTGTGTGCATCTAATAAGCGTGTGTAAGGCTTTAATCTGATTCATGGAGCGATAGGTAGGTAAGCCGCGTGATATTTTAGTTGAACGTATTGAATTTTGGAATGTAACATTATATGCACAAGGTTTATAATTAAATAACACGTATAAATGAGTGCGAGTAGATTTTGTATTACAGAAAACAAATTCTCACATGATCCGTGAAGGAATTATTAAGTTGTTACAAATACTATATTTGTATCAACATCAGTTAATGTTAAATAGACGGTAATATTTGTGCAATAGTAGTTGAGTGGTCAGTATATATATATAGGTACTACTAACGAATGAACTGACTTGAAAAAATGACATGTCTATAGCTTTGCCTATATTACAAGATTATCTTCTACCTTTTGCTTTTTTGTATCTTTTTATGTTAGATATGAAAATGTAATAAATAAATGAGTTTTCAAATCAAATCAAACCATTTTTATTTCAAATACACCAATACAACGGCACTTTTGAAACGTTAAGTAGTCGGTAGTCTGTGGTGAACCTAATTGTCTGTTCCAATTCGTAGATCCTATGGAGAAGAATAGACAAGAAACTCCATGGATACTCTTTTTCAACATAGATTTTACAATGTTTGGTTGCATTGTTTTAGGCATTTTATTAACAGTTATTTTTATTAACTTTACAATGTAAGTTGGCATGTATTCTCACATTTACCAAATCTTTAAATACTATTTAATTGTTTCAATTTACGAGTTTAACTAATCTATACTGTATACATACAAATTAATAAAACTGTAGTGTCTGTATGTAATATCAAAAGAACAGTTTTTTTACTAAATGCATATGAAATTAAAACGGATATCAAAACATACATTTAAAATGGTTGTCTGTCTGTTTGTTTAGAGTATTATCTGACTATTGGATGGAATTCCCTGCACAATCCGGCTGGCCAAATATTCCGGATGGACCGATTGTGACGGGAATTCCATAGGCAGAAAACTGATGATATAAAGAGTAAATTAGTCAGATTTTTTTAAAACTAAGCTTTGCTCCGCGGCGTTACTCGCCATTTACAATAATAACAATAAATACAAACATAAAATTAGCAATAGCTATTTTATAGATTAGTTATAGATAGTCGATGTGACTTTGTTTCAGAAGTTTATTAGCCAAAAGCTGCCTAAGGGTTATTAGTATTTGTTCAATGTTCGACGCCTGAAGACCAGTACTTTGTTAGAACATAAATAAGATTTACACAGCTGTAAGTTCATTACGTTCATATTTATCGAAGGGAAGCATAGAATTAGAATTTAGAACCGCCATAATTTACTATTATTAATACGACATTAGTGTCTAATAATAATATAGCAGCCTTACGTCGGCGTTTGACTATTTATATATACTATCTTAGCATAATAACTTCCTTCATTTATTTTCATTTATGACCACTTACCTCCATAGAGTAAGCTCACCTAATATTGTTTTAAATTTTTATGACTCATATAATTAATGTTTTAATAATTATTTACTATTTCAATACAACTTAACAGTTTGAACATATTTGGATATTCAAATTTTCGTTATTGTTTACGTTTTTAGCGTGCAGAAGTCAAACTAAGACCAGTCTGGCTGACCACAAGTGTTTTTTTTTTTTTATATTTAAGCCTGCCAAAGTGACTCTACTCTGCCTGATGGAAAGCATGAGTAGAATCCAGGAGTAGGGGTCACCATGCTTATTGTGAGGGTAGACAATGTAGTAACCCCTACCATGGCAGCCTGGTTAGATTATTCTGCACCGGCCTTCGAAGGGCGGGAGAATGATGCAGAATGATTGGGCCTCCGGTCTCACACTCACCAACGAAATACGACAGCAAGAATGCTGTCATTATGTCGGATGGTCTTCTGTGTGAGGGTAGTACTGGCCGGGTCGAGTCGGCCCATTCGTACTGAAATCAGCGTGGCTCTACTACCTACGTGACCTACGTGGTACAGTAAAACATCTGTTTTTTTTATCAGTTTTAAATTTGAACTGACCGCTTATTCCTTGTTTTATACTGAAATAGTTTCTGTTTAAAAATCTAAAACCATTTTATAATTACATGTAAATATATCTCTTCAAAACTACTTAGTCAAATCATTAGATCTTTAATTTAAAAAAGCACTGCATAACCTAAACTTATATATCCCTAATTGTTGCAATAACCTTTCGCAATCCACTGTTCAAGATCTAATGGGCCATCTTGATCTTGGGCAGTCCGCATCCTAGTCCCGTCATCTTCTAAGTTCCCAATAAATTAATTGTAACTATTTAGTTTTACAGATGAATCCTACTAAATAGTGGATTTTATTTCTCTGAATTTTGATTTACCTAACAACAAAAATTAAAATCAATCTTGTGGTAGTAGCATACAGATTCTTTTCTTTTAACGCTATCCATTACAATGTAAGTTATTTATCTCAAGTCTGCGTGATTCTGCATACTGAGAATTTGCTGTTTATAGAAACACATTTTTTTAAATTGCCCTTCCTTGGTAATTCATTTTGCTTTGATAAATTAATTGGTGAAGACAGGACTTATTTGGATATTACATTCGTAATTAATGATTCTGGTATTTTTAAATTTATACAAAGATAACTTACGACTTTAAGTTGTGATACTATAACATTTAACGCACATTTAAATAAGATACTTTTATGAAATTTTCTATGACACATTGATGATAGACTTTTGCTGTTAATTTATTTTTCAATTTTGAAACCAAGGATTAGTTATTATTATAACTAATTGAATCGATCGAATCCTAACCATAAAAATATCATAAAATATAGAGCTTATTTAATATTCTTATTAATTTAGGCTTTTTAATGAAAAAAACTAAAAGAACTTTTAACGTCGGGGATACAAGAGTACAGAATGTCATGTTAAATATGGCGTAATAATTTAAATTTGAAGAATGTTTCCAAAACTAACAATTACAAAAAAAAACAACTATTCATGAAATTTTAATCGTCGTCCTAATACTTATTTTGACGTTATTGTAGTAGTAGACATCTGCTGGTTTCTATGTATAGATTAACAATAGGACTAAGGAACTGGATAATCTTGATACGAACACATTAATATTATCAATTTCCGTATACAACATGCGTGTGGTAAAGAAGACACAAACAAGTGAGTCGTAAGAGGCTGAGGGTTCCGTAGACAACACGCGAACGTGGGATACGCTAGAGGTTGATATTCGTTGTCGGTGCGCACCGGTCGATCAGGGTCTGCGTGTCGGAGTGATTGCGACAACTCCGCGTGGTACCGATCAGCGACCGCCTGATCGTCCTTGCCAGTTGCTCAACGCTCGATAAGTGCACCGCTATATTAGCCTCATCGCATTAAAAGCTCTCGAGTATGAAAATAAAATCTGTAATAAGATCAAAATGTAATTAAAGACGGTTGTAATTGTTTTAAGTGGTGCTCGGCGCCACACAACGCTGTAACGTTTCTAGTTATGATTATCGACCTTTATCGGTTAGTATTTCGAAATTTTTAGCTAAGTGTATTGCTAAATTAAAGATCCAATTTTGTACATTTGAGCGTTTACAGATTCCTCTCTAAAAACATATTCATCAACGACGTTACTCATATCTATTTAAATTTATTATCGTAATTATGACATTTTAATGAAAAAGTTTACCTTAGATTACAAAAAGAATACACGTCTTATGATAAAAAATATATCACTAACTTAATATTTTAAGAGTATATTTATATTTCTTTTGGGTATATTAAAAATGAAAAAGTAATTCAAAATTTAGTATTAAGTATAGTAGAAACTCGAATAAACGGATTAATAGTCGTTAGACATCCGAATAATCGAAAATCCGGATAATTGAATGTATCAAGAAAATAGGGTTTTGTGCATATGTATTAGATATTCAACCTACAAATTTCAGTTCTCCCTTAGGATTGCGGAGGTCCAATGCCAGTCGCTCCGTGGAAAAACTGATATTCAGATAAAACCGGTTGAACTAGTAGCTGACCCCAAATAATATTGGGAACAAGGCTAGGAAGAAGAAGTATTAGAAACCCTACATTGGGTTATACATGTGTTTATTAAAAGCAACAAATACATATCAACGAAAATTAATGTTTATTAAATTCCTAAATTTAGGAAGATGTATCTTTTAATGTTTGTGAAATATTAAGAGACACTTTATTCAACATACAATGTATGCACTTATTAACATACTCAAATACTGCAGCCTGAGTCACGAAATGAAATATATGTACTTATAAAATAAATGTATGTAGGTACGTAACACTAGTTTACAAAATGTATTTGGTAATTTGCATTTAATAATCACAAAATTAAATAATAAGTTGAATTGGGTTTCAAATATTTGTTATTTGATGTATTTCTCTTCATCGCTGCTATATCACATATTCGTTTCAACAGCAGTAAACTCATAGTATCACTCTCCGTTTATTTTTTAAACCATATGAGAGCTGTTTTCAGGGCCTGGAGAGCTTTACCAGTTCCGACACGTTAATGCTTGCATAGATTCTACTTGTAGGTACAATATAGTCGGTCTCAGCTGGTAGTCCAAATAACCGCGAATCCGTATAACTGAGATCCGGGTAATCGAGTTTCGAGAATAAGTACTGTATTTAGATAATACTGTACTTATTGACACATTAATCAATGATAACATTTAAATATACATACAATTTATAAGCTTATTGCAACCTACTAATGGAAATAGGGCTATCCCAATATACGTCAAATTACCTAGTTATAAAAATAAATAAACGCGACACAAAAATTGTACCTCCATTACCTGTGTCCGACTAGGTAAGTAGAACAGCAAATGCCTGCACTTAGAAATCATAATACACTAAAACAAAAAATACATAATTTTTCCAATCTAGAAATCCATTATGCTCGTGACAATAATCAGTTTGGAATCTCTATTCATCCTGTCACTATAATAATGTACGCGTACAATCTAGGTCGTGTATATTAATTGTGTCGCTGTCTGTACCAAATACATGATACAACGTTGTAACAAAGCCAAGTTGCGTAAGCTTACAATACAACTTATTGATAAATGTCATTTGTGACTTGATAAAAACTGATCGTAATGTTTACCGCAGATAGCACAACGGCCAAGATTATAATATTTTTGGTATGCTTTGAGAAATATCATTTAGCTCGATGTATTTAACACTTTTTAATACATCTATGCCAAGGTTACCAATAGAGCACCCAATAATTTCTACTAAAATCTTATTAGACACACATATGTATATTAGTAGTATACATTAATGTATATGAATGATGCAGTAATTTAACCGATAAGTGGTCAATAATTTTTACAACCGATTATAGCTTGTTCTCTATAAAATATGTGTTAATATTTCTCGCTACTTCATATTTGAAGTATTTATCTTACAAATTCCGTAATATCCGTTAGGACTAATCTAATGCAGCACACATTGGCAGCACACAGACGCAATAATGCACACATGTATAGTAACATTACTAACACAGGGAAGCACACGTGCACAGTGGTACCGCCAGCGCGGAACGAGTTCAGACCGACCTGCTGCGCCCGCGCAAGAAAGAACTCAGCCAAGGACGCCGGCGTAACGGTCCGTGTGCGCGGCACAACGGGCCCGGGGGCGGAGGGGTACTCAGAGAAAGGGGGGGGAAAGGGACAACTCTAATTCCTCTATATGGTTTTTTTTGCAACAGGAAGCCTACGTACTTAATAATTCACATGATTTAAAACGAATATTCTCGTATCTGTGATACCAACCTAGTATGTCAATAAATTATAAAATAAATAAACTTATTTCAATTCGTGTGCAAAAAATAAGTTTATTATCAGCTTCACGCTTTTTAACTAAAATGATTCTAGTAAGAAAAGACACCGACCTAGATTTACTACAGGTACTTTCATACTATAAACTATTTGATAACAATGCTTGTAATACAGAAGTCTTAACCTCAAATATGATAGACGTGTCCTAAATGAAGTATAATTCTTATGAAAATCCAATTTTAAGTTCCTTCGCTCGGCCATCGACCCTAAAAACCTTATTTTCTTTCTTGCTTGCTCTCCTCTACATCGATAGTTATGTCTCGCAGTCACGAAAACCGCTGTTCTGCCTTTATTTTGTTCCATTACGGCCAAGAACAATGACTATTCACGATAGAAGCACATTTCTATATCTATTCTTTTCTTGCAAGTGCACCGCGACTGTACCGCGAGTGAGACGACTAGCTTTTAAAATGGCACATCGTTCGCTAAATGTTTCGAATTCCTATTGGGCCGCTGAGAGCTTAAAGATGGCCACTCGAAGACCGTTTTCTTGTTACGATAACCTAATTTTATTCCATTACGTCGGTAGTCGTTCTGCTTCAATTTCAATAAGGCAACTCCATTAAGTTCGAATGTCAGGAGGTAATGCGAGTAAAAAGACAGCGACCTCGCGGGTGTATGTTCGCACGCCGTGCGCCCCTCTCCCCTCGCCTCCGCGCCCACAGCCTCCGAGACCCGCCGCATGTCCCGAGCGGGTGATTCAACTGTGTTTGTTCGGAAATGTCGAAGGTTTGCCGGACGTCAACAGATACGGAAATACCTTCAGTTCGAGCACATTTCCAGGTATCATTTCATTTTTATCTATCTAGAGCATTCAAAGAATTACGAACTTTTAAGAAAAGGCAATATGATTGTATTTCTGTACAGTTATTGGCCAACATTGATATTACTTTATGTTCCAAATCTTTAAGTTAGAGACTTGACACTTATAACAGATGTAAAGTGTAATTTGTTTAACTTGTTGTTGCGATGAGGTTTGTAAAACCACAACAAGTTGTGTTTCAGTAATGTTATTGAAATCTTAAGGCTTAATTAATTACTTAATTAATTACGAGTATCTTTAGTTTCTCATAATGTTTCTTGTTTTCTAGAGAGGTTTATCCTAATTACCATTATAACTCAACTACGCAAATGCTCTCAACTTTACTGTATGTTCATACAAAAGACATCAACGCTACACGTGCAATGTAACTGGAAAATATATTGGCAATATAAGTAATATTAACATTTAAAAATATATGAGTATATCAGTAGATGTTAAGACATTCTTGGCGTAGAATATTATACGAAAACTACTATAAAATAAAAATTTATGAAATTGAGAAACATTTTATTACAATACTTTCTAACATCCTAAAAACACAAATAAACTTTTTTTACTGTAATCTAAAGATGAAAACTTTCAAAATTAAATCTATGTAAAGAAGATAAATGTACTTTGTAGATATTATAGAAGCCGATAAGAAGTTATTTTTAGATTAAATCATTCAATGAGTAGAATCTAGAAGTATCACTATCTTCACACTATCCTCATTGTGAGTGCAGACAATGTAACATGGTGACCCACACTACGGCGATCGAATGAGATGTTTCTCGCTTAATGATTGGGCCTCCGGTTTCAAACTCACCAACGAAACACCACGAATGCTGGCATTTTTAGGTTGGTCTTCTTTGTGAGGGTAGTACTGCCTCGATAGAGCCAGCCCAGTGACTCTACTACTTTCAAAACGTTATTTGTAATCCAGCCTCTAATTTAAATGGGAAAGTGACTAACACCATTACTTCATATTTCAATGTCATTATAACCTTAATATTACCATATTTCCTAAAGTAAGAATAAAATACAAATCGAAATTGCACTCTGGGAACATAAAGTGGTTTTAATTGGTTTAATTGAAAGAAGTGATTTTTAATTGATTCTAGTGTCCACTAGTCTAGTGGAGAGCGTATGCGGCTGCTGATCAAGAGGTCTTGGGTTCGATTCCCGGGTCAGACCAAATATTTGTGTGATCACAAATATTTGTTTCAGAGTCTGGCTGTTTTTCTAAATATAATATGAATGTATTTACAAAAAAAGTATGTTTATGTATTTATATCAGTTGTTTAGTACCCATAACACAAGTTTTTCTTAGTTTGGAACATCTTACACTCAACATCATCAAACGTTGTGTGTAAGATGTCCGGAATATTTATTTATTTAATTAAGTTAGAAATAAAAACTGACCGAGTTAGCTTTTTAGACACCTTTGTTCGAACACCAGTTTTTCTAGATGCTAGTGCCTGATATTTGACAAGCGCCGGCGTGTGTCGGGCCAATCCAGTTCGTATTTACACTCTCGTACACGTGTTCAACAAACGTCTACCGCCATTTTTTTCCATCGTTGTTTTCCGCATTAATCAAGTTTTGAATAGTACTTGAAATCCTGTTCTTGAGTTTTTGCTCGTATTGGCACACGAGTTGACTCCGTTGTTCCACGTCACTAAAGTACTATATCATTTTTAGAGTAGAATAACGGGATTTTCCGATAGCAATTGTAGGCTAGAGTATTCCCTAAAAAGGTGTAAAAGTCTGTCTTTTCGAAAGTAATTTAATTAAAGATAGTCATTAAAACTTATTTTTTGTGTGGTATATGGTTGATTGTAATAGAAAAGTCTGTAGTTTCTCAAGAGAAAAATATTTTAAACCAAAATTACTTCTTAATACAACTCTTTTTTGGTAGAGCTATAAATGTTTTAATTTTAGTTTGATTTGCTCATTGCACTGCTTATTAAAAATCACCACTCACTTACATGTTACATTTATGAAACATATAAAAGTCTGGTTACTTTGAAATTAACAAAATATCTATAAAATTACATTTGCTTCAATATAAACACGGTTTTATAAACAAACGTTTGTGATTTTTATTTTTCATAGAGTATAATCTACTAATATAATAACCTAAAAATCGATGTAATTTTAAACGGTTTTGGCTGCACGATAATATAGCCAATCAAGCACATTTTTGATTTAGTTGATCTTAAATTATATTATAGTCATGAGGACAACCAACAGAAGTGAATATTAAAAACTATTTAAATACAGTTGTTAATTTGAATATTTAAATTGATTATTTGGTCATATACTAAAATTTGTGGATCTGTGTTATTTGTACTGCGTATAAAGCGTTTGTCTCACTTAAAGTGCCAAATAAGAAAAGAGTGGGCAAACAATTTCTTATAATAAGAAGAGTTAGACAAGGAGATCCGTTGTCACCTAAACTTTTTAGACAGTTCTCTAATATGTATTTAGACACTCCGAATGGAATGATTTGGATTAAATATTAATGTATTAAAACTAAGCTACCTAAGATTTGCAGACGATCTCATAATTTATTTCAGAGGGCGCGACAAATCTGCAGGTAATGCTCTATCAACTTATACACGAAAGTGACAACGTTGGACTGTCAATGAATGCCTTCAAAACAAAACTAATGACATTTGACGTGAAAAGTTGCCTATTGTCGTCAATGGCTCACAAATAAAAAATGTGAATGAGTAAAAATATGTTAGTAAAACATAATCGCTAAAAGACCTCACATCTAAAGGAATAAACAACAAATTTAACCTCTTGGAATAGATATTGATCCCTCAAGGAAATTATGAAGAATCCAGAAATACCACTCAAATCTAAGAAAGCAATTTTAGATTTTTTTATTATGCCCGTAATAACAAATGGAAGCCAAACATGGAGTTTAACGGAACACAACATATGGAAACTAGAAGCATGCTTGTTACTAAATTAGAGACAAAATATAACTCTCAAGAATTTGAGAGCAAACGAAAACAAAGTGATGAAGAATAAGAAGGAAAAATAAAAATAGAAAGACGTAACTGAGTGGTGTCTCAGGCACTACAAGAGAAGGAAAGAAAAGCTATTTCTTAGGTAGGAAGATGACATAATCAACTGCCTTGTTGGTCTAGTGGTTAGTGTATGCGGCTGCTAATCAAGAGGTCTCGAGTTCGATTCCAGGGTCAGACCAAATATTTGTATGATTCACAAATATATTTTTATCAGTTGTTTAGTACTCATAATACAAGCTCTGCTTATTTTGGGATTAGATGACGTTGGGTGTAAGGTGCGATGCGAGAAGCCCAAAATCAATCACAGTGTTGTGCAATGGGAGAGGCCTTTGTCCAGCAGTGGATTGCGATAGGCTGATGATCATGATGTGTGTAAGGTGTCCGAAATATTTATTTATTTATATAAAAATAGCAGGCTACATAGCATTTTATGGCAAGTTTTAGGGTAGGCCTATGCTGGGAAGCAAAACAAACTTCGCGAAATTGGTGTCATATGATTCAAATTTAGTTTAGTTAGAATTATAAAATTGTTGATTAATGGCTATTATTATTGTTATGTGTACAGGCTGCACATGCATCACTGAGTATATATATATATTTATTAATTCACAGCTGGTTCAACCATCAACACGTCACATGACCATATCGAAGACGACTTATAAGAATTTACATTAGAAGTTTTCTCTTCAATAACATGAATAATGAACTAAAACTAACTAGAAACAAAAACTGTCCTCATTGAATAAAACATACTGTGTATTAAAATTCATTAATATTGATACGGTATGGTATGATTCATTAGTTACACAGTTCTACAGTAGACTTGATATTTTTTTATCATAATGTCAAATATACATTGTTAAGGAACAAGTTACTGAGAGTTTCCGTGACTGGTTTCGTTAACTACAATAATTAAATTACGTGATTCAAAATAATAAATACCCTTTTACAGAAACCCGGAACATTATTATGCTTCACAAATCACGTTTGTCTGCGTATAATAATTATATTATTTTTTTAAACGCACATAACCATCACTATTTAAATAATCAAATGTGTTGTTTCTTTGAATATTTTTTTTTATTATAGATACTAATATTATAGATCGGTTTTCCGGTAAAACTTTATACATAATCAATTGTTTAATATTTATTAAAAACTACGCATATTAAATAATAAAGTTTTCAAATTTATTTCAAAGTGTAATTTTTAACACGTACTTACTTTTCATTTAAGTAAGTTTAGTATGAAAAATTCTAAGATTATTGTAAAAAAAAGTTTTACAATTAAATATTTTGAAAAGATAGAATTTTTGTACTGCCATTAATGTAATTGATGGGGCTTGACAGAATTTAAAAAAAATATGATCTAATAAAAATATGATTCAATAAGAAGATTGACACTTTTGTATTATTAATTCATTATTTATAGACGCAGCATGAGCTCGGCTGTGTTCAATGAGATACGTGCGCGGGACATTTTTATTCATGTAGATTATGTGATATCTTTTTATATTCACGGTGGTTTGAGGAATGACACACTGAATAAATTGATACATAACTGTTATTGTTTTTAATTTATTGCGTGGGTAAACAGACACGCTATAAAATTATAATTGTAACTAATTATCTAATTGTATGTATGTAATAAAAAGACCTCATTTTATTTTCAAAACTCACTAGTCACTGGTCTTTATTTTGTTGTATATTTAAAGTTTAAATATATAATTTAAGACGTTGATGGTTTAGTTAACTACACTTTCTTTGGTTAAAAAAGAGTATTTTTGTTTTTAAATACTTATAATTTACTCTAGAAACTATTTAATATATTTATGTAAATATACGATTAAATTTATCATGAATTTCTAATTTTATGAATGTATCCTCAAACTCTGTACCAATATGAACAATGAAGTATTAAAAGGCACTTCACAATTTTATCCAAAATATAGAGATTTAGATATTTATTTTTATACTTTACGGATCGGTTTGAATAAATTAAAATATGTTAACGATTTATATAAATAAGAGAAGTTATTGGCAGCGTAACGCTTCTTCTTCCTTTATTGGATATCAAGACTTGCGTAAAATTAATTAAGTGTATGTTGTTGCTATCATAAAATTAAAAGGTACACCCAGTCATGCAATCATTATCCATCACAGGAAACTTTCAATATTATTAGTGGTATGAAATCATTATTTAATCACATCATTAATAATAAAACTGATTTTAATAAAATCATAATTTATTAATATAGTTATCCATTCCATTAAATTTCACTGTTTTGTTATCGCAGTCCACTGCTGGACATCGGTTACTCCGATTGCATGCCAAATGGTTTGATTCTCGGTTATTTAAGATATCTGGGTCTACATTATTGCTTTTTCTGTATATAAGCTATCTGAGTTCGATTTAGGAAGTTTACAGTAACAACTAATGTCTATAAAAAATATTGTATATTCTAAATATCGATTTGTGAATAAAACTAATTCGATTTCGATTTCATTTAGATTATATTTATATATTCAGTAGCTTATTTAATTAAATTTAATTGCATGACAAATTGTTTTTAAATAGACTTTAGAATAAATTGAAATTAAACTGACATATTTAATAAAGCATACATTGAAATTTATTCTGCTGTAGTAAATTAGAGAGCAATATCCATTTAGAAGGCCTCTTTGATTAGTCACACGCTGCTTAGTAGACGTCACCGTAAAACAACTTGTTTGTTTTTATTTGCTATACTGTGACAACGCATCACTAAGAAAACAAATTTGTAATTGATTGTTTTTATTTGTGATTTCGAACTCTGTGAAGAGCATCAAAAGACATCAATATCCACAATACAATTGAATAAAATTGAAGTATCTGTTTGTAATTTGAAACCCCAAGTCGGGACCGGGATCCAAAGTCCCGGGACTTTTTGTAACTCTAGCTGTTACTGGTCCATAGATATTGAAATTTTAGAGACTTTTCAAACCCTACATCTTATTGCAACAAATTGGACTGAGAATGCTAAACGGTTATAATTTTTTCATATTGCATCGCGTACTTGCAACGTCCATTACGCGATGACTGTAGAAATAAAAGGCATTAATTTTATATTTTTTTATTTTACCTTTTCATTGTTCATCACGGTATTATTTGAACAGATTTTAAATACGCTTACTAATAGGCGATCCAAAAACTAGCGTTACATACAAATATTCTGCTAATCTCTAAAATTAATATTTTTATTGCTACCATTATTCACAAACCATTGAATTATATACTATAAGCCTTTTCAATCTTATTCCGGAGCATGAAATACATTGACTAACAATATTTTTCCTAGAATAGTTTTTTCCATCTTGTTACTTTGTTACTGAGATATTTGTGTATATGGTTAACTTAGTGTATATTATATTCCAGTTGAAAACCGATTTCTTCTTATTAGGTGAACTTTAGAAGTGATAAAACAAAATGACTTTCTAAATATTTCTAATTAGCAAAGATCATAAAACATCAATTGTGATTTGTAAGTAATAACCGGCACATTACTTACTTAACTTCTACTTAGGGACGTACCTTTTCGCTTAATAGTTTCTTGAGGAACGATTTAATAAAACGTCGTCTATGTGCTTGTGCGCTTAGCAAGTTAAGTGTTTTCAATTTCTCGCATCACTTGGGTCGAGGTCAGTTGATCAGACGCACGTTTTAGATCACATCTTATTGAACTAATTTGTTTGCCTACAATGCTTTGGCAAGAGGCTGATCACGACTTAGTAACGTACGATGTTGCTTTTCAATTTTACTCTGTTATATGTTGTTGAATAGAAAGTTTTTTGTGCCTGAGCTTAACATAGCGGTTCAACAAAGTCATGAAACACAGAAGCTAAAGTTAAAATCTATAACAATGACTTTTTGACTGTATAATCAAATAAATACGTACTAATTATAATGGCGTCAAGTGAACGTTACCTTGAATAGAAAGTGAATATACGCACACGCGTATTATAAATCTTAAAAGCGTGATATTGGTTTTTAATTTAGTGATGTAAAAATAAAAGGTAACGTCAGTGAAAGTTTCATTAAAAGTCGTTCAGTTGTCTCTTTAATTATCACTTCCCCTTCGGACTTCCTCGTTTGAAGAGCTTAAGCTCTACTCAGTATGTTTAGTAAACTGTCCGGACACATAACAGATAAAAATAATAAGACATACATTAATCATATTTTATACGTTTTACGTCACTTACTTTTTCCTATAAGGCTGTTTAATTAATATCCTACTAATCGCAACAATTTTATCAATTACAATTACATAGTATACCTACAAAATTATGTTTCAAGAAAATAAGATTTAATACATATTTTAAAAATTGTAAAAGGTTAGCTTGTTAACATTGTAAAATCTATTTATAAAACCTTTATAATTTTAACACTATTTTTCTCAGAAGTAAGTTTTCTTGTAGAATGAATGGTGTGCAAGTTATTTCCAGTTTGATTAATTTACATTGACATTAATTCTCACAAGAACGCAAACCATCCCAGAACCATCCCATTTCAGCCTTTATCTCAAGTCGTCGATTCATCGGCTCCTAATTGCAGTTTCCACTCTAACACTTGTTGGCTTATATGTCTTAAACTAATATTGACCTTTAATAATTTTTAACTAAATATTAGAAATGTATTTATAAGAAATGCTGTGCCCCACTTCAAAAACTCTATAAAGTACTTATATTTGGCTTCTTGTTTTATTTAGAATATTATCATTCATTCTAAGAGCACTCTCAACACCCAAATTATAAGTTTTTTATGACTCTTTTACACTTTTCACAAAAAAACTACCTATTAATTCGTCTGTTTATTGACAATGTTTACCTTTAAAATTTGCCTGTAATGATTGCTCTTACTGTAAAACCGCCATTTGTATGGTATTCTTTTTTTTATAATTCTACATGTCCTTAACTCATATTATTAGATAACTAAATTCATTTACTCGGTATGTTATTATTTCAATGTATTTAAATTTCAACAAGTTAAAAAAAAATAAAATAATTAACGTTACTTTAAAAGAGCATTCAACGAATAAGCATACGACGCTCAATTTTTGTCATTCCTATAATAAATAAATCATAGGATCTGGTGATTGAAAATCGTGGGAAAGATAGACATACTTTTTGCGGTTTATTCTTGTAGTCTACACAGATACTTTGCACAATGAATTGTACTTATAATACAATAATTTGTCTTGGTTTGGAATCGTACCCATTACCTGCAGCTTAGTAGTCAGTGTCATTAACTACTAGACCATAAAGTATAGTCAATATAAATTGTTTGAAACGATTGGAACTAAATTATTTAGTTTATTACTCATCTACTAGTATGAACATAAAACGTTTTGATTAAAATCTAATGTTCTTATCAGGGCCATGTAATTAAATGATACAAATCACAAGTGAATGTATATCAATGAGCTTACTGCAAATCAGTAAGTACCAGGTTCTTTAAGCAATAACTAACAAAATCAAATGGTTACTCATTTAGATATTTTTGTTATGACATAATTTATTTGGTTTATTTAATGTTCGATCTTCATCTAATGGTTATATTAACAGAATTGTACATGTAAAGAACAATAGACTTGTGTGGTTTGACATTTTGATACAAATCAGACACGTCACTAGCGAGTACGTAGGTAATATTTTACGAAGTGTAATTCTCTAACAATTTACAAGGAAACGCGCATTTCGCAAAACAGATTGTAAAACGTCTGAGATTGGTTCTCGAGTATGGCGTATCTAATTTATCACAAATGTGCATCAGTGTAAGAACCAATGCAGGACCGTCATGAATCGTACGCCATTGGGTTATAGGTGTCAATCTGTTCACATAAATATTCCAGATAAACTTCCCGCTTTCCATTGAATTATGTCTCGCACATGCCGTAAATATTAGCACACATTTGGGATTCTAATTGATGTTTATCGAAGTAAATGAAAATATAGTGTATCTATTTAGTAAAGATATTCTATGTACTTCAATTATTCATTGAAATGCAGTATCGCAATGATCAAAGCAAGCCGCAATATAATTTAAAATTCACGGATATATATTGCATTTTCTATCACAAGCATTCGTATTTCATGTTTTATAAATATATAACCCGACATTATTACAACAGAGAATATGTTATTTTACAATATACGTTAATATTAAAATTATTTGTTATTGTGATTACGTGATTAACAAAAACATATAGTAAAATGTGCGGCATTGGTTTAGAACACGGACTACTGCCATGTTTACAAGTAAGTTAAAAGTCTAATAATGAGCGATAGGTACTTTAGAAGTCTCAAGATTTGCATCTAATTTAATTTTATATTACAATTTTATTAATGTCAGTATGTATTTAAATATGTAATGTATAAACTTATTATGCAAAACAAATGTCAGAACACGAAACAGTTGAGTTTAGCAAGAAAGTTATTAACGTGTGCTTAAAATTCATGACTTCTCAACTCGATGGCTCAAAATTATTTAGGTATACTTACACTAGTTTAAGAAGTTAGTTATTTATTATATTCATTTTTATATATTTTTTTATAATTATAATATTAATGAATATAAATTTATTACATAGAATAAAAAACAAAAGTTTTATACTTTTAGTTTCTGTTCAATTAGTCTTTATCTGCTTTGGTTTATAAAATAAATTATAATAAATCTTTTGCTGTGACTGTTGTCATATTGTAGCTAAAGTGAAGGTGCTATAATAAATCCGAGTTATGTTATAATAAATCATGTCATTATTCGTGTTATGTGTCGTTTAGGCTAAGAAATATTTCGCCGAGTGGTACCAAACCGTATACAACGGTAGCGCACGGTGCATTACACTGATTCAGTAAGTGGCACAAATCCCGCGACAGTTATTTAGGTGAGAGTACACATTATGATAAATTATATCGTGTTCATTGAATGGGGAAATTGTAATTTAGTGTAACATACCGGGCAAATTTCCAACCATATAATGTAAGATTCGGGTCTGATAGTTGATTGTCAACTTTGTGTACAGATGTTAACAATTTATCACATTATAATTAACACCTTCCATATGAATGTAGCGATGCAATAATAAAAAACATAAACTTTGTGCTAAGGAATATGGTGGTTGAGTCTCAAACACTATTAACACCACTTTACCTAAGAATGCTTCTAACTTCTATTAGCGCTTGAACAGAAACTTTATCAGGAAAACGAGGTACGGTCGGTTCACTTATATTACGTTTAAAATATTAAAAAAATATATGTCTTTAAGATCAATTATGCAGCAGACAGATAAACAAATACAAGCTACTCATACTAAAATTCCTTTCTTGTCAGAAATGTACCACTTCATTGGTATAAAGGCTAATAATAAAGGCTAATGCTAACTACTGCATATTGGTACCTATTTTTCATCTCTTCTGTTTTAAAAGTTTGGTAAATTATTAAAGCTATTGATGACACCGATTTCCTGGCATTCCGATTCGAATATGTGACCTTGAGCCATTCCAGCTAGTGATAATTATGGTTTAAAAATATGGGTGTTAACGTATTCCCTCATCTAACTTCTTTCTTTGCTCTCTTTTCCTTTTATATACATTGATATACATTCTGCAGAAGCTATCATATTATAGTTTTCTAAATCTCTAAAAAAGATACCTCACCGGTATTGATCATTATAAAAATCTCAATTTTCAAATCCTATTTTCGACAAGCTATGCACTGCAAAGTTTCGAATAAAAAAAACGAAGAATAAAACTGACACGAAAAAATAGATAAAAAAAAGTGTTTCTTCGAAGTATTATGTACCTCATGTCTAAATTTGTGCTCATTAATACAGAACATTTTAAGTTTTTTAAGGGTTCACAAACCAATTAGTAGTAGTAGAATCTTCTTCCTAGCCTATATTCTTAGGTATAAACCTAAGAATAAAAGTAAAGACAAAGAAAGACAGTTGCAACTTGATGGCAATAGATTGCTCTCTTTGCTTAGATAGGACAAATATACTATGGGGATGTGAAATTTTATTACTACTAAAGTAACACTGTCCGTCTATCAAACCTACTGAATCGATTTAAAAAATTTGCACAGCGATAGTCTAGAGCCTAAAAACGGACAAAGGCTAGTAATGTATATTTCTTCATATATATATTTACAAGGTGGTTAAAAATTTCTTACCGAAATGTCAATATGTAGAGCACTTTAAAGAAAGAATATATAATGAAATATATTTTCACTTAAAACCTGCCGCAATTACCTTGATAAACACGCTACACGGTATGAACCCTTCAATTAAAGACTACAGGTTTTAACAGTGGTTGTAAGTGCATGCTTTTTGGCTATATTTATTACGAAAGTTTCTTTGTAAAGTGTCACGTGCAAATAGTTACCGTCATACCGTTTTTGTAACAATTTATGAAGAAGACTGACCAAAAAAGCTGTAATGCGTACTGCTATTTCAGTGTAATTAACCAGTATGCTTAAGGAAATGCTATTTTAATAAAATTACATACATAGGTATTCGTAATGTATTGATAATGACGTCGACTAGTCAACTCGCTTGGCCAAAAACAATTATAGAGTGTAAGTTCTTTGTTTCGGCAGCGTTTTTGGTGTTTCAAACAAAATCCAAGGTGAGTGTGTAAAACTTAAATTTTACATTAATAGAAAACAGTTTATTTGTGCGTCAACAGCTTTATAGGTCATTATAAAGTATAAAATGTAAAGCAAAAATAATGTACAAAAGGCGTTCTTATCACTTAGTGCTATTTTTTCAAGCATACTTTGAAATCATTTTTATCTAATGGTATGTGTAAACAACTTCAAACAAAAAATACATACACTGGCAATGTTTGATATGAAAAGGAAAATAGACTTAAAAGTCCAATTAAAATTTCATCAATAATGATAACATTCCTTGATTTAAATTGCAAAAGAGCGTGACATGTAATGTCCACTGATGTCTTAAATGTTGGCGTTTTAATTGGCGAACATGTCCGGTATTTTTCATCAATGCATCGGATGGCCTGGGACCGGCCTAACATTTACTAACCCAATTTACTAACTGCTAAACATATCGTAAATGTGAGTCGAACACAATAGTGTGGTCTATAAACATAGATAGTCGAGGTGCACTAAATCTTTTAGTACCAATCTATGTTAATCGCTGGGACATTAACAACGGTGCGTCGTAATGGTCAATCCTGGGACATGGCGTGCTCAAGGCTGCGATTGGTGAAAGGATTCGTAGTGAATCTGGATCATCCTGACATCCGTGAAGCGAATCTGCACACTGCACCTCGCAATGTTGATTGTGCATCGCTTATTGCAAATACTACGACCATCAGTTAGTTACTTATACTTAGGGTTTATATAATGACTACTTTAATTGTGATTGACTGATACTATGATTGATGGGAAATTACAAATAAAGGTATAAAGTTGTTTTAACGATACACACAGTTTATCGTTTTCTATTCTATTTCTCTATGCTCTTGTTTTATGACTAATATTACTCAGTCACGTGATCAAAATAAAATATTAGCCAATGAAACAAGAGAATAGAGAAATAGAATAGATTAAAAAACGAAAAACATTTGCAACTTCACTATCATATCATGCAGGTAGATTTTAAACTTGTGTTAACTTCTAGAAAGATTCTCAATAATAATTTACAGAATATTAAATTTTGACATTTTTATCTCACTAAAGTTTATTTTGTAAATAGTAACGCTAAGATGGTAAAACCACTACTAGAGTTATAATTTTGGTGCTAATACGATTTCTTTTATTATTTATAGTTATTAATTTAGCTAAAGATACTTGTTTTTAAAAAGTAGTCTGTCTAATCATTATTCGTTCATTGGTTATTAAAATATTTTACTATAACCATTTAATTTCTTCGTTAATTGTTAATTGATTGCAACGTACCTACTTATTACTCTAGGAAAAATAAATAACTAGGAGCATATTAAATATTTAGTTATAAGGATAAGTACAACGTTTAAAGTAGATTACGATAAAATACATAAAGCCTGTGAATTCTAATTATTCGTGGTTCGCTCGATGTACAACACGGGTCCACATCGACACCGCGCCGTGGAATATGCAAATGATGTTAAAATGCAACGTTACGAAACTGCTCCGACCAATAGACGTGATAATACCTATAAATAAGGACAAACTATTAATGGTGAAATAAATTGATGTGAGATCACGATTTGAAAATTATTAACCTGAAGTAGTTAGCACCATGGGAAGCGATGTCAGCCTCATAAATGTGTTGGTACATATATATTAATTTGTACTGTATATTGTTTACAAATAGTCTAATTTCTAAGTGGTATCTTGCAGCTCTTGATAAAAATTGACTATTTCAGTGTATAATATTAAATTGGAATTTATTTACAACAAAACTATGTAAACTAAAAACGCTTATACCATTTATGTTTGATCAAAAAAGTTTCATCCATTTATTTCTAAATTGATGCATCGCTTCCGCGTCTTTTTTATCTTGTTGCATTTGCATAATGTTATATTCTCTGATTGGATGGCGTGCATAAAAAATCGTTTCGACTTGATTGATTTAGCCATTGATTGACTTACGTACATTACTATGCTTATTATCTACGTATCGTGATTTTCGATGCTGTTTTCGTTCAAATAATGAGCTCAACGCATGCGATTGCTGTTATATAGATGAGCTTCATTAAGATTCGTGCTAGACATATCACTAGACGCTATATGAGTTACTGCTAGGTACTAATTGCCTTCCAAGACCCATTTATAAAATACCATATTTAGTGGCGTATTCATGTATGTAACATTTCTAAACTAGTTATTACTGTGTTTCTATTGAAATATGTTATTAGTTTCTCTTAAGCAGCTGGTGAAGAAATTAAATAATATAATAGATAGAATCTCAGACTATGATTTATTTTAGATAAAGTTTGTTTTTTCTTAGATCAAAGTCAAGCTTTTTCTTGAGAATTTAGAATACCTGTTGTGAAATTCTTCCGTCAATATCGTTTTTTAAATGAAATGGAAAGGTTTAGGCATTTAATGTAAATAAATATCTATCTAATATATTTTTATTATTAATCTTGATTGATATTAAATTGAATATATTTACATTTAAATATTGAGGTTTCGGCGTGGGTTGTTATTTAAATTAAGTGGTTTTAATAAACACAAAGTTGAAAACACTAACAATGTAAATATCAATTTATTACATATTGCAACTAATCTACAATACATATGTAAAAACTCATATATCATCATATGAGCTGCATGAATCATTTTTCTATATAAGGATACAATAATCCTTGTGTAGAAAACTGTAGAAATGTGACATAGTGCAAGATAAAAAGATATGTAATGATAGATTAAGATGTTATTACCCATTTATTTTCGTTTGTCATAAGGAAGTATCGGAGCACTGACGTCATTTTTAATTACTTTAATTTAAGCGCCCTCTAGGTATAGACTGGAAATCCCCATAGTATATAAAAGAAACATATGGCCAATACCCATGACCCATAGTCTTACTCAAATATTTGAAATTATGAATGTACGTGATCGTATAAACATTAGTGTTTATGTACGTTATAATTTTACTTCCCGAATAGCAACTTACAGGTTGCACCAACCCGTTTATTTATACCGAGATCAATACGTGTACGAATAATTACATTGACTTTTGCTCTCAGTTGTTTTATAATAACAAAGCTTGGAATAATTTATTGCTTGCTGTATGCAGCATGAAATGTTTGAGTGAACATTATTTTTCTTCACATTCAACCGCCTAGTTTAGATAGAATTTACTATTGAAGTGATTATCAATTCACTATTGCTAACCAGCCAAGGTACAAACGATTATCGGATTCTGTTCTATTTCTCTATTCTCTTGTTTTATTGACTAATGTCACTCAGTCACGTGATCAAAATAAAATATTAGACAACGAAAGAAGAGAGAAATAGAAAGGGGTATAGAATAAACAACGAATAACGTTTGCAACTTGGCTAGGGGGACAGTTATCGTGAACGACTTCTGTATTTAATTGTTGTCCAGTTAGTAAACTGTGGTTGGTTTAATAGCTATACATATTACCAATGTCACTAAGTACGAAGGTCCTATAGGTAATTACATCACATATTTTATCACATATTCTTGCGTTATAATGTTTCCTTTGTTTACTTATTAAATAATCTGCAGGGTAGTCCAAAGTAAAGACTAAACTCTATTAACTACTTATTGTACTTACCCAACTTTAAATTTGTATTATAAACGCAAATAGAGAGTTTAATACATTCTGAAACTATTTTGTTTCACAACGTTTCAGAGGCAATATACAAGATAAAAAATAAATAAGCGAAATGAATTGAAAAATAAAACCAGAAGTCGGTAACCGCTTAACTCTGTAATTGGATTAGCCAATCAGCATTTTCACACATGCAAATTCCAGAAGCAAATTAGCAAGGAAACTCCAAGAATAAAAATCCAGTTTATTAGTAATTTAGGACCTTTCTTGTACTAACGAACATCGCGTGCCCAATTAAGTACCTACCGTGAATCCGAAATATTTATAATAATAGTTAAGCGTGAAATATACACTGACGTGCAAATACCACCAAAGTGTACCGTGGTATCTAAGCCTGGCCGTGTAATTTAATATTCGCAGAATTATCCGATTAACAAAGCAATAGTGCCATAACCAGGTACGACTTTCGTTCTCCATATACTTCTTGACCCGCCTGTCAAAAGTTAAAAGCCGTATAACCTCCGTATTACAGGAGAATGCTTATTTATCAAACCTGCTTGCTAACGAGCAATTAGTCAATCATTTTATTTATGCTATTAAAAAGATATGCCCGTCAATCAGTAGTGAAAAAACTTTTTGTATTGATATCAAAATGTCATCACACAGACTATGTGACAGGCTTTGCATTTTAGCTGTTTTTTTTCTCTTAGACTTATATTTGTGGTCATGATGTGTTAATAAAATATTTATATATATACATTCATACTAAAAGACGCTTACGAATTGGGTAAGCCAAGAAATACCATCAACTTCTTCAGCTATTCGTCTTATACTCGTTAAGTAGAGAGGTTGAAAAATATTGTGGGAACACTAATACTAAAATATCAAAAAGATGTTGTCAATAAAAATGCGTACCTTTAAATTCAGTCTTAGTACTCTGCTAAAAGAAAGCTTATGGCAAAAAGATATGGTTGCATGTTATTATTAACCCGAAAATTTGGATTAAAGTTTTTTTTCTGTAAAGATACACTATAAATAACAGTGATTTAAACACCATAAGAGAGTGGAGGCAAGTTCGCACGAAACCAGATTAAACCGGATCCAAATCGGAGGGAGCGTTTTCTGTAACTGGAGCAGACGGCCGTCTCGAATATCGCCCCTTACGTCGATAATAAGATTTTCTTTCTTACGTGAAATTTCTCTTTTTTGTCTGTACACCTGTTATGTGGGGCAATAGCGGATTACTTCATCATGATTGACGCTAAACCCCAATTAATTGATTTTCATGTGTATAACTACTTAAAGCATTATTATATTAAGCTCTTGTGTACAGCATGCACATTAAAAAAATAAGATGAAGTATAGGAAAGCCGGTCTCATAATTATACAATGAGCCTCCAAAAGCCGTAAAGATGGGGAGAGTTACCGCAAACCAGGTCGCACATCGTCTGCTTATGAACGGAAAGCCATCACAACGACCAGAAAGAACACCTAAATCAACCGGTCCCTCTCCTGATACGAATAGCGCAATAAGTAGTCCATTTAATATCTCCGAAATCACCTCAGCCATAGGAAACATGAAGTTGGGAAAGGCACCAGGTGAGGACAACATTTCCACAGAACAGCTGATTTAGCACCTCGGTCCGGTAGCAGTTTCTTGGCTTCCTCGTCTTTTTAATACCTGTGTGGAGACAGAAAAAATCCCGAGTCTGTGGAGAAAGTCTAGGGTAATAGCTATTCTTAAACCCGGTAAATGCCCAGATGATCCGATGAGCTACCTCCCCATTTCACTTCTGTGTCACACGTTTAAATTACTGGAGAGAATGTTTCTTAACCGCCTGGGTGAAATCACAGACCCGAAATTGATCCCCGAGCAGGCCGGCTTCAGACCAGGAAAGTCATGCTGCAGTCAAGTTTTGAACTTGACTCAATACATAGAGGACGGGTTTGAGGCTGGAGAAGTTACGGGAGTCGTCTTTGTGGACCTATCGGCAGCATACGACACCGTAAACATACGGAGACTACTCTGGAAGGTGGGGACTATCACTGGTGATACCAAATTCGTCCGTATCCTTAGCGAACTCCTGCGTAATCGGAATTTCCAAGTCCATATGCTTTCCGATAAGAGCAGATGGCGCTGCCAAAAGAACGGACTACCGCAGGGCAGCGTACTGGCCCCGATCCTCTTCAACATCTATACAAATGATCAACCATTGCTCCCGGAAACAAACCGATTCGCTTACGCGGACGACTTGGCGCTCGCAACTCGAACCTATACCTTCGAGCAGGCAGAGGTAAATTTGACAGCCGCTTTGTCCAGTCTCGACACTTATTACGACAAAAATAGTCTGAAACCCAGCCCAGAGAAAACACAATCCTGCGCTTTTCATCTGCGCAATAGATCAGCGAATCGTACTCTCAACATCTCCTGGCGAGGCACTCCCATTGCTCACTGCAGCCATCCAAAGTACTTGGGAATCACCCTGGACCGATCGTTGACGTTCAAAGTGAACTGTGAAAAAATAAAACAAAAGGTTTCTACACGTAACAACCTACTCCTCCGTTTAACATCCTCGAAGTGGGGAGCTACACCTTCAGTTCTGCGTACCACAGGGTTAGCGTTGTGTTTTTCTGCAGGCGAATACTCGTGCCCAGTGTGGCAGCGATCTGCCCACGCCAAGAAGGTGGATGTAGCCCTGAACGAAACATGCCGGAGAATAACTGGATGTCTGAAGCCGACGCCGGTGGAGATGCTGTATCCACTAGCAGGCATTGCCCCCCCAGTAGTCCGCAGCGAGGTAGCCTCCGCTATAGAAAAATGGAAACAGGAAACTGATCCTAGACACCCAATGTATGGACAAAACCAAACCACGAAAAGGCTGAAAAGCCGAAACAGTTTCCTAAATATAATTCCTGTGGATACCAACAACCCTCCCAAAGCCAGAGAAAAAGGTTCCCTCTCTGCAATTTTGTCCCCTTAGTCGAAAAACTACCTCCGGGAGATAAACTTCCCTGGCCAACCTGGAAGGCGCTTAATAGGCTGCGTACCCAGGTTGGCAGATCTGGGGACAATCTGACAAAGTGGGGATTTATACACCCAAGCGCAAATAAATGCGACTGTGGCGCGTCACCACAGACAATGGACCATTTGTTGACATGCCCCACGAGCCCAGATTCGTGTACGCTTGAAGACCTGCACCAAGCAAGACCAAACGCAATCCGCGTCGCCGAGCACTGGGTCAAAATAGTGTAAAGTGTTGCCATCGACACGATAAGAAGAAGAAGAAGAAGAAGAATTATACAATTTATATTTTGTGCAAGACCTAAGTAAATTCCTTCTAACCTCTTCATAAATCTTAGATTTAAATTATAGGAATACAATAAACAGTAAAAATTATTTTAATATACTCGGTATCTTAAAATAACTTTCCTGTGTACAAATAAAAATAATTTTAAATCAAATTATAGAAGTACAGGGATCAAGATTTATTAATACTATCTTTCACTTATCAGTTTATTTTGTAGAATTTACCACCTTATAATAAAATGAACATACCTATGTTCTATCCTACTAATGATATAAACGCGAAAGTTTGTGAGTAGGTATGTATGTATGTTTATTGTCCTTACACGCAAAAACCACTGAATCGATTTTGATGAAACTTCACAGTAATATAGCTTACATATCGGAATAACACATAGACTAATATTTACTGCCATGACAGACTACACGCGGGCGGGGCCGCGGGCAAAAGCTAGTAAAGATATAACTTGCTGTCAACAGTTTTTTTGGTTAATACATCTTAGTTTTTTCACTGTATATATTACATGGAAAATATTATTTAATACTGTAGTAAAAAGTCTAAGCAAGCTAAAATAGATAAATCATTCTCGTCCTGAATATAATCAATTATATTACGCAAGCTTAGCTAATGATTTGTCCAATTAGGTTGATGCGCTGATGAGTGCAGGACAAAGCGGTCATCTTGGTATAATTTTTGTTCCTAAACCTGAACAACTAGTTGGCACACCCGTTCATAGACTTCTAGAAGTTATACTTCTAATATATATATATTATATCTAATGATCTTACAATCATCATTTTATTAAAAACAACATAAAGAATACATGTCATAGACTATGTCAAGTTTTATTGCATTTCAAATGACAATGAAATGCTATTAAACATATATAAAAAAAAACACTTTTAGTCAAGTGATTTAAAGCATTCATGTATATATTATTTTATTTTTTAGTGGAAACCATAATTTATATAGCTCAAGTATAAATGGATATAGCTAAAAATGATAAGATTTATTATTAAAGGTATTGAAAATTGCATGTGGTTTAAGATATTAAATAGAATATATGACTGAACGTCCGAGCTACATTGCGCGTGGGAAACTTGAGCTACCAGTATCCGATATAGATACCTTCTAACCATATTTTATGACAAAATTTGAAACACTCCAGTTGCGCGCAAGCAAGTAATCTCTGCCATTAATGTCACGACTAGATTGTGCATCCTTACGTAGCTACCGGTCGCTCCGTAACTATAAATCAATGTGTAAACCGCAATCGACCTATATACTATGTATTTATAAAGTATATTTACATATTATTATTAAGATCACTAAGTTTTTTAATGTATAAATTAAATGATTTGGTCTAGATCATAGGTGAGATAATAATTAAAAAAATAAAATAAAAGAAGATCATTGTTACTTAATCAATGCTGAAGGTAATTTAATTGCAAAAATATTACTTCCATTAACGTGCGTTACTTAAAACGATTTTACAAATTAATACAATTATTTATAAAGCACAGAGCACACGCACATCTGGAATAACTTTTGTGAAACTTGAAAATCTTCAGAGCTTTAAGAATACGTTTAGAAATTATGACCTTTAATTAACTTTACCGCAATTAACCGGATGTCATTCGTGTTTAAAGTATCGGGTGAAGCTCGCAACGTAAATTTAACTTTTCCAACTATCTAATTCATTATAATAATCTGGCATAAAATTGCAACAGTGTAAGAGATCAAAGGCTGTATGAAGTAGGCGGTCATCTTCACGTAAAATGTCAAAGGTTGCGTCGAACGGCGACGCATGCGCTCTGGTATGCAAAAGCTATGTGCAACGAACGACCATTTACGTCTAGCTTGCTAATATACTGAATAATCAATAATATAATATATTGATAGCATTAATCACAAAAGTATTCGTGCAATTATTAATCGAATAAAGTATCGCAAATACATACTAACCATAGTGAGGAAAGTAATTAAATGTACGTTGGTCAATAGATATTTAATTACTCATGTCACAATTTGCAAGAAACATGTTTTAATCAGAACCATTGCTACTATATAGATACTGCTGGATATACCTAAATAAATTTCGATGTGGTAAATTATTCACATTAGACGTTTGTTACAGAGAAAAAATTGTTCCAATATCTGTCGTAATCCATCTTTCAATATGACAGAACTCCAAAGTTTATTTCATTTTAGTAATAGTTCATTTTTTATTGCTGAACTTTAGGACCTGATAAAAAGGCAGCAGTATATGAAGCTTTATATTTTCGTATTAGGTATTTAATCAATTCATCATTATTAAATTCTTCAACCATGAACCTTGGCACCACTGATCATTGCAACATTGATCTTCAAAAAAAATCTTACGAAAGTATAAATACTCGTGTAATGTCCACACATTACTCACTGCCTTAACGAGAGCCTTCTCAGTTTGAATTACATAAAGTGACCAGTAACATGTACAGGTTCACTCTAAATCAATTCTATGTAAAACGTCCAATTAAAACCGTCACATTGTGCCCGCAGCATTATCGCGATCCGCATCTCAGTAGGCCGCGGCCCCATATCTGTTCAGTCCTCACCACAGGCCAGTTTCGAATCCCTCGACTAGCCATTATCGCCACATTGAAACTTTGCAGTTAATTGTCCGCTTATTTTTGTTGTAATACGACACAATTTGTAGACATCGTTCGATAGTTTCGAGAGATAAAGCCGCGCATTGTGGTATTGATATTGAGGCCATTTGTTCCACGTTAATTAAAGATACCCTACGCTCTAACGTCTAAAGTGCGCAATCTAAATGTGATAATAGTGTCACTTTAAAATAACATAATCAAAGAAAATAGAACACTTAAAGATTTATTTTAAATAATACTGCTCGTATGGTATCTGCGACGTACTTAGCAATATTACTTGCTACTGGCAAGGAGTGCGTAAATTAAATATTGATTAGGCTGAGTCTACTTCTTTAAAAATGAATAAAACCAATAATTTTTAAAAGTAAAAGAAATATCATAACAGCTATATATCTTTTACTTTTAAAAATTAATGGTTTTAATTTTTAAAGAAGTAGACTACGAAAATGGGAAAGAGAATGAGAAATGTGAATAATAGCTACTAAAATACGAGAAATATCTAAAAATATTGTTATGATTTTATAAGAAAAAATACCAATAATACATAGTGATGTAATAACGTTTAAGGTTCAATGAGTATTTGCGTTAACTATGAAGTCTTGTCCAGCAGTGGACTGCAATAAGCGGATGATGATGACAAGTTAACTAACATTACATATTAGGAGTGCATAATTCCATCTGGTCCGGGATAACGTGTCTTTCTTATATAAAACTCATAATATAAAGATTGGCCAAGTGCGTGTCAGGCCACGAATAGAATAGGGGTCCGTAGTCACCCATAATGGTAGGTAGATTTCAAATCGTGTCCAATAGACAATTGTCATGTTAAGTTATTATTTCTTTATTTTTGTTCAAAGTTTTCCAAGTGAGTGCATTTTACAAGTTAGCTCCCCTATAACTCCTAAAATAAAAAGTTATCAAAACCGCTATGGTTTTCCTTGAAAGTTCAATATATGTGCTAATGTCATAATTTTTTTGAAATTTTTGAGCCAGCCGTTTAGCTTTTAGAGGAGGGAGACGCCCTGCTTTAAGAAAAAAAATGCGCTTTCAAGTTGAATAACTCATTAACGAATACCTTAATCGAAAAATGGTTTTAGAAAAATCATAATGTTTTTAAAAGATTTTAATGAAACCCCACATGATAGGGTAGACGAACCCTAAAATATATTAAGCTTTCTTTTACTACAGTTATAATATTATCAAAATTTAAAAAAAGTTTTGTATAGAGGTATGTTTAAAAGTATTACGAATTTATAATTTCCGCGGGCTACGTATGTTTGATTTTTAGGGTTCCGTAGCCAAATGTCAAAAAACGGAACCGTTGTAGATTCGCCAAGTTTGTCTGTCTGTCTGTCTGTCATAAATCGTAACAAGCAATTTACCTTTCATCCAATCAATACACTAGTATAAAAACATCGATGAAAGTTGCAACGAACTACAAGAACTTTTATATGATGTTACTTGCTGATACGGAACCCTTCATGGGCGAGTCCGACTCGCACTTGGCCGCTTTTTTTTTGTTATGTTACAACTCAACTTATGCTGACAAGGTTTTCAATTTTCAATGTTTAGTTAGTTTTTGACAGCTGTTTCCAACAACAACAGCCAAGCTCGTCTTCGATTTTTGCCCATTCCAAAAAATGAATCAAAGAATCTGTATTAAATTTTGTGTGAAAAACAAAATAAAGTGTGCGGACGCGAGACACGACATATATATATATATATATATATATATACAGATTTATATATACGACACGACAACATTTATATATACTGATATATTAGGTATGTATATAATCATCACAGGCAAAAGAGATAAAAATAGCTAAGAGAGTAGTTAAATTAATAGATCATTATGCATTGTACTCTATGAAATAAATTTAGAAAAACATAATTATCATCAATTACTTGAGGAAATAGCAATGTCAGTTGAGTTTATAAACTCAGCTATTCATTGTAATCTATGTGTCTTACATTGGTAAAAAACTGATCACTAGTGTGCGGTGTTCTGGCGCAGTGCGAACGTGGCGCAACCGCGCTCGTTAACCCACATGCAGCGCCCTCCGCACACCGCTACTTCTCACACAAACTCATCAAATTCATATCCTTACTTGACGTTAAAAACAAACTACCATTAACTGATTACTCAGCCATTTTAATACTGACCATTTAGTTGATTTTTTATAACAATACCCAGAGGAACACTCTCTCTGTTTTGGTTTCCAGAATATCAAGACACTAAAGAATTTCGCGTAAAAGCGAAATTCTTGAACTTGTCCAATATCATAATATTTGTTTTGGTAGATAAAAGTCACTTCTTGAAACTTTTCTTGAAACACTTCTTGAATTCTTCAGTAGAAAAAAGCTAGTCATCGATAAAACGAGACTAAAACTTTAAGTGTAATTACAGTTTGTTTGCGCAACATACTTATAGTGACCGCTAAAAACTATTTTGTTGGTGTGTTGCAAATACGAGACAAACCAATTGTAGTAATCGGCGCTTATCGGTAAAGTTAATGGCTTATGAAGCTATTACGAGACTTGCTTCTCAGAAAAACCGCTGCAACGACCTTAGCAGCTATAATAGTTACCTGCGACTGTACCAGCCAGAATAAACTGGGTTTACCCACTTTGATGCTCTAGAGGTACAACACAATGTTCCTACTTTCATGATGTACAATTAAGTCTTAACAACTTTAAATAAGGTTTTTGAAAAGCATTTTAAGTTAATCCACTCGGTCCGCTCAACTATTGTGAAATACGGCTAAAGTAATGCCAAAATCACTATTTTTAGCGGCACCGTTAGTTACGAAACAATTTCGCATGTTAACTTAGTGTTTCGTTTAAAATAATGACAGGTTGTATAAAATTTAGTACAGTTTGAGATATCTTTGTGTGGAAATCATTACAAAGTACTGATTGAATTTAGACTTTTACGAGCTTCTTTCGCGAAAGTAAATATATTAATTTATGATCTTTCAGTAGGCAGCTAACTTGCCACATCCAGGTATTCTATAGGCGACTAATAGAAAATTACTATACACTATTAATAAACGTAAGCGTAACATTCTCGAATTTTATGTCTGTTTGTCTTAGCAATAGAGTACATTGAGCATACACGCTACATAATTTTCTGTTTCATGCATACCTACGTTTATTGTTACAAAACGCACTAAGCAGAACTGCAAAAATAGAAAACAACGTCAGTAACCATTATTAAGTTTCTTTCTAATTTTATTGGCTACCAACTTATGTATAACACAATCCGATTTCAAATTAATAACTGTTATAAGATACCGAAAATCCGAGTTCATTCGACAGATTACATTAAAAAAATCTAAATAGGTATAAATTACTGATGGCCATCACTAAATTAAATTAAATTAAATATACGGACGCTCTGAGATAGATAGTTTGATATACAAAATTATGAATTCATATTGGTAAATGAGGAGGATTTTTTTTTAATACAAACGTCCTATTTCCGAAATTATTAATTATTTTCAATAGAAAGTTTTGCTGCTGTTATTTTATATCATTAACAATGATTTCGTAGTATTATTAAATTACATACCAGCATAGATTTATTTCCATGGCACTTGAACTCAAAGAAGCAATAGCGGTATTTTTATTGTTTCGCTAATAAGCATATTAAATTATTTTGCATCCATAGTGTATGTAAAGTATACAGGTCGTAAATAATATTTCTTCAAATATCTGCGTGTTACCTTTGTATCAACTGTCAGATGAAATATAATATCGGCTGTTTCGGTTCCTCGCGCTTGCTCCAATTCATCGTGTCGTTTGACAGACCTTTCTCATTTTACAACATGTATCTTTACATCAAATATGTATATCAAAAACGTCTAGTACAATATATAACTTAAAGTCTATATCTTAATCACAAATTAAATGAATTGACTACATTTAACTAAACGAAGGATGTTGAAATATGTATGATAATATAGAAAGTAAAAACATTTAGACATCCAGTAGAATTATAAACCGTGTGATGTTCTCGTTTCTGCTTTCATTTTAATTAAATGTTATATTCAATTTTATATTTTGGTATTTGCTCTTAAAGTCACTTAGCAGAGCTTTGAAGGCCTCGCAGCGGCGCTACGTGATGCCTGATAGGCACGACGCGTGACTGGTTCGCCCTGGTTTCGTACAGGATCTAAAGACTCTGACTGGACTTATTAATTAGTCGTTGAGACACAAACCTATCACACTTGAAACTATGATACCCGAATATAATATAGTTAGCTGTACTAATATATGTATGATATTTTTGATTTTACTTAAGCACTTACTTTAATTCAGTTTTCTTTTTTTTCAGATTGTCTTCTTCTTCAGAGGATCATCAGACAAAAGATGGAATATTTGACGGAGTGCATGTCCTCTGCAGAAATTTTTGTTATCTAAGTTCTCGACCAACAAGGAATAGGGGTGGGGTGAATAATGGAAAAAAGGAACGTACGGATCAAGTTCGCACACTCGATTGGTCCGCCGATTGACTCGCGCACGTTGGGCACGTCCGAGTAGCACCCCAGCCCGCGCCCTGCACACCTGAACTATCAGTTACCGACGCTCTAGCGACTGCCAATAAAGTACAAGTCATACCGGGTTATTCACTTATTTAAATTTAGATATATTTATTGTAGTACAAAGATAATTGATCGCAAACACTACGAATTTGATGTAGCAAAACTGATACGATATTAAACCGAGTTGTCGTTCTCGGTTGTAAATGAAACGGTAGTCATGACGGCCACTGCCCCAGAACTGTCAAAGTCAGATTTCTTTGATTTCGTGACGTCTAGCGAGGTTACTGATGCTCAGTACAAACAACAGATGCGTTCTGTGAATGTGTTCATGGAATCACCAGATTCGAGGTCAAATCCATTGCTCTCAGAAGAGCCTAAGGAACAAAATAACAACAGTCTGCTTAGCGTGACTGCCACGCAGCTAGGCGCTAATAATAACATGGCTACGGCCACTACGTCTACGACGTTACAGAGCTTTGACTCTATCTGGAATGTAGATCGCGATCGGGATCGCTTAGACAATGCCATGTTAGAAGATCTCAACAAATTTTATTGGAACCAAGAAAGCGACATTAATAGCACACACCCCTGCGCAGATGCGACACTTTCTAACAAATTAATTAATAACACGGATGGTCAAATATACACTTTAACAGTTTTAAATCATGATATGACTGAAACAAGTTCAAATCGATACTGGGGTAAAGAAGAAGATGTTTCTATGTCTAGTCCCGCAGATATAGAACCACACGATAACTTAGATCTTGAGTCTATATTGAACATGAATGGTTTCTCTAATGATTTTAATCCAGATTTACCAAAAGTAGAAGGTTTCAATTATGAAGAAGGTGACTCAGAAAGCCAAAACCCTGACTTGACAACAAGTGAACTCGTTAAAGTGGAACCTTATCCTTACGAGGAAAATGACTTTTCGAGCAATGACAAGAAAGAAGAATCCCATAGTCCTTCACTTATTACAACACCAGCTTTATTAGACAGTCCAGTAGAATTCAATAACAATAATAATGATTGGAAAATTACGAATCAAAATCCGGAATCCAATGAATCTTTGCTTAGAAGCGCCTTACAGGGCAAGGCTTTCATTAGATATAACACTATTCAAAAAATTCCCGTAGCAAAAGTTGATGTCAATAATGAAGTTAAGAGAGTAATCACTATTAATAACAATAAACCAGACGTTCCATCGATGTACCAAGACAATAAAGATATAGATGCAGAGCTACTAATGACGATTGCTCCTCAAAATCGTCTGAATATCTCAATACTCTTAGAAGATCCAAATGCCAATGTTTTATCAAATGGTGAAAATCCATCATCGACACAAAATGTAGACGATATTTTACTCTCAAGACTAGATGCAAATTATCCCGAAGACTATGAAAAGTTGAAGAGAATAGCTACAGAACTCGGAGAGTCTATGCAATCTTTTTGCACCGTAGAACCTATTGATCCAACGCGTAATGTATATAACATACATCACGTAAACGGTGAACTAGTAACTATGATACCTGCGGGAGAAGTTCAATTGAATCAACACTTACAAATAGTAACAGCATCGCCAACCGTAACGAGCACAAAAACAGGTAACAAAAAATATTCTAAACGACCACAAAGTAAAAACCCGCCGCCGATATCACAAACACAATCCGGAACGGCTATTCAAGCTGCTACTTCTACTTCAAACGGTGGACGAAAGGAAAGATCACTCCACTACTGCTCGATTTGTTCGAAAGGTTTCAAGGACAAATATTCAGTCAATGTACACGTGAGGACGCATACGGGAGAGAAGCCATTCACGTGTTCATTGTGCGGTAAAAGCTTCAGACAAAAAGCACATCTTGCGAAGCACTACCAGACCCACATAGCTCAGAAAAACGCTGCCGCCAACGGCACCGTCAAACCCAACAAACAGAGGTAACATCCCAAACGCGAGATTCGCACACATCCCATTCATAGTCAATTGAACTTTATCATGGTGATATATGATAAGAATGTATTTTCATAATCGATACTTAAAGGCTGAAAATATCACACATAAATTTGGTACGGTGCTAATAAAGTAATAATTTATAGAGAAATAAGACAGTTACGAAAAAGTATGTGAAGGTTCTCGGCCGTTAAACTTATTTGTTAATTTGTATGTAATTCCGCCCGTTACCGTATACATTTTACTTTAGCTAAGAACAGATACTTTTAAGTGTTTTACAAGATTATAAGATCAACTTACGTTCTATATAACTTATTAGTCATAAATATTAGTTAACTTTAGAAGTCATGTATAATATGCAGTGTGTTAATATGCATTTTAATGTAAGTAGATATTAACATTAGTTCCTTGATACACCACCACGCTCGTGTATCGATTGATTCACGTAAAGCAGGTCTGATTTATTTCACAGTGGAAAATAGACGATATGTCTAAAAATATTAAACTATTTTTGATAGTTAACAATAACGTGCAGTGCGGGTGTTACAACTCGTCTCGGCGCCGTAGTAATTTCTCCCGCTGTGCCGCTGTGCGGCCGACTAAACTTTCTAAAAATAAAAAAAGTGTAAAAGACCGAGTATTCAGAACCCACCATCTTTCACCACTCATCTAACGCACCTCTACACTGTACCGCTTAGTTCGAACATTTTTTTTTCAGCGTGGAGATTTATACAAATATTATAAGTATGAAAGTAGTTCTGTCCATCTATCCGTCTAATCTTTTACCTAAACAATTTAATCGATCAGGATCATTTTTAGAATAAGTAAAAAAAACCATTCAGAAAAAGAATCGTTCTCGCCACGACGATATTTAATTCTTTAAACGAAAAAGTGAAATAATATCATTATTATTGTAATATTCTTTTCAGTGATTCGAATATAATCACTTGTTCGGGACGGTCGAGCCCATCATTCATTAAATTTGTCCATATTAGACGATGCGACGCAGAGAATGGTTTTTCATTCGCAATATTAAATCTTTCGCCTCATACTGGGAGAGGCCTGATTGCTCCTAGATTGCTATAAATTAGAAATACAAGTTGTGTTCCAATCGCAGTCTTTAAAATTGTGCTCCCTTTCTCGTCTGACAAATTGGCCTTTCTTTGTTCCATCCGTGTGTTTATAACACGGGGCCTCGCCCTCTCATTATTTATATATCTCCCTAGATAGGTTCTTAGACATTGTTTACCGTCGAACACCTATGCCGGTAATCATTATTTATGTCCTCCCGTTATTAGGTACCTGTTATTAACTATGAAACAGTAATCTCAAAGATGAAAGTCCATGAAAGTATTGTGCATGCTTACCTTCTACTTAGTGAAAGTAATTACCTAATATAGACATCATTCTAATCTGTTTTACTGACATTTCCAGATACTTATCTCTCTATAATCTTAGACTATAACAGATTGTTTTATTTTCATACATACAATTGTTCTAAAAGTTGAGAGAACAGTCTTTCTTTTTTATCCGACGTGAGTGTCCATCATTACGAACAAAATATAGAACTTTCATTTGAAAATAAAAGATTTATATTAGTGCCTTCTCAGAACAGAGCACTCATGTGTTTTGCGGTTATTAATTCAAAGTATTTGGCTCGGTATATATTGAGCATACAATGATTCTGAAACATGGTAATTTGATTATTAATATTCTTATGTAAAAATACAAATGACTAAGATACCTAGACAAACTTAACGTGGCGCATAATCGCGCGTTGTCTGGAAATTAATGATGACTCATTGCTTTAAACTCATGGAAAACTAGCAGAGCAGCGAAATAAAACTACATAGTTTTAAAACAATTCAAGTACTTTGTAGTAAAATTGTAACATACCTTTAGGAAAATAAAATATAAATGTAACCTACCTGACCACATTTTTTAACTGCAACGTGATCGAAGTATCAGTACAATAAATATGTTAATAGGCTATATCGTGTCTGTTTCAATAGTTCAATTATGTACCGCGATTGAAATTAAAGCACCGAAATTAAGGTCAAGTTATTATGTCGGCCTCCGCACGTCAGCTGGTCGGTATCACATACAATGACATTGTGACATGACCTAGCCACTTTTTTCTATTGAAACATTCTTCGAAATGCTAAATTTAAATTCCAAATAAGTACAAAACTGTTCACTGCATTGTTCTGAAACTGTTAAAAATGTATAATGTTCGATGCGATGTTGTCATTCCATATTAGTATTGTCATGCTTCACATTATATTAACATTAATGATTTTAGAAGTCTTAGGAGCAATATTTCGATACAAGCTTTCGCCCGCGGCTCTGCACGCTTCTATTTCAGTTATCACGGTAAAATAATTTCGTAATATTTCTTTTTTTCTAAATTTTTTTCCTATGTTACTTCTAATACCTCCAAGAATATGTGTACAGATTTTCATGATAATCGGTTAAGTAGTTTTCGCGTGAAAGCGTAACAAACAAACTTACATTCACATTATAATCTTAGTAGGGATTTTTAGTAGTAATATACAGTAGGATACAGTTTTTCATTAAACTTTAAGTAACACTGAAACATGATTGATTATTGATTTAATATTATTGTAAATTATAAATTTAAGGTACCTTGAATAAAATTGAAATTCCATGAGTATTGTGTTCGTCAATCGGATTCGCATCTTGATGTGTCAGTACTATCGATTTTTAAATAGAAATGAAACTTGTAAACTAATGTATACTCCTCATAGCTGTCTTAATTTACTCTTTAATAATATTTTGCCGATAGGAACAAGTATCTTGCCCTTAGCAATACTGAAACAAGCAAGTGATATTCAGTATTTTTTTGTAAACAACACTGCCTGCTACAGACCCTGCCAAGTGTAATTGTCGATTCTGATGACGCTCTCAGAGTCCTTTAAGTATCTCGGTTTATTATATCAATATTGTATGACGTTAGATATTAAATTACTTTAGTACTATGCTTTATCGATTAAAATATAATCGAGTTGATAATTTGTAATGAAATATTCAGTGCATCAGTGTGTGCAAAAATGACTGTTATAATTGTTTTCAGACTGAATTTCGTACCTACACTGTCTCCTAAAGTCTAGTTTTACACAAGATGTACACGTCACAACGAAACTTCTGTAGAGATTGTCGTAAATATAAAAATTATAGTTATAAAGCCAGAGGAAACTCTTAACAATACTCATTAACTTGTAAATATGTATCATGGATGGATTTATGGAAAGATGACTTATGAAGTAAATTTTATACTCTACCACTTGTATCTCATTAGATGGTATTTGTATTACTAGCGAATTTATAGTTTTAATAAGTACCTAAATAAGAAACATTGAGAGATTTACCAGATTACTTTAAGATACTATGGCTACCTTCATAAATTATGTGAGTGCATAAATGGTTGTTAATATATTCACGTAATATATTAAATTATGTTGGTATTTTGTATTACATTATTTTGAAAAGGTTTATTATTGAAAAGGATTATATTGATCGATTTTTATTGCATTTGTTCCTGAGTTGATTATTAGATTTTATTGATAATTATGTCTTATTTGTAAGTTTCTATAGATAATTGCATGAATAATTTAATTTTATGACATTGGAATTGTATTAGGGGGGCGTGGATGACTCAGTTTGGACTATTGTTTTTAAGCATATATGCCATGTGAATAACTTTAACTTATTTGAGATCGTTATGTGATTAACAATCTTCATAATTAGAAATTTGAGATGTGTAAATGTAACATCTACTTTAGATCTTTCTTTTCTAGTTTTTTAGATTTTTTAGTTTGGATTTTGTTTTTAAAAAAACTCTTTAAATTATTACAAATAGAGAATTCATCCACTTCGCCCTTAAATTGAGCCGTCCTGTACAATACTTCATTATTTATTTTTAGAATTATATTTTAAGGTGAAGAAAACATGAAAACAAAAACATAATGTATTTTGATTAACCGGAGCTGTGATTTTTTGCTTATCTGTATAACTATTATACAGTGTGAAGTCGGTGCAAGTAGGGTGCAGCGCCGTTACCCACTGGTTCAATATCACTACGGTCTTCCAAACTTTATGTGACTGTGACACGTGTTGTACTTTAGCGTCATGAACTTAAGACCTATTTATACATACAACCTGTAAAATATCACAGTTATATATAAATGGCAATATTACTACTATATTTTAAGGTCAAGCTAAATATTGAATTTTATTTAACTATATGAAAATGCAGAAAATTATTCCTAATTGTATATTATTTTGTTAGAAGGTTGAAGTTTACTAATTGTTTATGTAAAAACCAAGCCATCCCTACATTACGTGTAGGGGAGGTACGCCAAATAAAAAAATGTGGAGTTTTTACTAGCATTTTGTTAAAAACACATATTCATGCGAAGGTTTTTTCTTTCTATCACTAGCCATTTGTACGAAAAATCGAGGACGGACGGACGGATATATCTATAAGTCATGAACTATGGAATCCTAAAAACGTATGACTTACTCATTAAAGAGACTTAAACAAAATGAAAATATGAGAATTATATAGTAATACTCCTCCTATCTCTCTATTATATATCTATATCTACTATAATATCGTTGTTAATAGTCCCACTCCGATGTTGGATTTTCCATTATTTAAATTCTAAATGAAACTAAAATTTATACTTTGACCAATCTACTTCTGTTTAAATTAGTTGTCAGTCTCATGATTGTTGAACTTTCTCCGTTTGTTGTCGTAGTAACTAGTTTTTGTAATTAGTTTTATTTATTCGACAAAGTTTAACTAAGTTTTACAAGCATCTACCACGCTTAATTCTTTTTTAACAAAAGTGTGTATACTAGATACTCATATTTACAGCTTGATTGTATATCATAGTACTGAGGTTACACACAGCATAGATTTCCATTTAAACTATTTTCTTAAGTGTCCTATTAGCTTGATGTCTTAGAAATATAGTCTATCGGAGGCATATTCTATAGGTTCCGTTTTATAAGTGCCAGCTGCGATCGTGATATCTCACAGGCTGTATCCTGCAATTAATGTTATTAAAAAAGTATGAAGTTAAACCTGTATTGTTAATTCATTGGTTAAATATAAAAAGCAATCAAAATGTTAATAAAGTAATTTGAATCTTAAAATTCTCTAACGCAAAAGTACTTCACGATGGAGCCTAGTGTCAGATTTGATCTGGTCACATTAAACCAGTATCACACCGTAAGGTACGTAATATAAAAGTAGCTACCATAATTTTTTACAACATTTACAGTTTTATAATGAATTTCTTATATTTTTACTTTCCTATGTTAGTTTGCTAATAAAATGTTTTTTTTATAAAATGTATCTTGTTTTATTTTCATTGCAAATGCTACCTAAAGGATTTTAAGGACATGTTCCAATAAAATTAAGAAACAAACTACGAATAACAAAATAGAGATTTTAAGCAAGAGAAGTTAAGCAAAAACTTCTTTCTAATAAAAGACCTATGGCCAGCTGTGGACTATTAAATACTATTAAACGACGAAACTCTGCCCTAAATTAGTGTATTTGCAAATTCGAATACATTAACTTAGACTGTAATGTGTAGAAGTTAATCTATGAATTTCAATCAGGGTACAAAAATTTTATAAATTTAATTGGCTTAAATATATAAAAAAAAAATGTGTGTGACCCTACTCTGTCTAATGGAAAGAATGAGTAGAATCAAGGCTTTCACCATCCTCATAGTGAGTGCAGATAATGCAGCATGGTGACCCACACCATGGCGGCCTAGTGAGATGTTTCTGCATGATTCTCATGATCTTTGGAGGCCAGGATGATGATGATAATAATTGGGTATTCCGGTCTCACATTCACAAACCAAATAAGAAAGCACCAATGCTGTCATATTTAAGTTTGTCTTCTGTATGAGGGTAGTATACTATCTGAGTGAGGGTCCAGCCGTTCCATTCGTAATGAAATCGGCTTGGCTCTACTACCTATATTACGATTTCAATGTTTCTATATCAAAATTTAAGACAATAATGTTTTGTATTTATTATGGGCGTGTAACGTGCGACTTATTCCAGGGGAACTTATCGTTATCCAACAGTTTTATAGGTAATGCTAATGTACTCAGTACTACCTTTACGCACCACTAATACATTAACATGATGCAGCATATACTTTTTTACCAATTGTTACTCAAGGTTTCTCAGAAAGGTAGTCATTGGGTATATTAGATTAAAAAGCCAGCACCTGAAGGCTCCTACTTCTCTTTTTCTGTCACAAGAAAGGAAATATGCAGACCAAATGGTGTGGCAGAGTAAGTACCACCAGATATGTTCAACTGTAACCCCTAAGATAGACAACCAAACAAAAAATAGTATTTTGTTTTGACTGTAATGGTTATAACACCAGTTTGCAAAGCTCTACAGTAAATCCTTACTTATATGAGAACATTGAGGTCTCGGGTAAGATTCCCGGGTCGGACTAAATATTTGTGTGATCCACAAATATTTGTTTCGGAGTCTGAGTGTTTTCCACGTATAATGTGTATGTATTTACAAAAAAAAAAGTATGTTTATGTATTTATATCAGTTGTAGTACTAGTAACCACAATACAAGCTCTGCTTAGTTTGGGACTAGATGATGTTGTATGTGAGATGTCCGAAATCAGAAATATTTATTTAATTATTGTATTTTAATTACTATGTGCAACGTAGATTACATAGTAGATGTATTTTCACTATACTGATTATATTCGAAATATGTTCACGACGGTAAGGCACTGCGTGGAATTGAACCTACACATCTCATACGCGGCTTTCTAAATCCATACTATGCAGGGCTTGTGCTATGATAATATAACCAGACTATTGATAAACATACTTATATATTTCTAAATGCATACATATTATAAATAAACTATACCCACACACAGAACAAGTCTTCGTGATCATCACACAGTCCTGGGGGGACATAGAACCCACGACATTCAGCGTAAGCATAGCTAAAATAATAAATAAATATTTCGCACAACGCCATTTAGTCCCAAACTAAGCAGACCTTGCACGTTGGGTTCCCAAAATATACTTTTTTTGTCAATACATACATATTATACATAGAAAACACCTAAACTTCGAAGCAAATATTTATAAATCATAGAAACATTTGATCCGACTCAGGAATCGTCTCCCGAATAGGACCACATGTTTACCGAGACCTCAAACGCAGCAGTCGCATACGCTACTAATGCGACTGTAGACATGCGACACAGAGGCAGTCAAAATCAAAATGAAAAAAATATGGTGGATCTACAAATGAAACAGAATGAAATTATTATACCTGCACCATTCACATGACACAAGAATAAATATAAATTCATTTAATAGTGTTGGCGTGGTCTAATTTGTAAAATAATGAGTCAAACCGGTTTCTATAATCAATAGTAAATACGAATCAAGTTTTACTAGTCATTCTCTCAAATTGATTCTTCACCAGAAATCATTAGAAACACGTCCTTCAAGGAAGTTTAAATATTTAACGACAAGAGCGTACCTGTTTGTGTGGTTGATGTGGTAAGTCCTTAGTTATAAATATTTAATAGTAACTGCATCGCCTGGTTGAAAGTGAAAATTATCCACGCATGACACAAATCTTCTTTAGATACATCGCAATTTCCGGATATTTCTTTGAATTATGAACAATGAGCATTGCGCCTGAAGAAACTATATTGTTATTGTTAACTATAAAATCTTAGTGATTGTTGTAAAGTGTATAATGGTCTCCATTCATAATTGATTATTTTTAACAAGTATCTGACAAAAAGGAAGAGGCTATCGTAAAGCTTGCTTGGATGCCTTCGGGCGGCTTAAAAACATCCAACGGCAAGATTACGTAGCCGCATCGTGTCTTGCCAGTCCCCAACCCGCACTCGGCCATCACCATCGGCCAGGAGATCCGAAACCAGTAGTGGGACATTATGGGTTGTTGGTGATGATCTGACAAAAACCTGCATTTTCAAATACAAAGATCCTTTAGTATTTCAATGATTAAGGAGAAACATATAGGGACAGACAATGTTTCAGCCTTTCAATTTCCACATTTCAGGAGATAGGAGGTGGGGAGGAGTAAGTTTCTATTTTGTCAATATCATGAGTTCTGGTCCCATCCCACTTTTCCTGTTTCGTTCGCTTACATTCTGATACAGCCAGATCTAGAAATATTTAATTATATAAATTAGAAAACAGAACTTTGAAAGATTCTTTAATAATATTTCTTTAATAAAGTAATAAGGAATTTGTAAATGAATCCCCTACTGAGTTATATGTTATATACCTATGCCCATCGATCATGGATCGATCTACGATCGATGCCTATGCCTGAATGCTTACACGAACGAACTATGCAACTACTAAACTAAATATTCACAATTTATATTTAGACTTATAAAAAATGGAATGAATAAGCAGATTAATAAGTAATGACCTACATTTAATGCTAATTTCAAACAATTTACAGTGGTTTGGAGCCTCACCGGGGCCATTGTGATAACATTAAGACGAGTTAACAAAAGACTCATATAAATAGTGGGTGGCGGGTAGCGTCGCCGTATGCAAGGCATTGTTTCTGCGGTTCCGGCGCACACGCATCGTGCCACAAGCGGTAATTAGCTCTATTGTGGTCCGCCGATCCTATCGACGCTACAAATACATCCGATGGATTTACGTACCTGCTTTCCACTCATTGTTTACGTATATGTTCTTTATTAATTGTCTATCTAGCAAAACATGGACGGACAAAGAACATTACAACCAATTAATTTTAGTTATATAATTTCACTGTGTGTAAGAGGGCCCGTGACTCGTGACTGAGAGACGATCGATCGATCAACGCTGCAAAATAGTATGACCATGTTAATGTCAGATGTGTGGTCTGTAATAGGAAAACCAAACCCACCGACCTGGATAGGGTAGCACGTTGGTATTAGTACTAATAGACATTAAGAAATGCTTTCAGAAAGAGCCTTTGATGAATCATTAGTCAATCGTATTTACACTAATTGATCCCGAGGATACCCTCGGGATTTATCAATATGGTTTTTAACATGCCTCTTGACGATCAGTGTAGGGGGTGAATATAGTTCACCGCAGAAGGTAAACGTGAGACTGTTCAATGTGCAGCATATCTAAGGACAATTTTTCACTTAACGGGCGTCATCTAATTTAATTACATGTCCATTGATGTGTGCGATGTTTTAATAACAAAAATAATATGAATCTGATGTCTACCCGTGACTTTTCCCATCTGATTATTTTCTATTTCCTATAAAAGTGATAACCTTTCATACAACTATTCATGACCTATTTCACGCCATAAGGTTGCAATTTCTAAAAACTCTGTCGTAGTGAGCGGTTGCAAAACAAAAAGTATTAGCTGTCAAATATTCAGTTTGCATCCCTAGCGATCCAGGGTCGATGTTGCAGGGAAATATATTTTATAAATATGAAATAAAATTATAGGTAAAAAAGCGGTCAAGTGCGAGTCGGTTCCGTAGCAGCAAGTAACATCATATAAAAGTTCTTGTAGTTCGTTGTAACTTTGTTCGATGTTTTAATAATAGTATATTGATTGAATGAAAGGTAAATTACGGCTTATGTAGTATTAAAAAACTACTTACTAAATCTCTTTCAAATCAATCTTCGGTGGTAGTTTGCATGGTAATGTACATCATATATTTTTTTCGTTTCATCATTTTCTATTTTAGACGTTACAGGAGGGGGTGGGGGCACATTTTACCACTTTGGGAGTGGCTCTCGCGCAAACTATTCAGTTTAGAAAAAAATGATACTAGAAACCTCAATATCATTTTTGAAGACCTATACATGGATTTGATGAAAAAAAAAATTTTTGAGTTTTAGTTTAAAGTATCCCCCCAAATTAATTGTTTTTTTTTTTCTATTTTTGTGTGAAAATATAAATGCGGTTCACAGAATACATCTACTCACCAAGTTTCAACAGTTCTTATAGTTTCGGAAAAAAGTGACTGTGACATGTCGACAGACAGACATGACGAATCTAAAAGGGTTCCGTTTTTTGTAATTTGGCTATGGAACCCTAAAAATAAGCATTTGACTACATAGTATTTTAAACAGTTTATTTATTTAAAACACATATAGCGACAAACTCGTTTTTCTACATATTTAAGCATCAATACAATTAAAATAAAAAAAACATGAACGTTAAAATGGAAAAGTACTGATACAACATCGATAGTAACAGAGAAAAGTTATGCATAAAGGTAAACGACAATCCATATGCATCGTGCGGACCAATTCAAAATAACTAAGTTATGAGTTCAAGAAAGCGGGCGGCAAAACGGAAGTATAGCAGACGACCTTACTTCATATATACGCAGCTATCTGTTTACGTACGTTCCGACAACTTATAAAAAACAACATATAAAGTCCAGCGCATAAATTGTACCAACATATAAAAAGAAAATACGACAAGTCGTAGTGTAAACAGACTTGTGAATATTGCGAGGTACTTTAACTTTCTCCAAGTGATGGGCCGTCAATCATAATAAATTAGAGAATTTTCCAGTTATCACTTTAATATTACTCATGGCTAAGGTTCAAATTGTAAAGTTGGAATGTTCGACTCAGAATAACTCTCAAGTTTTTGATAATACCTACATAAAACTTAATACTACTATAACAGTTCTCATGTGTTTAATTGCCAGGAGATAAAGGAACATCTGTCTATATCGAATGCTAAAAAAATAATGAAATAAAATGATTGTGGCTTTCGTAAGAAAATCGCATAGATTGTAAATAACTGTTCAGTCATTACTTGCATGTAAACATGCTTGTTAAATTATAGAAGGAGCAGTCATTCTCATTAATATTATTTCCTAAATATAACATTAAAAGCACTTTGCCACAAATTAACTAATGTTAATATGTTACAATTAAAGGATATGGCCAAAATATGACAGGCAGTAAAAACAACAAATTGTCAATCGAACCAAATGTCATTAAGCCGCGCTTACAGGAAATAGTACATTATGAGTGTATTTTTAACTGAACATTGAAGATACTTAGGTCAAGTCTCGTAAAGTACTGTACTAAAAGTCAATAGCATGCACTGGCACTGGTATCTACATTTTGTGGGGGCGGTAGCATTACTGTCTGTGTTCTCTAATCGCGCCACTGGCTTTAGCGCGCATCCTGCTATGAAGCACTTCGACAGGAATTTCTTAAAGGCTCTATCAGTCATAAGCTCTGTAAGTGCTATTGTTTTGTGTTACTAATTTTACTACATTTTTAAGCAATTGTTTCGTAAACACAATATGTAGCTACTACCCTTTTTTCTCTTGAATAATGCTAATTATCAAGAAGAACATTTTAAGTGAGAGTTAACTAACGCAATACATAACTTAGACGTTGCTAGATGAGCCTGTTATAAAAATCGTTTATATTTTATAAGATGAATAGGGTTAACATAACACATATAAAACGTAGAATATGTAAGGCCGTTTACTTATAAAAACACTAATAACCATTTTATGCACCGATAACTTTAAGCCATGAGCATATTTTCATAACTAATTACGTAAAAATTTAAGACCATCAACGTGGCGTGATTGCAACAATATATACTAGGCCTGTGATACTTAGTAGTATTATTTCAAAAAATTACCATTCAGTAGGTGGACACACATGCGAGTTCAGAGTGACGCGGTGTCACTGTAAGTGACTTAATGTCAAGTACATAGAGATACCAATCGATGGCAGTCATTTTTAAAACCAATCTTAAATGGTCATTGGCACATGTTAGATTGTGCTTGCGACTAAGTGAGTTCTGATGAGTTATTTACATTTGTAACACAACATGTAGTTAGTCTAATCGAGATGTTGTGTTCCTTATTAAGGAGCGCCTAATAAGAATTTAATCACTAAGAACAAGTGTTTAGTCCCTAACATTCTGTTACACACACGCTGCAATTTTTTTTCATTTGCTTCCAATAATGGTATTGCTATGTGGTATTAGAAGTTTTGTCAAACAACAATACTCATATGTTGTAAATACAGAGATGGAAAAAAATAGAAAGGTTACGCGTTACTGACAATAACAGGCATTTTGCACAACTTCTAGTGGCATGCGCTAGCTGTAAGCATTAATTTTCACTCCAGGGGGAAAGGGTACCTGTTTCAGGGACTATATTACCTGTACCCTAGACGGCGTACGGTTTTAGTCAGTTCGATTCCGACAAAACCACCAACGTGTGGTGTGGGGATTTCCGAACGATCAAAAAAATGGGGAAAAGGGTACCTACTAAAGATCAATTATGTAGAAAGATCTCAGTACCTACTGGTAGATTGAATTTGCTTAAATATTTACAGAATTATCAATCAACGTTATGTCAAGAAAACTTAAAGGTGTGGCATTTGATATGATAAGACGTGAAAGCCTTACAATTCACAAGGTGCTCACTAAACGTACTCATAAAAAATCGACTTATAAAATGAACCTTTCATTACTGCACTTTCTACAGCAGATCTTATACGAAAGTTACAGAGCAGATAAGTAGATAGTGTAGTTAGAGATAACATCGCGTCGAGGTAAGCTCTATAACTAAACTAATATATTGTCGTTAGCTAGCTCCCACAAGAAATTCCCTGTTAACTTACTTGACATTGTAATAAAGAAGCGATTTTAGAGCTCTACAAGCAGTAAATTGAGTTGAACGCAAATGTGTTATATTCGTTACTAGCTTTTTCGAGGGTTATAACGTACGGAGAAGAATGAAACTTAACGAGTTCCGACAAGCATAACTTACACATGAGATGCGAATAGTTGAATCATTAAAAGGCGTATTTTTGCAGGTGGAAAGTAAACATTATCAGCTAAATTTTAAATCCGACTATTTCTATCGAGAAGTACTTAAATGACTAGTCATTACGTATGCTATATAACAGCATTAGTGTGTTTTTTTTTCATAGTTTTGACGCTATAACGGTAAAGGTATAAATACTGACAGGGCGTATGACGGCGCGGGCGGTAGGCAAATTTAGTTTGAGTTAGCGTATAATGGAAAGGCTTTAAAATAATTTAATACAAATGACATAATTCTTTTCTTAGATGTAAAAGATAGAGTAAATTGTCAGAATAAAAATAGAGATAAGTAACTTTTAAATGAGAGTATGATTGCAAAAATAAATACAAAAAGCTTTGTTCCCAAATTACAAAAATAAAACAAAATATGTCATTCATTCCCAATGTGTAGGAAAATCAACTTTTATGCATCATTATCATCAGCCTATCGCAGTCCACTGCTGGTCATAGGCCTCTCTAATTGCACGCCACTTCGTTCGTTCAGTTCGATCCTCGGCTACAACTTTTATTATTTAATTACTATCTGCGTTTTTCTATTGAATTTTGTTCACTATATAATAATATGTTTTTAGTTATTTTTCTGAAATGAAGCATAAATATCTGCCAGTGAAAGTTCCGTTAAAATCGATCCACCCATTTCAGAGATTAGTCCGAATATAGGCAGACAAAATATAAAAAATGTTTTTGTCGTAAATACCATATTTACTTTCATATTTCAAATGTATCAAATAAAGTATTCATTTGGAAATATTAAGAAAAACTTTAAATATTTGTATAGATTTATAAACATCATTACTCGTATGATGAAAAAGTAGTAAGGTGTGTTCAGCGGTCAATATATTTTAAGCTCTTTTTACAATTATTACCATTACATAAGCGCGACACGAACAGTGGTCCTTAACTACATCTACAAGCTTGCAGGAAAAGACCTATATAAGTATGTTCGCAAGCTCGGAGATATAAACAGATAAAACGTCTCTGGACAGAGAGAGAGCTTGTGATTTATTTTATCGGATGATGGAACCAATTTTCCACACGCCAGCACTTCTGCCTCTTGCTTCTGCTTCACTTCATAATGGCTCATTCGATTAGATCAGTTTTAGTTAAACCTCTCTTTTTATTCCTGACAAATCAGAAAAACAACTTATATTTATGAAATAAAAATAAAGATAACATAAAATACAATTAAAGAAAATATTCCAAAATAAGTGGCAAAATTTCATCCGCATCATCGCTTACTGGTGACATTCCAAAAAGACTGGCAGCATTACCACGTTGAATAGCAATACTTATTCTCTGTGCCAGAAAAAGACCGGCCTTTTGGTCACGAGAAGCGTCAATCAATGGCTTAGCTGGTTGTTTATATGTACATAGCACTAGTACTCGGACCTCAAGAACCTCGACCCCAAGCGGTTCAAAAATATAAAATTATCTAACTTTTTTTGGTATTAAGGCCGTTTTCTTATTGTGCTAGTTTGTAATATAATTAAAAAATACTAATGTAAAACTAAACAAAAACAATTTTACAAAGAAATGGTGATTTCTTGAATAAAGCTTAATTAAGAATATTTTCAAATCTGGTAAGTTGGTTTCTAATTAATAGATTTGCACTAAATGCATGTATGAAAGCATATTATATACAGTAAATAAATCAAAAAAATCTTTTTTTTTGTGGCTAAGGTCTTTCTTGTTCCGGCTAATATCTAAAGCATCTTAACCGATTTTAACGGGACTATCAGTTGCAGATAACTGATGACATAAGGAGTAACTTAGGAAAGTTTTTAGGGTTCTGTAGTTCGGCACTCGGAACCCTTATAGATTTGTCATGTCCGTCCGTCCGTCCGTCCTCGACGTACTGCCCAAACGGTTGGTGCTTGAAAGATGAAACTTTGCATAAATATGTGTTGTAATTACGTCGACAAAGTGCTACAATAAAATTAAGAAAAAAAAAACTACACGTAAAGAGGAGACGATTTTATTTCCTCGCGTCTACCACATCGTGTGTGATATCATTAAATAGATCTTCTTAAAACACTAGGAGATTGCCAAAACTATCAACACAGGGCATATAGAACAACACGATCTGGCCAGCGAAGTCACCCCTACAGAGTGGAAGACATACGCTCCAGAACTAAGCGATTCGGGTCTTCCTTCTTGTGCCGAGCAGTCAAACACTGGAACTCATTACCAGCTCATGTTTTTCCTTCTTACTATGATCCCGGGTCCTTTAAGCGGGGCGTGAAAAAGCATCTCATTAGGCCGCCATAATGTGGTTCGCCATACTGCTTGCATTTGCAGTGAGTATGGCGCCCCCACTTGTGGATTTTACTCATGCTTTCCATCAAGCATAGTAAAGTCACCTTAAACTATCATAACAGGGCGTCCCAGCCCCTCCTAAAAGCCAAACGACAAGCTCAAAAATCTGAAAGAATTCATTATAGTAGTCCATATACTGAACTTTAAAGGAAAACTATAATGGCTTAAATAGCTTTGTTATTTCAGGAGTTTTAGAGCCCTAACTTGTGAAATACGTTTACTTCGAAATCTTCGTACAAAAATAGCAAAATAATGAGTAAACATAAAAAATTCAATTGGACATCGCTTGGCATTGATAAGACTACGAATCTCTATTCTATACGTGGCCTGACAAGCACTTCTTTGATTATTTGTATATTTTTTTTGTCCACAGGCAGGGTAGTGATGATTTGCGCAAGACGTCTGACAGGAGCTGGATGCGAGTAGCCGAGGACTATGTTTAGCAGTGGACTGCAATAGGCTGATGATGATGAAGCTTCACCTGAGGCGTTTTCAGCGGTTATTTTTAAAAAGCGTCGATTCCCTAAAACAAGAGAGTCGCTTAACACTGTCCATGTTCAACTACTGAAGAACTACGCTTAAAATCGAACAGACGTAAATAAAATATTTTTTTGGACATTAAAGGGTTACTTTACCATGTTCATTAGTACTTGTGCGTTAAGTACGGTTCGGCTCTTCCTTCTTGTACCGAGCAATCAAAAGCTGGAACTCACTACCAGCTTACGTGTTTCTTTCCCACTATGATCCCGGGTCCTTTACACGGGGCGTGAAAAAGCATCTCACTAACGGCCCGTTTACGACCTTACCGCTGTGAGCGGTAGCTAAGAGCGAAACGCCAAGAGTCGCCGCTCATAACTGAGCTCATAGCTATGAGCGGCGACCCGTGGCGTGCCTCGTACATTTTTATACTTTTGATATTACCGCTCGGCGTTTCGCTCTTAGCTACCGCTCACAGCGGTAAGGTCCTAAACGGGCCGTAAGCCGCCATAATGTGGGCCGCCATATATAACTGTCTGCATTTGCAGCACAAATGTGTGGTTTCCCCCACTCTTGGATTCTGCTCATGCTTTCCATCAGGCAGGGTAGAGTCACTTTGGTAGGCTATATATATAAAAAAAGTCAACTTACATTGATACCCTTGAGTCCATCAACATTTTTTTTTTTTTTTTTTTTTACGTGTGGAAATCCCCGCGGACCGTCACCCCGTCGGGGGTTACGGCGGGGTGGTGTGTCGGACTCGAACCGACTAAAACCACACGGTGTGACCCTCTCTGCGCCTTTGTGTTGGAAGGAGTCCAGGGAGGGGATTTCCTTCTGGACTGAGTCCATCAACATAGCTCAACCCCCTTGCCAAGTTGCACACGTTTTTCCTTTTCCATTGCGTTCTCTATTCTACTTCTCTTATTTCATTGGCTGCTATTCAAAACAGAATATTCGCCAATGAAACAAGAGAATAGATAATGGAATAGAAAAAGAAAATTGGTTGCAACCTGGTTATTGGCGCAGATCTTGAAAGTATTTCTTAAACCGCTCTAAGTCGTAGATGATACCCAAAGAGGTTGTTCTTGACTGCTTTTAACTTTAAATGGCTAAAGTTTTACTTGTGAGCTACATTTTTACTAAAAAAATATAAAATTAGTTTTAATACTTGTTATTCTAGCTTTTTGTCACAAAAAAGGAACTTTATCGAAACTCTTTTTGTGCGAACCTTTTTTATATGACACTCACGTGAAATCGAAAATGCACCTGCACTCAGTTGTATTTATGAGTTTCTTAGTTTACAGCATACAACTAAGTATTGTTAAATCGTTCCACCTGATGGCATTCTTAAAAATAAACCTAATCTCTTATTCTAATTCGGAACATAAATATTCAGAACACGTCATGTGCACAATAAATGTGTTTTTTTTTTATGTGCAGTGTAGTGTGTACATTGATGTCTTAACAATGGAACTTAAAATTTATGTTAAATATATTTAGAATAAAAATTAGTCATTTGAGATCCAAAATGTTGCAAATCATGCAAGTAAATTCGTCACTTAATAACAGCTTACTATTGCGGTTTTACGCGGGCAAGATTTGCCTACTTCCTTCCTCAAAAATCAAAATATCTTCATGGCATTTTTTTTTATAATGGAATTCGGTGCAGCGGTTTAGTGAAAGTATAACCACCAGTAACCAACAGACAGGTGTACACACTGACAGACAGACAAAATTACTTTCTATTTTATAATATTAGTATGGTAACACGGATTCAACTATATACTTCATAATGACTATTATATAGATGAAATCATGTATCATCTTATTTATGGTCATCTTACCTTTACCGTAAGATATTGGTTTTAATAACAAAATCTTCTATCTTTCAGAAGTAATTTTCACAAATTATATTTGTGTATAATAAGGTTTGTACCTATTCGATTATAAGTATTATATTCTAGAGTTCAAGACCAATCAGTTTTTACAGCACAAGCTATTCATCACAAAATTTAAAAAGTTGATATTCTTCTTTCATCACCTCACTGCTTACTTAGGATTTTCACAAGATAAAAGTGGTATACGGCACGTGATAAGGATGTATGCGCTAATACTACTAGTTTGGAACACTAAGCGTTTAAATAATATGTTACAGCTTGCTAGAAACATTGCCCAATGTTTGTCTTATTAAGATTTATATAAATATTTTTCGGACATCTTACACACAACTGTCAATCATCTAATCATCATGTCTAGTACAACAACAATCATCTAAGCATCAGTCACATCAACTAAGCAGAGCTTGTAGTATGGGTACTAGACAACTGATAAAAATACATAAATGTACTTTTTTTTCATTTGCAATTACATAAACATTTGAAACAAACTCTGAAACAAATATTTGGTCCGACCCGGGAATCGAACCTGAGACCTCAAGAACAGCAGTCGTATAGGCTCCTACTGTACAAGCGAGGCATTAAAAAGATTGATTGAAGACAAGATTGACTTTATTAATATCACATGCCTACTGATGGTCATAAGCCAGTTTTTTATACGAAAAAAGGATTTAGATTATAAATTCGAATTTATAGAATCTCTAATGAAAATGAAATAGTAATTACTTTTATTATATTATTTTTGTTTACTCACAGACTTAAATCAGCCAGTGTATTCACATATTTAAACAATTAGAACCATCTGGAACGATTATTAAATTTAAAATACTCAAAGGGAAATATAAATTAAGAGAGACATAGAAAGACACAAAATAATTATTTACTCTTTGCCTCATGGACAAAGATTGTTTTATTCACAAAAAGTGATAAATGAAACTGTACAAACACAGAGTTACAAGTAATGTCAATGGTATTGAATATCTTACAATCTACTTATTTCTTATAATAAATATATTGTCGTTGATGGTTAACTTAAATTAATTTCAAAGTAGACAGAAACACGTACATACGTCTTCATGAATATATATATATTTAAAGTATGACTATTTAACATAATATTTTGTTCTCCGTTCACATTTATACAAACCTCATTCGTAAGTCCCACATTTTCATCTACAGATTATTTAAAGACAGCGGACGAGACGGAACGTTCATACGAATTCCAAATGAAAATATTAAAACGTATTCTCGCCCTGACCACTGTCTAATCCAAAAACTTATAGGCTTATCCTCAAACTAAAAAACATCTTACGTAAAAAATGAAATATAAATAAATATAAATTTCAAGATCATCTTACATAAAATCAAATATATCTAAATGTTATTAAAAATAAAGTAAGTTAATTATAAAACTAGATTATAAAAAAATCTACATACTATTTGATTGTTATATCAAATCTTTACTTTTTGGGGTCTCTGTAGACACCCATAAAGAGAACAGAGTTTGTAGGGCGTTCGTAAATTATGTACACAAAGGGGAAGTTGGCAATGAAACGACTAGGTTCAGCTGGTCGGGATGATCGGAAGCCAAAGATTGCTGTTGCTGCTGCAGCCACGGTACCTGCACAATACACAATACTTAAATTATATCAAAGAGTTCACTCCGCGACCATTTCCAAATCATTCAATCCTTAGGCTCTGGATTATAATAAAGAATAAAAAAAAAGATTTATCTACATACTTTTAAAAACACTTGCGATATTCTTATTCATAAATACTAAAATGTACATAATTTCTAAATTTTATCTGTTAATTTTTCAAGTCATTGTTTACAAAAATTTCAATATTAAAAATAAAAAATTCTTTAATTACCGAGTTAGTTCGTAGTCGAATGTTAAATGAATACTGACTACCCAGCGCTCTTAGAAGTGGTGGAGGCTAAATTACGTGGAGGCTAAATTACTTATGTAGCTACAACTTTCATTTTTCATTCGATTGTAAATTAATTTTTATTAAAAAGATTTTCCTTTAATTTTCTATTAAGTAGTACAGGCTAACGGTCCAATAGATATAAACAATGACACACCATTTATCTTTCATGGAATAGTGAAAGCTACAATTTCGGTTCTAAATCAATCGATTTACTGATGTAAGCCAATTACAATACCCATAATGAGGAATTGAATATATGACCATGCCACGGGTGACTTGCTAATTTGGTATTATTTTGGTTTTAATACTATTGCGTACCTTCCTCGTCGATTTGAATCTTGGCTTTGTGGACGGCGTCATCGAAGAGAACACCCGGTTGCTCTGTCAGGGTGCTGAAGTCTGCAGTTGCATTGAATAGGTCACCAACGCCAAGGGTTTCCAAAATCTAAATTTCAACAGATCAGTATAAAATATGGTACTTATATCTATAAGAATGGCTTTAATGATTTACTTAATGAAAGATTGAAAGAAATGAGAAGATGCTGCGGTAAATGCCCCTAGTGTGTTTATTTAATTTAGGAAGACAAAAATTACACTGGTATGAAAAGTAAAACATAAAATAATTTTGAATTGATTTAAATATACTGTTATATTTTATCATTCACCTAAAAGTGCAAGTGCAAAAGGGCATTTATAAACAGCGGAATCAGTTAAATAAAAAAACTATTTTTATAAAAAGACCGTTATTTTGTTTTACACCTTCTTTTAATGATATTTTCTTTCTCATTCCTTTTAATATTATTTGAAGGTAGTACACTGAAATACTGAATAAAAGTTCTCACGTTTCTTAGTTCCAGACTCCTCTCAATGGTGAACTTGGGGATTTCAACGACGCACTCGCGTCCCGTATAGCCCTCTTCAACAACCGCTGCGAGTCGCTCCGGCGTCAAATTAGCGATTATGTTGGTAATACCTAGCGGATAAAGCACCGTTAACGAAATGCTCTGAATTCATCTTACAGTGATATTTGCTATTCATGCCAACTTAAGTATTAAAACCGCAACGAAAGTCGCTAAATAAAAAAGTGATTGAATCGCTATTGTATTATAAATGTACTGTTTTATAAAGTCCGTTGTTGTACTGCTGAGTAGATAATGTCGTTCTTATATAAATATATATAAATGAGACTACCAAAGTGACTCTGCCTGATTTAAACTATGAGTAGAACTATCTATATACTCATTGCGAAATGGCTAATAATATAAATATAACCCATAGTATCAGTCAGTACTAGTACACTGTGGCGGCCTGTTTCTGCATCGGGCCTCCGGTCTCGCATTCGCACCAACGAAACATGATAGCAAGAAAGCTGTCATTTTCGATTGATCTTCCGTGAGAGGGTAGTACCGCCCTGGTCAAGCTGGCTCTACTACCTCATGGGAATTCATATACAATTTTCAGTTTATTGAGATTTGAAAATATAAAATGTATTGAGAACGTTTCTAATATGACTTTCAGGCGTAGTTATTAAATTGAAATCTTTGCATAGTTTAGGTATGCTCCTATATATCCTTCAACCATGCATAGCAAATCAAATAACTTTATGGTAGGTAATTGCTTTTACATGCCTTACGCCTGTTGTAGGCTTATAATAGGTGTTAGTGAATTTCATCTATATATTAAACATTTAAACCTAAGTAGCATAAAAGAAAATTGCTATTCAAAATTTTTAGGTAGGGTCCAAAAAAACAGAAAATTGCAAATTACCATTTCGACGTATTCTTGTAATACAAATTCATTCCTTTTGATACCTCAAATTTAAATTTAACGATAACTGTTATACATAATCCATATTAATATTCGTCTAGTACCCATTACTATGGGTTAGTTATGTTTGTGACAAAATGGCGTTGTGTGTTAGATGTCCGAAATTTTTATTTATTTCATTTACTGATTCATAAGTTTTATAAAACTTATAAATAAGTTTACCAAATAGTTCTGTTCGAAAGTCATAATTTTGTCATTTATTCTTATCATAGGAAGTATCATGTTATACGATTCTTCAGCCTGTAGATTATATTGTACATAATACACATAGGCTCTGATGTGTACCTACATTATCTACAACTTAGACTTCACTTTCCAATAGTAATTACGTGTGTCTTTAGATAGATAATAAATTTCATAAATATGTCAATGTGAATTAACCTGACGCATATCTATTTGAGTCATCATCACTCATCAAGCACTTTCAACCCTACTTCATAAGTCAAGAGTAGATCATTCAATATACAATAGGTGTTGTTAGTACTATCTGTGACTGACCTTCCTTCATGGAGTACGGAGGCAGGAGAATGTACATGCTGATGTCGTTGCCTTTGTACGGCAGCTCCAAAATTTGTGCCCCAAGATCATCATTCACCACTGTAAGACAAATAGCACTAATTAGTCATTTAATATTGTTATTAAATACTATGTGAAAATACTCCGTTAAAAAGAGCTAAATATACTTTCAGAAGTATAAACATTCTATTCTAGAACATAGAATTGTTTAGTTTGGCTTAAATCATAAAATGTAAAAGTAAATCGGCAATACACATTGAGGTAAACTTTGTAAACTAATACTTTCAATAAATAAAAAGTTCAAGGTTTTTTTTCCTTTTCATAGCTTTTTTCCGCGTTCCCCGCCATTTGACGAAGTAATACTATGACGGTATCCATGACAGGACTATGCATAAAATGTAAAAATCAATCTGTATTCACCAACAGTACGTTTATGAATAGTTTTCCATACATTGAGATAATAGAAATAAATTTAATCAAAACACGTATCTCGGTTGTTGATAGAAAATTAGTAAACCTACTAAAACTTCTTTGTTTTATTTAATTACAAAAATATCCTATACTCACTATAATGGAAGATTCCTTTTTGCTTCATGAACGGTACGAGGGTCTGGCGAGTTTCAGATACAAAGAAAGCTTCTTTCTTTGTTCTTTCTTTAGGAAATTTAGATGCCCATACGCCTTTGAAGTATGCTGCATTAGCGAGCACCAACTTAGTGTTGAAGTTGATTCCATCCTCTGGGACCAAGTCCTTGATGTTATTCTTCGTTACACGAGACACCCAATTGTTTATGTATTCGCGAGCTGCGCTGGGGTTTTGACGGAAGTTCTGTTTAACAAGAGAAGCGAACTTTTAGGTATGTTATACATATTTGTGTGTAAATGTTTGTCATAATATTGTTAAGTATTACGAATGACGATTCTCATAAAGGTGGATTTACTTTTAGCCACAGCAATATTATTATCTGTCAGTGCATCTATTTAAAAAGTTATTTTTAAACCACTTGTTGACTAAAAAACATAACTATCTATCTGTCATCATCATCATCATCATCAGCCTATCTCAGTCCACTGCTGGACATAGGCCTCTCCCATTGCACACCACTTTGATCGATTTTGGGCTTCTCGCATCCAGCTCCTGCCAGCCATCTTGCGCAAATCATCACTCCACCTGGCCTGAGGGCGTCCTACACTACGTTTGCCGAGACGCGGTCTCCACTCCAGAACTCTTCTACCCCAACGGTCATCAGTTCTGCGGCTAATATGGCCAGCCCACTGCCACTTCAGCTTGCTAATCCGGTGGGCTATGTCGATGACTTTAGTTCTCTGACGGATAACTTCATTCCTGATACGATCCCTCAGAGAAACGCCGAGCATAGCCCTTTCCATTGCACGCTGAGCGACTGATGGCGGTATAACCATCCAAATACGTGCAGCTAAATACCACAGACCGGTGATGGGCAGCAGCATCACCGGTAAAATAAGCTGTACCCTGCGATCGCCAACCCGCCTGCCCAGAGTGGCGATTATGGGTATATCCTCCCATGCAGATGCAGCGTATCTATCTGTGCATGTATATAAATAAGTTATTTTTATATGTATCACATATTTAAAAACGTATTTGTTGTTGACTAAAATACTGTTTCCTTAAGTAAATATTATTCACTTCAGTCATGACGCATCATTAAACTATCTTACCAATGATTCCAGCTCCTCTTGGAACAGACTCTGAAGACACTGGCGCACCTGCAGCCCCTCATCTACGAACAACTTGTTAGCACTAGTGAACTCGTAACTCTCACTATTGTTGTTTACACTTCGTGACCGTTTGTCAAATTTGTATGCAGTCATCAAATTAATCTTGTCCTGGAACACGAGGATTACCAACATTTAGTTTATAGTTTCATCAAAATCATACTATACCATTAAAATGTACTGAGTTTTAATGAATCATCAACAGCCTTTAACAGTCCACTGCTGGACATAGGCCCTCTTCTTAGAAAGGAGGTTTTGGCCTACTATACCACGCTGGCCAGACGGGTTGTTTTAATGAATAATAATATTAAAAGTAACACCGTCTCCAGTACGCCTATGTCACGTCATATTTTACTGTATATCTAGCTCTTTACATTTGAACGGTACCAAACGGAAAGCATTTCCAACCAAATAAAAACAAATCTTCCAAGTATTAGGTAGCTGATGGTCTTTGAAGGTGACAAATTTAAAAAATAACAATTGAATGGAGAATATCCTCCTTCTTTTAGAATCAGTTATAAATCATTGAATACAATGCCTCATACAAAAGCACATTTATTATCTGGACAGGTCTGAAGTATACTATGAAATTAACCGTGATTTATTATTGTATTAAAGTATTATATTATATACGAGTATTTTGTAAAGAGCAAGTATCTAGTAATAACATTACTTACTAAGGTATCAGCAACACGTAAAGACTCCTTTAACGATCGTTCTGTTTGTCCACCGGCTGAGAAATAAGCCAACAGCAGTGAGTGGTATACGGAGAACGGTGAGAAAAATATATTGTCATCAGGAACCAAATTGTTTATCGTGTTGAATAAGTTCAAGGTGAACTCCAACTGTCCTTTGTAGAGAGAAGACCGAGCCTCAGGGTCGAGCTTCTTCGATGAATCATCTTTGTAGAAACATTGAGTGTTTACTGTAGATATGACTAGAAGCAATGACGCTGCGATTTTCAACATTTTGACTCTGAAATAAGGAAATACTGCATTTAGAACTTAATCGTTTTATAAAAAAAGGTAAACAAATAACCGTTAAAGTAGCCCGTCATTGATAAATAGTAACAAGTTATAAAACAATGATGTCAATTGTCTAGAATTATCACAGAAATTGTCTCATGCTTGTACACGGTTTAAGTACCATGGTCATTTAAGAAATGACACATAATTATAGGCGAAGCACAGATTTGTATAAATATTTTCCATTAAAAAATAAATAATAATCTGAAAGGAAACGAGTTGTCAAGCTTTTCTCTTATATTATAGTTAAGTGTTACACTCATACTTACCGGTTTCAGCGTCAAAAGTATTTATTATATTAATTTACAGCTCTCTAACTAAAGTTACTTTAGTACGTACCAGGGCCGGATTTACCATATAAGCTGAAAAAGCTGAAGCTTGGGGCGGCAGAATTAGGGGGCGGCAAAATGGCCCAAAAACTAAACTGGTACAGAAAAAAACCTTTTTTTAGGCAACCAACCAAAAGGAGTATGAATCCTGTGTCGCGGTGGGCTCTACAAACATACATAAAACTAACATAGAGAACACCTAGACTTAGGACAACAATTTGTGAATTGCACAAAGTGTTTTCCCACGTAGGAACCCACGACACTTGGCGCAGTATGATGCAGCGTGGCGACCACTTAAAACACCTTTTTCTTACGTGTGGATACCCCCTCGGGCCGTCACGCTATCGGAGTTTGCAACGGCATCGAACCGACTAAAACCAAATGATGTGCCACTCTGCACCTGAAATAGCAGGGGTCCAAGGAACCTGTTATTACGCCCTCTGAACCTCTCCCAGTGCTTTCCTCTCACTAAAGCGGGTGCCATCAATTGCTTATCTCTGCATGGCGACGTACGGCATACGTGGACGTCGCCTCCACTGAAGCCTGAAGGCCACTGAAGCGGATGGAGGAGAAACTTTTCCATCCATTTGCGGCCACACTCAGGGTAGCATGACCATGGCATAGATCGAAGAAAGTTGCGACCGCGGTAACCGTATATGGCTCAAACCACCAATATATTCTGTGGTCACTAGAGGCGTGCCATATTTTGGGCATTCTCAGCCGCCGCCCACACCGGTGCATTGTACAGTGCCATAGACCGGACAACCAACAGTTGTCTCGTCGCAACATTGGCTCCACCCAAATTGGGCAAAAGTCATTCAAGTGCGGAGGCAGTGTCGACCAGCTTCGGAGCAAGCTGTCGGAAGTGCTCGTCGAAAAGCCACCTACCGTCAAGGATCAGGCCCAGATGACCAACACGACCTAGACAGGTCTTGTCGATACCCCGCCGCTGCCGACCAAGTACTACCAACTCTTGGATATATTGACGTTGACAGGTGCATGTTTAGATCATAGAGGCCTATCTGGCCTCAGATACTTACCGGACATGGTTGTTTCGGTGAGTATCTGAATAGAATCAGACGTGAGGTTACGGCACAATGCAATCACTGCGGGTCCGACGGGGACTCCACCCAGCATACGCTAGAGGACTGCCCTGCGTGGGAGTCCAAGCGTCGAGACCTGGTCGGGCAGATCGGACGAACCCTGTCACCGCCAGCATTGATGGCGGCAATGCTGGCCAGTGATGAAGGATGGGAGGCCGCGGTCTCCTTCTGTGAGAACGTAATGCTCCAGAAGGTGTACGCAGAGCGGGATCGAGAAAGGGCCGATCCCGCTCGAAGGAGGCGGCGAAGGGGATGCAGTAGAAGCAGCTAGAAACCAATCGTTGCCTAAGGGTCGTTGCGGCTTCATCTTGGGAAAATGTGACCACTGCAAGCGACTCGAGCAGGCGACACCCCGGTGCGGCTGAAGGGTTTCGTCTGGGGCGGGTTGGTGTTACGCCTTTCACTGTGTAAAACGGTGAGAGGCACGATATCCTGCTGCCCCAAGGGTAATTTATTGATTACCCTGAGATGTCCGCAGTCATGGGGTAAGGCAGTGGGGACTCCAGAAGTCGCTGATGCGTTCCTGGAGCTCCTCCCGACTGCCAAGGTAGGCCGCCGCGGGGTTTAGTGGGTAAACCGGTTCACCGGGAGTCCCATACACGCCCTCCGTCTCCTCCACGGAGGGTATGGTGCGAAAAGCATTCCCCGTGAAAAAAAAAGGTGCATGGTTAGCAGTATCGGGCCATACTTACCTATCTTCCTTAGCTTAACAAACCATAGAAGAAGTGCAGTAAAAACAAGCTTTGCTTAGATTAAAAAAAACAAAAGTTATAAAAATTATCTAGTAACTAAATTTTTTTCTTAAAGAAAGGAATTAACTTAATTGTGAAAATTGTATCTAATTTTAGGAGTCAGTAGAGGCGGCAAAAATTTTAAAGCTTTGGGGCGGCAAATGTGTAAATCCAGCACTGGTACGTACAACCCTTATTAAATCGATAGATGACGAAAGAGGCAACTAACTCTCAACAACTCATTTGGCCAGCTCGGTATACTAGGCCAAAACCTTCTTGCTAAAGAGAAGCCTATGTCCAGATGTAGGCTATGAAAGTAAAAGACATAATGATGTGATTGAAAAAAGTTATTTACCGCTGTCATTATATCATAGATTTATCTTAATAACACTCGCGTATAAAATACCAACTCCCAATGTCTGTCTGTCTGGTATGATTCAACTTTTCTTTACTATACTTGTAATGATAATGAAAGTATCACGACTATAAGATAATGGTTTTAAAACAGATAAAATATAGGCACTAATAGTAGATAATATTATTAAAAAGCAGATTTACATAATAGAGTGGCGATTTAATGAATGCATTTGAAATAAAAAGTGTAAAGCTAAGTTAGACAGAAGTGATCCGTCGGCATTTCACAACACTTTCTCTATGTGAGAAGTGCGACCGACGCCAAGAGGACGGCGGTCGTCTTCCTAATAATATTATACCTAAATATACATTTATATTTTAACTAAGACACGTATAGAATGGTTTTGATTTCACTTGATTTCTGTTCTGTCTAATGTCTAGAAGACATCTTACCTCTATATTTATTGAACAATTACTGTTTATACATTTTAAGACCCACAGTTTTATTGATAAAATAAATTTATATAAACAGCAGATGTTTGTATAAGTATTAAATGAGGTCATGTTTATAAGACTCATCGTTTTCGAATATTAAGTTAAGTTATTCTTTTAAGTTTCTTGCGATCTTTAAGAAACAAATAACGTTTCTAGTATTATTATTTGTCTGAATGCATGTTCGCCGAATAAGACCTATTCTCTCAGGATCAATTTAATAAACTATAGTAATAGATTACCATAGTTTATAATATTATATTATATATATAATATTATATTATAATACAAATAACAAAATAACTGTGAAAAATGTAATACGTTTCGATTTATAATAATATACTATTATGTACTTGTCTGAATAGTTAACCTGCTAAATAAATTATTATTAAAGCTAATTATAGCATACAGAACATAGCAACAACAAATGAAGGATAAAGTCAGAAGTCGTAATTTTATGTGACGTATTCACGGAGTTATTTTTAGGAACAGGAAATTTGGGTTAGACTTAATGAGAATCTATCTTACCTACAAACAAAAAACCTGACAATTCTACTTTTAGACTCGTTTGTCTGTCCTGTTGTTTTAAGGCCAAGGTTACAATACAAAACTACAGCCAGTGTAATCATAAGTTGATAATGTAGATAACTTGCAACATCTACTTCACAAACACACTATCAACTGTTTCCCACATGTATTAGAAAAAACACTGTATTGTTCTTTTTTCTGTAAATGTCGTATCGTGTTCATGCATGCAGCGATTGATGAGTGTGAACGAAGCAAAAGAGCAGGATAGAAGTAAGTGGAGAGCAATTGTCTTAGCCTACCCCTCTGGGAAATATACGTGACTTAATGTATGTATTTATTTCACGCATTTGTTCATAATATCAAATATTAATAATAATAAATTAATGGACACATGCAGAATAGTTTGTTATCTTTAAATGAAAACCTCATTTGACTTACATCAAACCCAACATAGTTAATGTAACCTAGAAGCACATCATTATGATTTTGTGCTCCATATCTTAAATGTCCACCTGTTATCATTCATCATCAACATCGAGCAAAAACAGTCACTTTTTGTTGTATGGGAGACCAATCATTTTTTAGTACTTTTTGTTATATTGGCAATAGAAAGACATTATAATATGACAATTTGAACTGTTTAACTATCACATTTCATGAGATACAGCCTGCTGACAAATGAACAGACGAACTGACGGTCAGCGGAGTCTTAGTATTAAAGTTCTGTTTTACCCTTTGGATACGGAACCCTAAAAACGTTCTCGGGCTACAAGCTGAGTATTTAAAAATGTTGAATTCAGTTAAAGAATACCTTGTTGACGATAATTAAATAGTCATATGTAGCGATAATATTCAAAATATAACAGAACAGTGAAGAGTTTGCTAACATAAGGTTATTTACATTCTTGAAATAACTTGTAGAAGTAATTTTTCATATAGTTTAATTTTACATAAATCATGCGTATTTTATGCGAGTTGTTTGGACAACCTCAAATTGATCGCAAGTTCTTCCTCTACTGCAGTACCACCGTACCGCAACCAATAGGAATGAGGTCCACCTCTTCGATACACTTGTGAAACACATGTCATGTGGAACATACGAATTGATTAAAATACAAAAGACTAACTCATCAAAAATGCTGACTCTGATAGACAAATAACAGACGTTATCATGACTGAGATCATATTGACTATGAAAATAATGGCTAACATACTTAGCATCTAGTTTTAATGTTAAATTGGGTTCAAATTTGTCAGTGAATCAATCATATCCTCTGATCTTCTGGAGATAATTCCTTATTGATCAATAGCTTTGTTACTGTCACTTGATATCGAACCTTATAACCAACCCCATTAAAGTTCTCAATTGCATTTATTATACGGATCGAAAAATCCAAGTGTTGTATGTAATGGTTGTTAAGGCTTGGCCCGATAACCTATAACATACTTTAATAAAGTTAGTTATGCTTGTACATATGTCAAATACGTACACATGTATGAGTATATGTGTGTATACACTTGTTATATCGTTGTAAGCATTAAGTGGAAATCAAGTGCAACAAAAACAATATGCGTTTATTTGTGATTGAATGATGCACTGACAACCTATGTTTAAGTAGCGTTTATATAGCAAACTATACTATAATACATAGTCGTAATTCAAAGTTATCTTTAAGCTGGTTCTATTAATAGTAAAAAAACAAAAGCTAAATATCATAACCTTAATCGTAAAAAAATAATCGTATTCGGTTTGAGTCACTATATTTTTTCATTATTCTATTTTATCATATGTTAGAAACATATATAAAGTATAGAAACACATATTAATGCAAAGTTTCATCTTTCTAGCACTAACCGTTTGGGCGATAAGTCGAGGAGGGATGAACATATAAGGGTCCCGAGTCATGAACTACAGAACCCTAAAAATGACTACCTAATACATAATGGAAGGAAGTACAACCTTAGTCCTTATTTTGTACTCAGAGGGTACATCACTATCGTCATAAGCCTATTGCAGTCCACTTCTGGACATAGGCCTCTCTCTCTCGCTCTCCCAATATGTTTTTATTCTGTGGATTAAAGTATTCCACTATCACTATTGTTTTGATTATAATATTATAATTGATATCTGATAACTGTTTGCAGTCTCTCTTATTCTGATTTTATATCGTGTTCCCATTTCCTTCCTCTACAGATACTATATCGATCCACAAGTTTCACAACAATGAATCATTTTGAAGGATATCCTTAAGCGTGAACAGAGGTTCGGGCTCTTAAACGAAAGTGGAACACGTCTGTTAATTTTGAACCGTTTTATGACTCAGCATTTACAAGATTACGTACTCTTGGCATTGCTTGTGACACATGAACATTTACGTATATACACAGCACATCTCTTGTTAAGTGTTTTTTTGGAGAAACCAGATATCATCAACATCCTCGTTGCAACTCAAGATTGCAATAAGGAAGTCGATAATTTCTAGGTTTTTCCGATTACATTTCAGATGCCAAGGATTTCAAGACTAAACTAGAATTATCGCAAATGATATTATTGACGTTTATAAAACTCGGGTAGTCATTAAATGAAATGTAACAGAGAATACTCTGTTATGTTTTGTGCACTAATAACTCATTTCATGAGCAAAGTAAGATACCTACACGTTATTTGTACATAGGGCTTTTAACTTTTCACATGATAGTATATATTTATTTATATTATACATTTAAATGTAATTGTATATTTTACGATACTGTCCTCATCGCATCCTCCGAACGCGACTTACAAGAAATCGTAAATAGTGTCAACGAGACCAGTCAAAAAGCTGGTCTGTCGATTGATCGATATCAGCAAGACGAAATTGTTGGTGGTCTCCAGAAATACAGATTTGACTTTTGTAAATCTGTTATTTTAAACAAAAAAAAAAAGCAACTAGAACGAGTACAATAAATTTAAGTATCTTGGTGCTTGGGTAAATGAAGCATAGGATTTCGACCAAGAAATTAAAACCTGGAAAAAACTTTCACGAGCCTCTTTCAACAAAATGAAAATAGTTCTATGTTGTCGTCAACTGAATATAAAACTCACAGGATGTTTCTGTGCTATTCTGGCTTATTTTCATGTACGGCTGCGAGGCATGGACCTTAAAAGAGGATACGATGAGGCTTTTGAAATGTGGTGTTACCGTCGCATGCTTCGCATCAGTTAGACGCAAAAGGTCAGGAACGAGATTGTGCTCCAACGTGCTCATATGGCTAAAAAACTGATACAAATCATCAAAAAGCGCAAAATCTATCATTTCGGTCATCTGTTCAGGCACGAAAGATATATTGCTGCTTTAATTAATAATGATGGGCAAAGTAGAAAGGAAGAGAAGAAGAAAGAAATCGTGGCTGCGAAATGTCCGGGAGTGGACCGGTATCACCTCCGTTCAGCAACTGTTCCGCCTGGCATTGGCAGCTTCCTGTACTCCTCTCTGTCGTTTAACAGAGAGGAGTACAGGAATCTGACGGCCAACCTTCAGGATTGAAGAGGTACAAGAAGAGAAGAAGAATTGTATATTGATATCTTATTTCAATAAATAAGTAAAAAACCTATAAGTTAGATATAGTTATACCACTCAACACTTAACGCATAGTAAAGAGACTAAGGTCACTTCGATGTAATTAATATTTTAAGCGAATTTATAAGAAGGAAGATGTATTTTATGTTTGTGTGAATTGCACTAATCATAAAAATATTTATGATTGAATTCAACGTAAACGTAGAATACGTAAAAGTTTGAGAAATAACTTTCTACTAAAGACGTTAATTTATGATTTATATAAAAAATACTTTTCTATCATGAAAATAAAATATAATAAACAGCTATATTTAACAGTCCAATCCTCGGTATGAGATGTGAATAAGAATGTGTTTATCAGTGACACAGATCGATTCTCGGTGACCTGTTCTCTGTATATCATAGGGAATCCCAACGTACCGGAGATAGCTGCACTCATTGTCGCGGATCGGTAATGTACAAAATGCTTGGATTTCCCTTTGAAATCAATTTCGTAGCGAAAGCCACGTCGCACGTCATCGTGCGCTCATTTGTTACACAACTGCCGGCTACCAACTATGTCATTACCTTATACGAGTGCGGAGACATCACGGATTATGAAACGAGAAATTGAAAAATCGGAAAACTTTACTTCACAACAGTAATTTTATAATTGCAGCCTGTTGAAGTCAATGTGTGCATCGCTTTTTAGGGTTCCGTAGCCAAATGGCAAAAAACGGAACCCTTATAGATTCGTCAAGTCTGTCTGTCTGTCTGTCTGTCTGTCTGTCCGTCCGTATGTCACAGCCAATTATTTCCGAAACTATAAGACCTATACTGTTGAAATTTGGTCCGTCGATGTATTCTGTGAACCGCATTAAGATTTTTATATAAAAATAGAAAAAAACAACACGTTTTGGGGGTCCCCATACTTGGAACTGAAACTCAAAAATTTTTTTTTCATCAAACCTATACGTGTGGGGTATCTATTGATAGGTGTTCAAAAATGATGTTGAGGTTTCTAATATCATTTTTTTCTAAACTGAATAGTTTGCGCGAGAGACACTTCCAAAGTGGAAAAATGTGTGCCCCCCCCCCCCTCTAACTTCTAAAATAAGAGAGTGATAAAACTAAAAAAAATATATGTTGTATATTACTATGAAAACTACCCACGAAAATTGGTTTGAACGAGATCTAGTGAGTAGTTTTTTTTTAATACGTCATAAATCGTAAATCGCAATTTACCTTTCATTCAATCAATATACTAGTATAAAAACATCGATGAAAGTTACAACGAACTACAAGAACTTTTATATGATGTTACTTGCTGATATCGCCTCGCCCATCAAGGGTTCCGCCCTTGATGGGCGAGTCCGACTCGCACTTGGCCGCTTTTTTACTTTGTGTTGATTTATACGTTCTTAAGCAAAATAAGTTTAAAAAAATATGTGTCAGCATATTTACCCTTACTTATGTACCCGGTGTGGTGACGGATTAAGAATACAAGTGTCACCACCCCTATTCAGTCCATGGGTGTCGTGAGAGGCGACTAAAGGAACAAAATAGGCAGCTAACATCACTGCCAAGAGAGGGAAAACTTGAAACAAACCCTTTACCAACCCGTCTGGCCAGCGTGGTATAGTAGGCCAAAACCTCCTTTCAAAGGAGAGGCCTATGTCCAGCAGTGGACTGTTAAAGGCTGTTGATGATGATGATGATGTACCCGTATGTTCGAATCAATTAAATAAAATCTGAACGTAATCATTTATATATATTTTTTTTATATGAGCTGCCAAAATGACTGCTGTGCCTGATGGAAAGCATTAACAGAATCCAGAAGTGGAGGCCACCTTCTCACTGCCACAACGTACAGTGCAGCACGTTGACCCACACTATGGCGGCCTAGTAAAATGCTTATTCTTTTTTTTTTGTTTCTGACATTTTAGTTCTCCTTTCAATCGGTGATATAACAATATTTAATGTACATACTCGTAAATTGCAATTTACGAGTACATTGTGTTATGAAAATTTGAGCAAAAAATTCAAAATAGCTTTTGAAACTCACCATCTTTGTTTAATATGAAAATAACAACATGTATGCTATCAAATCATTAACATGTTAGTAAACATTGTTCTCATTAGTCATTTGTTTGATCTGACATCCTGTTTGAGGATATTTTCATCAAAAATTTGTCACAGCACCAATTTTAAAGACTATATAAATAAGAAATATAGAACACATCTTTCTTATCTGATCATTTTTTGTTGCAAAACAAGTTTTTAATGCTGGTACAACATCTTCAATAATGTGACCGTCATGAGTCGCGTTGCATGCGCCCCACGTACTTTCTGACTGTTGTAACGGCTTATTAAAGTAAATTTAATGGACGGGCTTCATTGAGTTTAAAATAACTTAACTTTAAAGTTTCACACCATCAGCGATGTGCATGAGATATTGTTACCAATAACGGTTCGGATACAATAAATGTTATAGGTTTCCTGTCTTCTTTCGTGAACTCGTACCAGGAAAACGTTAAAATATGAAATAGCAGGTATATAACACAAAAGGTAATAATGATTTTTAAATAAATACTTTTTGTGCATGTTTTAAATGCATTTCGAAATGGTTGGAAATGATATAATTTCCATACTGATATTCTAAGGATTCCTTGAGATTTTTGATTTTTCTATAGTAGAAAATGGTATACACCCAAAACAATAGCAGTCATTGTATGACCATAAGTGAATAGAACTAAAACAGCAAATTATGAATATCTGTAAAGACACATAAGCTTGTCCTCCAAATATTTATAACTTTACACACTGGGTTATTTCCACAAGTGTTTCCATCGACCTCGCCCTATTCAACTCAATTTTCAGAACCATAGAGGCCACACATGCACGATGAGACGTTACGCTTGCATAAGATCCTTGTTTCGAACCAGCACACTACTGGAATAACAATTAACTGTGACTTGCTTATATAATTTTTTTTTATATTAAATACAAGTATCTAACAAATTTAAAAAAAAAACAATGCACATGGTATCATACTTTAGTTTAATTATTCATCGAAGCACAAATAGTAGACATCATATATTAAGTCACATTAATTTATCCTGTTCTACGTTTTAATATTATGTAAAACAGAATCTAGATAATAGTTTCATTATGAAGAAGATTCCATATTTTGCATTATTCGTCTTCATTAATGATCATTAGCGTCGTTATGAATGGGTTCACCCTATTGTGGCGGTTAGTAAACTTTCTAAGCGTTTAAAATCACGAAGAGACTTTCCGCTGAAGTGAAATGCACCTTTTGTTAGTCGCTAACATCTCACGTCACGACATTTTTACCGCAGTCATCTTTATTGCCCGCTTTTAAATTATTTTTCTTCTTTCATGATCATTATTAACATATTACTCAAATATTCACCAGTACGTTTATTTTCTCAATAAAAATAATAGAAATAATAATAACTAATTTCCACCTTTGCACGTTTTAATTTGACTTCCGGTTACACTTTTAGACTTTCAAACATAATTCGTTAATGTTAAAAAACTGAATCTCTTTACAAAAATGATCAAGTTACCTATTTAAAACCAATTACACCATTTATTTCGTATAATTTCATCGATATTTTCTGTAGAGTAAAAAATAAACAAAACAATTACTGTTTTGTTTACACGGAATAAAATTATTTTGATTCTGAATAATAGTGTCTAGTCTATTCATTCTTAATCGTTTCGTTTCATTTCGTTGTTTATAATAATACAACTCCCAACGCATTAGGAACACATTCCTGGATCGCGGCTAACTTTACAAACATACAGGACCGGTTAATAAGAACACCCAGACTCAGAATAACAATTTGTGGATCACACAAAGTGTTTTCAGTGAAAAGCTGCGTGGTGACCACTTAAACCAACAGGCCAACCGTGTAGTACTAATGCAGTAATGCCTAACATAATAGACTGTTGATAAAATGGAAGTCAACTTATTATATTCTAGGTGCAATCTGTCGAAATCAAAATCAAGACAGATAAACAAAACCAAGATGGATAAATATTTTTAAACAAAAAACTCAACAAACCGTATCGAAACTAGATTCTGAGACACTCAAAACAGTTCAGAGCAAAAAATCGGTATAGATGTGATATCATAAGTGGAACCAAAGCATATCAAATATATTCAATGTCCATGTTCGTATTATGTTTTCAAATTGCGCCTTTCCATGTCTAGTTATTTGATCGAGATTTAGGCTTCGTACTTCTATTATTGACCTACTCATCATATTCAATCAATGTATTACAGAAATCTATATCTGTTATGAAAATTGTATCCGCAACTCATCAACTTATAGGTTTATTGATGATTTCTTTATTCCTCGTGTCTCTTTCGCAAATTTGATTGGAGTCAACATGTCTACTATGATACGGGTGAACAAAAACCCGTGTGTGAATGTCTAAAAAAGAATATCTACGGGCTTTAAGCGCAATAAGTAATAGAAAAGCGATTTAAGAGGTGATAGCATTATCGATTGACATATCTAGCTAACGTCATCGATGTGTACATACTGTCAAGCATTTACGATATAATTTGAACAAAAAGGAACCGACTTCAATGAAAAACTATTCCGAGTACCCAAATCGCGACAATTGTGCCTACGATATTTGACGAGTTCCCTCGATTACCTTGGGATCCCATCATCAGATCTCGATATGGTGACGATGGGACTACCTGTAAGCTACGCCCTTTCCAATGCAAAAAGAATTTTTGAAATCGGTTCATAAACGACGAAATTATCGCTGTCCATACATAAAAAAAAGAAAAAAAAAAAAGATTCCGACGAATTGAGAACCTCCTCCTTTTTTTTTAAATCGGTTAAAAATATAAATAAAAATGTTGACAATATTATTTTCTGTCAATAACAATCAACTACTTCGACACTTGCCAAAGGACCACACAAAAGAGCTCAATGGCTGAGTGCTAAACGTGGAAGATATTAATGAAATATATAAACTGAAAGTTATTTATTTATATATATTTATAGTTTATAACCTCGTATCTGCAGCACCCTACCCTACGATGAATCATATTTCTTTAAGTAGTTTGATATTTAGGGACTACGCGCAAATACCATTCCCCTGGACCACTATGAAAGCGATTTAAGGAAGAGTTATTTAAAGTCTTTAAAGGTTGAAAGGTGAAAGAAAGAAATAGGAGGAAAATTCTTAAACTTTCATCCGGTATCGCTTTAAACAAGCTTCCGAGATAAGGACCTCTAAACTTTCTATAACCGAAGCTCACTGTTTGATTAAGTCAACTGTTTTAGGATTGTTTATTTACAAAGTTAACGTTTGCTAACCAAAATGTAAATTAAGGACTGACAAAAAATAAAAGACTAATAAAAGAAGAATAAGAACATCAATCAATTTCTTATTGCATTGGCAGCATTTTGGTTGTTTATCATCTTAGAACAAGTCAAAATACTAAGAGTAAGATACTATGTAAAGTTGTGCCTACCTACCTATTAAAAAATGTCTTTAATATCTCGTGATGTAAAAAATGACTTGTTAAATAAAATACAGGTTATGAAAAAGACAACGCCATTTAAGCACAATGGTACATATTAAGATCTAAGTCTTTGGAGATGTATAACGAATTAAAGTGATCGTTTATGTGTGCGTACTGTTGCGAAAATTCGTCATAGTAAATTAGAAAGCGTGCATTATAATCTACCAAACGATTACGAACTGGTGAGCTGGGTTCATACAACAACAAAATCCGAGTTACACAATGTTATTGTGTTAAACTGTCTGCACACTACAAATATGGAAACGACGGTGTACAGCTTCTGGTTTTATAATACCCTTGAATACTAAATCACTATACACACAAGGGACTTTTGGGTGTATCAATAACACAAACGGCAGGTACATACAACGAATTACATAAAACATATACAACTCACCAAACAGTGTCCTCTTTAACACGTCGCGCTGGTTAAAAAACTTCCTCAGTTCGTCCGTATTTTAATATTTTTATTTTTATCTAAGGCGACTCACAATATTAAAAAAAAAAGTTATTAAATTAAGTATTTATGCACGGTTTGTTTGTATATAAAATACCATGCGGAGCGTAACGTTGCGCTGTAGCGAGACTCGGAGACAGACTGAGTGAATGAGGGCCGGCCGCTATCCTCTTTTATGTTAGTATTGTAAACTGGTATGCACGCAGTAGTCGATGTCAAGGGGAGGTAGCTCAAGAAAAAAACCTTCTTTAGTCGCCCACACAATACCTACCGCGACAAAAGCGTTGTAAAATAATAAACGAGATTTACTTTTGTGTAGATTAATCGATGTGTCTAACCGTCAACTATGTTGGGCTTGGGCTTATAACTGTGTGGCTTTGAATTTGACAAAAGCAGTATTTATCATAAAACTGGCTCTGGAGTGGATAACATTGAAACCTAATCACCGCGTATAATCCTTCTATATTGATCACTGTAATATTGATTATTGCCTTTTACATAGGTGCATATTTAATCACCAATTATAGTTTTAGATAGTTGACTAACAGATAACACTTATTACATTTGACATATTTGTCTCTGTATGACATATTTGCCTCTCTCCTAAACTTGCAAAACTAAAATCCTGAAGTTATCTGGCCGATAAGTTTAATGAAGTATATCAGAAATCTAATCAGTGAGTGGTGGTGACACCATAATTCAAATTTTATGTAAGTAGTAGGTTTTTCTGAATCCCGTACAAATAAATATATATCTTTATAGTGTAATTCTTTTGTCGTTTTATTACTGGGTGTATGAGGGAAAGTGAACAGTTTGAAGAAAGTAGCTGACGGTGGATGGATGATGATGGAAGAAAGTAACGGACTGACTCAGAACAGGATGGTTGGCACTCCTTGGTGGAGACCTTCGTTCATCAGTGGACGGCGATAGGTTAATACTATGCGAGAACTAAAGCTCAAATTACTACTCCCTTAACTCTGGAGGGTGGAGAGATTCAAAAGGCCCTGCGCAGTGGTAGTTTCTTGGTAAATTAAAAATTCATACTGATATGACAAATTCGAAAGTAACTCTGTCTGTCTGTTACGCTTTCACGGGTATACCACTGAACTGAATTCAATGAAATTCGGCATGGATATTCTTTGATAATTGCGGAAGCGCATAACTCTTAACTACGATAAAAGACATACACGCGGCCAGTGCCGCGGGCAAAAGCTAGTATTACCTACATAAATATTGCATTAACAACGGTTTTGTCGAAGATCGAATCAACAATGAAGAGAAATTTAGTACATACACGGCCACTGATTCCTGCTATGTCGAATTATCGAATTTGTAAATCTCAATATAGGATGTGGTCCATCACCATTGTCAATAATTCACGCTTTTACTGACACCATTGCAAAGTAGCGAATTGTTTATGTAATGTTTGCATAAAATGAGAAATAATAAAAGGCTTCATCATCATCATCATCATCATCAGCCTATCTCAGTCCACTGCTGGACATAGGCCTCTCCCATTGCACACCACTTTGATCGATTTTGGACTTCTCGTATCCAGCTCCTGCCAGCCATCTAAAAAAAGGCTTATATTATTATTATTATTATAACTTTTACATAAGTTCATTAAAAAGGAATTTAAGATGTTTCAGTATGCAATCCTCGCGTCGTCTGAAAAAATTGTATATTGCCATGGACCATGTTTAAAATAACAAGAGGTATCAGTAATTATGATTAGGATAAGGATTAAAATAATTAATTAATTTAAAAAAAATCACACATTTACAACTTGCAAACTGTGATAACCATATCTAAGATATTCGTTGTTTCGTAATTTTACTTTAACTCTTATCTTATTTCTTCGTACCAGCCTTATTCTTGAAGGAAATTATTAACTATTTTTCCTAAGGAAATGACCTCAATAATTGATAACAATCACCTTATTGTTTACAGGAACGGGGGAATTTTAGTACAGATACACAAGTATAATGTTATGAAACATAGCCGAGTGGCCTTAGGTGATTGGAAACAATCACCAAGGGTAAGCAACGACGGCGCGGTCGGACCTAGATGGGTGACCGTTTGTGGCATTATATGTAATGAGCGTTTCCGTGATTCGGAGGTCACGTTAAGCAGTCGGCCCCGGTTGTTATCATAAGACAGCAGTCGTGAAGCTTAGTTGGAGGCCTTCGGGCGGCTTAAAAACATCCAACAGCAAGATTACGTAGCCACAACGTGTCTTGCCAGTCCCCAACCCGCACTCGGCCAGCGTGGGGACGTATGGCCTTAACCCTCTCCTGAGAGGAGACCCGAGCCCAGCAGTGGGACGTTATGGGTTGTTGATTGTATAATCAGATATATCCTCTAAACCTATCATTTAATGACAATTTATTACACACACAATTTATTTATAAGTATAATTTAAAATCTGAATGTCGTCATAATATCTCAGTGTACATTCGAATATACTTATATATTTTCTTTAGACAGATTAAGAAATGTGTACTTAGGTAATAGACAAAACATTATGTGGGGTAATATTAAAATAACTACCATTAACAATCAGTTTCCAGTAAACATGTAGAAAATAACATGAAAGTTTGTAAGGATATAGTACGTTACTACTCTATTCTTAATCATCATCATCAGTCCATCGCAGTCCACTGCTGGACATAGGTCTCTCCTATTGCACACCACTTTGATCGATTTTGGATTATGATCTTTCTTAATACTAAATAGTAACTATGTTGGATATTTTTAAGTTAAAATATTTAACAAGAAATACCGTAATTACTCAAGACTTAATTACTAAGAAATAACTCAAGTTAACGTATTTATGATTAAAATTAAAAAAATCCTTTAAGATATCTCGCAAAATCTCTCTTACCCTAATTTCTGCCATTTTTTTCTTTTTTTTGTGAGGTCTATATTTGACCTCTCAGCTTTTCCCCATCCATTGTTCGACAGGACCTTGTCATTCTTATTTTATTTGTATCATAAGTCTATATATTTCGGGTATAATTCCCGGTATTAACAATATCTTAATTAATAAGCTATGTTATATTTACTTTGGTAACTTATTTACATACATGTGGTTTAAGTCTAATATTTATTTGAAACATTTATTTCAATGTCATATGTCATTTTTATTACATTATATAAAATAAATAAAATTAAAATATTTTTTTTCTTCTTTCTACATTTTTTAAATTCTGTTAAAGTTTTATGCAAATTTACAATTTCTGCCATTTGAAACTCTCTAAATGTAAGAGTAATCATCAAAATAGATTCTTCTTTTTAGGGTTCCGAAGTTCATCACTCGGAACCCTTATAGATTCGTCACGTCCGTCCGTCCGTCTGTCCGTCCGTCCGTCCTCGACTTACCGTCCAAACGGTAAGTGCCAGAAAGATGAAACTTTGCATGAATATGTGTTGTAATTACGCCGACAAAGTGCTACAATAAAATTATGAAAAATATTTTTATTTAGGGTACCTCCCCTACACGTAAAGTGGGGATGTTTTTTTTTTCTCGCGGCTACCCCATCGTGTGGGGTATCATTAGATAGGTCTTTTAAAAACAATAAAGGGTTTCTAAGAAATTTTTTTGATTTAGGTATCCGTTCGCGGGATATTCCACTTTAAAGGGCACTTTATTGTAAAAACAGGGCGTCCCCCCCCTCTAAAAGCTAAACGGCGGGCTCAAAAAATCTGGGAAAATTCGTTAAGGTATATACTGAACTTTGAAGGAAAACTATAAGGGATTTAATGACTTGGTTATTTCGGGAGTTATAGAGGCTAAACTTGTAAAATGCGCTCACTTGGAAAACGTCATACAAAATTAACGCATTAAGGCCTCAATCACGAGAGTTTTTTGTGGCGCGAATTCCCTATAGTTAATATCAACTCTAATTAACTTTATGTCAATTTTTATTAAATTATCTGATGTCCTTGACATTTAAAAGTATTGTTATTGCTGTTTAGCAATCTCGAAAATGGTAGATAAAGTGATAAAAACGAGTAAAATTATTGCGCTGCTTGAAGAATGTCGCAGCCAATGCTTCGTGGCTCAGAGGCTAAATGTGAGTCGGTCGACAGTTCAAAGGACCTGGCAGCGCTATCAAGAGATCGGTTCCGTCAAGAGAAGGCCTGGTTCTGGCAGAAAGACATGTACCGAACCACGGGATGATTATTTTCTAGTTAGTCAAGCGTTGAGAAATCGCAAATCTTCTTATGTGGACCTCAAGAACAGACTCGAAGAAGTAAGAAATGTGCATATTAATCTATGGACAGTCAGGAGGAGGCTTCTCGCTGCTAATATACACAGTCGTCGCCCGGCACGCGGCCCTAAATTACTCCGTGGACATCGAGTTGCCAGGCTTAGCTTCGCTCGAAATTGTGTGTCATGGACTCATGAAGACTGGGATAGGGTATTGTTCTCCGATGAAGCCAGTATATCTCTGCATGGTGAAGTCCGACGTCGAAGAATGCTACGTAGACGAGGAGAACGCCTTGCAGAGGCATGTTTTAAAGAAATCACACCTTATGGAGGAGGCTCTGTTATGTTTTGGGCAGGAATAAATTCTATGAATCGTACGAAGTTAGTCTTCATCGAAAACGGTACACTGACTGGACACCGATACATAGCGGCAGTTCTAATTCCTTATGCACAACCCGCTTTAACCGCTCTTGGCGAAAACTCACTTTATGGACGACAACGCTCGCGCCCACCGGTCTGGCGATGTGGAAGCGTATATGCTAGAAGTTGGAATTCGTCGTTTGGACTGGCCAGCTAGAAGTCCGGACCTCAATCCCATAGAGCATGTCTGGGACGTTCTGAAGCGACGAGTGAGATCAGTGCAGCCGGCTCCGCAGACCATCAGAGAGCTAAAGAATGTGAATACCGCGGAGTGGGAACGTATTCCCCAAGAAACCATAAAAGATATACTTGCTAGCATACCCAGACGAATGCAAGTCGTGATTTCAGCAAGAGGGGGTCACACTCAATACTAAACTGAGGCAATTAGAAAGGCCAAATCTCTGCATGCCTTCAAAAAGAAAGTCACGGACTACTACCTGACATTATAGAGGTTACTGGTTGATCGTTGCTGGTGTGTGATACGCAATATACATGTTTGTGACATTTGCGTGTGATATGTTAGTGTAATGTGTATGTATGTGTATGTGTGTATGTATGTGTGTATGTGTATGTATGTTTATGTATGTATGTATGTATGTATATATATATATATATATATATATATATATATATATATATATTACGTGTATGTGTATATGTATGTTTTTGTAAGTATTTATAGTATTAGAATTGTTACTGTAGATACATGTAATGTTTTTATTTTTTATTAATTAAATAGATTATATCTACCCCAAATCGAATTCTTCAATATCCGTCCAAAGGTTGTCTGGAAGAAATCGCCGTGAGCGATAAGACCGCCTATTGTAATACCATATTGTTAAGTTCTATTAATATTAATATCTGTGTATAAAATTTGATACCTTCTTGGTGTACAATAAAGTTGTAAATAAATAAATAAATAAATAAATAAATAAATAAATAAATAAATAAATAAACTTTTATCTGCTTTTAATGTATTCAATAAAAACAAACAAATTAACGCGTTTCATTTTTTTCAACGAGCAGGTACAATAATAGTGTTTTGAGCTTAAACTTCTTTGCTTAAGTGCCCATTTTTAGGGTTCCGTAGCCAAATGGCAAAAAACGGAACCCTTATAGATTCGTCAAGTCTGTCTGTCTGTCTGTCTGTCTGTCCGTCCGTATGTCACAGCCACTTTTTTCCGAAACTATAAGAGCTATACTGTTGAAATTTGGTCAGTAGATGTATTCTGTGAACCGCATTAATATTATAACATAAAAATAGAAAAAAAAAAAATATTTTGGGGGTCCCCATACTTAGAACTGAAACTCAAAAAATTTTTTTTAATCAAAACCATACTTGTAGGGTATCTATGGATAGGTCTTCGAAAATGATATTGAGGTTTCTAAAATCATTTTTATCTAAACTGAATAGTTTGCTCGAGAGACGCTTCCAAAGTGGAAAAATGTGTGTCCCCCCCCCCTCTAACTTCTAAAATGAGAGAGTGATGAAACTAAAAAAAATATATGTTGTACATTACCATGTAAACTACCAACGAAAATTGGTTTCAACGAGATCTAGTGAGTAGTTTTTTTTTAATACGTCATAAAGCGTAAACGGCAATTTACCTTTCATTCAATCAATACACTATTATTAAAACATCGATCAAAGTTACAACGAACTACAAGAACTTTTATATGATGTTACTTGCTGCTATGGAACCCTTCATGAGCGAGTCCGACTCGCACTTGGCTGCTTTTTTTTGCTAAAGAGTTTACTTGGGAATGTATTTGTTGAATATGAACGTTTTTTTAACGTCCGTTTAAAAAACTGTCGTGTGAATGAGGCCATAAACGTAAACATAACAATTATCTATTGGATACGATTTTAAATGACTGAGGAACCCTTTTCTGTGCGTGGCCTGACACGCACTTGGCCGATTTTTTTCTCTTATTTGCATTTACAAATCCCGCGCGCTGGGATTGCTTCTTATATCGAAAGAAATCTTGTATCTTGTTCAAAGAACACCGAATTCCGAAATACCGCACCGAAATTTATGGTTCACACAAGTGTTGTCTGGATGGAACCCTTAATACTTAGCGCAGTAGGATGCGGCCTGGTGACCGCCTCAACCACAACGCTATCTGTGCAATCAATCTGTGTCATAAATAATTGAAAAATATTATTTTGTGAAGTTCAAAGATCAGGAGACTGATCTATTAACCTACTGGACTCACTGCAATGTTTTGAATCGTCATCTCCGCCTCCTTCAGACAAAATGATCGAACAACAATATAATGATGGATAAAACATGAAATTGTAGGTTACTTTCTACTGATTTATCATATTCAAATCTCTGCGCTCGTTTTGATGAGCATATTTGGAACTAGTACAAGATGTCAGAAATAAAATGTTGTAGGTAACTAAATATAACTAAACTTATTAGAGGACCTGTCTTTAAAGTGAGCTAATAATATCACTAATATTTAATTAAAACAGTTACTTTTTTATTTATTTCTGTGCCTCAGCGACGCAGAGAGCGAAGAGATGGGGCACTTGCACTTCAAAGCAGTTTTGTTCCATTGCACACCATTTCATTTTGTCTGCTTGTGAAGAAGCTGGATGCGAGAAGCCCAAAATCGAGTGGTGTGCAATGGAAGAGGCCTATGTCCAGCAGTGCATTGCGATAGGCTGACGATGATGATGATGATGATGTAATTTTGTCGGCAAAATAGGCAAATATACACTGTAATATATATGTATGTACATTATACGATTATGTATTTAATGTATTCATATGTTTAAATGTCATCATCATTAACTTACTCATACCTGCTAATAACTACATAGTATTAGATCACCTTTTAATTAACTGCAAGTAAACTCTGAGTTTATTTTGTAGTTATTTTACAAATACAATAGGTATTATTATTTTAATACCGATAGAAACTGGAAAGATATTACTTTAATAGATTACCTGGCCGGGCGAAGTTCGTACCACCATTTTCGTGAATATTTTCTAAATTTGAGTAGAACTTGTTTTAGTATGTGAAATGAAATGAAATGAAATGAAATGAAATGAAATGAAATGAAATGAAATGAAATGAAATGAAATGAAATGAAATGAAATGAAATGAAATGAAATGAAATGAAATGAAATGAAATGAAATGAAATGAAATAAATGAAATGAAATAATTTATTCTGCAATTAGGTTACATGAACACTTTTGCAAGTTAAACTTTTTTTTTTGAGCAGATGAGTTCGGCCTTTCCTAACTGGACTAGCCCTGAGAAGAAAGGACGAAACAAACTCAGGGATCCAGAAAGTTAAAAGTCCAGACAATATTCTTAAATGCGATAATTACAATTGTCACAATTATAAAAATTAATAATTCAAAAGTTGTCAACAATGGCAAAAATTTAGATTAATTTGTTAAATGTATAATGTAAATTTAAATCATAAATCATCGTCACATCAAAATAAATTTAAACATTCAATAAACAGCATGTGCAGAATGGGCAGCTCAATCCCAGGCGGTTTTATCAACAATATATTCTGCTATGGTATAATATCCCTTTGCGGATAACTTAGATTTAATGGTATTCTTAAATTTCCTTAATGGCAAATTCCTAATATCAATAGGGAGTTTATTGTAAAAGCGTATACATTGTCCCATGAACGAGTTGCCTACTCTGTGGAGACGAGTGACGTGAACACAAAGATTATGTTTATTTCTGGTATTTACCGAATGAACGTCACTAAGTTTAGGAAACTTTGCTAAATTTCTTAGAACATACATTAAATTTTCATATATATATTGTGAAGATACAGTCAGAATATTTATCTCTTTAAATTTGGAGCGGAGAGAAACTCGAGGGCCTAATTTATAAATGGCTCGTACGGCACGTTTTTGTAAAACAAATATGTCATTAATATCTGCATAGTTACCCCAGAGTAGGATACCATAAGTCATTATGCTATGAAAGTAACTGAAGTAAACTATTCTAGCTGTATCAACATCAGTTAAATGTCGAATCTTTTTTACAGCAAAAGCCGCTGTGCTTAGCCTACCGGATAATTTTTCTATTTGGGGACCCCATTGTAACTTCGCGTCAATAGTTATACCCAAAAATACAGTAGATTCCACAGGATCCAACTCTAGTCCATTCAATCGAACATTGGTTGTAACATGTCGAACGTTTGGTGTAGAGAATTTAATGAATTTAGTCTTCTTCTCATTAAGGAGAAGGTTATTTGTATTAAACCAATGTACCACTTTCGAGAGTGCACTGTTGACTTCATTAAAACTGTCAAGTTGGCGCCTAACTTTAAAAAATAAGGATGTGTCATCCGCAAACAGTACAATCTCATGATTGTCACTTACGTAATAAGGTAGATCATTTATATATATGAGAAACAGAAATGGCACTAGAATAGAACCCTGTGGGACGCCCATTGTTACCGGGGATCCTGAAGATGTTTTGCCATTAATATTAACTTTTTGAACTCTTTTATTCAAATACGACGTTAGAATATTTAGAGCATTATTTCTTATTCCGTAGTGTTGTAACTTCCTAATGAGTGTAGGATGATGAACACAATCGAAAGCCTTAGACAAGTCACAGAAAATACCAAACGCATCCTGTGAATCCTCCCAGGCGCCATATATGTGTTTAAGCAATTCCACGCCCGCGTCTGTAGTTGAACGACCTTTGGTAAAACCAAATTGCTTTTGATGAAGCAAGTTGTGCTTAATAAAATGTTGTAACATTTGGTTTAAAAGCAATTTTTCAAAAATTTTACTCAATGTTGGAAGTATTGAGATAGGTCGGAAGTTAGATGGATCTGAACTGCTACCAGATTTGAACAATGGAATCACTTTACTTTGTTTCATCAGATCGGGAAACACACCAGATGCGATACAAGAATTGAAAACAGTTGCTAAATATGGGGATATCATATCAATTATTGCAGATATAGTATGTACTGAATGTCCCCATAAATCAGTTGTTTTCTTTACATTTATACTTTTGAAAGCCTTGATAACATCATTTACACTAACAACTGAAAATTCCATACCTGCATCACACCGGTTTACACTATTTTCTAATAAAAAATAAGCAGAGACAGAGGATGACGAGAGAGTCTTGGTTGTTCTAATCGGAATGTTGGTAAAAAAATGTTCAAACTCAGTCGCAACCTCCACATCCGCTCTAATATCTACATTATGAATTTTTAAATGGAAGTCACGATTTCGTACAATGGACCTTCCGGTTTCAGCGTTTATAATATCCCATGTGGTTTTTATTTTATTTCCAGATGTTTTTATTTTGTTCTTTAAATATAGGGATTTGGCAACATAACAGGCGCGTTTAAACGTCTTTGAATAATTTTTGACATATTCTATAAAATCTAAGTTATGATTATATGTTTTTTCATAATACAACTCATATAGCCGTTGTCGACTTTTATAGATACCCACAGTAGCCCAGTCACTGAATACTACACGATCACTAATCGTTAATGTTTTTGATGTGAAAATTAATTTAAATTCATTATTAAGCATATTAAATAACATGCTAATGTCCACATTAGCTTCTCATGGGTATCAGTCGTGGATAAGGAAAATAAAATACTTTCTGTTTTCTTTTAATTTTATTGTGTACGAACTCGTCAGACTACTTCAAACATAACACTACAAAATAAATTCAGATTTCATGCAGTCGATCGGAAATTATGTGCATACATACATTTTGGTGATTCATTTTTATTTATTTAAGTTAGAGATTTAGGTCTTAAAACACTCATTGAAAGGAATTGTACTAGAATCAATATAGTTATTGGTATTTGTTATTCTTTATTAATTACTGTCATTTTAGTTTATCAGAACACTTAATAGCTATTGAAACGAATACTAAATCGATTGAATATAATGAACTGAACGAGCATATCCAATGACATGACCTCTCCAACCTTGTTAGAAGGATAAACATATTTGTAGACTGAAGATACATGAAAAGATAAAAGATTAATAAATCATACATAGGAGAAACCTGATCAAAAATAATTATCGATCAAAACATTATAAAGCGCAGATAAAACTCGCTATCAGCGAGTTCCGTATGATAGAATATTTATTATAGTTCCTTAACAATTTCTCAGTAAATCTGCTCGTTCCGCCTAATATAGAGCCAATCAACAATCATAACAGAGTTGAAGAAGTCACCGTGGCCAAAATCGGAAGTTACATTATATTATAGATCAAAAGGTGAATATCTTCATCTACCTACTACAAGATTCCAATTTATCGGTCTGGTGGACTGGGACAAATGGTTGAGATAGATGTCTGTCCATCTAAACATAAGAGCGATTCTCTAAGATCGAACCTTGTTTTCGACTTCAAAAAACTATTGAAGCGATACCTAACTAACACTAAATTGAAAGAGGCAGGGTACAGAGTATTTCTGTGGACTTTCACTCACAAAATGAGTCTAATCTTGATAAAATATGATGAACCGTCGACGTACCCAATAGTACGACTAAGCCACATACATAACGAGTATTTTTTTGGACTTGATTTGGTCACCCATAACAATTTCTCATGAAAAAACTCTTAACGAAATTTAATGAGGTGTGTCAGGAACGTTGTAGCTGGATATCAATTGTCTCTGCCTACCCCTCTGAGAAATAGTCATGATGGTATAGTATTCTATGTATGTAGGTATGTACACTATGTACGCAGTTACATTATGTTTACTAATCTAAATTCAGAGATGATTTAGTGAAGATTTGTGTTTAAAATAACTCAATATACGAATGTTCTCGAAATGTTCTTCGAATACGAAAGGGAGTTCTCTCACAAAAACAACGGCTCATATAGTAAGAAAATAAAATAAAAATTGTAACTGGAAAAACAATAAAAACTAAGATAAATATGAATAATTTCTTTTCTATTTCATGGAACTTATTTATCTGGTTAGCGTCAGTTAATACATGGCTTTTTTTCAAATTTTTAAATCAGAGCAATTTGATTTAAACAATTTACATATTTTAAAATATACTGAGACAAATTGACGACACAACATTTACAGTAAAAATACATGAGAGTATAACTGATTAAAAGTAAAGGTCATCAATCCATTAACAAAATATGTAAATGGCAAACACGCAGCACGATAAAAATGCAATCAAAAATTCTAAAAACATTACATCACTTGTATGGTCTTCAAATATTTGTTTCGGAGTTTGGGTATTTTCTATGTGTGTATTTATATCAGCTGTCTAGTACCCATAACACAAACTCTGCTTAGTTTTGGACTAGCTTATGTTGTGTGTCAGATGTCGAATTATTATTACTATTGTTATTTATTATAGCTTTATTTTATAAATCTGCTAGCCAAGTGTGATCAGAGGTTATAAGATAGTGGATGTGGATATGGACTGCAATATCGATTAAATTTATAACTTTGTTTACTTTGTCGCGAACTTATTACTATTAAATACCATTGCTTTTTAGGGTTCCGAAGTTTATGACTTCGAACCCTTATAGATTCGTCATGTCCGTCTGTCCGTCCGTCCGTCCGTCCGTCCTCGACTTACCGTCCAAACGGTAAGTGCTAGAAAGATGAAACTTTGCATGAATATGTATTGTAATTACGTCGACAAAGTGCTACAATAAAATTATGAAAAATATTTTTATTTAGAGTACCTCCCCTACACGTAAAGTAGGGAGGTTTTTTTTTTCTCGTGGCTACCCCATCATGTGGGGTATCATTAGATAGGTCTTTTAAAAACAATAAAGAGTTTTTAAGACAATTTTTGATTTAGGTATCCGTTTGCGAGAAATTCCACTTTCAAGGCCACTTTTGTGTAAAAACAGGGCGTCCCCCCCCCCTCTAAAAGCTAAACGGCTGGCTCAAAAAATCTGGAAAAATTCCTGATATTGGTCCATATAATGAACTTTAAAGGAAAACTATAACGGGTTCTATGACTTTGTTAGTTCAGGAGTTATAGACGCTTAACTTTTACAATGCGCTTACTTGGAAAACGTCATACAAAATTAACGTATTAATACGTAAACATAACAATTATCCATTGGATACAATTTCTAATCCACGTACCATTATGGGTGACTGAGGAACCCTTTCCTGTGCGTTGCCTGACATGCACTTGGCCGATTTTTTTGCATTTAAATATATATCAATTGGTTGAGGCATTAATTCCGACAACAGAATATGAAGCAGCTGTTTTACCACACCAATGTTAATTATTTAGTAATATGTTTGCTTAAATTCGTAACGTAATGGTTAACATCTTAACTGCTTAGCTCGGGTTTCCCCGGGCGTCCCCACGCTGGCCGAGTGCGAGTTGGGGACTAACATGTGACCGTTAAATAGTGATAGTGGGTCCTAAAATCACTCAAAGGTTGGTGCCTTTATATAACTGTGGCTGTCGTATAAATCTAAGTAAAAATGTAGGTGTAGTCGACACTGATTTCCCAAATGTTTAATAATAAATCTATACTAATATTATAAAGCTGCAGAGTTTCTTTGTTTGTTTGAACGCTACAAAATAAAGATTATCAATGGATGTTTCAAACGAGCCATATTGACGGCTAGAAACAATAGTTGACGAAATTAACGATTTAATTTTAACTAAACTTCTAGGGGATATAGTCACCTACACATCTATTGATAATGTAATGGATCAAGAAGATGCAGTCCATTATCCACAGGAATTTCTTAATTCTTTAAACCCGAGTGGCCTCCCCCAACATTCTCTCAAGTTAAAAATTGGTGCCCCAATTATTTTACTTAGAAATCTTAAGCCACCAAATTTATGTAATGGGACTCGACTTCAGGTTAAATTTCTTCGCAATAACGTGATCTTTGCAACAGTTTTGACTGGTCCAGCGGTTGGTCAAACAGTACTTATACCTCGGATCCCAATGATTCCAAATGATTTGCCTTTTCATTTTAAAAGAGTCCAATTCCCAATTAAATTATCTTTTGCCGTAACGATAAATAAATCACAGGGGCAAACATTTAAATAAGTAGGATTAGATTTACGGCAAGACTGTTTTTAGCACGGCCAACTATATGTCGCGTTGTCAAGATCAGGTTGCGGAAACAATCAATATATTCTTCTGCCACAAGAAAATAAAACAAAAATTTAATTTACTCAGAAGTACTTTAAAATAATATTTTAACCCGGTTTAAAGTGGACGGACACTCCCGCCTGTAGTCGTAATTCTTATGTGTCTGGCTGAATGTCGAACAGATAGACAGCTATTGCCTGCAACTTATACAATTTAACTTAATCTATATTTTTCTTAATATTAAAAAGCTGAAAAGTTTGGTTGTTTGTTACGAACGCGGTAATCTCGGGAAATACTGATCTGATATGAAAACTGTTTAAATATTCAATAGTCCATTTATTGAGGTAGGCTATAATATAGGCAATATTTTCTCTCAGTATTTCCACGGAAACGAGAAAAACGCGGGTGAAACCGCGGGGCACGGCTAGTAATAAATAAGGAAACACTATTGTGCATATCTATACAAAAAGTAAAATGTATATTTTTAACTAAATATGTAATAACTTAATGGATTTCTGAAGTTCTGCTAACCTATATAAATAAATATCATCTAACCTATATCTACATTAATAAATAAAATGGAAGTGTCTGTACATGAATGAGCAGTTTTTTACTCATTGCATATGATAGTACAGGCCTGACCGAAATTTTGTTTAAATTTGAATCGGTAGCTGCGACGAGCATCGACGGCGGGATGCGAAGGTACAAAGCGCAAAAGCGGCCAATTAGAATTCAGTGCCATGGCGTCGTTTATTGATAAACAACGTGCGTTCAACAACGATTCTTTTACTCTAGCGCAACGAAAATTTTTCGATTTAATTAATTAGCAAATGGGTACAGAAGTTCGAGGAGACAGGTTCAAGAATGAATCAACCACGAGCTGGCCGACCCAGAACATCAAGAGATCCCGAAAAGTCGAGCGTGTAAGAGCGTTAATTCGTGAAAATCCTGGACTCTCTACTTGGAAGCGGTCTAACGCCTGGCGAAGGCATGCCCATGACATGTTTGATTCGTATTCTTCACAAAGACTTACATTTACATCCGTACAAAATTCAAATGGTTTGAAAGGTGATGCAAAAGAGGCACCATTATCTGGCCACTTCGTAGCCCAGACTTATCCTCAATGGACTTCTTTCTTTGGGTATACCTTAAAAGCAAAGTTTTCAACAGTAACCCAGAGTCCCTAGGGGAATTAAAGGAAAATATTCGAGAGGAAATGCAAAATATTTGACGAAACACTTGTGAGGCCGTCATTGAAAGGTTGCAGTAGTGTCAAAGTAGTCAAGGATCACATATGGACAGTGTAATTAAAATAAATCATTATGTGTACTTTAATAATAAATTAACAGTTTTTATTTCACTTAACTAATTTCTTTTAAATTATGATTTGAAAAGTAAACGAACTTTTTCTCCACCCTGTATTTACGGCAGAATACATAATAGGCGATTATTATTATTTTTGTCTGTCTGTCTGTTTGTCTGATTGTTTGTTCCGGCTAGCCTCTGAAACGGCTGGATCGATTATGAATGTGCGTTACCTCAGCTAAATCGAAAAAAAAATGAGCCTTAGAGAGGTGAGAGTTTAACAGAAAATTAGTGTATTCTACGGAGTAATTTAATACAAATAGCAAAACACGTGCGTGTAGTAGGTTAAAAGTTATTCGAAAAAAAAAACAGATTCGCTGTGGTAACGTTTCAAACCTTCCTCCAACATTTTTTTTAAATCGTCTCAGACCCAAACGAAAAACATGAATAGGTTTTAATACTTTTGTTACGTATTAAATGTTAGCAAACAGCAAAATTTGTGCATTTTGTGGTTCTTAACTTATTAAAAGTCATGCTGGGGTTTTGGACTTACCTAGAATTTGAAAATGGCTGTATGCAGAAGTTTGAAAAAATAACCTTGGATAGACCTTAATTTCCTTATTTTTTTTTATTCATTAGTTTTTAAATTGTTTGATGAAATGGTTTTGAAGTTACAAGTTAATCCTTATTTATTTTAACAGATAATCACATGCACATAGAAAAGCAGAGTTCTGTCTCAATGGTAAAATATTGGAGTAACACTCTTACTTTTTCCACTCCTAAACTGCAAAGAAATAAGATTGTTCTGGGATGTTCCAAAACTGTTGGACGGAAATATAAACCTCGGTATTTTTTTATATTTTTCCTCAGAATATACCTAAGTGTCAATTGCCTGTTAGAAATACTATACCAATGAAAACCGATTTATTGAATTTGTTTAGAAAATCAGGAAGGTAAATGGTATGGTAAAAGGTAAAATTGCAAAAAATATAGAATGAATGCATACACAATACATAAGTTACAAAAGAGATAAGATAAAAAGGACAATTAACTCGAGTAAAAGCTATTATTTCAATGGTTCTGCTGCCTGGGAAACCCTAGTGATGCTAATTACTTTAAAACTGGAACTTACTAAAAATAAACTGGTAAATATAAATTGTATGGATGTACAGACTTTACATACATGCATACTAAGGAAAATAAAGTGCCTGCTTTTATCGGCAAAATATTTGCTTATAGTCCAGTCAATTAAAGCTTAACTTTGCCATTTTGGTTGAACACCTGCAACCAACGCCAAAATTTCCGTGAGTCTTCGTAGATTAATATACTAAAATTGCAGGGTGCTGCAATACCGGCAAAGGGTGCAAATACATTGCAAAAGGGTGCAAAAACAACTTTTTCGTCTATATCTCGCGATTGGCTGGAAAAATAAAAAAAGATGCTACTACAAAATTGTAGGAAATTAAATCCCCTACAAAAAATTGCAGATGTATTTTCGCGTATCTCTCATAGTTTTTGCACAAAATGCATTTAAATGTGCAAAATTGTAAAAATATGATTATTAATCTTTTTTTTTCATTTTGAAGTGATCCTACATGTTTCCTTGGGATTTAATTAATATTTTTCGGACATTTTTGTTTACTTATTTATACCTTTTTTCATATACCTAACAATCTTGACAAAGAATTTATTTCAATTTTATTAAATGATATTTTTATTTTATATTTTTTTTATTCCATCGGATTCAGCGCAAATTTGCAAATTTTCAAATTTGGGAGAATGGTTATCTAATGAACGGGAGGCATGTAATATGCCTGATAGAAATATTATTTACGATGGTGATACAAGAGGTGAAATGCCTAAACATAGTTTACTAGAATCTGCATAGGTGATGTTTTTTAATCCAGAAGGCAATCTCTCATCCTACATCTCATCGGTGATATCTTTTGTAGATGCTAATTGCGCTGCAGATTTTTTTACATTTGATTGGAGTTCTTTTATATCAAACACTACTTGCTGGTGTGTACTCTGCTATGCCTTCTAAACAATGAAAAGTCTCCTGACCACCTGAGGTTCTTATAGAAGGTGGGCCAAAAGAAGTTATCCGATGTTGTTTGGCTCTGAATTTTTTTCTAAATGAAAAACTTCGATTTTGTTTTTTGATTATGTTTTGAACCTTTAGAATTTTAATAGTGAAGTCGAGAAGATGATATCGGCCAAATGGGCGCAGCCACAATCGATTGCTGTACGGGCTCGTTTTATGGCATTTTTCATCACTTCAGCGAGAATTTCAGGCGACAGATTCTTGCACTCATGTCGAATGTTGTCCTTGAGGGCTTCCAGGGTCTCGGGCTTGTTCACATAAACACGGAACTTCAAAAAACCCCACAAAAAAGTCTGGAACGGTTAAATCGCGCGATATTGCGGGCCAGTGCAAATCGCCAAAACTAGAGATGAGGCGACCCGGGAACGCCGCCTTCAGAATATCGGTTGTGTCTCGCGCAGTGTGTGCTGTTGCTCCGTCTTGTTGGAACCACATGTCCTCCAGTCCTAATTCGTTCAATTGTGGCAGAAAAAACTCGGTTAACATGTTCATATAGGGCGCACACAAAAAAAATGGACTGATGACTGTTCCAGCTTGAACAGCGCATCATGCAGTCACTTTTCGCGGGTGTAAAGGCTCCTCTTGCTACACTCGTTGAATTTCGGTGCCCCAGAAGCGATAGTTTTGCTTGTTCACGTACCCGCTGAGGTGGAAATGAGCCTCATCGCTCATTATTATTTTGGTCGAAAAATCGTCTACCGAATTCGTCCTCGAGATTGAGAATCGCATGGGCGTAGGCTACATGCGTTTGGTGGTCGACAGGCAGCAGCTGATGTACGGACGAATGGTTACGCAAAAGAATAGACATGATTATTCCGCATTCCGCAGGAGTGTATCGCTACATGGCTTGTTCACTTGTATTCTACATCTGTCTAGTTTACAAATGTCAAAACACATTTGCCGCCATTTGCAAAAATATGAGCATCTTTCAATAGGGTGATTTCTTTTGGCCCACCTTGTATTACGGTCTGTATTATCAAAGACATATTGAAGGAAAGCATCAGTAATTATAGTCTTCTGAGGTTAAATTATTGATGAAGCTTCATGAAGCTGAATATTATGGTATGCTGTGCAAACACCCAGTTTGCTTAGTAGATTGATAACTAACATCGATCCTGTTTTTCGAAAAATGTATGTCTCAACAGCTAGTTGAAGAAACGAATGAAGGATTTAGGACGAAGTACTGAAATAATACTATAGCCAATAGTATCTATTTTTGGGATAACAGGACATTCATCTGACACGATATTTTCATCATTTAATAATAATTTATGTAGGAAGCAAGTTAATAGTGGAGGTATTTCTAATACAACGTTATCAGGGCATTTTTTCGGTTGTAGATAACTTTTTGTTTCGTAACGAGTTTCCTTTATTTTGTCCTGTAAAATTTCTGCACATACAGTGATAATAGTTTTCTTAGCCATTTCACTGAGGTCCTAACTCTTACCATACCAATCACTACAATCAGTATGCAATCCTGAGAGGATCCTGAGAGGATTGCATACTTTTCACAACGATTGTTGCATATTTCGTTCTTCATACAAATAGAACATAAAAATGAAGGATACATTGTTTCCTTTAAATTTAAAACAATGAATCAAGTTTATTTAGCAAAAAATCACTTTAGGACAGTTGACGCACAAAAACGAAACATCCCTGAAACGACAGTTTGGAGTATAGTGACAGTAAGTGACAAACAGTTCGTTGAGCATTTTCTGCTGCAGTCTTACTCATTGCACTCAGCGAGATAGAAAAACAAGCGCATGTGTGTGTGTTCTCAAGGGTACTATTTTCGTCGAGCGCAAGGTTCTCATTTTTGTCTAAATCTCTATTTTTCGCTCTTATTAGGAAACGTATGATCTTATTCGAGCACATGGGTCCTATTTTTCGATCCTATCCTATAGATCTTGATTGGGACTATTTACGTCGAGCGCAAGGGTCTCATATTTGTCTTATTCTCCCCATTCACTCTTGTGTTGAAGACTCTTATATAGAAAATTGGAATCAGTGGGAGCAAAAGAGTAGAATAGTAGTAGAAAGAATAATATAAAATATACCACGCTCTTTCTCCGCCAGTGATATATTATTATAAACGTTCCCTGAAATGAAATTTATAATTGCTCAGGTAAATGGAAAGGTAATATATACTGCAAATATGCGTTTCAAATGCTATTTTGCTCTGAATCCAATGGAATAAAAAAAAACTAAAATTAAATTATCACTTCATAGTATAAGCCAAAGTCGCTTCCACTCTCTGTCTGTCCGTATAAATGCTTCGATCTTAAAACTACGCAACGGACTTCGACGCCGTTTTCTTTACTAGATAGAATGATTCAAGAGAAAGGTTTATATGTATTATATATGCACAAAAGTAGAGAAACATTGATAATTTTAGAGGTTTTGAATGTGATGTCGTAAATAAACCCAATTTTTACGCTTACATTGCAAACGCTGCCTGTACCCTATGAGATAAATCAAAATAATGTACTACAGTATTGTACACCTTATAAAGTTCTACAATACTTCTTTCTTTTTACTAGAAATAATGGATTATTTACGAAACGATTATAAGCAATACAGTATTAATCCTTATCCAATTAAGTACCTTAAATACTTTGTGCATCTAATATAGATTAATATGTACCTTTACAGTATGTAATTTAAATTAATATTTTTGACGATATTACAGATTTAAAATGCAGGAACAAAGCGATTGTGGTGGTACCGGCCGGGGCCCGTTAGGTGGCACTGCTGTCAATTTATCAGTATCAGTTAATAACTAAGCATAATATTTTAATGATTATTCTGAGGCGGTACGAAGTTTGCCGGGTCAGCTAGTCATATAATAAAATTTAAATGTTTTTTTTTGCCAAGATTATTTGATGATTGAAAAAAGGTGTAAATAAATTTAAAAAATGCCCGAAACATATCATTTGAATCCCAATGAAACATGTAGTATCACTTCAATATGAAAAAAAAGATTAATAGTAACATTTTTGTCATTTTGCACCTTTAAATGCATTTTGTGCAAAAACTATGAGAGATACGCGAAAATACGTTTCCAAATTTTTGTAGGGGATTTAATTTCCTACAATTTTGTAGTAGGATCTTTTTTTATTTTTCCAGCCAATCGCGAGATATAGACGAAAAAGTTGTTTTTGCACTCTTTTGCAATGTATTTGCACCCTTTGCCGGTATTGCAGCACCCTGCAATTTTAGTACATTAATCTACGAAGACTCACGGAAATTTTGGCGTTGGTTGCAGGTGTTCAACCAAAATGGCAAAGTTAAGCTTTTATTGACTGGACTAAATATATATGTTGATTTTTAAGTAGTATTTCCAACATGTTTTTTTTAATTTTGTTTGTATGTTGGTTTCGGTTCGTAGCTTGAATTTAATTTCACGTGTCCGTAAAAGGCGATTACTGATAGCTTGAGACACCTTTTGTTTATCGGTAGACAGACATGTTCCATGTTCATATGTATTTATTTTATGAACGAGGATTGACTGCATGGATTTCATTCGATTCTGTACTAGTATAAGTTCAACCTACAGAGACAGTCAGGCCGCCCCACTATGTGGTAAGAGAGCTAGTTTTCGGATGTCCTCTATTTATTATAAAAACCGATAATAATTAATAATTTAGAAAACCAGAGTAAAACTCCGAAAATTCAAATAATATACATATATAATTTTTGATATTTCATAAAAATTCATCGCGATAAACGAAAATGAGCTGAAAGCTAATGCAAATAAAAATGACCTGTGCCATTTAAAAGTGAAGTATGAGCTTCTTTAAGGACATTTTTTTATTTTATTTTAAATAAATATTTTGGACATCTTACACATCAACACATCTAGTCCCAAACTAAGCAGAGCTTCAATTATGGGTACTAAACAACTGATATATATACATAAAAATACTTTTTTTTGTAAATACAAATACATACATATTATACACATCAACTGCACGGTTGGCCTAGTCTAGTAGCTTAAGCAGTCGCCACACCGCTTAGGAAACGCCAAGTGTCGTGGGTTCAAATCCCACGTAGGATAACACTTTGTGTGATTCACAATTTGTTGTTCTGAGTCTGGGTGTATTATATGTCCGTTTCATGTATGTTTGTGAAGTCCCCCGCGACACAGGAGTTTATATTCCTAATGCGGGAGTTGTCTTTTTAGAAAATATACACTCGGTTCCAAAAATAACGGGTCAGTCACATAAACCCGAATATCTCCCGAACTACGTATGCCATCCTAATGAAACGAAGACTGTTCAATTGAGAATTTAATTATACAGATAAAAAATAAAATAAAACTTAGTTACACCCACAATATTAATCTTAAATTAAAAAAAAACTAAAGAAGTCATATTTTTCTTAAGATTACATTTTTTTTATGATTGTTTTTTTGCTGTTTTTCATCACTGGAGGCTTCATCACGTGGAGGCAATACAAAGTATTAAATGAAGAAAGTGATGAAAAACAGCAAAAAAACAATCATAAAAAAAATGTAATCTTAAGAAAAATATGACTACTTTAGTTTTTTTTTAATTTAAGATTAATATTGTGGGTGTAACTAAGTTTTATTTTATTTTTTATCTGTATAATTAAATTCTCAATTGAACAGTCTTCGTTTCATTAGGATGGCATACGTAGTTCGGGAGATATTCGGGTTTATGTGACTGACCCGTTATTGGTTTATGTGACTGACCCGTTATTTTTGGAACCGGCTATATAAAAAAACAGGCAAAAGTCAGACTTCGAAACAAATATTTGTAAATCACACAAATATTTTTTTCAACCCGGGAATCGAACCCAAGGCCTCTTGATCAGCAGCCGCTTACGCTAACCACTGGACCAACGAGGCAGTCTAATGGCACTCAGTCACGTGATCAAAATGAAACAAGAGATATAGAATAGAAAGCGAAAAACGTTTGCAACTTGGCTAGGGGGGCTGATTACCGACAAATACTATGGTCTGCCATTAAGTGACAGTTTTCTGGGTGTTTTCTATGCATAATATGTATGTATTTACAAAAAAAAAAGTATGTTTATGTATTTATATCAGTTGTTTAGTACCCATAATATAAGCTCTGCTTAGTAGACTAGATGATGTTGTGTGTAAAATGTCCGAAATATTATTATTAGCAAATGAAACAAGATAGTACAGAAATAGAATAGAAAGCGAAAAACATCTGCAACTTGGCTAGGGGGGCAGGATTATTGATGAGGAGCAGGCGATGAAAGAAGCATCATTTGTTAATGACAAACAGTTTGTGTTACCGGCAGAGGCGTCTCTAGCCTATTTTATAATATCAAATATCTGACTTTATAATATCAAATATGGACTGTCTCGACCGCAGTAATAGTCCGCTACCTGGAATAACTCTTCTTGTAAAATGATTGGCAGCATGTTTTTTAGATCGAACCAATCTACGGGTGCACTTCCACTGTTCGTCACATATCTTTGGTGTGAAGCTATTGATAGACATGGGGAATCCTTGATCATCAGCTGCCTTCGGTCTGACATTTCAAACTTAGCAACTGAGTTACCGCCGTGCACAAGCACCACATTAGGTTTCTTTGCGTCGGTACCACTCTAAGTCTGGTAAACGTATGTGAACTCTGAGCTCTGTCCTATCGCTCACCCTGTTTCTCTTGCATATCAATGACATGTTAACCTTTATTAGCCTTTATACATATTACTATTTTGATGATAGCACAGTTCATGGGCGATATTATGGACACCCTACAGCAAAGATAGCAGACTTTAGGGAAAAACATAAAGTTCTTGTTACTGAACACAACCTGATCGTGATCTAAGCCGGATTTCTAAGTAGTAAAAGAATCTAGACGAGTTCGGCACTCCCGACTCTCGACAAGCTTCTGCAGTTGTGAAGAAATGTCGCCCCTATTCTAGTTCTCTAACTTCCTTATGATGGTGTGTTCTGGCGAGCTCTTATAACTAGTCCCACCTACTCCCGTCCTCTATACGACTACATACACAGGCTAGCCTTGCAAGTTACCGTCTCACAGTTCTGTTATTTTTATTTGTAGTCTGTTCCTTCTTGCGACAATCAATTAAAACTGTTGTAATATTGCAATTGTTCAATTGTATATGGGCTTCACCCTCCCAAAAAATTTGCCCTGTTCGCACCTTGACATTGTACCCAAGAAGTTTGACAGAGTCCTTAAGTCGATCGTGGAAATCGTTTTAACGTTTCCATGAAGCAGTGGAGACAGGGGAGTCTGCTGATCTGATATGGTAGTTTAGGAGTACGTACACGGGTTTTGAGGCACTCGGCAATTGCACACAATGTTGCAAACGTTTTGTTGTGGTGGACAGGATGGGTATTAACTTCCATCCGGTTCAGTGGTCAGCCGCATGTGCCGTACGTCACCTAGACAGACAGTAGATGATGGAAGGCGCTAGATACAGGCGCTGTTCCCGGCTTCCTCTATCTAATCTCAGACGCAGAGTGGTACTAGGGTTTTAGTCGGTCTGATTCCTAAACACAACAGTCAAGTCGATCCAAAGCTTCTTATTGGAACAGATATGGCAAGACTGCGGGTTTTGTCGGGCGCAGGTTCATTGAAAGTGCCCCAATCCGCCGATTGGAACCTGCCACATTGACACCGCGCCCCTAACAGCGCTGCGCCCGTGTGTAAAGAATATAAATACGGACAATGAAGAACTTTATGATGATTGAAGATAAGATTCATGAAATGTGTGATAAACCTTTAACTGACTTCGGACTTTCAGCATTGAATAGTGATGTATTTTTTTATCTCGATCATTTACGTCTTTTAAACATAGAAAAAACATACATTGGCTAGCAACGAGCCAAATTATTATTCAAAGTGAAATTTATAACATTAGAGTTGAGCTATTCAAACGCCACAATTTTGCGCTTTTCACCATGTCGTCAGTGGTCGTGTCACGTTTTTATTTTGTTATTTTTATTTTACTTGCTGAGTCCCGCGGTGTTACCTGCTTTTATTATTGTAAATCGCGAGTAATGCCGTGGAGCGAAACTAGTAAAAAAATTAGCCTAAGTTACTCATAAGTTCGTGAGCTTTCTGTCAATGAAATTCCCGTCGAAATTGGTCGAGTGGTTTCAAGGATTACCCCGAACAAACAGACAGACTGACAAAAAATTAAAAAACTGTTTTTTGTTGTTGGTATCGTTTATACTTTCATATGCATTTAATCAAAAACTGATAATTAGATATTACATACAGACACTTCAATTATGTTTATTTGTATAGATTTAATAGCGTTTTATATTTAATTGGTAAACAAATCATGGAAAAAATTAATAAACCTTTTTACAAGTATTGTATCGTACCGAAGTGTAAAAACACTGTTAGTAGTACACCCGATAAAGTGTTTTTTTTCATATTCAACGAATACAAAACACACCATAAAATGATGAAATTATCCTCCCTTATTTTTAACTCTTTATTTTATATTTTCTCTAATAACCAAATAAAAAAACCTTTGTGTAACATAAAGACAATAAAGAGTGTACAAAATATTTAAAACCAAATCAATTTTATGCATATTCCCTATGGATAAATGTTCAAATTCAAATTCAAAATTCTTTATTCACTTAAGATGCAATACATCTCTTGTGACAGGTCAAGATTCTACATGTACATTTATGCCATGTTCGCAAACAATAGGTAGAGCCGGAGAAAAGAACATGGCAATAAAAACTCGCGGCCACTCCTTTCAAATCGCCAATGTTTACATAGTTTTAATGTTTATAAACCTGATATGTGGGTAAGGTGCTGCCACTAATATACTATAGGTACACCATGTTAGAGGACTGATGCAAATTCCCCATTTGCCCAAACATCTCCCGTCCTACTTACGTAACTACCTATAGGCAGGTCAACACTATAGTTTTTATGCAATATTACAAGTACTTACACTATAAATATATCAACACGGAATTGCACTTATCGACAGTTAATCGCGTGACGGAACGTAATTTGATGTTCAACGAGATTACAAACCAACACGTTCAATCACGTATTGGTCGTTTTCAAATTTGAGGCCAAAGCGAGTTATTTGAGTTAATTCTCTTAACCTTAATGTTACCGTATTTATAAGTACAGTAAATTTGTTGTCATGAAAATAGGCACGTGGTCCTATATATACAGGGTGTAAAAAGACACATACCAAAAACTTCGAGGTTGCATTCAGACCATGATACTGAATAGGTTTAGCGAAAAAAAAACCCAAAATATATGTTTACTTATCTAAGTTTTTTTTTGTTTTTTTCTGGTCACATACACATAGTACAACAAAACAGGACCCTAACAACCTAATTATCACATTTAGAAAACCAAAAAACAAATAAAATCAATATAACTGCAATGTATGTTACAATAAAATCAGCTGGCCAGAGTACACATGCGTCCGAGTCCGAGCGCGGTTTAATGACCGCTTCGCTCGTCCTAGTAATTACCTACCTAAAATTGTTTGTTGAAAAAACCTAATATTGTTTTCGTGTATGTGTGTTTTCGCTATTCACGCTACAGCGGCATGTTTGATGCGTCGGCTCAAAACAAAGACTCGTGGTCTATGAGTTTTGCCGCCATTAATAAATAAATAAATAAATATTTTGGACATCTTACACACAACATCATCTAGTCCCAAAGTAAGCAGAACTTGTGTTGAGGATACTAAACAACTGATATAAATACATAAACATACTTTGTTTTTTGTAAATACATACATATTATACATAGAAAAACACCCAGACTCCGAAACAAATATTTGACGATCACACAAATATTTGGTTTGACCAGGGAATCGAACCCGAGACCTCTCGATAAGCAGCCGCATACGCTAACCACTAGACCAACAAGGCAGGCAATACAAATGAATTACTTTGAAACTTTCGTCATTTAAATATTTACCTAACCTACCTAATGTCAGAGAATTCGCGTCATAGCGGTGTGCGGCGCAACGGCGGCGCCTTTGAGTTTTGCCGAAAGGTACCTAGTATTTAACTACTGGCTATTTAAATATTTCGAAGAATTTAAATTTCTCTAATATTATAAATAGCGGCACCGAATAGACCAGTCGGTCTTCAATGTTCCTACTGGACACTCGCGTGGTGCATTATAATTTTTGCGCTTTGTTTTTAGTAGGTATAAGCTTTGATTATAAATATAATCAAAGGGTATAAGTAAATTAAGTAGTTATTTCGTTTTTATCCTCTTTTTATCTAATTTTAGTGTTAAGGTATTTTAAAAATAGGTGCTTTTATTATAACAAAGAAAGTGGTTATTTATAATGTTTAGTGCGAGGGAATACGGACAAATGATTATTAAGGTATTTTAAAAATAGGTGCTTTTATTATAACAAAGAAAGTGGTTATTTATAATGTTTAGTGCGAGGGAATACGGACAAATGATTAGTGCTATAGTGTACCTATTTACCGGTTTAAATCCTTGGTTAGGAACACGAACTACGGCGAAGTTAATTAGAGGTCAAGGAACCCCCATATCGAATAAAACGGTGAATAAGGTTAGAAGAAAAAAAAATCACAAAGTCCAGGCAGTAGGCACTACTTCTGGCAGACAGGATCAGCTGTGCTATGACCGAAGACAATTATGTAAGTAAAATACAGTCACTAAGTAGGTATTTGCGTTAGTTTACCGACGACGCCGTAGGTAGTTAAATTAAATAGTTATGGAAGGCATTGACCTAGCTACTGTGTGCGCAATACATTGGTGGCTTCTGAAATGAACAAAAATCTTGTCACATTGTTTTTTCCGGATACAATTGTTTTTAAGGACAACTGTTTGTTTTTTTTAATAAGTTTTGGGGTGCTGATGCTGCATCTTTCGTTTTCGGAAGTTGTCTGGTTACACCCTGTATAATTATATATTCGTAAAGACTGTTAACACCTTCAGTTTCCATACAATGTTACAAAACTATTACATAAGTCCAAACAGTTAGTGACTCATTTACAGAATATTTACAAGTACTTATATAGAAAATCATATGATAAGTCCTATTTCCTCTAAATTTTCCCGAATTTTCCTATTTTCATTTGTAAGCCCAATGTGGGCTCACGGACTTGTGAACTTGAAATTACGTGAGCCCATTAGCCCTTTAGCTCACGGACTTGTGGATGTAATTTCAAAAAAATAATTTGAGGATAGTTTACTAAAAATGAGATGTGAATTATTGTTTCTACTAGTTTGTTTCACTGAGCGTTTAGAAGTGCCGCATAAAAATGTCTGGCTCCTTAATCGATGAAGATATACGACGAATTCTGGAGGAAAGTTATGTAGTATAAAAAAATGGAATTGATCTTCTTTCTATTGCGATTATCAATTCTGTAATAATTTACAACTAATTTAGAAAAAGTTACTCAACAGGTGTGAGCCCAATGTGGGCTCACGGACTTGGAGCCATACATACGCATGACGTGAGCCTACAGTGGGCTCATAGGGCTGTGAACGTGTTAAATTAGGAGCTATACATTAAAAACTACCCCAAATCTCAATCGTATCACTGGTTAAAAATTCAAATTCTAACTTGTTTGCTTCTTTTGCAGTAAAGCGTGTTGAAATTCGGCAATTTTATTTAATCAGTATATAATATCATAATAAAGGAAAACTAACTGGATATTGGAACATTATTAAAAACAAACGAAGCACGATTTCTGAACTTTAAAAAAAAACCTTTTTTAAATTGTCATCCGTGTTGGCGTTATCAAATGCGCAATAAACACACGGGCACATCCCCTTACCCTTCTCTTTACCTTACCCTATCTTTGTGCGTTCAGTTGGCCTCGAACGGACTTAGTGGGCGTAGTTGTATACGCCGCAGTATATCCAAAAATTTCATTAGACAAATTTTATGACTCATTCGTGTCATAGATTTTTTTGAAAATTGAATGATTCTGAAAATGCTTAAATACAAAAAAAAAGGAAAATTAGAGAAAGTTTAAATTAATGAAATCGTTACTTTTTTGGCCGCAAATTGGAAAACGTACTTTATGCATGTTTCAGCATCAACTGCAATTCATCAGTCATCACTGTCATCAGTCAGTTACTGATATTTATTTACCAAATGGTATGGACAATTGAACCTACTGATGCAATAAGGCACAAATCCACACACAGGACCCTTTCTATAAGGAGGCAAGGAAAATTATTGATTTGGCATGTGTGTGGATTAATTTGTTATTGGATAAGGTTCAATTTATTTAGGGTTATCAATTAATAGACATCTTTGCAGAAAAATATTTATTATGCCATATAATATAAATGTTACAAAAAGATAACACTACAACTAAACTTAGGAATTATATACTAATCCATTTTACAAATCATGAATTACAAAAAAAGTAACAACGTGTTGATATGTAAAACCTATAATTAAATATGTAAGGCACCATATTATTGAATATTATGCACAAACTTGAGGCATTATGCAATATAAAATGTACTTGGACATAGGAATGTTGACAATCCCTTATAAAAAAAAATTTTGACAAACTCAAAATTGTTTGAAAAAAAGTAGGTTTGAGCGTGAAGTTATGTAAATTCAAATAAATAAATAAAAAATAGTTGGCCATCGTGAGGTCCAATTTGTTGAGTACCTATCTACTTTGCGAGTTTGCTGACTTCGTACATGTAGGCAGCGAATAGTTTTATCTGTAAAATAAAAAAAAAATTAAATACATTTGAAAAAAGACTCATCTACAAGTTACAAGAATACTTTATGCCATATTTATTTTGTTCGAACAAGACTGTTTCCTAAGCGTTCTCAGAATCGGCCAGTATGTCATGTTAAAACTCCTTCAGAAAACCACCCTAGATCATCAACGACATCATCAGCGTATCGTGCAGTTCACAGCTAGACATAGACCTTTCCAGCTGCAAGCTACTTGCTCGATCCTCGGCTACCAAGATATAAATATTTAGGTAAACATCTGACACAACGCCATCTCGACCCGAACTAAGCAAAATTGTTACTATGGGTACTAGACAACTGATAATAATAATACATAGTATAATTTCTTTGTAAATAAATACATATAATATACTAGCTAGGCCGGCGGTGTTACCCGGTATTATTGTTGTAAAACGCAAGTAACGTCGCTGACCGATGCTAGTCTAAAAATATGTATAGCCTAAGACACTCCTTCAGACATTCAGACAAAATATTTCTGTCAGTGAATGTCCCGTCAAAATCGGACCAGCTGTTTCAGAGATTACCCGGAAAAGACAGACAGGCATATTATTTAAAATTGCTTTATTGGTGTAACGTATATATTTTTACATCCATATAATAAAAAAACTATTATGTGATATTATTATTTATTTGTATAGATAGAAGAGAACCCAACTCCCCAACAAATATTTGCAGATCATACAAACATTTGGTCCCACCTGGGAATAGAATCCGACACGTCAAGCACAGTCGTATACGCTACCAACCGCGGCCACCGAGGCAGAACAAGTACATTTTATACGAAAAATATAAATTTAATTTGTCATATTGTGTTTACATCTTGTGAACCCTTATCCCTACTAATATTATAAATGCGAAAGTAACTCTGTCTGTCTGTTACGTTTTCACGCCTAAATCGCTGAACCGATTTTGATGAATTCTGGCATAGATATAGACGGAACCTTGGGAAAGGACATAGGCTACTTTTTACCGCGATAACCGACATACACGCGGGCAGAGCCGCGGGCAAAAGCTAGTAACCTATATACTAAATGGGTATGTCGAACTTTGCAATTTACTGTGTTCGACCACAGACTTAGAAATACAGCTTCTTATAAGTTCACTGTTAATAATTATTTACTGTGAAAAGTAACAAAATTAAGAATCATTCTGTTAAATAAAGGGAAAAAACAAGGAAATTTAGTTATTAGTTCAAATATATACTAAGAAAAATAATGTTATGAAGATTTCGTAAAACCTTAAAGCACAGCTTAATTCACTGACGTCAATAACACGGATAGTGGTTCGTTGTAAACGATATTTTTATTACGATTTTTTAAATAAGAGAAAACGGGTTATGATCATATATAATAAAAATCACGATATCTTCTATACAAAACTAAGGACATACTGGGATTCCCTTACACATGATACAATATAACAAGGCATGGCACTCCGAGACACGGTGATGACGTAGGTGACACAAGACACATCACCTCCTCTATCGAAGGCTTTCAAACTTAATAATTTTGGGGAAAATTTATCACTTTATGGAATTATTTTTTTAGTTAATACCTTTACTTAAATTTTCCCCAAAATTATATAGTTTGAGAGCCTTTGTCTTGTGTCGCCTACGTCATCACTGTCTCGGAGTGACATATCTACATTGTCTCATTGTATCATGCCTTTACAGATACAGTATTGGTCAATATTGTTTACGGTTATTGTATTTAATATATTGAGAAATAAATTATAGTATTAAAATTCATGCATTTTAAGATAGTCGATGTTTATGTTTTATTAACATACTTTAGTTTCGCTTATAACTATATAAATAAGTTTGAACTTTAATTTTAGATTACATCTATATTGTCGTATCGTAACAAAACTTTGAGTTTGTATAGTAGTGTATGCTATGATCAGAATATAGTTTGCCATTTTTTTATGTAAAGACATCTCTTGTATTAGGAATAAAGATCCGATCCTGTGTCAGCGGGGGACTCTATAAAATACATTAAACGTACACAATTTGTGGATCACACAAGTGTTGTCCCACGCGGGACTTGAACTGATGACATTTGGCGCAGTAGAAAGTATCGTGACAACAGTTTAAACCACCAGGCCATTCGTGCAGTCAAATTTAACTCAGTCGGAAGGCTTATAGTAGGACTCTTCTGTTACCATTACAAATTCCCAGAATTGGGGCTCTTAGGGTTATTTGTCTTATAATATATAAACAGTTTTAAATTGGTCATTTAACGGCTCGGGCCAAAAGTGTTTTTGGGTCTTTCTTATAAGATATTGTTTATTCTTTATATTCTTTATTTTGTTAGTATAGATAAATCTTCATGCTCAAATATAGTAAAGGCAGATTTAATGCCGTAAGCATTTTCTGCCAGTCGACCTTAGAGCGATGCAGAGTCAGACATGGTGGATGCACAAAAATTTAAATTGAAATTTGGAAAGAAAAATATATAAACATATACTATATATTTATATTAAACATATAGCTGCCCAGCAAAAAAAAAAGCGTCATAATACATAATAATTACGTTTTGAGATGTTTGTATCATTACATAGAAACTTCTATCGCATATCTAGTGATACAAAGATGTCAAAACGTAATTATTATGTATTAAGACGCTTTTTTTTGCCGGGCAGCGATAAATTGAATACTTTTACATTTATACATACATAATATATATATATATAATATCTGTTGATACTATCCTGTATTGTCGTGTACACTTTAAACTTTATTATGTCTTATAATTGTCATTGGCTGTTTGTTTTCCATAAAAGCTATAATACTTCATGGCATGTAAATAGCTAAATAAAAGATCTTAATATAATACTACTCACGCCTTCGATATAGTTGCGAACATTGATTTTCTCATTCTGCGAGTGAGCCATGTCGTCGCCCGCTCCCATGGGGAGCAGCAACACGTTGCGTCCACTCGCCTCCTGCAGAGTGATCGTCACAGGGATCGAGCCGCCTTCACGAGACATGTCCGGCTCCGTCTAAAATAGGTACATTGATTATCGATATTATCTATGTATTTACAAATCAACAGTTTTATACTCAATGCAATTGAATGTAGGTAGTATGGTGTCTTATTTATTTATTTATTCAATTAGGGAACACAAACAGTAGTATATAAAATGTACATAGGTTTGTTATTAAAAAAGGATTAAACTTAGTAAATATACTACCCACTACGTTTTCCACAGATTACTTATTGGGGTTCAAGGTATATAAGCAAAGTTAAACAAAGTTAAGTTAAGCAAAGTTAATCATAAACATTAAACTTTTGTTGTCTATAAAATTATATATAAGTAGTAATTTGCCACTTGCTACATATTAACTGGAACTTCTCAAGAGTATGAGAAATACCAATAACAAGAGCAGGGACTACAAATATCAACATCATCGTGATACATTGCATGCTTGATACAAAAGTGTTGAAAGAAAAAAAAACAAAGCAAACAATGAACAGTGTTCTTAAAAATAATCTAAAGTCGTTAGGTCCACTACCGATCGCTTAAAACTTCAATAACATATTTTTTAAAACTTAACTTACTGTGATGTAATATATCTATGTCACAAAACCTCTTATTATAAGTATCAACTAAGCGGTGCAGCGGAGAGCGCACACCAGCATTGGAAGTGTCCACAGTTATTTTGGCATTTTTTTCATAATTTATATATAAAACAAAGGATATTGTTCATCACACAATATTTCGCCAGGGTGGGAATCAAATCCATGACCTCAACCGTCGGGGTCACTAACCATTCGACCAACAGGCTTGTCGAAAATATTTACAGTGGGTGGTCTGAAAACTTTCCGGCCTTAAAGGTCATGACACACTGTAACGGCACAGATGCGGCACGGCTCTGTATTAAATGTTAGCTGCCGCTGCCTGCCAACGCGCTAACCACGCGTTGCCCGCGAGATACAAGCTTGCAGTCCGCGCGCCGTCCGTGGCAGCATCTTGTCATTGCGAATAACACACATTATACTGCATTTGCGATTGAGCACGCCTAGGACTCGCACGTGCGGACCTAAAGCGTAAAGAATTTTTCGGTAATATTAATGTAGCACTTTGTCGACGTAATTAAGACACATATTCATGAAAAGTTTCAACTTTCTAGAACCAACCTTTTTGGCGATAGGTTGAGGACGAAGTGCAGCCAACTTCACATTGAGGTCGGAAACTATTCTTAAATCCTATAGAACTCTACGAAGAATCTTATAGAACTGTACGACTTACTTCGTACAGTTGAAATAACATTAAGTTACATCAGCAAATATGTAGATGTATAAAATAATGAAATGTTATTACTTGATAGATAAGTCTGGTAGCGCGCGCTGCAGCTTGGTAGTGAGGATGATCTGGATTTTCGGTCCATGCGCGGCCGCTTTGTGCTGTGATTCGCATTGTGTTTGGCGACCCTCTTTCCGCCCACTGTAAGTAATAAAAACAAAATTAATTTAATACTTAATATTAACAATCATTTTAATGAAAAGGAAAAAAATCATCCCACGGCAAGATTACGTAGTCACAACGTGTCTTGCCAGTCCCCAACCCGCACTCGGCCATTGTGGGGACGTGTGGCCTTGACCCTCTCCTGAGAGGACACCCGGCCCAGCAGTGGGACGTTATGGGTTGTAATTATATAATTAAACGATGTTGGTCGTTGCAGTGTAGTTGAGCAATATCAGAGCTGGTAACACCGGATAGTATGTGTCATAGAGACGTCGACCTAAGTAATTTTTTCGGGAACAGACTGCAACTCGGGAGTAAGTGCAAACCAAACAGTTTTTAAAATATTATTCAGCATCATTATATAATATGGCCAGCCCACTGCCACTTTAGTTTTGTGCATTAGATTAATCACTTTGTATTTATGCTTTTTAACGTCTCTAACAGTCCACCGCTGGACCTCTCCTTAGAAAAGGTTTTGGTCTACTATAGCACTATGGACGGACGGATCATCTATCGGTGTAGATACTGTAAAATTTTATTATACGAGTAATACTTTGTTTGTTTAAAAGTTTGTTTGTTGTTTGAACGCGTTAATCTCAGGAACTGCTGGTCCTATTTAAAAATTATTTCAGTGTTAAATAGCCCCGTTATTCAGGAAGGCTATAGGTTATATATCATCACGCTACCACCAGAGATGTTTCAGAAATGGGGGTAACTGAATTCTTTTGATAGCTTCCATTGCGTGCGCTGCAGAAGCGGTTAAAGGTAGTGAAAATGACGTATGAAAGAATTGAAAAGTTTCTAATAAAAACTCCGCGACTTGGTTTTAATCCGTTTTAAGGCTAACTCACAATAACCCGTTTTAGGCTACGGACAATAGAAGACGCAGACGGGGCTGGGCGAGTCAGCTAGTCACAATGATAAACTGTAAATTAGACCCTTGACGATCCGGAAATAACATATTCGCAATAAAATTATCAATTAAAAAGGTTTATATATCAGACTCTTTGGAAACTGATTCTAAAAAACCCGTTAGCAACGAGTATGCAATAGCACCTTTGTTTCTGTATTATTGCAACACTTAAAATAATTGTGCAAATATAATGGCAGTCCGTCAAACACATTGTCTAATTTGACGATTCCGCAAACTCCAACAATACGCTCATTATGTGCGTGAATTATATTCATTTGACAAGCAAACACCTTGACTAAGCCAGTTATGTAATTGAAAATGTATACTAATATTATAGGTACGACAAAGTGGTAAAGTTTGTGAGTTTGTTTGTAGTATATATTTGAATTTACTGAACGGTTTTGAAAATTCTAGAATGTCACTTTATTTTTGTCTTTAGCTACATATAAACTCGAAAACATGATTACCGCGATATCCGAAATATACGCGGGCAAAGCTGTTTTTATCTGCCATGTGTTACACATGTTAATGTTAGTTAAAACATATGATATTACATTTTACTGATAACATAATTATTTGGTTTAGAGTAGCAAGCAATCGCAATCACATCAATTTTACTCTTCTACTTATGTTCTTTGCGTGTTTTCTCATGAGTTACTGTTGTTAGGGCTCCGTAGTTCATGACTCGAACCCTTATAGATTCGTCATGTCGGTCCTCGACTTATAGATATTTCGGACTCGAAACGACTTAAACTAAAACCGCTCGCCATCTGGAGTACTATGAGCCGAGAAACCAGGTATACCCTCGAAAGGAAACCCCTGGTTACCTACCCTACGCGTAAAGTGGGGATGATTTTTTTTATCTCGCGTCTACCCGCTCTAAAAGTTAAACGGCTAGCTCAAAAAATCTGAAAATAATCATGTCAGTAGTCCATATATTGAACTTTAAAGAAAAACTATAGCGGTTTAGATAACTTTTTTATTTTCGGAGTAATAGGTTATTGTTCACTTAAAATTTCCTACAAAAATGACGAAATAATAAGTAAACAATAACAATTAGGTATCTATTGGACACGATTTTAAATCCACCTACTATTATGAGTGACTACGGAACCGTATTCTATACGTGGCCTATCACGCACTTGGCCAATCGTGGAAAGAATATTCTATACTTGGGCCATTGCAAATGCTTGAAATGCTAGTAATGACGTCATTCGTGCTGTTGTATTTCTTTAGTGAGAGCGAAACCGGAGGCTCTATGATATAAAAGCATCGAACTAGGCTGTCATAGTGTGGAACACATTCAGTGACCAATGCTCTTGGATGGATTTCTTATAAAAAAAATGTTGAAGTTTAGTCCGTTACAATGTTTAAGTTCACTTATACTCTTCCTTCCTTCCTTACTTAATATTATAAACGCGAAAGTTTGTATGTATGTTTGTTGCTCTTTACCGCAAAAACTACTGAACGGATTTGGATAAAACTTTACAGTTATATAGCTTGTATACCAGAATAACACAAAGGCTACTTTTTACTGCAATGATCGAGATACACGCGGGCGGAGTCGTGGGCGAAAGGTAGTAAAAAATCAATGAAATGAAAAACAAATGATGGCAACGGAATAGATAGTAATAATATCTACAGCTCTACAGTACAGCAAGTGGTGCGAAACAATACAACTGATAAGAGACAAACAAACTATATAAATATTCTCTTTATCTACATCATTCCTATTTAGATACTGCTTTTTTGTTACTAAGAGACTGTAACTACAAATACATCATGTAAAATAATGAATGGAATGATCGTAGTGGAGCGAAATTTTGTAATAGTAAAAAGAAAACATTTTAATATTATTTATACTTAATATTACTTTGAACATATTGTGTTACTATCAACTCAATAATTTTAACAAAAAGGAACCGACTTTAAAGAAAAACTATTCCGAGTACCCAAATCGCGACAATTGTGCCTATGATATTAAATATAAATAAATATTTTGGACATCTTACACACAACATCCTCTAGTCCCAAACTAAGCAGAGCGCTTGTATTATGGGTTACTAAAGAACTGATATAAATACATAAACGTACTTTTTTTTTTGTAAATACATACATATTATACATAGAAAAACACCCAGTCTCCGAAACAAATATTTGTGGATCACACAAATATTTAGGCCGACCCGGGAATCGAACCCGAGACCTCTTGATCAGCAGCCGCATACGCTAACCACTAGACCAACAAGGCAGTAATATTTGAGAAGTTCCCTCGATTTCCTTGGGATCCCATCATCAGATCCCGATATGGCGACGATGGGACTACCTGTTAGCTACGCCCATTCCAATGCAAAAATAATTTTTCAAATCGGTTCATAGACGACGAAATTATCGCTGAACATACATAAAAAAAAAAGATTCCGACGAATTGAGAACCTCCTCCTTTTTTTTAAAAGTCGGTTAAAAACATTTAACGACAAGATTCCACAACTCGGCCAGCGTGGGCCTCCTGAGAGGAAACCCGAGCCCAGTGTAGGTCATTATGAATTGTTATAGCGTTTAAATTAGGTAATCTTTAATTTTTAATTTCAAATTTTAACATCACTAGTAAATTAACAATTGCCTTAACATCATCTATATTTTAATATGCGTCAATTCATTACCTTCTTATTAACATAATCAAAGACGAGTTTCTCTACTTCTTCAGGCTCCTGGTTTGGCACGATTCTTATCGAGAACTTTCCAATTACTTTTCCAGGAATGACAGTCTTCGCACCAGGTTGGAATGCAGCACCTTAAACATGTGACCAGTGTTTTATAACTTCCATTTCACTAATAGGTAGTAAAATGAAAGTCATAAGAATATGCTTACCTTCGATACCATGCAGTGAAAGACTTGGGTACCTCCAGCGGTGCATAAGAATCTGCTCTTTATCACCATTGAATGCCAATTGGGTAGCTCCAATGGATTTTCTATAAAATTAGAGTTTTTTTTAATATTTTAAATGAATGACACACAACCTCATCTAACCTCGAACTAATCAGAGCTATATGATAGGATGATAGAATGCTTGCATAATATCTTTTTTGTAAATACATACATACTATACATAGAAATATAGAATACATCCAAACACCGAAACAAATATTTGCAAATCATGCAATTTTTTTTTACAGATTTTAAGGTTTAATCCGATCTGGGGGTCGAACCCAAAACAACAGTACAGCAGTCGCATGCGCTGCCACTGCGCCACCGAAGCAGTCATGTTTCAAAACATCTCATACAAGCCGTCTAATTACAAACAACTCAGAATCTGTACTATTATTACGCACTTAAGCACTACGCTGCTCCAAGTGCATGTGTATGTATGTATACTCAAAGCAGTAGTTTCAATAACTTGTGAGATATTTCTCCACCGCTAACGAAACTATAACTAAATAACTACGTAATGACTTCATTTTTATATATTATAATAAGTTTATTATTAACACAAGAATGTGACTAAGTCATAACAAAAGTATAGTGATTGCGATGTTATATTTAGGAACAAAGGATATAAATGGACATCGACCCGGGAACAAATGTAAAGTAAACATAACATATTATAGAGCATACGTAGCATCGCATAACTTCTATCTGTTACTGACTCATTTTACAAGTGATCGTACATTTTATATATTATAAGGAAACATTAACTGAAGATAAAGCGTTACAATTTTATCGAAATGGGAATAGATTTATTTAGGAGTTTCCACATCCTTTCCCTTCGATTACAGCAATGTTAATTTTAAGCTTTAATATAATTGTACAAATCATTACACGAATAATTGCAGTACACTTGTCACTCAAAGAATTAAAATATTTTAATGTTTAATCAATGGTCGAATTTTTCTTGCTCTTTTTCTAATTTTAGGCGAAAGATGAAAAATTTGTAAAGAAAGAAAACGAAGAACTTTCCTTCTTCTTAAATGTTTTGTTTCTTTTGTGGCTGGCTGTTTTACGCTATATTAGGCAGAACAAAGATAATGGTTTTTAGGAAGGTTTTCATTAAGTAAACTAAGCGCGCAGAAATAAGGATTAGAGATATCGCAATAATCGAATGAAGAAATATGAATAAACTTGCAGAGTCAGTGTGCATTTGTGCTTTGATTATAGAGGCCACAAGATCAGAATATTACCTAGCAGTCTTATTTTCTTTAATTGCTATCCTATCCTATGCTGTAAAATATGTATGTTACATACACACAATAACATTTCAATAACATTATCTTAGTGATTACAATGTTTTTTTTAATAATCTAATAATACAAATCGGAAAAAAAACAAGAACAAAATCCTTCCGATGGGTTGATTTATGTATAATGCATAATTTTAGTACCTACCTGTAAGCATCAGTGTCAAAGTCGATATTTGTGTAAAGTCTCTTTTCGAGATCAGTCAAGGGCGCGACCGACTTGTATATGTCCGTTACTAAGATCTTGCCGTTTTTATCAACCAACTGGTCCATCAGATAAATAAGATCTGACATAGCTGTAATTCAAACAATCATTGTCAATTGATACTAATTAACCTTATCTATCGTGGTGTCCAATAAGGTTCGGAAGTTCTTAAATTTTAGAATTTAAAAAACCACAATAATTGCGCCAGATTTATCATTATAATGTCCTTTATTTTGTGTGCTACTTTGCACCTGAGATAGGAGGAATCCTGGCATTCTTGCTTTGAAGCCATCTAGACTCCTCCCAGCACATGGGAGGTGAAAGGTGAAAAAAAATTATTTAAAAAAACTCCGAGAGTAACTTCTTTTCTCTCCATAACATTTTATGGACAGAAAAGAAGTTACATGTATTCTATACAGAGTATACATGTATTCTATAAACTACTAGTGAATCAACAAGGGACTATATTTTATTATAATGTCGATAAATATTGCAGTGATAAATGTATTGTAAAGTACTTAGATAACTAATCCATAATCTGTAGCCAGGCGGAGCCAATTGTAACAGATAATTCAACATATTCATAAATCCACGTAATCTCTGCAAACAAATTGGTCATACCTTTCAATAATTCGTTTACGAAATCCAGATAGAGAACTTGGTTATTTTTGTTACTTAAGTAAATCTCTGAGAAATAAGCGCTATCTCACAGAGACTCTGACACTCGCTGACTCTGTAAGGACTATATTTTAAAATTACCATGACACCGAGCCGAACACCTACACGTGATATATTACTACAGTCAACCCACCCCCCACCCACCCCTTGTGATATTTCGTGATTTTTGTGAACCCCTCCCCCCTATTTCCAGCCTGGTGCTATTAGGTATTATCTACTATTATCACTGCACGAAGAATGCATTCGGGTAAATAACTACTTGGTGCAAATAAATGTTGTAATTTAAAAAACTAAAATACTATAAACATTTTACTTTAACCAACTGTCATTTGAGTTTTTTTTTATATTATAGGGGGGAAACCAGCAGACGGATCACTTGATGGTAGGTGATTGCCGCCGCCCATGGACACCCGAAACACCAGAGGAGTCACAGGTGCGTTGCCGGGCGGAGTCAGGTGCCATCTTAGCTCGCACGAGTTAAAATACTATTTACTATACGTACTAGCCATTGTTTCAATAACATACTTAAGAAATTCTTTAACGTTAAGAAAGTAAACTAAATTACATTGATAAATATAATTATTTTAATAAATAATTATGTTTAAGCTGACAATTTACAACTTTTTGATTGATAATGAAAGTAATATTTATTAGTTTTACGACAAGTAGTGCTGATAATAGAAAAAGATAATGGTAGAATTACCAATTGATATCTCAGCACAGGCATTACAAAAGAATGAAACCTTTATCTATTTAATTGTGTCACAGTCGTAACAGATGACGACAGAATACTTTTACAGTGACGCAGATGATCTCTTTGGTAATTCTTCTCGTAGACTCTGGCTAGGGAGTAGGGGTAACTTCTCCAACTGACCTACCAAGTAGTTTTACGTGCCGCCTGCAACTACTGACAGGTCACTGGGTTGGGCCGCATAGACCTATTGGTACCACCGAGGTCTTAGTCCGGTAAGAGGTGTAAATAACGAGAAGCAATTATCCGATTTGGGCTTTACGTACACGGTGCAAAGTAAGAATAGGGTAAAACTGATGTTCTGTGAGGTGCACTACAATGTTCTGTGCCGCAGCGTGACTCTCCGACATATACTAGAATTTTTATACAGTACAGTTGTAATAACGGTTTATGCCACTTATGCCGTCCGAGTGTCATGCCGTGTGACGTGAGAATCTTATCGTTCTTAAATCTCTGACCATTTAATATTATACATATCTACATAGTGTTTCTCTGAGTGAACTATTTATTTATTAATTTATTTCAGACAACTTACACACAACATCATCTAGTCCAAAATTAAGCAGAGCTTGTATTAAGGGTACTCAACAACTGATATAAATACATAAACATACTTTTTTTTGTAAATACATACATATTATACATAGAGAAACACCCAGACTCCGAAACAAATATTTGTGAATAACACAAATATTTGGTCTGATCCGGGAATCGAACCCGAGACCTCTTGATCAGCAGCCGCTTAAGCTAACCACTAGACCAACAAGGCAGTTGTTCGTTAACGTTGGGACTTTTTTCTGTACTTTTTATGGAAGTGAATTTACATCTTGAGTTCTGATATTTGGAATTTTCTCACTAGGAAATATTGTAACAGTCGTAAGCAAATATTGGTTAAACAAACCACAAGCCGATGTATACATATAATATTCTCACATTGAAATCGAATCGGATCGAAAACACATCAGAATAGGCAAAATTCTTTTACATTTGTTACTATTAATTGTATTATTTTCTTTAATTTTGTATTTGTTTTTACACAAACAGTTGATAGTGACGATTCAGCTGAATTTGCAAGAAATAAAAGATGTAACATATCAAATTCAATAAAATATTTTAAATGGCAACAAATCTCTAGAATCACCAAAACAATTGATGTGACCATATGAAAATCACAATTCTTTATAATGCTTACACAATTCTTTATAATATTCTATAATGTTCTAATGGACCCATAAAAGCTTCTTACCTTCATGAACTGTTCCTCCGTAAACACCACTGTGCAAATCCATTTTCGCACACTCTACCTCCAGAAAGTAGTAACTGATTCCTCTCAAGCCATAAGTAATGCAAGGTTTTGTGGTGCCTAGCCAGTAATTGTCAGATATGCACACATAGTCCACATTTTGGAAGAAGCCTTCTGGCTTTAATTGTTCTATCAATAAGGCATCTAGACCTTCTGAACCAGATTCCTCCATGCATTCAAAAACAAATTTCAAATTTACTGGCAGCTAAAAAGTTTAAATATAAATACTGTTATAAATTTATATAATGATAAGCAATATCTATTCATGAACCAGAGTTAAGCAATTATTAAGAAAATAACTATGTTTTATAGAGTAGAAAAGTACATGTGCACTAGACGATGTCCACTTTTATTCAGTTCATTTTGAGCAAACCTATGCACAATAAACCATATTTAGTGCCATTAATATGTGTTACTGCTGCCCTTAGATAAGCAACAACACCTGTAGTTGAAATACCTGAAATATTCTTTTACATGACTAAACACTATTTCATTCCTTGTTTAGTCTAGTCTCCTTGCAACCTAAGGAGATTATTCTAAACTTCTTTCCAAATAACATACAGATTTTGGTTTTCATATAATATTAGTAACTTTTACATGTAAAATAATTTTATAGAGATAACTGTTTGAAACTTCACCTTTGCTGAACCTGCTTTAGGATCACCTAAACATAAAACAAACTACTCACTTTAAATCTATGTCTATCAACACAAACTATCACTACAAAACAAACTATCACTTTAAATCAATAACCTGCAAAACAACATTAACATACCTCTTCACCTATTCCCTTGTAAGCATTAATAGCATGAAGCCAGCCAAGTACTGGTCCCTTGTCATCAGTTGAACCTCGACCATACAGCTTTTCATTGCGTTCCACAAGCTCAAACGGATCTGTTTCCCAGCCATCGGACTTTAATGCTGGCTGGACATCTAAATGGCCATAGATACAGATTGTGCTTTTCTTCGGGTCCTTGCAAAAAAATATAAGACTTTATAATAATTGAATTACCTTACGAATGACCTTAACCCTCTCTTGAGAGGAGACCCAATCCCAGCAGTGGGACGTTATGGGTTCTTGATGATGAATTAAATTAAATTTTGGGATAGATAATTAAGTTAGAAATGATTTTTACCAACCTTGCTATGTATAAGTAGTTATAACTCGTGCGAGCTAAGATGGCACCTGGCTCAAAACGAAACATGATACCGTTCCCCCGCGTAATACCCCTCTGTCATCTTGCGAGTAGCGTTAGCATCACTATTACCGTTGCACGAATCTTTCCATAATAATTTTAGTTTATTAGGTATTACCTAATATCATATAAATCACTCCACGAATTTATTTTATTAATATATCATTAGATTCCTCTGGTTAACACAATTGTTTTAAGAAAGGTCACACCAAAAAAAACCAGCATGACGACTATGAGACGCAATAGTTTAAAATAAAGAATATCCATATACACATGATATTTAGAGACTTCGATTAAAAGGCTTATCATGACGATTTAAAATTGTATTTTATGGGTTGGATTTCGAAACGAGTCACCTGAATTTGAGGATTTTGGTGGTGTAGGGGGCTTAAGGGAGTTAGTCATAATCCCCCCAACGTAATTAAAATTTGGCTGCCGGAGTTGCCTCTAAATATTTTTAAACAGTTTCCAAAGTTCTTAAATACTATTGCAATTATGCAAAACGGAACGTATTTTTATGCTTTAGTACAGTTTTTCAAATGTAATTTTAAGATTTTATGTGAAAAACGTGAAACAATATGCAACCCATCATCTTGGATGGATGATATTGACCGATAATGTCAAATTTGTTAGGTTAGGTCAATCGAGGTAATTATATTTTATATATTATGTGCTAAAGGAAATGTATAAGAACAGGATTTAATTCTTAAGTAATTAATAGCAATGTATTACTCCGAGTTGGCACAATCCGACTTCATAGAGTTAGGTTAGATGGCTTAGCCATCGTGGTTTTTTTTTTTTTTCACCCAGAAATAGGAGCCCCGCTTAGCGATTTCTAAGGGTACCAAGTATTTCCAGCAGGTAAAAATGGTGAGGGGGGGTTCAGAACCCTAAAACCACTCACAACCCCTTAATAAGGTGACGTATTTCGAAATTTTTACCTATTTTATAACCATATTTCAGTTTCTAATTTCATTTAAAATTATATTAGGTATTACCTAATATTATTTAAATCACTGCACGAAGAATGCATTCGGGTAAATAATGAATGAGGCCTGCTTCCTATTGGTATGCATATGTATTTTCTTAACTCAGGTAGTAAAGTGCCACATAAGATAAAGTAGTATGTTATGAGAAACTATTTGAAGCAAAATAATTGTTGAAATTTAAAAAAACTAGAATAAATTATATTTTTCTTGCACTCAGTACTTCAAACGACTGACATTTGAGTCAGGTGCCATCTTAGGTCGCACGAGTTATATCAAGTAAGATGAACTTGTCATCTATTTTATTTAAGTCTAATATCTCTAAACAAGTGATTATTATATATATATGGGCATTTCTCTGTAAGCTCGTACAGGTCCCATACAAATGCTGTCCTGGCATTTTTTTTTAACAATTGCTAAAAAACTGTGTTCCTTTTCGAAGATAATAAACTATTATTTAAGTATATAAAGAGGCCCACTGAAATTATTTATATTTTCCAAGTTATTAGCGATTTTCCAAAAAATCATGACAGGGGACTGTTAAGTCAGACAGAGGACTGTTGTACTTTAGAAAAAAGTCATATTACATTAATCAATTATTTATTTTTTTTATGAAATATTTTCGCATCAATAATAAATAAAACTTCTTTATGAAAAGTGAACAGAAACAACAACTTTCTATATAAATATCAGGTGTTTTAAATCGCTTAGCTTTAGGTACTTCTAAGCCAATGAGATTACATTTTTTGCCGGGTCTAGACAACGACTTTATTTCTTTAGGTATCCAGTGCTTGTACTTTTAAAGAACACTACCAGTTACAAGTTTTTTAAAGATTTGTCTCTCTTTGGTACATTTCAATGTGGAATAATTTTCTTTTAACTGCTTACTAATGTCGCCAAACAACGCTTTCTTGACTACTTATACAAAATACACAGGCCCCTGTTCTTTTCTTTGGTCAGGCTCGTCTAACATTTTCAACATCTTTGTCTTAGGCGTATCTTCAACGTTCTTTTTGTTTTTTCTTTCTAATCTCGTTATTTTTTTTTGTACTTCTTAAGTTTTTTCTCTAAGCGTGCGATCTTTTCATTTCTTTCCCTGTTAAACTTCTGTCGTCGCTATTTGGCTCCTTTTTTTCTTTGCTGTAGACTAGCACTGGAAAATTTGCTGCAATTTCAGACAGGGGACTGTTGCCAGGGGACTGTGTTTTTCGGCTAAATTTCACAATATATACAAAACTGATATAAAATAGTTTTTTAAGAATATACCGATCAATTGAGACATAAATAATGCAACAATAATCTTTATTTGGATATTATTAAAGTAATTAAAATACATATTATGACTTACCAGAGGACTGTGCGTGATAGCGGTACAAGCGCTTGTTCACCTCACAAATGACGCTGTGACACTTAACAAAATGGCATATCAACGCCGCATTCGGCAAGGTTGCTAACTTCAAAGCTATTACGTTTAGTGTGACTTAAAAAAATTATCGTAAATATGATAGTTGTTTTTAATTATGAATTTAAATATTTGGCAGGGGACTGTTTAAAAATTCTAGGGACAAAGTTTACAGGAGTCTAATAATTAAATAAATTTCGTAATAAAACCTTGATTTACGAAAATAATATCATAAACTTATCTTCTTAATGATATTGACTTCCTAATACTTCATTTATCACTCACTTCTTCGTGAATCTCATTTCTAGGTGGAAATACAGTGATGGGGACAGCCAGGGGACTGTATTTTTAGAGCTTCTATCGCGCCTAGAAAAAAACGGAAAATAGTTATGGTTCTAAAAACAAAGGGTCCGTAAAGTTTCGGAATTAGAGTTTCATAGGAGTTGGTTTTTTTTAAATCATTTAATAACGTCTTGAAAAATTCGGTCTGGACAGCCGATTACGAGTTTACAGAGAATCGCCCATATATTTAAATTTTTGATCTCAGAAACAGCTACAATTTAGCTGAAAGTTAATCTTGGGGGATTGTCAGGGGTGGAAAATCGATCTAGATTAGTCTTATGTTTGGGAAAAGCAATTTTTATAGCTTTCATGTACATTGCTGGTAATATCAATAATACTCTTTCAATAACACTTAGCTAGTTGGTGGTTGGTACTCCAACACAGAAACATTACTGATACTTGAGAGAATAGATTGTGTTGTTAAACAACAAATTTTAATGGTGTAAACCCAACAAAGCTTGGTCACCCAGGTACTAAATATAAACTACAAACATGCGGCTAATATATAAATTAAAAAATTTAATTAAGACCATCTGAACAATAGACAAGCAGCACAATGTACCTACTAATAGTAATCTCAAGGACTTAATTAATGCTACATTGGCCAAAAAGTATGCAATCATAGTACTTCAGTCGTAGTAGTTATAAATAAGACGAATATAGTATGATGACTGATCACAATAACAAATTACAGAGCTACATTTAATTTTATTAAGTACTCAGAATTACTTCTTGTCTTCTAGAATAGTCAATGTATTTCCATTCCACAGTCCTTGATAATAGCTGGTGTGGATATCTCCAGATGTTGTTACAGTTACTATTTGCTTTAACATTCAAAGCTTATAAGATAATGAATGCTACATTTTTAGCTCTCCTTGTTGAATGTCATTCATAATAATAGACATAATATAATGAAAAAAACAGAAGTGAATTCTGTACTTACGTTTCCTAAAACTCCCACTAAGACTGGTGGTAGCTTCACCTCTTTTCCGTCAATAGTTTGAAATCCTACGTCCCTCAACTGGGTGCTAGCACCAACCTCCTTCAGCTTCTCCTGCATCCATTCTACCATACGAACGCAATCAGGGCGGTATTTGGCATCACACGATACAGAAGGAATTGCAACCGCTTCTTTTAAAAGATTCTTATATGAACTGACATTCTGGTCAACAAACTTAAAAATCTGAGGTAACATCTTCTCTGCCATTTCTATAGAGGCTTCTTTCGTAATTGTGTACGTACGATGGACTGCACGATCTAAGTACTTATTGCCTTTTGAGGAGTACGTTCTCGCTATCGGGCACTTTATACTCAGAATGCTAATCGCTCTTTTAACCAAAGAAGTAGTCATGATTTGAGAGAACTGACAGCCTTGACAGACGTCAAAGCTTTCATCAATGTGTGATAAAAATAAATGGTAAAACGAAACGTGTGTATAGTAAACTTCTTTGAAACACTGCTTTTTTTAAACGACTAAAAAACAAAAAACCCATCTGCTTACAAGTAATGAACTGAAAATAGAGAAACAAGTATCACTATAGCCATAATTTTATTCTTAACATCACTATTAAAAATCAAATACTATTAACCAACATATTAAATATAAAAATATTAAATTTCACTTAAAGTGGTTGGATTATACACGTCCACTTAATATTAAATAATTATGAAATTTATTAATTAATCCACATAATTAAAATAATTTTCACATTATCAGTTTAATTTACTTTATTCTCCATGAATTTACTAGTTTTGTTACACACTACACTCTCGGCCACACGTTGAAAGTTGAAAATAAGACTGGCTATGATTTGTGATATCAAAAAATGGATATAAACAAATTTGCATAAAGTATAAAATCCAACAACAATTTTTCGGTGCAGTTGATTTTAGTGTGTGGGGGGTCAGTGTAAAGCTAAAACCAAATTTGTGTGGTCGACACCCTTGTCCCATAGCCGCCATCTTGAAAATAGGGGTTGAAATGATGAAATCAAATCTTTTATTCTGCAATTATATAGGTTACATGAACACTTTTGCAAGTTAAACCTTTTTTTTTGAGCAGATGAGTTCCGCCTTTCCTAACTGAACTAGCCCTGAGAAGAAAGGACGAAACAAACTAAGGGATCACAGTCTCTTTTAAAGTCAAGACAATATTCTTAAATGCGATAATTACAATTATAATAATTAAAGATAAGAATTCAAAAATAAGTCACAATAGCGACAATATAAATACACAATGTAAATTTAAACTATAAGTTACCGTCACACATTCAATAAACAGCATGTGCAAAATGGGTGGCTCTGGGCAGTAGCAATGGTTTTTACGATATATATCTTAAACTATTTATTTGATTAAAAAAAATGTTAACATTTTTTGTTGCAAATTAAATTCTCTACAACTTTAGTCCAGTAACTTTTTGTCGTAGAACTATACCGAAATAAAAAAGTTATAACCGAAAATGTTCAGAAATTCGAGAAAAATATATATTTTTCTATAAGTTTTTTAATCATTTTACGAAAAAATTATATCAGACCCTTTTAATAGATCGTTTTTTGAGGAACAACTTGTTAAGTAAAATATATAAATATAAATAGCTAAAGTTTTACAGCGCTCCGAAGTGAGTACTATTTTACAGTACTCTAACTATACATATAATAAACGTGTGTACTAATAATATGTCATCAGTTATATATTTTTTTAAGTTTTTTTTTATTATAATTTTTTTAATTATTAATATTGCAATATTACTACATAGTATAAAAAAAGTCGCTTTCTCTGTCCCTTTGTATGCTTAAATCTTTAAAACTACGCAACGAATTTTGATGCCATTTTCTTTAATAGATAGAGTGATTCAAGAGGAAAGTTTTTATGTATAATACATGCATAATATAGCAGATAATATTTTTAGAGGTTTCTAATGTGATGTAAATATACCCATTTTTTTACGCTTACCTACATTGCAAACGCTGGCTGTACCCTACGAGATAGATCAAAATAATGTACTACAATATTGTACATCTTAAAAAGGTCTACAAAAAAGTTCGCGATCGAATATGTCTATCTCTGGATAACCCACAATAAAAAAATATGTTTTTTATTTTTACGAGAATTAATGGCTTATTTACGAAGCGATTTTAAGCAATACAGTATTAATCCTTATCTAATTAAATACATTGTTGATTTAATATAGATCTATAGGGCCCTTTACAGCATATGATTTATATGAATATTTTCGAAGATATTACAGATTTAAAAATTGCGGGACGTAGCGTTTACGGCGGTACCGGCCTGGGCCCGTTAGTTGGCGCTGCTGTCGAATTGTCACTATCAGTTTATTAACTAACACAATACTTTTATCAGAATTAATATTAAGTACGAAGTTCGCCGGGTCAGCTAGTTATTAATAAATAATTATTGACTCTTCAAGTAAGGGTGGCCAACCGTACATTATATAAAGTATTGTACTATAATTCGGGTCGCCGTACTATATATTATTAAAAAAATATATAGTACATACATACATAAAAATATATAGTAAATATATAAAAGTACTTACTATAATATGTTTTCACAAAATTAACAAACAAATCTCCGAACGATTAATCCTTTGTCTTTGGCTCCGAACTTTAGTTAAAACATTGTTATAAAATGCAAGAAGTGAAAACAAATATAGTTTTTTATAAAAATAAATAGGTAACAAATATATCTCTGACCATTGTTTTATTTTACTGTGTGTGCTATATTTTTATTTTTAAGTCTTTTCCCGAAACGCGTTATCAATTCATCTCCTTCATTGGGTATCTACGTTTTATGGACGTGGAGAAGTGCCAGTCCGGTTAGATTTTCTTCAACAATTGAAGCTCTTAGCCACGGATTGATTTTTCGTAACGTAGAAAAAAACCTTTATATATATAATATCACGCACGTTCTTTTTAAACGTGCGACGGACGGTTGGTAGACATCCTGACTTCGAGTGGCAAGGCATTCCAGAGCAGCGCCGCTTGCACAAAGAATGAAGCGTTCTCAAAGGCTGAGCTGTGGGTGGGACATAGGAGAAGCGAATTATTAGTTGAGTGAAGATTTCTGCTGTTATTGGAGGACAAGAAACGCAAATAGGGGTCTAGCTAAGAGGGTGTGAATGGGGAGTAAAGAAAAGAAAAGAGGGTGATCAGCGCACGTTGATTGCGGCGAAGTCGAATTGGTAGCCATTTTATTTATGTAAAGAGGACACATGGTCATACTTGCGGAGATTAAATATGAATCGAATGCAGTTATTGAGAATACGGTCGAGTATAATGAGGAGGTCTGCATTCAGGTCGTAGTAACACACATGAGCATAATCAATTATTGGGATAATCAGTGATTGCATGAGAGAGATTTTTGTTTTAAGAGGTAGGAAATTCTTTAAACGAACGAAAAGTTACTGGAAGCCTACGGACATTGTGTCCGTAGGCTTCCAGTAACTTTTTAGCTGACATAAGTGACTTGTGCTTGCCAGTCAAGCGTTGAGTCGATGAGAAGGTCCAGGTCCTTGACTACAGGGCTCCAAGATATAACTGTGCCGTCGCAGACGATCGATGGGAGGATTGAGGATTGGAAGGAGTGATTTGAAAATATTACTGATCTAAAATGCAGGAACAAAGCGATTGTGGCGGTACCGGCCGCGGCCCGTTAGTTGAGGCTGCTGTCGATTTGTCACTATCAGTTAAGGGGGGGGACTCATGACCCCCCTAAATTGATGTGTGGGAAATCATCATGGACAGTCACCCCACCGGGGGTTACGGCGGGGTGGTGTGTCGGACTTGAACCGACTAAAACCACACAGTGTGCCCTCTCCGCACTTCTCCATTTAGGAGGAGGAGAAGTCCAGGATCAGATCTCCTTCTGGACTCCCCCAGCGCCTGCCCGCTCCTGATGCGGGCACCGTCTCTGTACGACGACATTCTCTTAGGCGGCGTCCGGCACACACCGACGCCGCCTCCTCGCGGCTGGACTCATGACCCCCCTGAATCAGCCCCTGCGTGTTAGAAGATTTTTTTATTTAACTCGCAAACGGATAGTTTGCGAGTTATTCAACTTTAAAGGGCATTTTTTCTAAAAACAAGTCCCCCCCTTGTCTAAAAGCCAAACGGCTGACTTGGAAATCTTCGTACAAAAATAACGTAATAATAAGTAAACTTATCAATTAATATATATTGACACGTTTTAAAGCCACGTGCCACTATGGATGTCTACGGAACCTTATTATATGCGAGGCTTGACACGCTCTGGGCCCATTTGTGTTTATAAGATAGTTGCCTAATATTAATTTTATGAACCAAGCTGTTAATATCTCTCTCCTAATCTAATACTACCTACATGGTAATATAGCAGCCAAATAATAGAAAATATTAAAACGTATACTAAAAGTCAGTAGGAAAGAGATAGGAGAGTACAATTGGTGTTTTTGCAATTAATAAAATGATAAAAAAAATATTAATAAAATGCATGTATAACTAAGTGATAAGTTTCAAATCCGAATTTTAGATGTGATTTTTAACATGATTTGCTGAAAAGCTAAAATCTCAACATGCGTCATCAAAAATTTATTTGATTATTTATTTAGGCTGTTTATGCCTGCGTATCTGCTGTGTTTAAACACGGACACAACGATCATCTTCGATGAATCGAGTTATTTATTGAAATGGAGGTAAAAGAAGATGATTCCTCAAACCATATCACACAAAACGAATTGGAAGTTCATTCCGAATATAATAGTCTGGATTTACTACATTACTGGTATTATTACAGTCAATTTCCTAGCTATTACTACAAAGTGCTTAACAATGTTGAGTCTAGTGACTTCGCACCATGCAAGAGCTTACAATTATTTAATAATAGCGAAAGCCAAGTTCTTATCGAACATCTTGAAATAGTGATTGCGCAGGTAAACACCGCAGATATAACCATCACTGAACCTCGAAGTGGCAAGAACTATATAACTACAGTAAGCCCTTACTACAAGTATAGCAACTACAAGTATTGCAACGATTTAAAAAGATTACTAATCTTGAACAAGCACATGTTTCATATTGTAGAATATATGCATAAAGAAAATACTCACTCATTAAAGCATTCTAAGTTTTGTATTTCTGTGAACAGTGAGCAATACTTAAATCAAATTACAGAAAATAAAAGTAATATATTTCATTACAGAGCAAAACAGTATTTGTGTAATGGAGATTCAATACGTAAAGAACTTTTGAAACCTACAGAAACTTCCCTAATATCTAACGTTGTTCAAGAAAATCCTTCCGATAGTAGATTGGACAGAAAAGGCATAGATTTTAGGATATCAATATGGAAGTTCACTCTCCCTCAGCTCTTTTACATGTTACTTCAAATGTATGATTCACGTTTTCAAATGACCCTCGATGATGATACCGTCAAAACTTTATCAGTTCATGTCGGTTATTGGTATTTCCAGAACATAAGCCAAGGATATTTAGTAAAACAACTTTTATGTAGCGTTAATGTCAGCACTTTCAGTGTAATGATGCATTTGTATTTTATATTAATTACTCAAGTTAATCCCAACCTTACTATAAAAATAAACTATAGAAGAAAATTCGAAATACTCGCCGTCCAAGAATCCCTCTTCGTTAACACATTTTCATTTAAATCAGTTGAATGGTGCGAAGATCACAAAATTATTTTAAAATCCGCCATGTTTCATTTAGTTAATGGTAATAATGAGGAACCGTATTCATTGAAATTCTTAGGTTCTATAAAGTATGCAAATGCAGAGGTTTCCCAAGTTGAATCTCTTATTCAAGTCATAGATTATGAAGAGCCAAAGCAATGTGAACCGGGGAACAATACAGATACTGAAAATCTGACACTATCACTAACTGAAGATGATAAGAATATTATACCATGTGAATCAGGACGTGAAACTAAAGTGAACATACTATCACCTTTACCACAACGTCGCTCATCACTACCCATACCATACAAAAAGTATTCTGATATATTTCAATTGGATAATGTGAAGAATGAAGAATTTAACGAAACTTTTTGGACTAGTTCAATAGAGAACTTATCATCTCTACACAAAGAGGCAGAAGAGTTGGAGAAAAATGATATCAAGCTGCTCAATATCCTTTTTTCGTATGGTGTTACAAATTTTTCTTATATCCAAAACAAATTGTGGGGAGCAGAACTACGTCAAAAAATTGATGCATTAAAAATGTATATTAATTTACACGATATGTTCGATTCCCACATGTTAAACGAGTCTATGTTTGAAAGCACTTCTGTAAATTTGTATGAAAAGTATTGTAAACCAATTCTAAATCAAAAATTTGCTGTTGTTACTCTCCGAAATCTCGGAAAATCGCTAGGGAATTTACTATTTCCTATGTAGTAAAGAAATAAAAAGCGTTTTAGACTTCTTTTCTTTTTTAATTTTCGCCATTTGAATGAGTTTGAACTATTACCCAATTTTATGTATAATAAAAATTGTTAAATTGTATAATAAAATTTATTGTTTTCTATGTATAATATGTATGTATTTACAAAAAAAAAGTATGTTTATGTATTTATATCAGTTGTCTAGTACCCCATAACACAAGCTCTGCTTAGCTTGGGACTAGATGATGTTGTGTGTCAGATGTCCAAAAATATTTATTATTATTATTATTACATTATCTCGAGACCTGGCGTTGATGACGTCACGTCGTGTCGGCGCTCTGTTAAGGTTCGAGCACATTATGCCGGGCCGCAGCGTGTCGGGGCGGAGCGCAAAAATCCGCTCAAATCGCTTCAATACAAATTGTATGAAGTATCGCACACTATGCCGGGCCGCAGCGGCTCGCATTATTGCGACGCGGATTTGCGTCCGTGCGATGCGGCCCGCCCCGCCCCGCTGCGCCCCGTCAAAGTGTGCTATAGCAAGCGGATTGGTGTGCACGCGCGTACGTGATTATTTTACGAAATTTGCGTTTTTTGATACTTCTTCTTCTAACTTCTTCTTCTTCTTCTAACAGCAGGCAAAAAAAAGAAAGTTCTTCGTCAGAGCTATCCATAAGGTACAGTTGCACTAAATACACAGAAGTTGCGCATGCAGTGCACTGTACTCAAAATCCGTCAATGCGCTGCGACCCGGCCCGTCACAATGTGCTAAGTTAGCATTTTGCGCTGCGCTGCGGCCCGCCCCGACACGCTGCGGCCCGGCATAATGTGCTCGAACCTTTAAAGTGCGCAAAACAAGTATCCTCTAGTAGGATATTATTATAAACAATAAGATTTCCAACAAAACAAAGATTGTGTTAATTAATTTAATGTAGGTAATATTATTATAATGATATGATTAAAATGATGAAAAAGAAATGAAAAAATCTTGGTTAAGTGGGTCAAAAAGTGTTTATTGTAAATGTCCAAACTTAACAAAAATGTCCAACGTTGCAATAAAACAATATTTTAACGTAACAGCAATAATAAAATAACAATAAAAGTCCAAACGTAACAATAAAATGTTTAAAAATATACCACGAAAACAAGTCGACGCGTATCTGCAACGAAAGTGCTAACCGTACTGACGCGCCGTGGCGAGCGCGGGGAGGTGAAACGAGAACGGGGCGGGAGGTTCGCATTCCAGCGAGGTCTCGAGATAAGGTAATCGGGTTGCAGGTAGATGACAAAAATGTGAGGGAATTATGGTGACTGATCCAAATGCTAGCACTGCACCAAATAATCACACTCCGAATAAATAGTAAAATTTTAAGGTTTTCACTACATAGCTTGGATAACCACTTTTGGAATCCTACTGGCAATATTATACAGGGTGTCTGGTGGCAGATTTATATTTTCAAACTTAAATAAAAAACGTTATAATTGACACAAAGTTTCATTAAGAGCATTGAACCATAAACTTGGTTCAATTGATCTGATTTCTCGATGAATATTTTCCTTTAAAACCACAAGATATTGGAGATTGTCATTTTAAACCCTCTCTACGAGGTAGCCCCATAAAAAAAAGTAGTAAAAAGTATAGTTAGATCGGGCGACCTCGGTGGCCATGGGTGTAGCCAAAGGCACTGATCAGTTTCTGAGGGAAATTTTCCCGAAGCAAATTCATCGAAGCTCTGGCTGTGTGTGAAGAGAACAATGGATGAGCTCGCAGGTTTGGCAAAAAGAAATCCGTAATCATGCGTTGATAATTTTCACCACTGACATTCGTTGCCTGGCCTCGAGAATTTTCGAAAAAAAAGGGGCCAAGTGCGAGTCGGACTCGCCCAGGAAGGGTTCCGTAGCAGTAACATGATATAAAAGTTTTTGTAGTTCGTTGTAACTTTCATCGATGTTTTAATAATAGTTTTGATTGAAAGAAATGTAAATTGCGGTTTATGATTTATGACTATGACGTATTAAAAAAAACTACTTTCTAGATCTCGTTCAAACCAATTTTCGTTGGAAGTTTGCATGGTAATGTACATCATATTTTTTTTTAGTTATATCATTCTCTTAATTTAGAAGTTATAGGGGGGGGGGGGACACATTTTACCACTTTGGAAGTGTCTCTCGCGCAAACTATTCAGTTTAGAAAAAAATGATATTAAAAACCTTAATATCATTTTAGAAGACCTATCCATAGATCTCCACACGTATGGTTTTGATGAAAATTTTTTTTTTAGTTTCAGTTCTAAGTATGGGGACCCCCAAAATTTATTGCTTTTTTTCTATTTTTGTGTAAAAATATTAATGCGGTTCACAGAATACATCTACTGACCAAGTTTTAACAGTATAGCTCTTATAGTTTCGGAAAAAAGTGGCTGTGACATACGGACGGACAGACAGACAGACATGACGAATCTATAAGGGTTCCTTTTTTGCCATTTGGCAACGGAACCCTAAAAATGGTCCAATTATCCCATGCACACCAAACAGTTACCCTAGAACAATGCAATGGTTTAAATTTGATGTTTCAATCGAGGGTTGCGGGTTCTTGGAGACCAGTAACGGCAGTTTTGCTTGTTGACGTGGCCGCTTAAGTGAAAATGAGCCTCGTCGCTCCAAAAAATGGGATTTACAGCGCGAAAACGCTCCATCATCGTTTCACATTTTTTTTTGCGTAAATCAAAGTCACTTTCTTTCAGTTCTTGAACGATTTGAATTTTAAAAGCATGAAACTTCGGATCCTTTCTTAAAATTTCATGAATAATCGCTCTTGGAAATCCCAGTGAGACTGCTCTTTTCCGTATTGAAAGTAGCGGATTTTCACGTAAACTGCTTTCAACCAGTTCAATGTTTTCGGGAGTCCTTGAAGATGGACTGGGCCCTGGCCGTGGGACTTTCATAGCCGAAGCAGTTGCGCGGAATCTTTGCAACTACGAACGAATTAAATTTACAATGGGTCCATCACGTATTCGCCGAATACCGAACTTTGAACAAAATTGTCGACGAGCAATTACGTAAGAATCATTATTCTTAAAAATGTCTCGACAGCGAACGCGCGATGCTCACTCAACCACTGCGACATCGTGACTGACAAATCCGCACGATCGGTGATTCCAATGGTGCCACCCTCTCCCCGCACCGTTTAATACTTTTTGAAATAATCATATTTAAAAATAGATATTAGATATTTTAAACTTTTGATTTATCTGATTTCTAAGATAGTTTATGAGGATAGTTTGAAAAGAAAAAAAATAAGATTATGGTGCTATATTGTTACAATAATTTTAACAAAAAGAAACCGACTTCAAAGAAAAACTATTCCGAGTACCCAAATCGCAACAATTGTGCCTATGATATTTGAGGAGTTCCCTCGATTTCCTTGGGATCCCATCATCAGATCCCGATATAGTGACTATGGAACCACCTGTAAGCTAAGCCCATTCCAATGCAAAAATATTTTTTGAAATCGGTTCATAAACGACGGAATTATCGCTGAACATACATAAAAAAAAAAAAGATTCCGACGAATTGAGAACCTCCTCCTTTTTTTTGAAATCGGTTTAAAAGAGGTGCTGATACATGGATCTAATATTTTACGAATCCTAAATTATCAGCACTGGTACTGATAAATGGAAAATAGTACGTAAATACTTATTCCATATATTTTATTGTAAGCCATGTTTATTCGATGCATAGTTTTTTTCTTAGTAAAATTGGTTTAAACCCTTTGAATCCAATGGTGGTGAAATTACATTTGCCATTAGTCAGCATAGCGCTGATAATTGAATCAAAAGCATACTGATAATTTGGTTCACCTAGCATTTCATAACTTTCCTTAGCCTTCTTCCTAGCCATATTCCCATTATTATCTTAGTTCAACCGGTTTTATTTTATTTTACAATTTAAGGAAAACTTACAGCTAGATTATTGCAGTATACAAACTTAATAAAAAACAAGTGCGTGTCAGGTCACGCACAGGAAAGGGTTCCTCAGTCACCTATAATGGTATGTGGATTTAAAATCGTATCCAATAGATAATTGTTATGTTTACGTATTAATACGTTAATTTTGTATGACGTTTTCCAAGTGAGCGCATTTTACCATATAGGCCTTTATAACTCCTGAACTAAGAAAGTCATCTAATCGGTTATAGTTTTCCTTCAAAGTTCATTAAATGGACCAGCATCACGATTTTTTTCAAAATTTTTGAGCCAGCCGTTTAGCTTTTAGAGGGGGGGGACGCCCTGTTTTTACAAAACAGTGCCCTTTAAAGTGAAATATCTCGCAAACGGATACCTAAATCAAAAAATCGTCTAGGAAACCCTTTATTGTTTTTAAAAGACCTATCTAATGATACCCCACACGATGGGGTAGCCTCGAGAAAAAAAAATTATCCCCACTTTACGTGTAGGGGAGGTACCCCAAATAAAATTATATTTCATAATTTTATTGTAGCACTTTGTCGACGTAATTACAACACGTATTCATGCAAACTTTCATCTTTCTAGCACTTACCGTTTGGACGGTAAGTCGAGGACGGACGGACGGACGGACGGACAGACGGACATGACGAATCTATAAGGGTTCCGAGTTATGAACTTCGGAACCCTAAAAATGAAGGCCAGTTAAAAGTTTTCACAGATAGAACAAGTAGAACAATGTTAGTATCTACACAATCAATGTAGAAGTTATCACAAAACAGTTATCATCTAAGCACAGCAGGCATCACTTTTGGTTATTCGAGGCGAAGAAGTCCTGAATATCAGTTTTTCCAAGGAGCGAATGCCATCGGACCTCCGCAACCCTAAAGAAGAACTGAAATTCAAAGGTTGAGCTAGTTGTCAGTAAATTTAGGGGTCCAGAAGGAGATGGCCCTGGCCCCTCCCTAAACACAGGCGCAGAGAGGTCACACCGTGTGGTTTTAGTCCCGCCCCGCCGAAAGCCCCGGCGGGGTGACAGTCCGACGGGATTTCAACCAGGGCCGTAGCTAGGGGAGGGCATTGCAGGGCAATGCCCTACCTTGAAATCAGAATGCCCTACCTTAAAAATATCAAAAACTGAGATATTTTTTTATAATTGAATTACTTGTAATTTGAGATAAAAAAAATGAAGGGATAGGACTCAAAACTTTTCTGAACATACCACAGTTTGTATATTCATTTCATATTATAATAATTCTTTGCTCTGTGTATGGCATTTGAAGCGGCATCACATGAAGCAATGGGTCTATATAATTACAATATCTGTGTAGCAGACGGTACTCCCCGTCCCATAGATTGCAATATGGGCTACATTACAGTCTATGGGAAGGGGAATCCTTTTTTAAAATAAAACTAGCGTACATGTTTTGCGTGCAAGTGCACGCGTGTCAATTTTCATATATTTATTTCAATGAATATTTTTGTGTCGTTTGCATACATTTTTTCACTTAGGACCGACGTTACGACGGCTAATAGTGTGTCTTCTCGGAGGAAATCGATTTGAGTGCCTCCCACTTTTGTAGGTGATACGGTGTTCCTGTTTCTTTTTAAAGAACGTGTCTCCAAGGCAAGATCGGTAGCCACACATGTTCGTAAAATGTCTTCACCCTCTTTGTTGCGAATGCCATAACCGAAACCACCATGAACACGCTTAAACTCCACACAACCCTCACCCACATGCCCATTTAGATCACTACCCGGAACGATTCCCTGCTACAAAGGAATGCCGCGAAGAACCTCCCTGAGTTGGCTCCAGAACGACATCTTTACGGTTTCACTACAACCTGCCTGTGGCGCGTAAGCTCTTATCAGATGGGTAATAATTCCATCGATAAGCACCCTTACGACCATAAGACTGTCGCTACATCAACTCTAAAATGCCAGTCTGAAGCCACCCGGCAAGCACCACGGCCACTCCGTTCTCTCCACCAGGTGCCTCTGTGTATATCAGTTGGTAGCCATTCCCAATGAACCGGGATCTACTGCCCTTCCACCGAGTCTCCTGCAGGAACGCTACGGCTACCCTCCGCCTAGAGAGTAAATCGGCTAACTCCCTCGCACGACCGGTTAAGGTGCCAATGTTCCAGGTGGCAAAGCGGAGCTTACGTGTTACAAATGTTGGGCGTAACTTCTTTAACCCGCCCTGGACCCGGTAGCCCTCTTCTACTTGACACAGGAGTCGGGCGAAGCTCCTGCGCGCCGTTTTCCGGCGGCGCCCTATCCGTGGCACTAACAGACCTATTGATCAATGCTCATGTTCTGCTAGACAAATTATTTGTCTACGAGGAGCTATTGAATGTACATCACTGACCTAGAGGTCAGTGATATACGTGGTGCTTGATTTAGCAGCCCGAGCTTCGGAGCACATTTATTTTATTTTATTTTAAACTTAATGCGCATGTAGCACAAAGGCGGACTTAATGCCATGTGGCATTCTCTGCCAGTCAACTTTCAGGTGATGTAGGAATATGATGTGGTAGGTGCAGGCTTAGGATATAAAACCTGATAAGGTAGTTATAAATGTAGGTATCACCTTTATTGTAAACCATTTTCATTTATTCAAATTTAATAGTTGTAAGTAATATACACAAATTTACTGTTATTATTACATTAGGGTTTATAACAGTGGAGGAAGATACCAGACATGTATATAAACATACGTATATATACATACACACATAAATCCACATATACACAGGCATACATATATAAATAAATGTAATTATATATATTGCGTATCTAAATACTCAGTCGGGTATTATCGTTGTGATCGTTCTGCCAATTCATTCCGGAGTAAATCACGTACTTTCATTTTGAATGTGAGGCGGTTTGTGGACATCCTGATTTCAGTAGGTAGCGCATTCTGACTGCACGAAGAAGGAAGGGAAGGGAAATTAGAGGTGCGAGGAGGGTAAAGGAGAAGCATATTGTTCCTTGACCGAAGGTTTCGGTCATGGTTTGAGAATAAGAGACAAAAGTGAGGTACGAGGTACTCAGGTAACGATGGGGAGAAGAGGAAAGAAAAAAGAGAAGTGAGTGCACGCAAACTGCGGCGCTGTCTAATTGGGAACCATTGCAGCTGGGAACGTAAAGCAGACACATATTTGAGAATTGAAACCAAAACGAATTGAATGCAGTTATTGAGAAGGGGTTTATTATGGAGGTAGGCAGGTCAAAATAACACATCACCATAATCGATCAGGGGATTTATTAGGAACTGCATAAGCGTAGCCTTGGTTTTATCGGGAAGGAAGTTTTTAAGACGGTATAAAGCGCGAAGACACGAAGTAACTTTCTGGCTGACATGTGTCACTTGTGCTCGCCAATCAAGTGTAGAGTCCATATATAGCCGCAAGTTATTTACTACTGCACTCAGAGCTATCTTCTGGTTGTTGTAGACAACTGGAGGAATGACTGCCATATCCGACCTACTTAGCATTTGGTTTGGCATATGACATGTCATATGCCATTGAGAAAATGAACATTGGACTTGGTCAACATAATTATCCTCAACACTTGACTACGTTCAATCTGGCTAACTTTGATTCATTCGGGTAACATTGACAGTGTGACCATGAACTAGTTTCGATTTATTTTTCATATGATACCAATACAATTTACAAATACTTCTTACAGTTTTACATTTTTAAAGTAACTCCGTAAGCGCACCTTAAAAATAAATAGGCTTTCATACAGGGGTAATGTCAAAACTTATTTCTGAAATTTGCGCCCGAGTTTATGCTATTCGAACAGTGTAAAACTTTTGGAATATTTTGTGAGAGATTTTGTAGAATCATTTGTAATGGAATTATCGTATTTTAATATAGCATTTGCCTATAATTACGCCTCTTTATCTAATTACTATAACTACTAATTTTTATACAGGCTAACTTTGACAGTGTTTTGAAGTATTTTTTTACATAATTTGACCTACATAATTGACGACGATTTGCTCTATATGGAGTGGGGTGAATAAACATTTTATGGTCAAGTGTTCATAAATTATTATTTTTTTCTAATTATTTTAGCTTCTTTTCTATTTAGTTACACAAAAAATGTTGCCTTAAACGTGTTTTTAAAGGTTTTTTGATACTAATTAAAAATATGTATAACAATGCCAAATGTCGTAGACTGATTATTGATTATTTTATAAAATATAAGACAAAACTGGAAATTAATGGTTTTATTACGTCGGTTATACCCATTTAGAAGAAAAACATAAACCAATGTTACCCAGATTATTACAAAATATACCTAATAATTACTACTTTTCTATGAATGGTTCTATGTGTGTCAAAGTTACCCCTGTAATGACGGTAACTTTGACAGACTAGAAAATCAGGTTTTCTTGGACTGATAATTTTTTAGAGAATTTAATTAATCTTTACGGGTGAAAAGTGTTATGAGAGCACTAACAAAGCAAAATACAGTCGTGTTGTATTCTTGAATTTTATAATATTGTGTAAAATATCGCAATTATCTGTCAAAGTTACCCAGATTGACTGTACGTCAATTATGATAATTTTTTTACTTCCGCCCTACCATTAAGCAATGCTGCCCTACCTCAAATTCGACTCTAGCTACGGCCCTGATTTCAACACGTTAAAAAAAATAAAAAAAGTTGTCAGTAAATTTGAGGGCACTGACTCCCCAATAACGATTGTCATAGATGTTCATGAAAAACGGGACCGACGGCTTTACGTGCTCTCCGAGGCACGGGCGTGAATCACCGCCGAACTTCCAAACTCCTGGCTGCAATTACGAATTTCCTAAGAAAACCCCAAAAACACTATCCCAACCCGGTATTTCTTCCCAAGCCCTCTGGAAGTAATACCACTGACTATTATATAACCCAGATGCAAATGTTTAGCGTCGAATCTCTTTCTACAATCGCTAATGCCTCAATATGCTCTTGTATTATTGTTTAACATTTGTTTTGACCACGTGACTTACGAGTTGAGACGACTTCATTTCCATACATTTGTTAGTTTTTTACTAACGTTTACGCTTTAAGATTCTAACGACATCTTAGCTAGGGGGGTGGTGATCTAGTAGTTAGAGACCCTTGCTGCTAAGCCAGAGATCGTTAGAAGAATAGTAATGAAGCAGTAAAATATTTAGAAATAAAATAAATTATCCAAGAATTTCCAATATTTATTCCTAATTCTGATCTACCTAATTTACAGTACACTGGTACATAATCGGCATACATATATTTCCCTACTGGTAAAGAAAATACGAAAAAATCTACTTCATAACAAGTTTGGGGACCTAAGGCGACTTATTTCACATCAACTCGTAATTACATATACATTTCATAGTTTTAAGTACTTTGTATTTACCTGGTGTACAATAAAGTTATTAGAATTAATAATCGACAAAATTGTTGAAGAATTCAAAGTGCGCTAATCGCAACGCCAAACGTGGTAATCGCAACGGTCTAGCTGATTTAAAATAAACTCACAATAGACCCCCAATTGTTTACTAGGTAATAAATAGTTAGCTACAAAAAATAAAATAATAAACGTAAATTATCCCATAAGTTTTTATACTTTCAAGAGATGGGTTACATAATTTTTTAATAACGGTCACACTTGGCATTTATTGCATTGATAATGACAAAGTCAAATTATAATTTTATTGATTAGGTTATATTAATTTTAGTACACGGCTAATAATAAAGTGATTACTATACGAATCACTGATTACGCACTAAAATCTCATTGTTAATGATAAATTATATTTTTTACAGTTTAATATAAAGCAAAATAAACTATATTTCTTAGCAATTTTATACTGTTGTGATTTGTAATCACGCAATTACATTAGGGTTAGCTTAAAGTATTTTGTCATAAAGCCCTCGTGGAATGCATCACAATCTGCTCTCTAAGGGAACATTCTACACTTTTACAACGAATCACAAATACGAAGTCTTCTTGACACTAACTTCTACTTCAATTTAACAATTAACTGTCCTCAATATGCTGAAACAAAATGTATAATTTAGTATTATATAATATTTTATAAGCATAAAGGAACTTGAATAATAAGCGATAGGGGTTGTTGTTGTATTTAATTGATACTGCTGTCTTTTAATCTATATAATAACTGCTCCCTCGAAGTCTTCTAGTCAGTTTTACTCATACATTTAATCCTCGTATATATAACTCGTACTTCTTCCCGAAATACTAAAGAGATTTCCGCAAAGCAAATACTACGCAAAATAAAGCCATCATGATTTTTAAGTGATTGTCATATTTCATAATCAATTATGTACGTGACATTCGGAATGATCTGTAGTATTTTTTAATTTAAAATCAATTTAACAAGCCGACTCAGGATACAGAAAAAAATCTCATTTTTACTAATTCATTGATTCATAGCTTTCCTTTATCCTATTCCAACAGACAGATCAGTTCTTGAATTAAATACGTTCTACGAAACAAACTTTATAATATCATTTATTTAATTCTTCAAACAGATTCAGTGCATTGGCGGACTTAATATGTGTACACATCACACATCATACATTACACATCACCTATATGGTGAGGCAGAGAAAAGAGTATTTTAGTTAAATTTTCATCACAATTGACTAAAGATATATAAATAAACCACTCTAAAATTATACATACATATCAGTCTCACAACTAAATACATATAAAAGTATATAAATACATACATACCAAATTGGTACGGTAACAACAGTACATTGGTATTACCAATAATAACAGTAGATGACAATAATAATAAAATAGCTGTTACAGCCAATTGTTTTATAAGATCCTGCTTTAGATATAGACAGGGATGTTAAGGAGCTACGTAACCGTAAACGACACTATCGGATATCCGAAATAAAAATATAACCGTAACCGTATCCGTTTCTCAAGTTTCGGATAGTTTCATATTAAGACGGAGTCTAAATAAAACTACATCTTTCGACAGCGTACGACGAGGATCTTGCACTTTACTATTTCCAGTCATAAAATAACCTGTTACATAACTAGTTACTATTTTATTCAAGAGTAGATACTTAATTTATGAAAGTCTTATGTATTAAATTGATTACTATAGACAAAATGCGACCAAAGATGAGTTTAATTTGGACATTTTTTATCAAGTAAATGTAGATTCAACAAAATTTAAACACTGTGTTAAAAACTTTTCCCGGAAAAGAGGTGGCACTACTTTACTGAAACTTTATCTTGTATCAAAATTTAGACTAGATAAAACCTATAAATAAATCATAATTATTACTATAGGTCGGAATAGGTAGTTTAATTTTATGTACTTGCGATTTTGTGACATCAATAGTATGGATATGCCTGTGAAATCCCGGGGAGCTTACTATTTTCAGAGATTGTAAAAACTATATGCCCTTGCCTCCAGAGCCAGTTATAACTCGATGGGGTACATGGCTAGAAGCTGCTTTTTACTATAAATAATATTTTAATGAAATATCACATATTCTTTCTTTATTTCATGATGAAGAAGTACAATCTATAAAGAAAGCGAAGGAAGTATTGCAAAATCCTAACCTTCGACGTGATCTAACCTTTATTGAAGAACATTTTGGAATAATCAGTATTGCAAATTGTATGTTATGGTTTATCCATGTTATGCTTACGTTGACTTTATTTCTGCAAGTACATAAAATTAAACTACCTATTCCGACCCCTAATTATTACATAGTATTTGTGTTTATGTTTTACTTCAAATTTAATATCCGTAACCGAAACTACCCGAAACCGTATCCGAAACCGATATAATTTTATTTCTATATCCATATCCGTATCCAGATCCGAAATATCATATCCATAACATCCCATAGAAGTATATATTTGGAGTAATTCGCAAGGTAAAGCGAGGTATGTTTACCCAGAAGCGGCTTCGTCGACGACGATGGAGTGTGCGGGTACGTAGCCGAAGACTCGTGAGGAATGCCTCTTCAGCCAGCAAGTGAGGAAGATGGCCAGAAGCGTGACGAAGGTACCGGTCAGCGTGGCCAGCAGCGCGCCTGAACCACTCGCACGTACGAACACCCGCGCCGACATCGTCAGCCATACTGACTCCGTCCACGTGGAGTACACTCCCGACTTCAAGTCGTAGTCTGTGGGCCAAATTTAGTAGTGCGAGTTTATTTGTCTCGATCGTCACGGTGAACGCGTTCAACGATGTGATTAGTGAATAGTTTATCAAGTGTCAATCACACTCAAGAGCGAGTTGATGCCGAGCCGAACTATTCGTACCACTGTAATATTTTACAGTGAAATAAAAAAAAAAAAAAAAAATGTGAATGTGTGTGTGTGCGTGCGTGCGTAATTCGGGTTGTTTTTAGGAAAAAAGGCTTCTCCCTTTATACGCCACTATCTATTTTTGGATTCCACAAACTTTCAACAGCTTTTTTTCTGATCTTAAGTTTGTCTCCTTTTGATCAAATTATTTTAGAACGCAGACTTTATTAAACATACAAATTGTTTTAGTATAATCAAGAAATGTATTACCTTCAATTATGAAAGCAGGACTGACAGCAGCGCTGATATTCATGGTAGTCTGGACACATACTCCGCTGTGGTTGAAACCTCTCAGCCAATAATATGAATATCCCTAAAATAAAACATAGTAATTATTTTTTAGGGTTGCGTAGTTTATGACTCCGAACCCAGATTAGTCTGTCTGTCCGTCCTCGACCTACCGCCCAAACGGACGGTGCTAGAAAGATGAACCTTTGCATGAATATGTTTTGTAATTATGTCGACAAAGTGATACAATAAAATTGCAAATAATATTTTTATTTGGGGTACCTTCCCTACACGTAAAGTGGGATGTTTTTTTTTTTCTCGCGTCTACCACGTCGTGAGGGGTATTATTAGATAGTTCGTTTAAAAATATTGCATTTAAAAAAGTTTGCTAAAACCATTTTTCGATTTAGGTATCCGTTTGCGAGTTATTCAACTTTAAAGCACTTTTGCAACAATAGAACGTCCCCCTCTAAAAGCCAAACAGCTGGTACAAAAAATCTGAAAAAATCATGATAGTAATTCATATATTGAACCATATATTATTATTTTTATTTCAGGAGTTACAGGGGCCTAACTTGTACAATGCTCTCACTTGTAAAATACACTCTTGGAAAACTTCGGACAAAAATAATAAATAATAAGTAAACATAACTATTATCTATTAGACACGATTTTAAATCTACCTACCAGTATGGGTGACTATGGAACCCTATTCTATGTGTGGTCTTACACGCACTTGGCCATTTTTTTTAACTTTCAGCTGTGAAATAAGATTTCTTCCAAAGAGGAAGACATAGGACGTAACTACATTTTTCAAATTACAGGATTATTACCGTCAATCAGACACTTCAAAATCAAGTATTGCATATGTAACAATGGAAGGAAATCGTAATAAAAGTATTTCTATACTAATGTTATAAATTCAAAAGTCATCATCATCATCAACAGCCTTTAACAGTCCACTGCTGGACATACGCCTCTCCTTGAAAAGGAGGTTTTGGCCTACTATACCACGCTGGCCAGACGGGTTGGTATAGGGTTGGTTTCAAGTTTTCCTTCTCTTTGCATTGATGTTGTCTTGCGTAGTTTATCCCCTAGTCGCCTTTTACGACACCCGCGGGATGAATAGGGGTGGTGACACTCTGTATTCTTAATCCGTCACCACACGGACGTTGTGGTATCAAATGTGGTGTGAAATTCAAAAGTAACTGGGTCTATCTGCCTGTTACGCTTTCACAGATAAACCGCTGCACTGACTTCAATTAAATCGGCCACGGAGATACTTTGATTGATAAAGAAGGACATAGGCTACTTTTTATCGCAATAACCGACATACACTGGGCGAAGCCGCGGACAAAAGTTATATTTGTAAAAAGTGGATTAGGAGGTGTTCCGGGTCAAGTACCAGTAACTCGAACTGATTGATGCAGGATTTTCTATTAAACTTAATATTACAAAACAGAGAATTGCCATATTCGCAATGTACTGGGCCATGTAATTTTTCAATAACAAACTGTTAATGCCTACGTTAATTTTTGTAATGTAAATCAAGTCATCAAGTGATCAATTATTGTTTAACTCTTTTTGGACACACTAGTTAGCATACTGTTAGCAGCGTTTAGTTAGCATAGTTTTTATACAGGAATAATCGATAAAGAAAGTTTTTATACTTACCGGTTCGTCAAGTTCATTACATTTACTTCGGTTTACGGGGTGATGGATTCCAGTCAGCAGTGCTAGCAAATGTCCCGCAAATATAGGAGGAATGTCAACCACTGCCGTAACTCCTACATACAAAGGGGCTGGTTCTTCAGGCGGCTTCTCTTCTGAACCGCTGCTCGACATGTGGTCCGACGCCATTAGTAGACGGCATGCTTGACTTTGTAAGAAGCAGTGTAGCATCTCATCAACCTATGTTCGAAGATGTAAAGAAGATTATAAATGTTAATGTTCACAATTTACAAGTTTAAAACATATGATGCAGGGGTTTCGGGTTACACAAAGAGATATTGGGTATTTTTCGATCAAAGAGATATAGGATTAAAGGACGGAAATAAATTATTACGAGAGTGAAGCTGCGAGTACAAAACCTAGTAGCTAAAAATTCAATCTAGAAAATTATCAATTTTGGTTCATCTGAAAATCAACTCAGCGACCTATGCAAGGTACAAACGTTTTTCGTTTTCTATTCCATTGCTCTATTCTCTTGTTTTATTGACTAATGTCACTCAGTCACGTGATCAAAATAAAATATTAGCCAACGAAAGAGGATAGAGTAATAGAATAGAAAATGAAAAACGTTTGCAACTTGGCTATGGGAATTTTGGAAAGAACGGTCAGTTGAACTGAACAAAGAGCAGATATGTAGTAAAATATTGGATATTTTCTAGGTTTTAATAATAATGATGATGCCTTTATTGTACACCAGATAATCACGAAAGGACTTAATACTAGATATGTAGGTACAAGTGGCGAACTAATCGCTCGGAGGTTATCTCTTCAGCAGAAATATGTACTCACTAAATGCGCCGAAGCTGACACATTGCCTGTGTACTGTTTACCAGCAACTCTTTGATACAGTGTTCGAGCTAAAGCAGTGGCAAGCCGGGAAATTTTAACTTGTGGGTCGAACTCCGTCATTGTTCCATTAGCCAAGAGGTCTTCAGTAGATATAACTAAAAATATATATTAATTTTATTATTTCGTTTACAAATTATTTTTACCTACTTGAACAGATTTGTAACAGAATATTTTTCTTCTAATACCAGTGGATTTCATGACAATTATGTTGTTAGTAACAGTTTTTCAAGCTGATAGTTTATAGAAAAAAGCGATGGGTACCTTTTTTATTCCCATTTTAAAAGGAATCCATTTAGTAAAATGCACAAATTTATCGAACAATTAAAATACTAATGGTTTTGCTACTTTCTGTTAAAAAGTGATCGTGTGTTTTATAGTTCACAAAGAAAAGGGATTTCTGTTTAGACATATTTCATTTAGCCTCTTTTAGACAAAAGGTATTTCAGCTCAACAAGAGAATTTAACGATGTCTGTGAGTGTTCTTAACTACTAATATAGATACTTACATGTCCCATTTCCGTCCACAGTGATGTTGTGATACTTGAAATTAATTTTACTAAATACATCAAGAGCAGAGTTATAGAACATATTACTAAATGTATTTTTATGATCTGCAATCAACAACTCTGGCAATACACCGCTTTTTGTTACATTTTTCAGAATACGACGGAACGAATGCAATGACGAAGGTGGTAAATTTGTTGTGAATTCCGGTAATACATTCATATTCAACTTATTTGTGTTATTGGACATCTCGTTGATAAATTCTATTGCCTGGAATTACAAAACAACCAATATTATAGTAAGACTAGTTGTGTTATAGTAGCCCATTCTGGGTTAGAGTCGGGTTGGAGTATAACATTTTACGCACGGCTTCATCATCATCATCATCATAAGCCTATCTCAGTCCACTGCTGGACATAGGCCTCTCTCATTGCACACCACTCTGATCGATTTTGGGCTTCTCGCATTCAGCTTTACTAGGCACAATTAAAAACCAGCGTCAGACGCATTGTCCGACACAATGCTGATTAGGGTTCATTTTTAGCCCTGCAATATTGTTGTTGCAAATTACTTTCCTAGTTGTTAAATAATTATTTTTTTCTTTCTATGTATACCTAACTTTTCAAAGTGGTAACCTACTTTATTACCAGTTAGCTACGGGCACTTCGTTGTGTAAGGAAGAACAATATTTTACTGTATACACAACAAAAATGTAGTAAGTCTTACCTCTACAGGCATTTCAGTGCTGTCTTTGTAAGGTACAAAGGCTTGGAAATTCCAGGAACTGTCGCTATTAGCATTATTCAGTGAGCCTCCAATTTGTCCTAGCTCAACGTGGAGACGAATATCTTCCGGCGCGAGAGGTGCAGAAGCAGGCCATTGGCCTTTGCTGATGTCGTAAGCCACTCTTTGCGACCCAATGTAATCAAAACTCTCCCCATTGAAAAGCGTCCATAGAACATTTTGATCTAAAGTAACACAAATACATTATAATATTTATTTGTCGCATAGTCGCATTGTCCAAATCTGAATTCCAGCTTGCCCTACTGATGTATTACAAATATATTGACAAAAAACTAATGCTTACCGTACAACTGCCCATCTTTAACAGATATCAACTGTGACAGAGTTGTAGCTGCTGTCAACAGAGTCACCATTCCAACAACAGAACTCGCAGCGCCAGGAGAAACACCTGCCGAAAAAAATATACTATCACTACATAGTATAAAACAAAGTCGCTTTCTCTGTCCCTTTGTATGCTTAAATCTACAAAACTACGCTACGGATTTGGATGCCATTTTCTTTAATAGATAGTGATTCAAGAGGAAGGTTTTTATGTATAATACATGCATAATATTATAGTAGAGAAACATTGATAATTTTAGAGGTTTCTAATGTGATATCGTAAATAAACCCATTTTTTACGCTTACATTGCAAACGCTGGCTGTACCCTACGAGATAGATCAAAATAATGTACTACAGTATTGTACATCTTAAAAAGAAAAAATTCCGCGATGGTATAAGTCTATGCCTTAGGGATAGCCCACAATAACCATTTTTTTTTCTTTTTGCGAGAAATAATGGCTTATTTCAAAAGCGATTTTAAGCAATACAGTATTATTTCTTAACCAATTAAGTACCTTAAATACAATAAGTATCACTACATAGTATAAAACAAAGTCGCTTTCTCTGTCCCCATGTACGCTTATCTTTAAAACTACGCAACGGATTTTTGCCGTTTTCTTTAATAGATAGAGTGATTCAAGAGGAAGGTTTTTATGTATAATACATGCATAACATAGTAGATAATAATTTTAGAGGTTTCTAATGTGTGTTTTTTTACGCTTACATTGCAAACGCTGGCTTTACCTTACGAGATAGATCAAAATAATGTACTACAGTATTGTACATCTTAAAAAGTTCTACAAAAAAGTCCGCGATGGTCTATGTCTATCTCTTAGGGATAACCCACAATAAACATTTTTTTATTTTTTATTATTACGAGAAATAATATCTTATTTACGAAACGACTTTAAGCAATACAGTATTAATACTTATTCAATTAAGTACCTTAAGTACATTGTGTATTTAATATAGATTAATATGGCACTTTACACTTTACAGTATGTTATTTAAATTAATACTTTTGAAGATATTACAGATTTAAAATGCAGGTACAAAGCGATTTTGGCGTAACCGGCCGCGGCCCGTTAGTTGACGCTGCTGTCCATTTGTCACTATCAGATAATAACTAAACACTATATTTTATTATGAATTAATATTCTAAGGCGGTACGAAGTTCGCCGGGTCAGCTAGTTTAATATAAATTAATACGGCCCTTTACAGTATGTAATTTAAATTAATACTTTTGAAAATATTATAGATTTTAATGCAGAAACAAAGCGATTCTGGCGGTACCGGCCGTGGCCAGTTAGATGGCGCTGCTGTCGATTTGTCACTATCAGTTAATAACTAAACAATACTTTATCATGAATTAATATTCTAAGGCGATACGAAGTTCGCCGGGTCAGCTAGTAATTAATAAAACGAGAATTTATCATCCCATTGGTCGTATACCTATATGACTATGCCTAAACCTACAACTAATCATTCTGTTCAGTTTTTTCTGGAGGAACTACCGTAAAGACTAACGAGGGTCTAGTAAGAGTTCGTCCGAGTAGTAAGAGAGCGTCCGCCTGTAAGTCAGATATTGCGGTAATAATTATTCTAGTTAAAACACAGCTAATGACACTCATAAGTAATGTGACTTTCAATTGGTAAAATAATGCTCAAAATCGATTCAGTGGATAAGATTACTCCCTAAAAGCTCACACTTTTCAACTTTTGTATCGTTAGTAGATATTTACGGTCGATTAGATATTTACACATTAGCTAGTGTGAGTGTATTGTACACTCACACAAGGTACCAGCATTTAGCAATGAAAATTATGAAAATTATCAGATTTTACAAACCATCAAATAAAGATGCTGTGTCTATCCTAGCAGTTACCAAAGTTACTGGTTTTGTTTTCTTTTCATCCTGAAAGTAAACATACATAATGTAAATGTCTAGTAATTCGTGGCACAATTGAACTTTCCGTCTTCATTAGAAGCGGTAAAATATTGATCTCTATCACTGGGAAAAAACTTTTTAGCTTATAATAACTGTGAAATATGTTGTGACATCCCTAACATCATCATCAGATTATTTGAGGTCGGCTACTTACCTCTCGGTTCAACCGGTATTATCTGAATTTCAGTTTTCCATTCCAATTTGAAGGTTGAACAAGTTGTTTGTTTGAAGGTTGAACATATAGGAAATAATTTCAGTTTAGAAATGCACACTGAGGCACGTCAAACTAGGTTTTCGTCGTAAGCAACATATTTTATAGAAACTGTTGAAGATGTATCAGGCTACACAGAGAGGCATTTCTACCAAGTTATGTTATGTTACATTACCGAAAAATTATAACCCACTTTTCATATGACATATAGGCTATACATTTACTATAGAATTTTCATAATCGATTCAGTAGACGATTCCTTTGTATGACAAAGGTAAAGGGAAGTCTTTAAGCTATGTACTAAATTTCATTATTAATGTAGGTATTTTTATTTTATCTACCTATTCCTTCATATACTTTTGCTAGTCTTTATAAAATAAATAAGATAAAATATAATAAGATAAATAAATATTCTTTAGAAGTTAAATCTTTTAAATAATGGCATAACCTAATACATATTATTATTATACATAACCTAATTCATCATAATAAAACATAAAACATCAACCAATCAGATTTCTACAGACCTTTGTCCTGGGGAATAAGGAGTAGTACACATTGTTATCACCCAAAGGATCACAGACTTTTGCAGTTGAGAGTAGAGAGGAAGAAGCCGATCTGTAAGATTTTGTTTTCATAAAATATATTTGTAGATACTGGAATATGGTAAGCAAACAGTTCAGTAAACATTCTTAATAATATTATAAATATCGAAAGTAAGTGTCTGTCCGTTACGCTTTCACAACTAAACGACTGCACATATTTCAATGAAATTTGGCACGGAGATACTATCGACTCTTGAGGAAGGAAACAGGCTACTCTTTACTGCGACAACCGCGCGACGTAAAAAAGCTATTCAGCACTATAAACCATCATCAGCAGTTTCTGAGCTGCCTAAGCTGGACTATTACAGATTACCATAATATATTGTATTGTGTAAAACAATATTTCAGTATGTACATGCAACACCAGTTCTCAGACACATGTAAATTGGCTTGTGAGAATTCAGGTTTAACATGAATTTTTTATCATAAAGTTGAAAGATCTTAAGAGTTAAAATAATACTAACCTCCTTAGACATACTTCAGTGTTCACTGCAGCATACATGAAACTGTTGAGTTGTAAAGCACATAAGGGTCTATTATTTAGATCGTTTTTATCCATATTAAATCTGAAAAAAAAAACATCAGAGTTGTAGGTCCTATTTAACTTAAAAAAAACAACGACCAACAATCCTTAACAAAATTGGAAGTAGTTCAATAGCACTTTTTATTACCCTATCTACACTAATATTACCTATAAAGAGGAAAGATTAGAATGTTCGAATATTCGTTTGTTTAAATTGAATAGGTAATACACACATAGACGTTAAAAAACGTATTTGCCGTAAGCCACAAAACAAATTGTTCAGGAGAGACAAAAACTTTTCTGAATTGAGAAAAATAATATTCCTCTACTCTAAACTATACGCCGTAGAAACATGATAGTAGTCCCTTAGCTCCAGTAGTCCCAAACATTTGGATGGAGTTTTTTGTAGAAAGGGCACTCGCCACTGCACCCACTGAGATTAAATTGTGGAAAAGGTATGTTGGCGACGTATTCTGTGTGTTGAGAGGAAACAGGTATGATGTGGAGTCCCATCTGACAAATTTAAATAGCATCCATCAGAAGATTAACTTCACTTACGAGATAGAGGAAGACAGAAGCCTGGCGTTTTTGGACGTAAAAATCGGAGCGACGGTTCACTGAGCCACTCTGTCTTCAGAAAGTCAACTCATACTGACAGCAATGCAAGCTCTCATCATCACCCTATACACATTTATTCCGTGGTTGACATTGACAAATCGTGCATATGATTTGTGTGACGAACAACACCTAAACCAGGAGCTCGAGCATGTTCGGTGCGTCCTACAGAACAATGGACATATGGTGAAGTTCCCACATAGACACAAAGTCAGTCACCAGAGAAGAGACAGGGTAGACAGACAAGTAGCATTTCTGCCATAATATATATAAAAGGTGTGACAGACAAGATCTCAAACGAACTTAATAAGTTTTTACTCAATACTGTCTTCACTCCATTCAGAAAAGTGACACAATGTCTCCGATCCCCAAAAGACAGTTTCCTCTTGGAGAAGCCTGGTGTCTACAAGATTGACTGCAGCTGTGGTAGATCATATGGATATCTGGATATCTGGATATCTGAGGCGATCAGACGTGTTAAAAGTTACTTGTTGCTAAAATTTAAAATTAAATTCAAATAATCATAAATACTTGTCAATACAAAGTCTACCTTAAATAAGTGCCCAGTGAACTATTATCGTAAAGCTCCAGTGCTGCTTTGACGCGTGAGTACATCTATGAATGTATAGTGCCATCCCTCTCTATGCAGAAGTAATAGAAAGAAACAGTCATATTAGTTGGACATAGATCTGGTTACGTTTGACGGAAAGCATATTTGTATTGATCTGTCGCGACCGGCCAGTTTATAGTGAGCTCCTTTCACTTTAACAGTGCAACTTCGGTTCATAAGCTTGTTATTGTAAATACATACGACATACATTATGCCAGTCGATCGCACACCGGCCACACCGCCTCAACAACTAATTACTTTGTCTACGCGCACAGTCCAGCGTCAACGTAGTGATTCGGAACCAAACTTATGCGACATGCAGAGTGAATTGGAAAATCTAAACGTAACCGTTCGTACGAAGCGTAAACGTTCGGATGACCATGGCGATGTGAGCTTATCCTCATTTATGTCTGAGATCACGAATATGTTTCGTGATTTTAAGAATGAGCAGGAACTTAGAATTTCGGCGATATTGGCTTCTATTACTGACATTAAAAAACAAAACTGTGATGTGTGCGCTTCTGTCGAGTACGTGTCTAAGTCATATGATGCATTACTTGAACAGATTAACTGTTTAAAATCAGAGCGGCAAGAAAACCTCGACTATATCCGTACTCTTGAAACTAGATTAGAAAAGGTGGAACGAAACGCTCGCTCTAGTTGTGTGGAGATACGAAACATTCCTCAAAATAAAAAGGAGTCTAAAGAGCAACTTCTACAAACCTTGATTTCGACCGGTAAAACTATAAATATCCCCATTGAATCGCATGAAATCAGAGACGTCTTCCGCATACAGACCAAAGAACCTGAATATAAACCTATCATTGTTGATTTTACCAGCATCATAAAGAAAGAAAAATTTATTTATATGTATAAGCAGTTTATAAAAAATACCAGATTAACAACAGAACATCTTAAAATAAGTGGAGCATGTAAACCAATATATATTTCAGAAAATCTGACTCCTTTAATGAAACGTTTGTTCTTTCTGTGTCGAGATTTTGCGAGGGTAAATGAATATAGATACTGCTGGGTATCTCACGGCAAAATATACTTGAGGAAGACGGAAGGTGCACCGTCCTTCTTAATAAAGACTGATACCGATTTATCAAATTTGAAAGCCTCTAAGTGACTAAAACTAGTGGTAGTGTTGATGTATTACGTTGCGTGTAACATATTATACATATATGTGTATGCATCCTACCCTACTTTTAGTCATTATCTACAATTTCACGTTGTATGTAAATGGTCCAGTCTGAATATACTGCATGTTTACTTTACTATAGTTTTTATTATTTTATTAGATATAGGATTGTATAACTTGTCTACACTATTTAAAATACTCCATCATAAGCATCACAACATTACTCACACATCAATTACTATACACAACACACTCTATTACTTTTACACACCAATATCAACCTTACTGTATGGGAATAAATGTAGAAAATTGTGCCTCATACCTGTTTTACTCTTGGTTATGTGTCGTTATGCGCCCGTTGAAGTCAATACTAAAAATCTATTGTTTACAACTGTGTTTTGTTCGTGGAACATGCTACCACATATAGGATTATTTATGTTAGATATTTCACTTTAAATTAATAATATTAAATGGATAATAGTAATTTATTTAATGAGATTGAACGAATAGAAGTTTCAAAATCCCTAATATGTTCACCCGAGCAAAGTATTCGATATATGAATAACGCAAATACTTCCATTAAAATTATACATGTAAATATACGTAGCATTAGTTGCAACTTCGACCAGTTATTGATTTTACTACGAAGAATACCAACTAAATTTAACATGATAGTTCTGACCGAATGTTGGTTAAGCAAGTGCCCTAATATACCTAGCTTATCCGGCTATAATACCTACGCGTCACAGTATCGAAATCAAAATGATGGTGTTGTTGTTTACATTAGGGACGATTTGGAGTGTGCCGTTGAATCACCGGCTTTCTCTGAAGCTAACTGTTTAACAATTAAATATAAGAATATATTTGCCTTAGTTGCACTTTATCGCTCGCCTTCATACAGGCACACTGATGGGTTTATGAAATCTTTGGACGAAACCTTAAATTTAATGAAGAATTACCAAAATATTGCAATAGTTGGTGACGTAAACATTAACATTGCACCTGAAAACTCTGATAAGAACTGTGACCATTATTTAAATACAGTTATGTCTCATGGCCTAATGGCCGCTCATACTCTGCCAACTCGAAATAATAGTTGTCTAGATCATATTTTCCTAAAAACAAAAAATAACGCAACATCTATAGTCCTAGATACCTATTTTACTGACCACGCACCTATCATTCTAAATTGTAACCTCAAAATTAATAGTTATAGAAAGGAGCGGTTAGTTCAACGAGTAAACCATTCAGCTTGTGTGTCAGAAATCAATAGTATGGACTTTGGTCGAGTTCTATCGTGTGAAGATGGCAACGGTGCGGCTAAATTACTTGTCGATTCAATTTGTGATGTAATTAAAAAAAACACCCGTACACTTTTGTTAAGTAGTAGGAATTTAATATTGAAGCCATGGATTACCCCGGGCCTTCTAAGATGCATACGAAACCGAGACAAACTTTTTATTAAACTAAAAAAAGACCCAGGAAATCTTATCTTAAAAACCACTTATAACAGATATAAAAATTTTTGTAATCGTTTGCTAAAGTCAGTAAAGAAACAGTATGAAATAAATGAATTTAATAAACTCAGTAAAAATCCGAAAGATACTTGGAAATATGTAAAAAAGTTAGGTAATATAAACAAATTTAAACCTTCGTCCAGTGACCTTTTATCATCCTCAGTTGACCCAAAATCTGCAACAAACTCTGTAAATAAATATTTCGCAAACATTGGTAAGAACCTAGCATCAAAAATTATATCAACAAATCCCGCACATTACTGTAACTCAGGGAGGACCAACGGCTGTTTGCTTTCTCCTCAGTCCTCAATGTCTCTTTTCAAGACTGACAACTCCGAAATTAACCACCTTATTTTAAGTCTTAAAAATACAACAGCTACTGGTTGGGACGGCATCTCTACTACAATCGTTAAAGATACCAGATCTGCACTTACTCCTATAATTGTATATGTGTTCAACCTCTGCCTTGTATCTGGTGTTTTCCCAGATGTGTTTAAGATAGGTCTTGTACACCCCGTGCACAAAAGCGGTGACAGAGACAGTGTTAGTAACTATAGACCGATTTCGGTCCTTACCACTCTTTCAAAAATCATGGAGAAGTTATTAAACAACAGATTAAAAAGTTATCTTAACAAAAATAATATTTTGGCTGAAAACCAGTTTGGTTTCCGTAGTGGTAAGTCGACCGAAGATGCTGTGTTAGAATTAACAAACTCAGTTGTCAGGCACTTTAACTCTAAATCTAAATCAATAGCTATATTTTTAGACCTTTCAAAAGCCTTTGACACAGTCTCTGTACCGATTTTGCTGGGTAAGCTAGAAGGCATTGGTATTCGAGGGGTGGTATATGACATTTTTCGATGTTACCTCGAGGGCAGGCGTCAGTGTGTTAGTATAGGTGGTTTTGTGAGTGACCTAGAACCAGTGGTATTTGGCGTGCCTCAAGGTAGTGTCCTCGGCCCTACCTTGTTCTTAATATATCTGAATGATCTATGTAAACTCGTGCTAACAAATTGTAAGATCATAACATACGCTGACGATACTGTTCTTCTGCTGCACGGTGAATCTTGGTCAGAAACGGCTCTCTATTCTCAATCGGCATTATGCACTGTTTCCACCTGGCTATCCAAAAATCTGTTAACCCTAAATGTAGAGAAAACAAACTTTATTGCGTTTGCTCCAAAATGTACGTCATTGCCTACTGGTATAACATTGATGGCTCACAATGACATATGTGCCCATAGCTCAAGCTGTTCTTGCTTACAAATTACAAGTGCTGTTAAGGTAAGGTATCTGGGTGTATGGATCGACAGTCAATTGTCCTGGCAAGAACACTTAAAAGTTACTACCACCAGGATCAGGAAACTAATGTTTGTTTTCAAAAACCTGAGAACAACCTTAGATCTGCGTACACTTAAGATCGTTTACTATGCCCTTGCTCAGTCCGTTCTCTCATATTGTATTGGCGCCTGGGGTGGTACTGGAAAGAATAAGCTGCTTACTCTGGAGAGAGCTCAAAGAGGAGTACTAAAGGTCATGACACACAAACCTATCCGCTATCCTACTGTTGACTTGTATAGAGAATTAAATGTGCTCACGGTCAGGAAATTGTACTGCTTAAATATAATCTTACGGAAACACACCGAATTAAAGTTCAGACCAAATCCAAATCCAAACAAAAGAAGAAAAGACAGAGTATGTGATGTGAGGTTTTGTGGAATAGAAGTATGTAAAAGGCATTATTATTATCTGTCCCCTATATTGTATAACAGAGTAAATAAAATACTAAATATTTACCCTATTGTATTACAGGAATGTAAACATAAAGTAACGCAGTGGTTACTTGGCCTAAATTATAATGAGACCGAAAGTCTCTTAACACAAATTCAATGAGTAAGCATTTAAACACACACACAACACACATTCAACACACATACACAACACACACTCAAAACACATACACAACACACATAAACACACAAAACACACTCACACACACACATACTCACAACACACACGCACATTTACATAAATACAAACAATCCTGTACCTTAGTTAAAAATGTTATTTATATCATTTGCTTTTATATGTTTTGAACTCTGTGTAACTACAGAACTAATATTGTTTTTTGTTTTCCGGAGGTGGGCGTTAATGGCTGCAACACAGTTATTTAACTATAGCGGCCATTACCAACCATATCTGTTTCTGTGTACTCTGTAATTATTTGGTTCAAATAAACTTTTATTATTATTTATTTATATATCGGATTGAGTTTCATAACCAACAGATAATTTCGACAGGGCGTCCTGTCGAAATTATCTGTCAATCACTACATACCTAGACTGGTCAGGGAAGCGATTGAAATTCCTAAATACAATAATTTCAATCATGAAGATGGGTTTAAATTGACAAATGTCTGGAATCCTGTTATTCGAATGTGCAAAAACCGGCGTAATCAACAAAATATAGTTTCGCGATCAGATACTATTAGTGTTCTGTGTCAAGAACAGTTGCGAGTGAATAGTGAGTTAGTGAACCGTGGTACAGTCAGCGTCATAATGATATTGGCGTTCAAAGTGGTCAAAATGATGTGAAAAACACTATTTCAATTTGATGTTGGCTCGTAAGGTGCTCAAATTGTTGTACGCATTCAAAGTGGTCAAAAGATGTTAGCAATCAGTTGTCAATAATATGTTAGCTAACAGAGTGTTCATATTGATGTTATCAAATAGGTTGTTCATTGGTATCTAAGCATGCAAACTAGTCAAAAATATCTTAGCATTAAAGAGAAACCAACCTTATCACCCACAGATAGAGTATACTTTGCAGTTTCACTACATAGTATAAAACAAAGTCGCTTCCGCTCTCTGTCAGTGCCTATAAATACTTAGAGCTTTGAAACTATGCAACGGATTTTAATTCCGTTTTCTTTAATATATAGAGTGATTCAAGAGGAAGGTTTTTATGTATAATTCATGCATAATATTATAGTGGAGAAACATTGACAACTTTAGAGGTTTCTAATGTGATGTCGTAAATAAACCCATTTTTTACGTTTACATTGTAAACGCTGGCTGTACCCTACGAGATAGATCAAAATAATGTACTACATTATTGTATACCTTAAAAAGTCTAACGTAAATCCTATCCTATAACGTATATCCTAACGTAAATGCGATTTGGGAATCGTTACGGGATAATATGCAACCTGTAATAATTGATAACAATAACTCATCTTCTGATTATAGTGATTAGCATAGAACCTAAGTCATCTTCTGATAATTCGGACTCTGAACCATCAACTAAGAAAAGTAACAATGAGGACAGTACAGAGGAAGAACCAAACACAGACATTAGTCTTTCAGGAGAAACATTTGGCAGTGTATCAATAAGCGAGTTTAAAAAATACAGAGTACTAAGCCCGCTAAAGATGTTAGAGGAAGAAAGAGGTTTAGTTATAGTAATGTATGTGTTGAAATCGGTACAAATCCATGTGTAGACCAGCCAATATAACATATAAAGAGGCTTTAAATGGGTTAGAATCAAGAGAATGGTGTAAAGCTTTACAGGAGGAATCATTAAAATCATTTGAAGAAAACGAATCTTGGAAAGTAGTGGACAAGCCAAAACAAACAACAGAGGTTAAATGTAAGTGGGTGTTCAAGAAAAAAGTGGACAGTTGTGAAAATGTGCGATATTATGGTCAGTTAGTCGCCAAGGGTTTCACACAAAGACCAGGCACACACTATACAGAAACATTCTCACCAGTGAACCGTCACTACAATAAGACTATTGATTGTATTGAGTATTAAATATAATCTAGACATAACTCACCTTGATGTAATCACAGCTTTTTTGAATGGGCATTTGAAGATGTGTATATGAGTTTACTATACAATTTGGAATGTCATAAAAAGAAAGTATTAAATTTAAAAAAAAGTGGCTCTGACATACGGACGGACAGACAGACAGACAGACAGACATGATGAATCTATAAGGGTTCCGTTTTTTGCCATTTGACAACGGAACCCTAAAAATGGGCCAAGACGTGTCAGACAGAAACCATTTCAACTCTAGAGGAATTGCAATTAGAAAACATTCGTCACCCTCCGTATTCGCCATACCTTGCTTTAACGGACTACCATTTTTTTCGTAATTTAGACAATTTTCTACGTGATAAAAAGTTTTCTTCCCAGGAGGCAGTACAAAATGCTTTCACACAGTTTGTAGCATCTAGATCACTTGAGTTCTATCGCAAAGACATAAATTACATTCCTATTAGATGGCAGCAATGTATATATAATAATGGTAGATATTTTGATTAAATAAATATGTTAAATGAAAAAATCCCCCACGCACATAAAAGGGTTCCTCAGTCACCCATAATGATACGTGGTTTTAAAATCGTATCCAATAGATAACTGCTATTTTTACGTAGTAATGTGTTAATTTATGACGTTTACCAAGGAAGCGCCTTTTACAACTTAAGCCTCTATAACTCCTGAACTAATAAAGTCATCTAATCTGCTAAGTTTTCCTTTAAAGTTCATTATATAGACCACCATCACGAATTTATCCAGATTTTTTACAAAAAAGTGCCCTTTAAAGTGGAGTTTCTCGTAAACGGACACCTAAATCAAAAAATCCTCTTAAAAATCCATTATTGTTTTCAAAACACCTATCTAATAATACCCCACTAGATGAGGGGTAGTCGCGAGAAAAAAAATCATCCCCACTTTACGTGTAAGGGAGGTACTCCAAGTAAAAATATTTTTCATAATTTTATTGTAGAACTTTGTCGACATAATTACAACACATATTCATGCAAAGTTTTATCTTTCTAGCACCTATCCTTTGGACGGAAAGTCGAGGACGGACGGACGGACATGACGAATCCATAAGGGTTCCGAGTCATAAACTTCGGACCCCTCAAAGGCAATCTACGGATTGAAAGAATCATTTAGGGCATGGTGGGATGCCCTAAATAATTATTTCAATCATTTAGGGCATCCCACCATGGGGATAGCGCGTGTGGATGATTTTTTACAAACCTTGGGGTATAGGAAGTCAATCAATGAACCTGTTTATTTGTTAAAAATATTGATAATGTCAGGATGATATATAGCCTTGTAAGTGGTCAATTTTATTTATTTTTTGTAATTGTAAACTGAATACCTTCAGACTAAGTTAAAATCTAAATTTAAATTAAAAGCCTTGGGAAATATTAGACAATGCTTAGGAATGAGAGTCAGATGAAACAATAATGAGATTTTTGTAGATAAGGAACAATTTGTAGATCATTTATTAGCTAGGCTTATCATAAAAAATTGTAACCCAGTCAGTACACCAATGGAAGTAAATTTAAAGCTAGAGAAGAGAGACACTCATTGTACTCAGTATCCTTACCAGCAATTAATAGGAACTTTAGTTTATTTATCTATGTTAATCCGCCCAGATATATTTTATGATGTTTGTTACTAGAACCAGTTTAACAATAATTACAATGAAACACATTGGAAACATTTAAAACATATTTTAAAATACTTAAAAAAAATCAAGCATTTTGGTTTTTTCGTTTAAGGGTTATGTCAATGCTGAATGGGCATGAATATGAAAATATCCAGTACAAGACTTACGGTCCACACAATATGATATTGTGTGGACCGTAAGTCTTGTACTGGATACATATATAAGAAGTGTGGTAGTGTCATATCTTTTAAGTGTAAAAAACAACCAACATTAGCATAATCTAGCACAGAAGCTGAATTTATGACTATAATATTTTTAAGGCAAGTGAATAAGCCATTTACTTGAGAAGCTTATTGTTGGAATTAGAATGCAGAAATGAGTCACCTATTCAAAATATGTGTTGGTATAATAAATTAACAAATAAATTATTAAAAAAATTATATTAAAAAAATCTAAATTATTACTGTAGGTTATTTTTAGTTTTTGTTACTCGAAAAATTTTGTCAGTATTGGCTATAATATAAAAAATATTATGTTTTTAAGAAACATTGACTTTATATGAGTTCCACTAAAATAATCCTACTATATAATCCTAATATTATTATAAACGTGAAGGTTTGTGACTATGTATGTATGTATGTATGTGTGTATATTTGTAGCTCTTTCACGCAAAAACTACTGAACGGATTTGGATGAAACTTTACAGTAATATAGCTTATATATCAGAATAACACATAGGCTACATTTTACTGCAATAATCGAGATAAGCGGGCGAAAGCTAGGTGATTATAAAAATACATTAAATTGTAGATGTCAAAATGTATCACTGTTTATTTCCTGTCAAAACTTCACAGGTTGCTAGGCATAACACATTTGCATAGCAACCATAATGATACGCGGGTAACACCGCGGGGCGCATCTAGTACACTAATATAATCACATTAATAAATCTTCCCTAAAAGATAACTTTAATTATGATGAAAACCGCGTTTAAATACCTTGCGTAATTTAAATGATCAGAGCGGACAGACAATACGAGCGACTCTATAATGAACTGTGTAAAAATTTAATATTATTTGACCGTTCGATTATAATAGGTACTTTCTGTACCCGGCGTGTAACTTTAATGAATCCTAAGAGCTTTACGATATGACAAGATACATTGCGTACATTGTAGGACATTAAAATACGTTCTACAAAGCCGAACAGTTGATGAATATGTATCTTATACAAAAAACCAAAAACGCAACCACATCGATTCATTTGCTGAAGTTCCTATGGCCACCTTCCGGCTCCATCATCAGACCCTGGTTACCATATAGTATCAAAGTACTCGTAAAGACGAATAAAATGAGCCCAATTTCGATGGGGTTGCGTCTAATTACGGAGTTCCTATGGCCACCTTCCAGCTCCATCATCAGACCCTGGTTACCATATAGTATCAAAGTACTCGTAAAGACGAATAAAATGAACCCAACTTCGATGGGGTTGCGTCTAATTACGGAGTTCCTATGGCCACCTTCCAGCTCCATCATCAGACCCTGGTTACCATCTTAGAGTGTCAAAGTACTCGTCAAGAAGACGAATCAAATGAGAATTTTTACCCGATAATAAATAATCGTATCATTAATTCTACTTTTTATCAAAGAAATTTCAATTGGTTTTATCTCATTTATATACCTACATCCATTATCCTTTTCTCAGTATAATATTGTAGATTACCTATGATTCAATAGAATATTGGACTATGTTTTTTAATAACATTCGAAACAAAAGACATGTCAATTACGTCATGCAAGAAATGAATGAGAAAGGTATTGAAGACAAAAAAGGACAAACATTTAAAAGTAATAATGAATCTGCAAAGTATACTCTATCTGTGGGTGATAACGTTGGTTTCTGTTTATTGCTAAGATATTTTTGACTAGTTTGCATGCTTAGAAACCAATGAACAACCTATTTGATAACATCAATATGAACACTCTGTTAGCTAACATATTATTGACAACTGATTGCTAAGATCTTTTGACCACTTTGAATGCGTACAACAATTTGAGCACCTTGCGAGCCAACATCAAATTGAAATAGTGTTTTTCACATCATTTTGACCACTTTGAACGCCAATATCATTATGACGCTGACTGTACCGGGGGCAATCGTAGTAAAAGACTGCGAAAGAGGGTAGACCAATATGTCTGCCAATAACATCCCACCCGCAAGATCTTCAGTTACTCCGTGATCATGGCGCTCGCAACAGCGCCGAAATGTAGTATACTTACTAACAAAAAGGTACATGGTAGCATTCCGCAGATTTATATTTTAATGTTACTGACCATGAAGTTTAAAGCAATAAATTTTTTCTCTTTACTAACACCTAAAAATATGTATATATTAATGTAAATAATAAAAGTTTTAGTTGAAATAATAATGATGATGTTATTGATGTCAAAATAATCTTATTATTAATATACTATTTCTTTCATTAAGCCCTAACAAAAAGTGTGAAGTGAATGATGTATGTGCTTATGATTATGTATAAATACATCTATCATAACTGCTAAAGGAATGATTTTGACAAAAATAGACTTATTCGACTGTCCTCAGCATGGACAGTCTGCCAAGAGTCAAAAGTTTGTTATAATTTATAATGTGGTATCCTTATAATTTTTTAGAGGAAAATGAAAATTATACCTGTCATAGCACTGTTCAATTTTGGTTATTTCATCAAATCTCGACTGAGGTAAATAAAATATTGGAAATGGGATATCTCGCCTCAAGAGACCAGTTCCCTTTTCATTCCATACAACTCCTGTTCCTGAAGATGAACAACTACTTTCTTCAGCTGAATAGTATTCATTTGGACATTTTGTTTCTGCTGTAAATGATGTTGTACTGAAAAATATAATACATTTCTAATTAGGAATTTTTTGTAAAAACCAAAAATACAAAGAATCTTCTAAAAATTCATTTTTCGGATTTCTTTTTCTTTTTTTTACCAACGGCACCAACCTTTAATTCACACAAGGTCAGTCCATTATCAGGTATTTTTAAACATTTTCTTTAACATAGCCATAATCCTAATGCTTACCTATTAACATCATATAAGAGCACCCCAGCGATATGAGATGGATGTTCCATAAACAGCTCAATGACATTGTTAAATAGATCAGTGCTGATCACAGCCATATGTGGTCCCACTGTAGAGTTCTGTATAACCCATTGTGCATCACTGACATCTCTGATCATCTGAACAACACCCACACCACCCTTAAAAGGAGCTGTAATATTGAATAGGTAATTAGAAATGCAAGAATCACAATGTATACTTATTTACTCAGGCATAAAACATGTTTATAAATAAGTAGCCGAACTGGTGAAATAATTGGTTGATTATTAGTAAGTAAGGCATTGTTGATTTTTGTGTTTTCACAAAAAAGTTAATTGTAACCATTTTTTATGTTGTATAATGTGTATAGCTTTTTATGGAATTATATAATGTTGTATAATTCCATAAAAAGCTATAGACTATGCGGGATCACGCTGTAACAAAGTCAATCAAGCAAAAATCCCACACAATTGGAAACAGTGCAGGATTGCAATCCCTGACAATGTTATTAACACATTTCTCTGCAAGGTATAGGGGGCAAAGCTACTAATGCATAAATTAGTGAGGGTTGGAAGAGTAAGTAGGTCACATCATCAATTCTATAAAAAGCAATGCGGACTGATAAAGCTCTCTTACTGTTAATTTTACTGTCATGATTAACAACATTGTCATGATTATAGTCCTTGCCATTCTGCATACTTACAATACTAAACATACTTGTATGACCTTTACTTTACTTTGTATGATATTTACTTACATGAGCATCCTACTTGGTGCGTTCCATTAAGACGTCGAAAACAAGCAGCAGCTCCTTCTATTGAAGAGTATATCTGTTCTGATAACCTTTCTGAGCTAATAGCTTAAGAAACAAAGTAAAATAAGTTAATGAAAGTTATCTTAATCTACAATCCTAAACATATACCGTAAGGCGTGATTCATTCGAGATTAAGGTAGTCCTTCGAATGTATGGCAAATTATTGATGAAGATTTAAGAGATCCACAAATTAATATCAAGGGTCAAGTCTTGCCTATGCCTGTCTTTATCACTAGACTGTTGACACAAATTTCATGAACTTCATAGTTAGGTACTGTTAATTTTCAAAATGATACTTACAGGTACTTATACTAAATATTACTAACAGGACTTGGCAAATAGATAAAGCCATTATTATTTCATAACTCTTATTCTGAATTATCTAAAATGTGATGTTAATTATCATGCAAGTTCGTATTTATTACTTTGGAAAAAGTATATAACACGATAAATCAATATCATTGCCTTCTTAACGTCAACAAAACAACACCAGACCAGACACAAATCGTCAATTTATTTGACGTCTAGCTAGGTATTAAAAAAAATATAGAATCTACAGATCTACACTACACTACAGATTGAACAATTTTTTTTAATTTGACACACATAGTGTTACCCGCGGTTAATGTTGTAAATCGGTTAATACAGTAGCGCCGCAGAGTAAAGCGAATATAAATTGTTTTTTACATAAGCTACTCCCTTGTTTATCAGCTTTAATAATAAACATGTCCATAATCAAAGGTTATCAGCTTTCCGCCAGTGAAGTGATCCCGTCAAAACGAGTTCAGCCGTTCCAGTGATTACCTGGAACAATCAGACAGACACACAGAACAAAAATGTTAAAAATTGCTGTTTTGGTGTTGCGTTTATACTTTCATACACATTTTATCAAAAAAAATGGCTTTCGACCGAGCAGAGGTACAGTGGATGCCATCTTTGTTGTAAGACAAATTCAGGAGAAGAGCCTGGAACAATATCGTCCACTGTATATGTGTTTCGTCGACTTAGAAAAGCTTTCAACAGAGTACCACGTGAAGCTTTGTGGATCGTATTGAAGAAAGCTGGTTGTCCCCTAAAGTTAATTAACCTGATACGTCAATTCCATGACAATATGAGGGCGAGGGTTAGGCATGAGAATGACTTTTCGGACCAATTTCCAGTAACCAGTGGAGTGAAACAAGGCTGTGTACTGGCTCCTACTTTATTCTCCATATACTTTGCCTCTGTAATGCGAGATGCGGCGAAGACTTGTGACAGCCTTATTGGGATCAACTCGAGAGCTGACAGGAGCATTTTTGACTTACTCTGCGCACATCATGCCGCAGATTTGGCTTGGTCATCAATGCAAGTAAGACTCAGGTATTGAAGCAGCCACCTAGAGGATGCGTTGGGGATAGCTCTGGTATCAATCTGAACAATATCGCTTTGGAAGAGGTGTCTCATTTTAAATACCTTGGTAGCCGCATAAAAAATGACAACACTTTGGCGTCAGAGATACCAGCCAGGATAGCGGGTGCTGCAGCGGCCTTCGGAAAACTAAGAGCGCGTGTTTGGAACTCACATGACATCAAGCTACAGACTAAGGTGCGAGTCTATGAAGCCATTGTCCTGCCTACACTTTTATATGCTGGAGAAACGTGGTGTTGTTATAAAGCAGATATTAGGAAGCTAGACCACTTCCATCTTAAATGTCTAAGATCAATTCTGCGCATTAAGTGGCAGGACCGTATTTCAAACACAGAGGTTTTGCGTCGAGCAGGTCTGCCCGGAGTGGAAGCATTGATGATGAGGCAGCAGTTGAGATGGACCGGCCACGTGTCACGCATGAGCAATGACAGGTTACCAAAAGCTGTCTTCTACTCAGAGCTAGCTTGCGGAAAGCGTAGACAGGGCGGTCAATACCTCCGGTATAGGGACGTCCTCAAGCGTAACCTCCTTGCTTGTGGCATACCACCAGATGCCTGGGAGCGGTATGCGAGTCTCAGACCCGAATGGCGAAGGAGGGTCTGCACGGGTGTCGAGGAGTTCGAGACCGCCCGTGTGAACGAACTTGAAGGAACTTGACGCGAAGCGTCAACTGCGCAAAACCAGACCCAAGATCTCGTACCACTATACATGCAACTCTGACGGGCAGCTCTGCTGTATGCAGTGCAGTCGAACTTTTAAAACTAAGTTCGGCTTTGCTAGCCATATTAGAGCCCATCATAGGGAGAACCCAGGCTGAACAAGAGGGAGTCGCCATCACCGAATACGGTGTGGATAAATATATATATATATATATATATATATATATATATATATATATATATATATATATATATATATATATATATATATATATATATATATATATATATATATATATATAATATATATATATATATATATATATATAATATATATATATATATATATATATATAATATATATATATATATATATATATATTATATATATATATAGGGTTTCGTTGCCAAATGGGCAAAAAACGGAACCCTTATAGATTCGTCATGTCTGTCTGTCTGTCTGTCCGTCCGTATGTCACAGCCACTTTTTTCTGAAACTATAAGAGCTATACTGTTGAAACTTGGTCAGTAGATGTATTCTGTGAACCGCATTAATATTTTTATACAAAAATAGAAAAAATCAATAAACTTTGGGGGTCCCCATAATTAGAACTGAAACTCAAAAAAAATTTTTCATCAAAACCATACGTGTACGGTATCTATGGATAGGTCTTCAAAAATGTAATTCTAATATCATTTTTTTCTAAACTGAATAGTTTGCGCGATAGACACTTCCAAAGTGGTAAAATGTGTGTTGCCTCCCCTGTAACTTCTATATTAAGAGAATGATAAAAAAATATATATATATGATGTACATTACCATGCAAACTTCTAACGAAAATTGGTTTGAACGAGATCTAGTAAGTAGTTTTTTTTAATACGTCATAAATCATAAACCGCAATTTACATTCTTTCAATCAAAACTATTAATAAAACATCGATGAAAGTTACAACGAACTACAAAAACTTTTATATGATGTTACTTGCTGCTACGGAACCCTTCATGGGCGAGTCCAACTCGCACTTGGCCGCTTTTTTTTCTATTTTTATGTAAAAAACTTAATGCGGTTCTTAGATTACATCTACTTACCAAGTTTCAAAAATATAGCTCTTATGGTTTCGGAAAAAAGTGGCTGTGACATACGGACGGACAGACAGACAGACAGACTATAAGGGTTCCGTTTTTTGTTATTTGGCTACGGAACCCTAAAAATTAAATTGTACCTAGAATTTGCATTTGTCTAGATAACTTCCACTTACGGAACATATCGTATAAAAAAATCTTAAAATCACCAGTCACCGAAATCGACCTTCTCTGTTTGACTATCTCTCTGTTATTTGTTGCTTTATTATTTTATTTAATTTATTAAAAAAATGGCCACTGTCTTATTTTAATGGGCTGCCATTCAATGTCCTAACTGTATTTCATGATCGAGAGTTACAATTAAGTGATTGTACGAGAATATTCTCTACTGACGTTCCCAGTGGATTCAAGAGTCTACAAGGTTATGAATTTGCTACAAATTATTTACCCACATTTTAGGGTTTTAGGGATACGAACTCCTGGCAACACGCGTGTGTTTACGTGAACGAGCTGAGTTTTGTGACTTCACTGGTAACAAAGGCCGTGCGTTATCTACTTTTTTATTCGTCTGAGCATTTCTATTACTTCCATAATTAAAACACTATTATATAGTTATCAAACAACAATTTACACAGTTTGAATTAAATAATTTATCAAAGAACTGAAAATTGTCGTTGGCACAAAAGTAACAGTCCCATGTGAATGTGAGTCACTCAATGAAAAATTTTAGTGCTTATTCCATGTAATACAGCGATTTTTTGGGCTAATTAGACTGATAGTTACATTTAATTTTTCAAAAATATTAAATTCTACTTCAAGACTACTTATTAAGAATCTGATGAACACAATTATTTTCTGTTACTTATCAGGATCATTACAGTTCATACAGGTCTTCTGCAATTCAAATCGGAGCATTATGGAAGTTCAAAGATCTAAGTTTAACTAGTAGAAGGTACCTACTATAACTCAACCTCGGTTGAACCAGAAAAGGCTCAAACTGAGCACCTCTTCGTTCGTGGCTCAGTCCAGCTGAACTTGTCTGATGAACACAATCTTGTAATTACAGATAATCGGCGCTTCTAGCCTATGGGTCTGAAAATACTGATCTAATAGTGCTTCTCATTTCTTCAGCCGTATTGCATTTCTAGTCGAAGACGCGTTTCTTGACATGAACTCATAGAAAAATCCAACGGAATCAAGACAGGCGATAACGATTTGGGCCTTCTGTACCGAGCCCCGAGGAGGTACAGTAGAACAGAAAGTAGTGTAGTACAGAAAGAAGGCCCAAGACGTCCAATCCAGGCGTTCGGGAATTTTTGGCTATGCTAGAAGACTCGGACGAGGTTGTGCGTATGATCACTATGATCAGCTAATTTATACCAGAAACAAGATAGATAGTTTTCTTATTCTTATAAAACTGGGCTTGCAATGGCAACTCTGACAGTAACCAACCACAACGGAATATTTGTTGACGCCATTTGTATAACGACAGCTGTGTTTTACGTATAAAATAAAACCACAGCTTATTTGAAACACGGGCTTGAAGTTTTATTTTCTTCACTGTTAAGAAAATATTTACGTTATGTCGGAACAAGCGGAGGTGCGGGTATGTTCAATCGCCTTTATTACTTTTGATAATGGACAAGCTTCCATTGTTCAACCTTGTCCATTGGTTGATTTATTTTCTGCGGTCACTAATTAGAATTAACTAATGAGTGTTTGGAAAAAGTATTATGTAATGAACTATGATTGTTTCTATTAAACACAATATCGTGAGCGTGGCATGTGAATTAAATGCTTTGGTTTGATTACTTGTAGATGTACACATAAAAATTGCTCCACCATTTTAAGTTTCGCAATTCTACATAAATTTACTGTTTGATTGTAGAAGACGTAACAGCAAGAATTTTACTAAATTGCTTTCAATGATTATTCTATGATCTATTTTATTTTTTACTTCAGTAATTACTATTTTTTTGAAAACTTATTAGTAGGTAGTGAAACAAAACCACCAAAACTGCACGTGCATTTTTAGATTTCGTTCCTATTCATCAGATTTTTTTTTATTAGGAATATGCCTATTATTTTACTATAAAATACAGATTTTAAATCAATGACATGAACAAATTAAATCATTTTTAAATGTATAACTTTTTACGTAACAACTTTGATTAAGGGACTGTTAATAATTATCTATTTTCGTTTTTAATTTTATTGTAAGTTACGTTCACATGGACAGTTACAATTTTTTTAGCTGTAAAACTACCTACATCTGTAAAAAATTAAGTGATTTGTAAAATACTCAAAGAACTGAGTTTTAATCATAATTCTGTTTTTAGTCTACTCACTGATATACTTTTTGCTATTAGTGAAACTGAAATAGTTAATGATCGCAAAAACTGTGAGGGCATTATATCTATGATAAGGTAGTTGACATATAAGTTGAATAGATTGATATTTATTGTAAACATAATACTGTGTGTGGTGATGCTGCTTTCTGTTTCTCTTAGTTATCAAGACATGTTGAAAATTGTTAGTTTTTAAATGTATAATAAACTCTGCCATTGAAATTAAAAACTAGTTTTTACTAGTCTACACAAATCTATATCTGTACAAATAAATGAAATAAATTGGAGTGTCTGTATGTAATATCAAATGAACAGTTTTTAACTAAATTATGCATTTATGTAGGTGTAAACAGTACTCACATAAAAGAGTTAAATAATAAAAATTTAATGTTTGTATGTCTGTAAATGTGTGCCAGCTTCTAGAACGGGTGGATCAACTTTAATGGTACTCTCACAAGCAGAAAGCTGAACACCTAAGGAGTAACTTAACCATAACTGCGGGTAACACTGCCAGAATTAGCTAGTACAATAATAAAATCAGAAATTGTTATCTTGCTAGTAAGAAAGCCTATATTCTGGTCAGTTTGTCAAGAAATTAGTTTCCGTTAGGCAAACAGATGATAGTCTGATGCACATATTCATTGCTTAAATCATCTTCATACTGTAAACTTACTGCAAACATATCATTAAGGCTTAACTAACTCTATTTATCTAAATATTATGTGAACATATGTAGGGACAGTACTTATGAAACACTCATTGTCAAGTGGCCTTAGATGATTGGAAACAATCACAGAGGGTAAGCAACAACTGTCAGTACCTAGATGGGTGACCATTTGTGGCATGAAATGTTATGAGCAATTATGTGATTCAGAGGTCACATTAAGCAGTCAGTCCCGGTTGTTATCATAAGATAACAGTTGTGAAGCTTAGTTGGAAGCCTTCAGGCCTCAATATAGTTTAAGTGTCTGTATGTAAACAATTGTTTTGTATACTAAATGCATATGAAATTCTATATGGTACCTACGTCAGTAAAACTTTTTTTTTCGGTCTGTTCTGGGTAATCTTTATACCAATTTTAACCTAATTTTTATTGCTAAAAAGCTGAATACACAGGACTAATTTAGGCAATATTTTTTTTACTTTTACAACAATAACTGTGGGTAATATTGTGGGACTTGGCTAGTATTCATTATAACAGTTACTATTACAAAAGGACGCCTATTCTTTTAACATATTTCATAAAAACCTAATGCATCACGAAAATGCAGCACTACTTTTTGGAATAGGAAAAAGACAGTTGTCAGCTAGTTAGTAATGTTCTTATTTGATTCTTATTTTCTGGCTTAATATTTAGTTCTTTTTTATTTTTAATTTTAATTTCTTTTATTTTACAGCCAGATGCACTGCCAGATTTAGATGACCTACTTCAGTGTCCTGTCTGTTATGAAATTCCTTCAGGTCAAATATTTCAATGCAATGAAGGTCACCATGTTTGTGGACGCTGTAAAATGCGTCTTGATGTGTGCCCTGTATGTAGAGCTCTATTTTTCGGAACTCGAAACTATGCTATGGAGGAATTGATTGCAAATGTTAGAAAATTACGAGCTTTTGTAAGTAATCCTTTTGTTATTATTTTTATGCCATTTTTATCTAACCAACTGTATTCCTGTCAAGATTATTGCACATAAAGAATGTTGCATCTGAAAACAATTTTATGAAAATAAAATCAGGAAAATAATATATTAATGTCTGAATAGGTAAACTTTCCAAATTTAAATTTACATGGAAAGGTATTCTTAAAAATATAGTAGTCAATAAGTTGAAAATGGTACAAAATAGAGATACTGCTCTTAAAATTATGTGCGATAGCTCATTGGATCCGGAATTACGCCTACAAAAGTGTGTATTAGCACATAACAAATTGACTAAACAATTAAAGATGAAAAAAAAATAGCATTTCGTTTTTTGCTTATATTTCTACTATTAATATTAAAGAAATTTCAAAAATAGATTCTAAAAGAGGAAGAATTTTCCTATAAAAAACTCCTAACTCCCTAATTTTTTTTACTTACAATTAAGACAGTTCGAGAAAATTTTGTAAGTTAACAATTGTTTAACTTGTTGAAAAATTAACTTTAAGTAATATTTCCAACGAGTATAAATTATTTATAGTGTTCAGAACAATCCACATTTTTTTTTCAAATTTAAAAAAATATACCTTAAATAAATAAATTAATATGCCGTACTCGCTTTTGAAGCCACGCGTGCAACCTAAAAATGACGCGCACAGATCTATTTTCAGCGTTAAAGGCGCATTTTCATTGGTCGTTAGAGCCCGCATGCAGGGTACGGGAGATTTCTGTTCAAGCATGCCATAGGGCCAGCAAACAAATAAAAATTGATGTAATTAATCGTAGTTAATATTAAAAACAATATTATGCCGATAAAACGCTATTTTTGGCCCTTAAAAGCAGTATCTCTATTTTGTACCATTTTCAACTTGTAGACTAGACTAATAAGGTAGTTTAGGCAGGGGGGTGTCACTCCGCAGTTTAGGTATAGTCGGCCGGCTGCCTGCCGGGTCAGACACGCCGGTCGAACAGACATCGTCAGAACAGTTCAGAGTTATACGATAGAAGGAGACGCAATTGTAGGTAAATATAATCGTAGTGATTCGGCGCTGTGCGATCTGAATTGAACTTAATCTTTTGACACCGAGGGTATCTATAACTTTAATTTACTTTTCGGAGTGAGTCTTCTGTCCTGGTACTATTATGTATTCTGTGGTTTAGGTAAAAGACGATTGGAAATTGTTGGCTTCTCTTGATACGATAAACTTAAAAGAAAACTGTTACATATTTGTTTTAGAATATGCACATAGCTTATATTCATTTTCAATGAAATAAGATGACATTTCGCAACTTTAGAATTAAAGTGACCTAATTTAAAATTCCTGTATTTTGGTATTTGCCAAAAATTTAGTTTTTCCTTGTCAATCTGCAATTAGCTTCAGCTATAAGCGGTTGAGTTCCATGTATATTGTTTATGAGTGTATCTTTCAGTAAAGACATCTACTCATACTTAGACTACTGTTTACACAATATGTTTATACAAGGCATGCCTTTAAAGTTTTGACGTTGAAGAAAAAAAACAATACTAAAACCTTATAGTACTTTTTACTGTTTTTCAAAGTATTCACCATGTATGTAGCTTAGTACACTTTTCCATTCGCTCAAACCAGTTATTATAAATTTGTTTCACTCTAAAGTGGAGGTGTTCAAAATAGCTGTCTTGAAAGCGTTGAATGCTTCTTCGCTGGACTGGAAAATTTGACCACTAAGTCTTTTCTTAATTTTAGGAAATGTAAAGAAATCATTAGGGCTTAGGTCAGGACTATACGGAGGATGGTCAAGATTTTTTTTTTCTGTATTCAAATACTCAATCGTTTGACGAGCGCTGTGTGAGCTTGCGTTGTCGTGGTGAAGGATGATTCGTCGCTTTGAGTTAGATTTTCGAAGTACGGCGATGACTTGAGGTAAACAAGCTGTGGTATACCACTCTGCGTTAACCGTTCTACGATCTACAAGTGCAATAGTCGCAACATGGCCGGTTTTCCCAAACAACGAAGCCACCATCTTCTTTGAAGTTCTTCAAGAATGAATAACATTAGTCGTCTTTGACTCGTCATGAAAGACCCAGATTGTAGATTGTTGTTCGGAATCAGGATCGTAGGCATAGATCCAAGATTCGTCAACACTGATGATGTCGTAGGCATGATTTGACTCTCCTCGGTTGAACCTTTGCAGAGTTCTCTTACACCATCTGACGCGGGCCGCCTTGTGATCGTCGGAAAGCAGATCGGCAAACTAGCTTTCTCACACCAAGCGCTTCATCACACCAAGCGCTTCATGCAAGATCTTCTGAATGGTTGTCCCTGAGATGCTTAATAGAGCCTCCATCTCTCGATATGTCACATGACGATCTTCGAGAATTAGTTCTCACAGCACTGATGTTATCTTCAGTGAAGGCGGATTTTGGGCGTCCTTCGCGAGATTTGTCACTAACAAGTAGTATGTTCACGCTAGAATTCTAAATACCAGCGTTCGACAGTCCGCAGACATGAGGCTTCATCACTGAACACAGATGTTAGCTCTTCAAACACTGAAGCCGTGTCAGGCCTCTTCCAAATTTGTAGAAAATTATAAATGAATTTATTTTCTATTTATAACTAGTTATAGAATATCATCAGATCCAGATCATATCCAGATCATATCCAGATCACCAGCCTAGTTCGGATACAGATGTTCACTTTGAAACTCTGTATTTTATATTTGTGAAAATAAACTATTATTATTATATATTATTATTATAACTTTATCGATCAAGTTTTTAAAACTGTCCATAGTTTGCTGCATTATAAGTTTGTCTTTGAAATATGCAATCACAACACACTTGACACGTTCCCCGCAACTCATGCTTACCTCAAAATTGGGTAAAGTTGAATTGAAACAAATGTTCAATAATGCGGTATCTATAGGGGGTTATCTGTAATAAGCTGTCATCCAAGTAAAAGGCTATGATTGGGAATACTGAATGTGAAAGTTTTTGTGCCAGACACGATCAAAGGCCTGTTGGACATCCAGGAATGCTACGGAGATGTATTCTATCTTCTCAAAACTCTGGTGTATTGCGTGGTAGACTCGGATGGAGCAGCCATTGTTGAGTGCGACTTCATGAATCCGTTGATTTCGAATCTTCACACTCATTCATTGTCACCTTGAATCTGGTCAAGAAAATCTTTTCTCAGTTTTGATAAGACAAGTGTAAGGCTAATTGGTCGATTCGATGTACTTTCGGTTCTGGCTTACCTGGTTTGAGTGAGTCCCTTTGATGGTAGCCGACATTTCGGCGGCGGCGTACGAAACGCGCGAATACTCTGACTTTAGGGAATTATTAAAATGATATAAGTTTCAAAGTTCTAGGGCTGGATGCACACGTAGGGTTTCCTGGTCTAATTTTGCGTTTTGTATTAGAAATTTTATACGAACCGCACGATATCAATGTTAGGTTATTTACGTTCGGTTAAAAATAAGAACATGTGCGCCTAGTTGAAATTTTGTATTTTTTTTGGAATAGGGGTCAAACGAGCTGACGTAAAACACAGCGTAAGCGCTGTTTTACATCGGTTTTCAGTGAGGCCGTGGTATCACTCCGGTCGAGCCGGCCCATTCTTGCCGTAGCGTGGCTGAAGATTGCTAACCAGTAAACCGTAGGTGTGCACTGGACCTAAAGATTGCCCAATTTCGTCGATCAGAGTGCGACGCGGCCCACACGTCTAGGCTTAAGACTTCAGACGCACTGTTAGGTGCTATTGGTAAGATTCCCGGCGCAGGATAAATGTTTTACTTGAATTTCTTTGATAATGATGATGATGAATTAATTATACGAACGCAAAAAAATAACAAGTGCACAGGATACCATTATTATTTAGTGTTGGTTGATAACCCATCATAAAGCCAGATTAGAGAGTGATTTCGTTTAAAGTTTTCCAGCTTTATCAAGTAAGTGAGTACCATTACCTAAGAATTTAATACCCTAGGAAAATAAAGTTTTGTACCTACCTAATACAAAGGAGAAACCCGAAATCCATATAAACTTGGGCCTGGCGTTACAGTGCTAGAATTTGGGCATAAATTACAATACCTATGAAGTTTTCACGAGCCCAATTTTCAGCTCTCCCAGCAATGGCCAAATTAGTAAAATCAGCCAATGTTTACATTTTAGGTTATGTTTATTGTTTGAGTTATTTTAATAAAAATTGGCCCAGTGCGTGTCAGGCCACGCATAAAATAAAGTTATATACTCAACCATAATTAAATCGTGCCCAATAGATAATATAATTGTTATAATCGCTTATTATTTCTTTATTTTTGTACGAAGTGTTCTAAGTCAGCGTATTTCACAAGTGAGGCCTCTAAAACTTCTGAAATAAAAAAGTTATCAAAAACTGCTATAGTTTTCTATAACATGAAAAACACATTTGATACATATGTGTTTTTCTATGGCATAGTCACATTAATATAAAAATGCAAAACTACCTTTTCATGCTATATTTAATGCTGCCAGTTGTAGATATTTTGAATTGCCGCCATTGTAAGTAGTTGCGTCACGATTCGCTGGCCAGACTCTATTTACATTGATTAAAAACCTAATAAAACAATCATTTATACTAAAACTAAGGAGTATTATATATTTATAACAGTATCGATTTCCACTAAATCAATCCGATTTTAGGAATGCTACGTTTGTGGAGCTAGTTACGTATATTGAAATAAGTGTTGCAGAGGTTTACAAAGATTGTTTAAAACAATAGAATTCTACTTATTTTCTACACTTGGCCATTGCAAATGAAGCTAAGATTTCGATAGGTTAATCAATCAAAATAGACGAATTTTTTGGTACATATCCCATTCGTGTAACGCTTAGGCCCAGAATCGGGTTTCTCCTTTATCTACATAGGCAATTGTTTACGCAGTAATAAAGTTAGGGCCTTACATTAAAATGTAATATTTAAGTACCTATATCTTGTTTAGAACTTAAGTTTTTAAGAAGTTCTGGTTATAAAATTAAGGCAGGCTAAGCTGTCTAGGTTACTATCAGTTAGTAGGTAATTCCTGCGGCGAGCGTGGTGGTCATTGTACCGCGCGCGTGCGCACTGTGCAATGACCTCCGGCTACCTGTTTTTATTTTAAAATACATTGCAGATTTATTGATTTTATTGGTTTTTTAAATGGGATAATTAGCTATTAGATATTAGGTTTTTTTCGCTAAACCTATTCAGTATCATGATCTGAATGCAACTCCCAAGTTTTCGATAGCAGTCTTTTTACACCCTGTATATGATAATTATTTGTGATGTTTTCCACAAGCTTGAAATACAGCATGTCCTTAAGATACCTTTAAAAGACAGGAATTTCACTGCTTTCTTCGCACATTGCGGTAAGAAACCATTTTTGTTGCATGTACATTTCATTTATTAAACTGTTAGTTTGAATCTTTCTAAGCACTACAGTCTAAAAGCAACTTCGATACGAGTTGTGGTTTTGAATGAATATTCAAACTTTGGATACATCCGAATATTCGAAAATGTTCTTTGTTTTTAAATAAACTATAATATTCAGAGCTGTTATAATTACTCCTAGTAAATAATCGATTTCGAAGATTCGCATCGTAGAACAACTCGTTTTGGATGCCAACGATACCGAGCGTCTCACGGTGTTCGATACATTATCGAAATTGGGGTGCGGGACCACTGAAAAAAACCCTCGCAGGTCAAAGATTCAACATCGACAACGAGGTAGAGGATTTCGTGCGCACTTGGCTGTCCGAGTTGCCCAAGGAATTCTTCTATACCGTCATCAAAAAGCTTCCGGAAAGGTGGACAAATTTCGTAACTAGTGAGGGGAAATAGCTAGAAAAACTAATTTTTTGTAAAAAATTACAATGGTAAACAAACGTGTTATTAGCATTTGTCTGATCATTTGAACCGTGCTGACCCCATTAGTCAAGTTGCAAACTTTTTCGTTTTCTATTCTCTGTTCCGTTTCTCTATTCTCTGGTTTCATTGGCTAATGTCACCCAGTCACGTGATCAAAACAAAATATTAGCCAATGAAACGAGAATAGAGTAATAGAATAAGGAAACGAAAAACGTTTGCAACTTGGCTAGGGGGGCTGGTATATATTTAAATTTGTAATCTCGGAAACGGCTCCAACGATTTCGTTGAAATTATATTTTCAGTATTCGGGTTTTAATAAAATCGGTTCAGTAATTTAGCCAAAGGAGACAATTTTACGTTCTTGAATTTAACTACGCGATGTATTTTTCATAAAGCAATTATTATGATCCACGTAACAACGACTGCAAAATACGAAAGACAGCGACGGTACGAAACTTCCTTGTCGGTTTAGTGGTTAGCGCACACGCTGTTAATAGAGAGGTTTCGGGTTCGATTCCCGGGTCGGACCAAATGTTTTTATAATCTGCAAATATTTGTTTCAGAGTTTGGGTGTTTTCTATGTATAATATGTATGTATATACAAAAAAAGTATAAATGTATTTATGACAGTTGTCTAGTACCTATAGTACAAACTGCTTAATTTAGGACTAGATGATGTTTGTCATATGTTAAAATATTAATTTATTAACCTTTTGACCGCCATGGTCACATATATGCGACAAGCGAAAACTGTCCCTATACGCCAACGTCACAAATATGTGACAAAAAAGCGGTACACCGAAATACGAAATAAAGCATTTAAACATTACTTTTATGCCTTTAAATTTATAAAAGTACCATAAGAAGTCTAACTCATCTATTTCTATAAAACTATTTAAATTGCTTTATGATAATAAGAAATTTTACTCTAAAATGAAAGAAATAAACTCATTAAAAAGAATATCGTCACACGCCAGAGTCACAAATATGTGACCACTAGTGATGTAGGGCACGTTAGGTGATATCATAAGTTTAAATTAAAATTTCGTAAGCCTGTTTTATTTTTGTTGTTAAGATTTGTGTAATTGTTATTATACTTATTCTGTTAAAATGAGTAAGAAAATAATTAACAGCCGTCCTCGTGAAATGATAATTAAAGTAGACAATTATTTTGTAAAGAAGAAAGAGGACTCTAGTTGATTCAAAAAATAAGCAGTGCCCTAAAAAATGCTTCGTACACTACTGAGGTTTAAATGAAATAAATAAAAGTTTTAAAATGTCCGTCACAAGTTGCTTTAAAATTAACATGTTTTAATTTCAAAGCAACTTGTGAACGACATTTTAAAACTTTTACAAAATTCTACTTGTTACTTTTTATGCCAGGTTTATAGAAGCTAGTATTTATAAGCTATAAACGTATACATACTGTTTTACATTTTGTTAAAATTTTCTATTTTTATATAGTTGATTCTATACTTAACCTATTTGAATCGTGTATTTTTTTTAAATATGTATCTCCTTCAACGGAATTATAGAAATCTAATTTAAAATACGTGTTTTATTTATTATTAGTTAATAATAAACTCGATAAGCGAGATAGTACGTTGCTACATCCTTATTTGAGAAGCGCAATATTATAGTTATTATATTTAATTAGATTGTCGTCTCAATTCTGTTATTTATTACGGTATTAAACAACTCTTTAAATAGTGTATAAGTATTACTAGAGTAGGAAGAAGTGTAATGTTGAAATAAATTCAATGTTATAAGGACATATATTTTGAAATTGTAGACGAAAATAAAAATACATACAAAATGACAGGTTCAATTGTATTTGTACATGACAATTTATTTATGTTATCGATAAGGTTTTGGAATGCTTACTTTTTTCGTAGGTATTTGCGCTAAATTTGTGGTCAGGCGTTGAGGGCAAGTTGATGAGTTTTTGCTCTGGCGTTCAAAAGGTTAACCATCTTAAGTTCACCTACTCTAATAATTTATCTCTACATGCCTTACGTTTCAGCAATAAGATACACACAATTATGTCTAGTCCAATAATTATATAACGAAAGAGACAGATGTTTTCGATCCTTTTTTTTTAAAACAAAAAATATTGGAATAGACATTAATATGAATGAGTGTCATAAAGGACCTTAATGCGGCGCTGGTCTAGGAAGGCGGTAATCCAGAGGCATAGTTTGGTAGGCAGGTCGAATGCCGGAAGTTAAGAGTAGCGAACTGTGCTAAACCCGGTCGTTATGTGATTTTGTGTGTGTGTGTTTTATTGCTTAAACATAATGAATATTTTTAAGTGGCAATTATTAGAGCAGGTGAACTTAAGGTCGTTGATACATGATTTCAAAGATGGATTTATAACATGTGTAGATATATCTATTTCAAATTTATGTCATGTAGTCATATCAACTCTGTATTCTTTCATATGCCTCTATGGTGCAGCGTTTCTTTTCCCGGGTCTAACCAAATCATACAATATAACATGATCTTCAAACATTGGAGTGTAGGTGTTTTCTATGTATAATATGTATGTATTTAAAAGAAATAGGATATAATAATGTATTTATATCAGTGGTCTAGTAACTTATAGTACAAGCTCTGCTTAGTTTAGGACTAGGTGGCATTGTGTGTCTGAATTATTATTAAATGCGTTTGGTGAATAGTTATAAAAAAAAAATGTACTCCCAATATTATTTGTTTATGAAAAAGCTACTTTAAATATTAATATGTATTTCAGAAACTAGGTGGCAAAGTAACTACAAATACTGTTGAAAACACTGCACCAGCTATAGAAAAACTGCCAGAAGTAGTTGAGACTGAAAGTGCTGGAGATGATGAAAGTGAAGTTCAGTCCAACGTGAGTTTGTAATCTACTTACTATATATGGTTTATTTAAAGTTACTTTGCATTTTGCAACACATTACCTATTATTAAAATCACAGGCGTGTTAAAGCGTGATTTATTTAGTTGTGCTAAACTTGTTTTGTTACTGCAAAAAGGAAACCTTAATGGATCACCGTGTTTGCATTTGCCAAATTATTTATTTAAAAAAGTGAAATTAGCCTTTTTATTTATAATTGCATGTTTTCATTGCTCTTCAATGATTTCTGCCAACATTAAGATAGTCTTGCAAAGTTATTAGACTATAGAGTGTAGTGCCGGGTTAGTAGAACAGGTATCTCTCCACCCTCCATAGTGGTTGAGTGAAGCCATCTACTAGACGTAACTCAGCCTAAATGTTACATGATTAAGAAATGAAGTTTACCGCGTACAATATTAATTTCTTCTAAAACAACACTACACAGCTTTTTAACATATGTATATATATATATATATGTTTACAGTAACTTTACTCCCTTTATTACAGCAGTCTACAACTAGAGCCCCACAGGCATGTAAGGGTCTGTTTCGTTGTGTGTCCTGTAAACCTGGCAACGGAATAAGGCTTCCAGCAGCCCGATTACTCAATCATCTACGTTATTTTCATTCTCCTGAACTGCTAGAGGTAACATATTTTTAAACACTTGTATTAACATTAATTATTTTGTTGTACAACTTAACACGAATCTCAAGAAAGTGCAATATTTTTCTCGACATAAAATATGCCAGTATATTAATTTTATGGCAATGCATATCAAAGAAAGAAAAATAAAGACTAAAGTTATGTCATTGTTGTTACTATATTTTTGATAATAAATATGCACTAGTGGTCATTTTACTATGGTTTATCAGCATTTAATTCTATCAATTATGCTAAGTATATTCTAAATTGCAGGGTAAATCTGAAAATGGCGAATATGTGCAAGCCTGGCAGTTCTCTGCTGTACCGGGAAGAATTGTTACTGCAGTCAGAGTATCAGATATGGGCATATTTTTCCTAGTAATTGAAATAACTAGTAAGTGAATTTTTTTTAATTTGTTTTACATTTATAAATGCAAATCAGTATTAAATATTACAATCCTTTTTTTTAGATGACAGTGTATGTGCATGGCTATCTATGGCAGCATCCCCTTGGGTGGCTCACGAGTTTAGCTACACCGTTACTATTTCAGGAAATGATCGAGAAGCAATTTTCTCTGACTGTGTAAGTAATGTCACTGCTTTGATGTCAAGGCAGACTGAATAACATGACCACGTTGCAGCAAATTTGCTAATATCAATACTTTTGCTAAAAGCACTTTTTATTAAAAGAGGTTATTAATAGACAATAGAGAGATTCAATAGTCAGATTCGACATCATTGAAGATAAAGAAGTGGACCACTATGACTTGTATTATATGTATGATGTCAATGGAAATAAACCATTCCATTACTGACTGACTGACAGACTTAAAAAATATTATATAACCTATAGTCTGTTTAACTGCACTATGAAACTTAAATAATTTATCTAATCTGAACTGATCTGAATCTGAAGTAGTATCTAAGACTCAGCAAAACAACGCTCTTGTTTTTTTTTTAATATTAGTATAGATAACTAAGTGTTCTTTACTAATTATATTTTTGCAATTCCACAGGTGTGGTCTGTAAGATCTTGTGAAGGCTCTCTTAAGAAACGTGGGCATTGCTTGTTAGTGAGTGGTGTAGATGCAAGAGCACTGATAGCACCAGTATCGATTTGTGGTAAATTATCAGTGCGCCGTACACCACCAGATCAGCTTGTGAATCAGACACAACCGCGCGCCGTGTTGCGTGTCGCCAACCGTGTTAGCAACCGTAACCATCAAAATTCTCACCACGCGGCTCATGACTTAGAACCTTTTCTTCAAGATCTACAGAATGATGTGGCAAGACTCTCCCGAGCTTTTGCTACGCTTGGATTTGAAGCTGACGCATTAGTGCGCTCCGAAGCCGAAATGCGAGCCAGAATAGAAAATCGACACAATTCAGGTGCTAGCGAGCCTACAGTCGCTTCTGCAGAAGTAGAAACTCAGCCTATAATTGAAGAAAATATCACTGAGAACGTTACAATTTCGCGTAGTGCGCGTAGACGTATGCGACAACGTCTACGAGCTGCTCTAAACGAGGAAGAACCTCCGACGGTGCCGACGCCACCAGCACCTGTTTCTGCGCCAAGGGTCATCACCCAGCAAGCTCCCACACCACAAAGACATAACGGTTCAATAACTAATAATGTGAATCGTATTGACTTGGTTCAGAATCTGCCTCCTGTGTCCGCTCCGCAAGTTCCACCAGCACCCATCCCTCCGCCGTCTTCGTCCAGCGGGCCCTCGAATGAATTGCCTCAAAATGGGAATGGGCGAGTGAACAAGAAGAAGCGACGTCATCGTAGATAATTTTTTTATTTCTTTTTTATGAATAAGCAAACAAAATAATAGGTTTATTATTATTGATTTTTATTACTGATAAATGTTATCAATTTGACTGCTCTTTGAGTCTCATGACTTCTCTCTGGGGCTATCTTAATGATTGTGTCCATAATGTAAATATATATAGTCTACTAGACAAATTCAATTTTTACAAGTGCTGTGATAACATGTTGCAAGTTTTGCAATATGGTGGTTAACTACTTACATATTTTCATACAATTGACTAATGCCCAGAGTATTTTGTGAATTAAATGATACCCATATAGGATAAATAATTAATTTCAGTAAATGAAATGCATTTTGCAATATATTTTTGACACTGATATTTTACGAATATCCCTTTAATTAATTATGAAAGTGCTTGTTTTAATCCTGTATGTAATCATGAATTTTGTTGTAGAAATAACCTTATTGTTTAATTATGAATAACTGTTATTATAACAGATTAGCTATAATTACAACATAAAAGATAAATTTTTGCCTTTTAATTCGACGAGCTTCCTATTAACATCTTATTTCGGCCTCCACGTAAATCCCTTCCCACGGTCAATGTTAAATTAAAAGCTATATCACTAGTAACTGCTTGAACTGTGTGACTTTTCATAAACAAAAACAATCGAAGTTAAAACAAGCGAACGATCAACGGGTTTAAGATATCCAACTGACCATAGACTACGCTATAAAAGTACAAACTAACACAGTATTACAATGTAATTAAGAGACTACTCGTGTCTTGAAATTTAAAACTCATTGATAGTTTAGTTTGTTTGGATATGGCGGCCATTCGCGTTAGACGTGTACCTATCGTGATTTTCGCTCAGATGGAAAAAGTGCAGTCGTTCGGTAATGCGCGTTTTGTTTTTGGATGGGAAAAATGCGAGGATATAAATGCAAAGGTGGAATGCTATTTCCTGGACTCGTCGCCATCTATGACCACGGTTAGGTATTGGTTCAGCGAAGTCTAAGGTGGGCGAACATCGGAATTTGATGGGAACTGCGACCAGGACGTATTTGCAATTATTTTTTTATTTATTATAGGCACGCCAGCAGTATACATATACAACATTAAAAAAGAGCATTAAAATACAATATATATATAGTATTTTTAATTAGACGAAGCTATACTCCATTTCATGAAAGAAGTCCCGCGGAATATTGTGGAACTAAATTTGACAAATGGGGAGATCGGCCATGTTGTCATTTGTCAATGTTATCAAGGTGCGTTTGTTTTGGTACATATTTTGTGAGTTTATTAATGGATTAGTGCGTTATAAGGTTTATTTACGATGCCAGAAGTTGTAAAAAGTACTGGTCAAGAAATCATTTTAAAGGTTAAGGAGATCTGTGAAGCGGAACACAAGAATCACGGTGTTTTAATACCAATAAACAATGTTCGCAAGAGAGTCGCCGCCATGACAGGTAGATTTTTGGGCTGCCATATATACAGATTTTTTTCCCGATTGATTTCTTACAGATTTGAATTAAGTTTTTTTAATGCATGATTTTTATTAAGAAATTTTTTTAAAGGAATTAACACAATAAGAAATTGTAAAGTTATATTCAACAATAATGTAATTAAATACGAAAATAATCATTCATACATGTTCATTTTATTGCAGGTGTGTCAGAGAAAACTGTAACGAGAGTTACAAAAGAAGACGCAACAGCGGCGAGTAATTGCCGCCTTACCACTGCGATCTCAATTCGATAGAAAAAATGTGGAGCCTTGTAAAGAGACGCGTAGCGGAGAAAAACGTGGGCCAAGATCCAAAAGATATTGTGCGCCTAACAGTTTTTTGAGATTGTTACAGCGGAAGACTATTTAAACAACTACAGGAAGAATATTTAAAAAATGATGGTCTTATGAAGAAATGGATCCATTTATATCGTGATAGAATCAGAATTTGTCTCACTGTTTTTTATTTACTCTTCTGACAGTGATCATAGTATGACCGATCATAATATTTTTCAATAAAACTTTGAATAAAACTTTTTAATATTATTTTATTTTTCTAATTTAAAGTTGGTCGAACATCTCCATTTTAAAATTTAGAAATTACAGGAAGATTTATTTTTCACTAATCAGACCTTAGTAGTATGAACATCAAATAAGTACCTTAAAAATACATTAAATTAGAAACAATTTAGTAGTAGTGAATAAAATGAAAGTAAATAAACGATAAATTGTTTCCCCTGATTTCCCCACATTTAACTCTGGCAATATTATATCGCGCGAATACAGCGCTGCGTCTGCGGGACTTCTTTCGTGAAATGGAGTCTACCTGACAGTAGCTTATGTCACTTACTCAGTAAAATAATGCTGCCATATTTAAAGTAATAGTGATGCGTTCAGTTCTCATTCAATCAGATGAATGAACAATGAGTGTGAATAGTTAATCATTTCTAACTATAAAAGAATATTATATCCATTTAAGAATGAAATTGTATAAAAGTGCTCTGATATAAGATACTAGTAGTATGTAACTACAATCAGTTTTTTGACGGCTCAACGCCGCGCGCGTCGCACATTATGTTTTTTGACCCAAAAAACAACCATCCTCTTATTATATTTTTATTAAATTAATTAATTAGTTTAAAAGAAAGACGAGAATTCCTGATGTTCAAATGTGCTTTGATCAAAAGATGTTTTTTTTTGTAAATATAAAAAAAAAAATTAAACCTTAGATCCCATATGAGTTTCTGTAAATCTACTAATGTCCTTCTTTGCGGCTTTAACATACACAAATAACACAAAAATATAAACCATAACATGAAAAATACGGGAGATAAAAACAAACAATGTTATTTCAGGATTTAATTTTTTACAGCTATATCTTGTCTTAGTTGGATTCAAAACCTTGATAAATAACTAGCCTGCAATAGTACCAGTAATACAAAAAAAAAACAAATCCTAATCATGCAGGATCTTTAAGTTACAAGCTTCTCGAGTTTTGTACTTTTTTCTTTGGTTTTAGGGTTGGAGATATTACTCGTCTGTGGGCAAAGGCAAAGCAAACAGAAAGGGTATTCGCAGTATATATGTCAATAAATTTCACTCTAGTGTTTAAATTACTAAACATCAATAGATTTTCTCTATTGTTTTGGTTTGTTTGTTTTTTTGTTTGTTGTACTTTCTTGCACTTGTGTTAAAAATAAACGAATCGAATTGAGTGACAGACAGACAGAAAATTTTGCCTATTTATACAAAGTTTTAAAAAGAATCAATTGTGAAAGTCGGATGTAAAAATTAAATCCTCACAATCTTCAAAGAGATCATTTACATCATCTGGTTCATTTAAATCTGATGTTGGTATTTGAAATGGTTGGATCAGTTCTAAAGCCCTCACTGGTAGTGGCTTACGGTCTAATTTTTGTAGCCTCTTCTTCACTCTTACATTAGAAATGTAGCGGTCAGACGACACAAGTGCCAATGGGACCGGTCAAGCAAAGCTTACAAGATGAATTGTCGAAGGCTGCTAAGGTAATCAGTTGTGGCTTTTTAATAGTAGCTTTAGTGATGTGGATTAGAAATAAATTTTCGTTTTTCAAGTATTTGAATTTTAAGTGCCCTGTTAAATAGATCTGTCATGTGTTTTAATTTTCATTTAATTTTCATTTTCATTAATTTTCATTAAATAGATCCGACTTTCTGGCAGGGTGTTCCCGGTCATATCTCTAAAATTTATTTCTAGATTCACCAGCTTGTTCGGATAGCATACCTCAAACCAATATTTTATGTAGAGTTACTGTCATCGGATACCAAGGATATTCTATTACGTATCTGATGGCTGAGACGCTATGCACAGCTTCATAATTTCCCACTCACATACCAACAAGATGGTTGGCACACTCTTGTCCTCCTTGCAATATGTCAGCTGGTCGGAGCCCAGACTGACATCCCTCAACAGGTTGGTTTAATTCCTATTGAGGCAAAGTGGCAACATGGGTCTTTGACGGCTCCATGGTGCTTCACCCCCGTTCCTCCAAAAGAAATGTTTAGGTATGAGGTTTTAACCAAAGTCTTACGAGGGCGGGCCCCTTCCCCATACCACATTTTTTCTTTCATTGAAAAATTCCGGCTTTGATTTATGTCAATGAAAACATGACATATAAATATAAGTTTGTATTAATAGAAAATACAAAAGAGTTCATAAACAACAAAAAATACTTTTTTATTTATAATTCTGAACCTGATAAGATTTGATCGTCGGGAGTTTTTGTCTTACCCTTATGATGGTCTATTAATTATTATTATTATTTAATACACAAGCAGCTTAAAGCTGATGCATGTATATCATTACACTTGTGTTTTTAAATGTTTGTCAAGTCTGTTTTTGAAAATGTTTACATTTGGGGCACTAATCACGGTTTCTGGTAAAGAGTTCCACAATCGCACCACACGGTTTTGTAAGAAATGGTTTCGGGGATTTTCAATCGTGGCAATTTTATTCATTCAGGAGTTTTTTCAATCATTCACTTTGTCACAACACTATTTTTATTTCATCAAGAACTGACAACACAGTAAACGTCAGTGGATATCGTCTAATTAAAAATACGACTACAGTTCTTATATGTAGATCAATAAAAGAAATGCACAATGAACACCAATGAAATTATGTGATAAGCGGTTTGAGCAGAAAAAAATTATAGTCAATACCCTTATTACCTTTTGACCGCCAGGGTCACATATATGTGACAAACGAAAACTGTCCCTGTCCCAGTGCTCGGGCATTTATTCGGGCGTAAACTCATTTATGCCCAATGTGCCAGGATTTTGCCTTCGCCCGTATTTGTTTCTGCCCTCGACCCATCACTACATTGGACCATAGGAGTAAGTTTGTTTGTTGACTGGCGGTTGTGAGTATGTCATGCTCGCTCAAAAGCCCTGCTGGCGGTGGCGTGTGTAGCGGGTCGTTCGCAGTGCTGGATTTACACATTTGCCGCCCCAAAGCTTTAAAATTTTTGCCGCCCCTACCAGGGTTGCCACCTTTTCGAAAAAAAAAATCGGGACATGATACTTATTATAGACAGTCGGTCAAATTTCAGTCTAATTCAGATCATGATAAAAAAGCAGTTTTTTTGGAAAGGATAAAAGTTTTGTATAAACATTTACGTATTTATTTTTCAAATATTTTTTATTGCTACGGGGCGCATTCACTAATTTTATATCTGTTTTTAGGGTTCCATAGCTTATTAGTCAGAACCCTTATAGATTCGATACGTCCGTTTGTCCGTCCTCGCATTTATATCCGTCAAAACGGTTGGTGCTAAAAAGGTGTAACTGCATGGACATGTTTTTATTACGTCGACAATGTGCCGAAGTAAAATCATGAAAAAAAAATTTTCACGTACTTGACTTTACTTTGCCTGATGGAAAGCATGAGTAAAACACTCACTGCAAATGCAAGCAGTATGGCGAACCACGTTATGGCGGCCTAGTGAGATGCTTTTTCACGCCCCTCTTAAAGGACCCGGGTCCTTCATCAGTCCATCATACTAGGAAGGAAAAATATGAGCTGGCAATGAGTTCCAGTTTTTAACTGCTCGGCTCAAGAAGGAAGACCCGAACCGTTTAGTTCTGGAGCATATGTCTTCCACTCTGAAAGGGTATCTTCCCTGACTAGATCGTTTTGTTTTGTAGAGGAAGGGAGAGGGTGGGATGAGTTGGAGGAGCTTTTCAGAACACTCCACATGGTAAAGGCGATAGAGGACTGCCATAGAGGTGACATCTCTTCGCAACTGCAAAGGTTTCAGGAACTCGGTGGCTTCCGGACTGTCTAGAGCGTAAAGCAAATACTGCGTATCGCAAAGATGAGAGCAGCACTCCACGCCGGGGGCGAACCTGGGTCTTATAGAAAAGACACAGATGCTCCGGCGAGAAGAACCGTCTCACCTTGTTTAGTACGTCTAGCTTCCACGAGGCCGGCTTTGTGACGCTCTCGATGTACTCCCGTCGGTTGAGATCCTGGCAGATATCCATGCCCAGGATACCGAGCTTTTCCTGTAGTGGCAGCTGAGTACTCTGAAAAGTAGGAAGGTGAAGGAATGGAGACTTTTTGGTTTGATCGCGCAAACCTGTTTTTTCTCAGATTCTCATCACATCATTGAGAGATAACGTTCAGAACCCGGTCGAGTTCAGCGACAAATTCCTGTCGTTTTTCCTCACCGTCCGTCGATTTAAATGTAGAATATCTAAAATATTGTCCATGCAATGTACTGTCATCTGCATAGCAATGTATGTTGCCAAGCGCTAACATGTCATTGATATGCAGAAGGAATGCCTGCGTTTACCTGCTGGAAATCAGACGCCGTGCCATCACAAAGGACTCTAATGCGGCGCTGGCGCAGGAAGGCGGCAATCCAGCTGTACAATTTAGTGGGCAGGCCGTATGCCGGAAGCTTAGAGAGAAGCGAACGGTGCCAAACCCTATCAAAAGCCTTGGCCATGTCTAGACTGATAGCCAGGTTCTCTCCATACCTATCCAAAGCCTCACCCCACAGGTGCGTGAGGTATGTTAGAAGATCACCCATGGATCGGTTCGGTCTGAAGCCACATTGCCGATCACCGAGAGCCGAGAGTAATCTTCCAGGTAATAAACCAATTGCTTGTTAATTATTCGTTCAAGCACCTTGCAGAGTATGGAGGTGCCAGCTATAGGACGGTAGTTGCCGGGATCTGAGCGGTCACCCTTTTTAGGGTTCCGTAGCCAAATGGCAAAAAACGGAACCCTTATAGATTCGTCAAGTCTGTCTGTCTGTCTGTCTGTCCGTCCGTCCGTATGTCACAGCCAATTATTTCCGAAACTATAAGAGCTATACTGTTGAAATTTGGTTAGTCGATGTATTCTGTGAACCGCATTAAGATTTACATAAAACTAGAAAAAAAACAATACATTTTGGGGGTCCCCATACTTGGAACTGAAACTCAATTTTTTTTTTATATCAAACCTATGGATAGGTGCTGTAAAATGATGTTGAGGTTTCTAATTTAATATTTTTCTAAACTGAATAGTTTGCGCGAGAGACACTTCCAAAAATGCGGAAAAATATGTCCCCCCCCCCCTTAAACTTCTAAAATAAGAGAGTGATAAAATTAAAAAAAATACATGTTGTACATTATCATGCAAACTACCAACGAAAATTGGTTTGAACGAGATCTAGTGAGTAGTTTTTTTTTAAAACGTCATAAATCGTAAAACGTAATTTACCTTTCATTCAAGCAATACACTAGTATAAAAACATCGATCAAAGTTACAACGAACTACAAGAACTTTTATATGATGCTACTTGCTGATACGGAACCCTTCATGGGCGAGTCCGACTCGCACTTGGCCGCTAATAAAACGTTAGCTCGCCCGGTAACCGCGCGGCGACGGCCGATGATGTCACGTGACCTATGGCACTTGGCGGGAATTTGCGTTTGACAGCGTCACTCAAGCGAATAATCCCGGGTCCTTTAAGTGGGGCGCGTAAAGAAGCATCTCTTTAGACCGCCATACTGCCTCCATTCGCAGTAAGTATGGAGCCCTCCACTTTTTGATTACACTCATACTTTCCATCAGGTGTAGTAGAGTCACCTTGGCTGGCGTATGTCTTTAGTGAAATTTGCAATTCTGCTTGTAAAAAATCTACCGAGCAACCATTTCTGATATTGGACCGTTTTATTATCATTACTGAAAATACACACTTAAAATAAACATTTAAAGGAGGTATGCTCTGAGCACGAGTTACAAGACACAATTATGCGTTTAACTTCTGTGCTTTTCCAGTTTTAAATACTTTGACTCATTTTTATCACAACCTGTGACTGAATACAACAAATAAAGATTTTGATAAAAAGGTTGTCATTAGTTCCATTTGGCACCCAATAGCTGTTTCTTTTTATGTACACTGCTCGGAAGAGTGACTGAATTCAAATTGAGCGATTGTTACATTTGTGAAAAATCGGGACAAAATCAATAGGCCTTCGGGACGCGGGACGATATCATCGAATTCGGGACTGTCCCGGGAAATTCGGGACGGGTGGCAACTCTGGCCCCTACTGATTCCTAAAATTTTGAAAATACACTGTTTACTAAAATACTACTAAAGTTAATTCCTTTCTTTATGAAATAATTTAGTTACTAGATTACTTTTACAACCTTTTTTTTTTAAAAGCAAAAGTAAAGCAAATTTTGATTTTTGCTGCACTACTTATAAGGTTTGGTAGGCTAAGGAAGATAGGTAAGTAAGGCCCGATACTGCTAAACATGCACCTTTTTTTGTTTGCGCTTTTCGCACCATACCCTCCGTGGGGGAGACGGAGGGCGTGTGTGGGACTCCCGGCGAACCGGTCTACCCACTAAACCCCGCGGCAGCCTACCTCGGCACTGGTGGTGGTGGCGGTGGTGGCCTTGTGCCGTAACCTCACGTCCGATTCTATTCAGATAATCACCGAAACAACAATGTGCAGTGAGTAGGTATCTAAATCAATCGGTAAGGTGACACAGTCGGTCCTCTCTATCCAAGCTTCGACGCTTGGCAGAACGGCTCCAACGTTGGCTGGCACAGTCCTGTGTTTCGAGCCGTGCCCTCCAAGCCCGTATGGCTCGCGGTCGTGCCTTCTGCCATGGCATTTCAGGCTCATGATCCGGCGCTGTCCCCATCGTATCCATGTCGGCCAGAATGTCGAAGGGTGGAGATCGCGCCAGGATCGTCTCTGCCTCATACAAGATCGTACGGTAGCCCTGTACGATCCGAATGGCCATCTACCGCTGCAGACTCCTAAGTTGAGCCTTACAGCGGGAGGAACCCGCCAGGTCATTAGACCAGGCGGGACGCTATTGAGGACCACGGATCGCACGACGCCCATGTAGTAGTAGCTAACTTCTTCTCTTGGTCCCCGAGATTGGGAAGCAGACGATCTACCCCTCGAACCCGGCAAAGCAGACGACACTTAGGAATTGATGATGGGCCCATTATTACATAACCTCGCAAGGTTCCATAATAATGGGCCCAACACACATCACTTCGATTCTCCATCCCATTCCAATTTTAAAAACATTTCACACAAATTTTGTCGGACAACCAATTCGGATTTTGGGAAGGGCGTTCGACGCTCGATACCATATTGCTCCTGAGAGCCGTGACTAAAGAGGCAGTACGCAGTGGCGGCGTGCTGTTGGCAGTGTCTACGGACATCGCCAATGCATTTGATAGACTGCCATTTAGCTGCAACAGGGAAACACTCCGCTATCACGGAGTGCCCGAGTACCTGAGGCGGCTAGTAGCAGACTATTCATGAGCGTACCGTCATGTCCGAGGGCCAATATGGTGTTTTGAGACATCGGCCTAGTCGTGTTTCGCAGGGGTCAGTCCTCGGAAAACTCCTATGGAACATGGTATACGACTGGACCTTTCGAGGGCGTCTCCCCCCGGGCTGGACGTAATCTGTTACGATGATGACACTCTGGCTACAGCCAGAGGGGGTGAACTTTCAGGCTGGCCACATTGACCACAACAGGAATCTCCCTGGTGATTAGGCGCATTGAGGTGTTGGTCTTACTGGTGGCCCTGGATAAGACGAAGGCCCTTTTGTTTTATGGACCCCGACTTAGGCCACTCCCTGGCGCATCCATCGTGGTCAATTCGGTAATTGTACTGGTCCGGGCCAAAATGAATTGTCTGGGCCTGATGCTTGACGGCAGTTGGCTCTTCGACGAGCACTTTCGACAGCTTGCTCCGAAGCTGGTCGATACTGCCACACTTGGACGACTTTTGCCCAATTTGGGTGTACTGTACACGGGAGTTGTCTGGTCTATGGCACTGTACGGTGCACCGGTGTGGGTGGCGGCTCTGACCGTCCAAAATAGGGCACGCCTCAGGGGGTTCAGAGGGCGTAACCCCTGCTATTTCAAGTGCAGAGTGGCATACCATGTGGATTTAGTCTGTTCGATGCCGACATACAGCCCCTTTCCAAACTACGGTCAGAGGGGGTTTCCACACGTCAAAAAAAAAGTATTTTAAGTGGTCGCCATCGTTACATTGTCCTCACATTTAATAAAATGCCTTAAACAAGGTAACCAAAAATTGTAAAAACAATGTTGGAAAAGAGTGTCCATGGAGTTTCTTGTCTGTTCTTCTCCATAGGATCTACGAATTGGAACAGACGATTAGCTTCACGACTGACTACTGACTGACTACTTGACGTTTCAAAAGTGCCGTTGTATGGTTTATTTGAAATAAAATGGTTGGATTTGATTCGATTTGATTTGACCATTATAACAAGTGCTTTGGAATTTATCTCGCACAAACCTAGCGTATTTAACGCCCGGTAAATGAAGAAGCCACACAACTTTAGCATAGATTGATCGATTGTTAGTGGAGAAAATAATATCCGGCATACTGGGACCTCTGTCGCGCACGAATAGTAATTGTGCTGTAGACTAAGACAATTTATCAGGTTATTTTCTTATGAAGTACAAATATGTATATCTTAATTCAACGTGCCTTACTGGTACGTTCCCGAATGCATTCAAACAAAACAGCAACAGTTCATCGAATCCATAAAGTATATAGGTCGTAAAAACCTTTTTTTTCGTAGAACACCGCTTTAGCGGTAGAAATACCGAAAAGAAGTAGGTTGAGACTATCGCCAATCACCAACACAGATACGACAAAAAATGTATAGACATGGTATAGACACATAAATGTCTATACTTTTCTGTCGTATCTGTGCACTTGACATAGAAAAAGTTTCGCTATTCCCCGATAGATGGCACACGTTGAAGGCAATTGAATGTTCTAGAACCATTTGAATGTATAAAGTTGTAGCAAAGGCAAAGTTTAAAATCCCGGTAAACAAGCGCAGTCCGAGAGAAAAATCTGGGGGATAAAAAGCTGGTCTGATGTTGGAGATGGAAGGTGGCCTTAGGAACTCCGTAATTAAACCATGCAACCCCATCGAGTTTGGGCTCGTTTGATTCGTCTTTACGAGTACTTTGATACTATAATATGGTAACCGGGTTCTGATGATGGAGCCTGCATTGTTTGACATTGCATTGTCATCCGATTTATACATGCTTTCAAAATTTCAGTTCAATCGGATACCGGGCAGTGGATCAAATTTAAAGCTTGTAATAAACAATACATTTATAGTGAAACATTGAATCTCCACTTTTTTTGAAGTTGGTTAAAAATAGAGGTTGGTTGAATAGGTACAATCTATTTTGAGACAAAAACATTCATGGTTACAAAAGTCACACACTATCACATCGTCGTACTTAAACGATCAAGTGTCTGTGTGGGTACAGAGCTCCAAACGAGCGTGTTGTCGTCTTGAATATTCGGCGAACACTGAATTTTTGGATCTCTGTTGGATCTCGTGAACTCTGTTTTATTGTAAACTATTTCTCCATACTAAAATGTATGGAACTTTTGCCGCTAAAAATTAATGATGTTTATGCTTAAATTATGACTTTTTAGTGAGAATAGATAAAAACCTTAAATGGTAAAGCTCTTCTTTGTACTTTTCGCGCTCTACTACTCTCGCGACTCATAAAATAATTATTTCGAATAAAGCAACTTAATACTAGAAAGAGTCCATACAGTAATAGCGATTTCGGTGATTTTGGTCACTATTGAGGATTTTTTTCTCGAAAATAAATAATCGTATTATTAATTTTACTCGGTTTCTTGGAAGATTGATTTATTAAACGGCAAATATAAAAAAATGTGCAAATCAAAGGTTGATAAGAATTTTTAATTTGCATGTTTATAGTAACTGAAATAAAAATTCGAATTTATTTTAATATTTTTAATTTAAATAACCCATTGTTTAACAATATTTACAAAAAGCAGGGACTTTTATCTTCTTAATATTCATAATGGTAGATAGACTTAAAATCGTGTTCAATAGACAAATGCTTACTTCTCAGATTGTATAAACACTTCCTCTGGATACTCAAGTGAAGTACAAACTGCACGGTACCACTGAATTTATTACTACTAAAATGGCACACAAATTCACACAATACAGACAAAACATGTGTTCAACAAAATAGTGAAATATTCTTTATATACCTTGGCTCGTAACAGAACATTATCGCGATTCAGCACATACACACAACGTGTGTTACCAATAAATCGAAAATATACTATTTACACGTTTAGAGAATCAGCTTACATCATAAACTTACTGTTTGAGCGACAGTATGGTTTTCGAGCCCATTCCATTACGGCTGCTATAGATCTCACGACTAAAATACAGATGAACATCGATCATAAAAATATGGCGATTGGTTTGTTTATTGACCTCAAAAAGGCTTTTGACATTGTAAGTCACCAAATTCTTTTACAAAAAACTTAAAAGCATAGGCGTATCAGGTGTGGCCTACAAGATGTTTGAGTCATACTTATCTAATAGGCGTCAAATAGTAAAAAATGGAGGATATCATATCAAACCACAAAATATCACATTTGGAGTTCCCCAATGTTCCTTGTTAGGCCCGCTATTTTTCCTAATTTACATTAAATCCATCCGTAGCCAAATGGCAAAAAACGGAACCCTTATAGATTCGTCAAGTCTGTCTGTCTGTGTCTGTCTGTCTGTCTGTCCGTCCGTATGTCACAGCCAATTATTTCCGAAACTATAAGAGCTATACTGTTGAAATTTGGTCAGTCGATGTATTCTGTGAACCGCATTGAGATTTTTACATAAAAATAGAAAAAAAAAACTACATTTTGGGGGTCCCCATACTTGGAACTGAAACTCAAAAATTTTTTTTTCATCAAACCTATACGTGTGGGGTATCTATGGATAGGTGTTCAAAAATGATGTTGAGGTTTCTAATATCATTTTTTCTAAACTGAATAGTTTGCGCGAGAGACACTTCCAAAGTGTAAAAATGTGTCCCCCCTCCTCTAACTTCTAAAATAAGAGAGTGATAAAACTAAAAAAAATATATGTTGTACATTACCATGCAAACTACCAACGAAAATTGGTTTAAACGAGATCTAGTGAGTAGTTTTTTTTAATACGTCATAAATCGTAACACGCAATTTACCTTTCATCCAATCAATACACTAGTATAAAAACATCGATGAAAGTTACATCAAACTACAAGATCTTTTATATCATGTTACTTGCTGATACTGAACCCTTCATGGGCGAGTCCGACTCGCACTTGGCCGCTTTTTTTTTATTTTGGAAATTCCGTATCCGAAATGATAAACCATGCCCAACAAGATCTAAACCTTTTGCTAACCTGGTTCCAGCAGAATCTTCTCACAATTAATGCATCTAAAACAAGTTATGTTATATTTCATGCCAAAGGTAAAAAAGTCCCACCACACCCTGCCCTTAAAATCGATAATCAGACACTTGAACTCATACAACACGAAAAACATCTATTATAGGTTTGAGACTAGATTGCCAACTAAATTGGAAAACACATATTGAACACTACAAACAACATCACTTTAAGGTTCCATATGCAATATTGTTGATTGTGTGCCTTTCAATATTCGCCAGCTTGTTTACAACCCACTAGTAAAACCACATATTCTATACTTTATTGAAATATGGGGTAATGCAGCCAAAACAAACCTAAAGGACTTACAAATTGCACAAAACAAAATAATTACAATGCTGTTTCATTATGATTATCTGAAGCCTACAAATAAAATATACAAAGAAACCACACTCATGAACATTAAACAACTACACAAATTTTGTAGTTGTATTATACCTACTCATACAGAAAATACTTACTAAGACTATACATTCGCAGTTTTCTTTCGTCAAAGTGCATGAAGTAAGCAACCTTAGCAATCGTAGAAAAGACCACATTTTGGTACCACATATACGTACTTCTTTAGGTCAAAAAGCCATTGCTATACGAGGGAGTGCAACTTTTTAATAAATAACCCAAAGAAATTAAGAATTCGAACTCTTGTAGTATTTTTAAAAATAAACTCAAAAAATATCTCACTCGCTTAAAATCAAACAACACAACTTAAACGATCTAGTAAAACAAAGTGTACTGGCAAATAACTTTATTGGGAACACGAGAAGGCATCGTTACCATCTGCGAGGTTACATACATATTTAAAAAAATTCACTTTTGGTTGTGGATAAGTTGGGTACCCGCAAAAAATATTTTTTTCAATCTTTTTGATCACAAACATTGATGTATTAAAAAACCCTAGATACACACTCAGCGTCGCAAAACCGTCCTCATAAAATAAGCGCACTATTGAAAATGATGCTCATATTTCAAATAGTCTCGCGTCGCTCGCGTCTCTGTGCGCTCGTTAAAAATGCCTAAGTGTTCGATGCGGAATTGTAAAAATATTACGTCAAGAACGTTAAAAAAGGATGGGATATCGTATTTTCGGTGAGTAAAAGAGTTTGTTAATTTGTTTTTGTTGTTTTTATGACTAAATATCGGAAGCAATATGTGATTTTGATTTAATTTGTCTAAAAACTTCACTTAACGGTCCAAGTATAATACGACAAATTTCAATGGCCGCTTTTTCAGTGTAAGAACGACTATTACACAACCTTTTATTTTAGTCGCATAATCCAAACGACCCTGTTCTGAATTTAATGGAGTCGATTTTTTTTTATTGTGTTTAATTTTTATATATAAGTTTATTTAATTTGAACATTTTTGTATTTAGTTTTTAATAAGTATGTATACGTTACAAAATATATAATAATATTATTATAGTTATTAATCGAATTTCAAAAGGAAAAGAGGTCGTCCAAACGGTGTTATTATTAAAGTTCGTAAATATTATATTACCTATTATATCGATTAATTAGGGGACAACTTATGGGTTCGCGACATACAATTTTTTTAAGCCAAATAGTGCATGCGTCGTTTGTTCTGAACATTTTCTGGACGAAGATATGAATGTCACTGCTAAAGGCATAAAACGTCTTCTTAAAACGGCTGTTCCTAGTATAACGGTAAGTAGTCGTTAGCCAGAAAAATAATGAATTTATCAAATAATTTCGTACCTACATTCAAATAATATAATTATTTTTTAACGGATTTCACTGATATGATATGAAAAAATGAAATAAATGATTTTAAGAGTTAATATTTGTTTCATTGATGTACACATGTCCTACCCAAAAACATATTTACGCTAAGTATAATTATGGGCTTAGAACACAATTTAACTATACTCATGTTTTTACTGTAAACGGGACTTATTCGCGATAATATTATAAAGGTTACGATACCTTATATATAATATTATACTGATACCTTATATATTATATAATATTATCGCGAATAAGTCCCGTTTACAGTAAAAACATGAGTATGTGTAAAAGTCGCGAAAGTCTAAAAACAACAATTTAACTAACTCTTAAAATACTAACTCAATGTATTATAATAAAAAAAATATACAAATATTCCTCTTCACTCCATGTCCTGTCCTGCCGGCTAGCTTCGGTCATAAAATTTGATTGGTCATTGTACGCTGCTTTGTAATAAAAACTTTAAACAATGCGCGTAAGGTTGAATGTGCAAAAGATGTGTTTATAGCTTAACTAAAACTACCCACATTGATATTTTTATACATCAATGACTAAGTGGGACAGTTTCGTATGCGACTTTTGTTTGAGACTGTGCATCTAGGGTTTTTATATATCAATGATCACAAAGCAACTACTACTAGAGTCAGAACTTACCCATAAAGCTTGGAAAAAAGTTTCAGCGCCTCCAGTGTTTGAGCGGGGAACTACTTTATAATGGCGGGTAATTTGAACTCGGCACTATTTCCGAGGTTCTTGATTATTATTATTGTTTACTTTGTAAGGAGGTGAGAGGAAAGAAACATTTATATAGTTAAACATATTAGTTTATTTATACATATTTTCTAGACCATCTAATCACCAATATCAAAGAGAAGGTATAGGTACTTAATATTTAAGTAAGAAACAAAATAAAATAAATTGTAACCTCTTAAGCTGTTGTAAGATTACACACCGGTCAGCCAGCGATAGATGCACAAGATCCCAGGGCGCCGTTCTCAAGTAGGACAGAAGGTCAGAGGGTGTATGTACTCAGGGGCAGTCGAAGGACACTTCAAAGAAACACTTTCACAGTCTCACACTTATATATATTCTGTATAATTAAATTTACACTATGATAAATACAATAAAGATACGTCAGCATATAAAATTAAATTAATATTCACTTTACAAAAGAAAAAAAAGAAAGTGGGTTGACAAACAAAATATTGATTATTCAAATTTTCCCTCGTTCTACCTATCTCCCTGTCGTCGGGACCGGGACGTGTAGGCGTCGATCGGGAACGCAAGGCCACCAGGACGTATTTCCCCGAGGTCCCTCAACGCGTGTCCTTAGGAGACGCGAACCGGTGAACAAAATGTAGGTGCAAAGGTGCAAGTAAAAATAAAATAAAAGGAACTCAATACGTGACTCCAGTAAAAAGCTTCAGGGTGAGCGGCACGTATTGGCTACTCCTTTCCTCTTCGGCAGAGAAGCGCGAGGATCCACCCGGTATTGTCAGTAGAAGCTTCTTTAGCCGTAGCTCCGAGGGTATGTCTACAGCAGTAGCTATGAAGATAATTCTACAGCAGTAGCCTAGAAGATAATTCCACAGCAGTAGCTTAGAAGATAGTTTTACAGCCGTAGCTCTGAACCCTAGGAAAGAGACACCATTCCTATATATGTTCACATATGAGAAATACATTAAATAAAGTTAATAAATTGAGAAGACTTACCACAAATGTGGGTTCATTCACAAGTAATAATTTCAACAAGTAGATATACGACACAGATAGATATACTGTAAACTGTAGTTCAATAAGAGTAGTAGAAAAATGAATCCTTCAGAAAAGGACATTGCCTTTTATATACAAAAACTAGGATTCTTCTGGAAAGAATCACCCCCACTTTCAAACAAAATATCAAATGACATTTCAAATATTTAAAGACGCAGATAGAATATTACACAGATTAAAAAACACATTTGCAATACAACAAAATCTTCAACAAAAATCAATCAAGTTTGATGTGAACGCCATCTAGCGCATCATTGGTGAAACAAATTTAATTCGCATCTGCTAATACAGTTGTGATGTGACACCTTTAGACCATAGAGAGATGGCGCTAATAACAAATTATTTTTAAATATAGAAAGTTCCTTTGTTAATTTTTAATTACATAATAAAGAAGTGTTACAAAAACACTTTTATCTTAGGAACAAATTAATTTCTTCTAAACTTATTCGTCGTTTACCTAACAACGTCGCTTACGTCGTTATTCGTCGTTTACATAACAAGGCCTCTTCGTGTACCTGGCACAATACAATGTTCTTCAAAATGTTTCTCACATACCAAAATAATATATGATTTATATACATTGTCTTTATTAAGAGCATTTAGTTTATCATTCCCAATATTTTTCAACCAAAGATCGAAAAGATAAGGTGAAGACTTGGGAAATCTATGCCGTTTACTTTCCATGTCTTGGCAGTTTAGAACACAACACCTTTTATTATATTTAGGCATGGCTATAGTTTTATGGCGTAAGAAATAACTGAGAGAAGCAAAGTTACACAGTACACAAACACAAAATGGTCGTTTGGTGAAAAAATCAACACTACATTTATTTGTTGTAGGTTAGAAACACAAAGTACAATGTTTATAGGTTAGAATTAGAATAGAAAACGAAAATCATAACTAATTTTGACATAAAAGGAGAAACCCGATTCTGGGCCTAAGCGTTACACGAATGGGATATGTACCAAAAAATTCGTCTTTTTTGCTTGATTAACCTATCGAAATCTTAGCTTCATTTGCAATGGCCAAGTGTAGAAAATAAGTAGAATTCTATTGTTTTAAACAATCTTTGTAAACCTCTGCAACACTTATTTCAATATACGTAGCTAGCTCCACAAACGTAGCATTCCTAAAATACGATCGATTTAGTGGAAATCGATACTGTTATAAATAAATAATACTTCTTTGTTTTAGTATAAATGATTGTTTTAATAGGTATTTTAATCGATGTAAATAGAGTCTGGCCAGCGAATCGTGACACAACTACTTACAATGGCGGCAATTCAAAATATCTACAACTGGCAGCATTAAATATAGCATGAAAGGGTAGTTTTGCATTTTAATATTAATGTGACTATGCCATAGAAAAACACAAATGTATCAAATCGTTTTTTTCATGATAAAGAAAACTATATCGGTTTTGATAACTTTTTTATTTCAGAAGTTATAAGGCCTAACTTGTGAAATAAGCTGACTTAGAAAACTTCGTACAAAAATAAAGAAATAATAAGCAAATACAACAATGTATAATATGTATGTATTTACAAAAAAAAAAGTATGTTTATGTATTTATATCAGTTGTTTAGTTTGGGGACTAGATGGCGTTGTGTCTAAAATGTCCGAAATATTTATTATTTATTATTATTATTAATTATCTATTGGGCCCGATTTAATTATGGGTGAGTATATAACCCTATTTTATGCGTGGCCTGACACGCACTTGGCCAATTTTTATTAAAATAACTCAAACAATAAACATAACCTAAAATGTAAACATTGCCTGATTTTACCAATTTGGCCATTGCTGGGAGACCTGAAAATTAGGCTCGTGAAATCGTCATAGATATTATAATTTATGACCAAATTCTAGCACTGTAACGCCAGGCCCAAGTTTGTATGGATTTCGGGTTTCTCCTTTAGACCAATCAAATAGCCCGACGCTAGCGCCAAAGTTATGCAGCGGGTGAGCTGGACCCTAACAATTATTTGACAACTTCCTAAGTGAGAGTGATTTCTCTAGTAGTAGTACTACTACTTTGTGTTGCTTTGTGTTTTTGATGTCGGGGTGTTAATGTGTAATGTGTTTTTGCCTTGTTACGCTGCTTATTGTTGGAGTGCTGTAGTGTGTGATAATATTCTCATGTCAGTGAAACGTAAATTTCTTTTTGAGAAATAAAATTCTTTAACCACAAAGTTAATCCCGTTCAAAAGAGTATGAAGTACGAATATTCTCATGTAAGGGAAATGTAAATTTCTTTTTGAGAAATAATATTCTTTACCCACAAAGTTCATCCCGCTCAAAAGAGTTGACAAACATTTGTCTCCTATGTTTCTGCTTACGAATCCATGGGATCCTGGTACCACTTCGCTGCAATTTTGTATTCTGACTTTGGCGTTGATGACGCTCATTATAACATTGTAGTGAGTTTTAGTAGTGAAGTGAAGGGCCCGCGATATGTCATCGAACATGATCGTACTCTTTACTTCAGTCGGTGCGTACATTTGAACTACCTTGAGGCTATATCTCTCGGTGAGCTTGACAATGAAGAACGCTACCTTGTTCGACACATTTCCACAGCAATTGTTACAAAAGGACTTGTAAACCAGAAATTCAACGCCAACAATGACCATCTGCGGTTTTTAGGTGACTCCCTTGTGTATTGGAACCACAATGTTCCCTTACTCCTCCCTAAAAGCTCTTATGTAGTGCCACCACTACCTTCCATCCCCAAGATGGAGATGGAGGAGGATGAAAGTGGTTTGGTTACTTCCGGTGCATGAATTGACTGCGGCACCTGGCCCGTTAGCAAGCCTAGCGGACTAGGAGAGTTTTAGACTTCCTACTGGTCTCGCTCCATCGCTCGCCTTCTTAGCGAGCATAACTTGATAGCCAAAGAGTAGATAAATAGTTTAAAAAGTGACCTCAAAGTTGCTGTTTTGTATATTTTTCACAACAATGATAAAAAGTACCTATCTGACTTAGGTGACGCAGCAGTCAGTTTGTTGTTTGTTGGAGTCCGTGTGTGTCGATCTCTCACTGCCCGTGTTCGTGACGTCACTTCGTCCGGTACAGGCGTCGTTTGCCGCGTGTTCCGAGCGATAATACAGCCCCGCGTATTGAACGCTAACCGACTGCGGTTTGCGCGTAAGCAAAGAATGTTCCTATTTAATATTAAGAGTTGTTGTTAGTGTACTCGATAGATGGCGTTAGGAGCGATTTACGTCGCACTATGGTTTCGTTGCACGCCATTTATTTATTTATTTACTTCATAGGCTCACCAACAATTGTATACACTGTTTAACAGTTAAGATACATTTAGCAGAAATTATGGAGTGACATAGTGTAACAAATTACTTATAGGTAAGCACGACGTGCACCACAAACAACAATGTTTTTAATATACTTATGCTAAAAATACAGTACTAGACCTGTTTTCAGGTATTAAGTATGGTTTTACGGAACTTGCCAAGTGAGTCAGTGTTTATATCGACCAGAACGCTACAACCATTCAGTATTTTGCAAAGTCGTGGGATAGTGGAGTTTGCACCGAGAACGCTTCTGCGAAGCGGAGGATGCAGGGGGGTTATGGGAAAACGAGGGTACCTAGCAGGAGCTTGAAATTTTATTTTGCTCAAAAGTTGTGGACAATCTATCTTGTGTCTCAAAAGCTTATATAGAAACATGGAGTCTATTAGTTCCCTACGTTTTTCAAGTGTAACTACCTTAAAATGTGTCAGTCTCTCATTATATGATTTAATTTTTTTAGCTACACCAGAGGCATATGCAATGTGCCAGAGGAACCTCTTTTGTATACGCTCCAGTCTTAATTTGTGAGTCGCATAATGTGGTCTCCACACAGGGCTGCAGTACTCCAATATGTCACGCACAAGACAGTTGTATAAAATAACTTTAGTTTTGTAACTTCGAAACTTAACAGCATTTATCAAAACAAATCCCAACATTCTTGATGCTTTTTAACAATACTTTCTACGTGTGGCACAAATGTGAGTTTACAGTCAAAAATAACACCTAAATCCCTAATTTCGCTCACGCTTTGTATGGCAGTTCGGTCAATATAATATACGGATTTTAGATGGTTATTTTTTTTGAAAATTTCATGTGATTACATTTATTGATATTCAAACTCATGTCATTATCATTACACCATTTCACCAACGAATGAATATCTTTCTGAAGTAGATCTATATCATCGTTCGTCTTTACAATTCTAGAGAATTTAAGGTCGTCCGCGTACATAAATATTTTGGAGTACTTGAAACTGCAAGGAATATCATTATTGAAGTAGTTGAATAGGATCGGACCAATGTGAGAACCTTGCGGGACACCAGACGTAACTCTGTGCACGTTAGATTGAAAACCGTTTACTACAACGAAGAAAGAGCGATTGTTGAGGTAGATTTTAGCCAATTTAAGAAGGTACCGGTAATGCCATATACTGACAGCTTTTCTAACAGGATGAAATGCGAAACTCGGTCGAAAGCTTTAGAGAAATCGGTATAAATGACGTCTACCTCCTCGCCGCAATCCACAGCCTGCACCAGCGTCTCGGTGAAGGTCACCAGATTAGTGCAAGTAGACCTAGCTCCCACAAAGCCGTGTTGAAAGTTACTTAAATACAATGTCAAGTGGGATTTTATGAATGGGCATATCAGTGATTCGAACACCTTGGTTAGGGTGGACAAAACAGAGATGGGTCTGTAGTTAGCTACCTGATCGATTTCGTTGGATTTATGAATAGGTACGACTTTAGCCTTCTTCCATTGATCCGGAAACGTACCAGTAGTGAGAGACTTATTGTAAATTACCGATAGAGGAAAAGCGAGATAAGAAGCGTAATTGATTAAGAATATTGGCGGAATGCCATCTGGACCCGCACCCTTACGATGATCTAGGGATTTAAATTTATTTAATATGGTCTCTCTATCGATGACAGGTACGGTCAAAGACAGACTATTGTTTCGAATGTCTAGTAAGTAGTCCGAGCTTGAGTCATATTTGACAGTTTGACAATCGATAAAAGACGAACAAAAATGAGTAGCAAACATTTCACAAATTTCATTGACATTAGAGGTAAAAGAGGTATTGTTGCTCATTGAGAGAGGAAAGGAGCTGGTGCCGCCTCGTTTGTCTTTAATATATCCCCAGAACTTTTTTGGATCTTTAATTATTTCTGTTTCCGTATTTATATATATAAGCCATAGTATATAAGCCTTGATTTTGTATTATTAAAATTGACTCGCTCTGAGGTACTGAAGTTTTATTTAAACGGGTATCACTGGGCTTTGGGGAAACATGTGCCGATACTGTACATGATCTGCAGCATCATCAAACCCAGAGAAGTCATCCACTGTCGAAGACGGCAACGCTCCCGCCTCACTTAAGGCAGCAGCCAACCCATCTCGGGAAGAACGCACGTGACGCTAGAGGCGACGCAAGAAGAATATTGAGACTGAAGAGGCAAACGTGCTTCGTAATAAAGTCCAGGAGAACGTCGTGGTCGCTGCACTACCAGAGGGGATGAAGGCGAAGCGGACTGATCAACCGGAGCCGGCACCCAAGCCGGCCACGGTAAATCCGGACTCCAGACTTACCAGCGACATCAGTACCCTACAAAAGGTACTGGTAGCTCTTTTGGAGAAGCGGGACCCTATTCCACTGATCCTCGACTGCCTAACAGAACTGTGTGTGGCGACTTCCACATACAGCGCAACCGAAAACATACGACAGCGCCATCTAGCGATGAAACACTGAACTACTATGAAAACACGGAATGATCTATACTGTGTAACTACTAATCCTGAATCGCAAAAAGTAACATTCTCGCGCCGATTAGCAAATATACAACATCCCAACATCAACTGTTGGGCAGTGGCCCACCTCAGGCATGATCGCCTCGGGAATTCCAACGCTCGCCAAGAGGTACTGCTTATAGGAGAGTCGTCCATCAAGCGCTACCAGTACCAAAATTGCAATCTTCTTAGTGGTCGTCGAGGTCTGTATCGGAAGCCAGCTCTCCCGTGTGTTTGCGTTTTATAGGCCACCGGGGCAGCGCCTCGTAGTGTCTGATATCCATATCTTGCTGGATTCACCTATGCCCACGATAATCGCCGGTGACTTTAATGCAAAACACACGGCGTGGAACTCCAATACCATTTGCCCGGAAGGCCGGCGCCTTCTAGACGATGCAGACCGAAATGCGTACCAAGTATTAGGACCAGAGGTCCCGACGCACTTAGCCGTCATACGCAACATCGACGCAGCTGTGCATCTTGATGTCCTGGACGACCATCTCATCTCAGACCACCAGCCGGTGTGTTTAACCCTGGATGACATCCCGCAAACGTTGAACGTTACCTTCTCGATCACGCCAGGATTGGCGGGTCTTAGCCGAACGTATGGCAGAGCTCTCGCCCTCCTTCCCAGTAGAGACACCTGACGACGTCGAGAAACTTATGACAGATGTCAGCGTGGCCCTACAAACCGCTCTACAAGAGTCGAAACTCGACGCCACCACAGTTAGGAAACCCTTCCAGCTTCCCCTTCCAACCCCCACCCACATCGTGGGCATGATAGAGAGGAAGAGGAAACTGCGCTGGCAGGGGCAAACTGCCCGATGTCCGGCCATGAAGTCCCAGCTCAATGCTCTGGCTGCGAGGATCTCTGCCGCGTTGGCAACAAACGCAGCGGAGTCATGGCAACGCACCATCGAGCGAGCCAGTGAAGACTGGTCGGGCATACACCGCCTATGCCGCCAACTTTCCGGGAAGCCTGCTCAGATTAGGCCCTTGCTGGCTGGTGACGGAACCCCACGTTACCGTGCCGAGGACCGAACGGAGATTTTTGCTGACTTCTTGGAAGCGCAGTTCCGACCGAATCCTGCCTATAACATGCAGCATGTAGCCGCGGCCGAGGACCCCGTCATCTTCTCCCCCTGTCAAATGCGCCTGGCCCTGACCGGGTTACCAACGAAGCCCTGCGTCACCTACCTCCGCTAGCAATCGCGACTTTGACGCGCCTCTTTAATGGTATTTTCCGCAGAGGACACTTTCCCACCACATGGCGACTTGCTAGGGTCATCATGCTGCCCAAACCAGGAAGAACATCCTCCAACCGGGAAGCTATCATCCTATCAAACTCCTCTCGACGACATCGAAACTGTTCGAGAAACTGCTACTGCTGTACATGATGCCACACCTTCAGCCACGCGACGAACAATTCGGGTTTCGTGCCGAGCACTCCACGACACACCAATTTACGAGGGTACTGCATGACATCACGGTTGCGCGCAACAAGCGCGAGCGAGTGGTTGCAGTCTTCCTCGATATGGAGAAGGCTTTCGATCGCTTCTGGCACGCTGATCTGCTGTATAAGCTGTGCACATCTGCTACTCCCCGTCGAGTAGTGAAGATTGTGGCCACCTTTCTGCAAGACAGACGCTACCAAGTGGCGGTTGAAAGCGCCCTGTCCACAGAGCGACCTATCTGTGCCGGTGTGCTACAGAGAAGTTGCTTGACTCCAGTGTGCTACTCTTGGTACACAGACGACATCCCTGTCACTGACGGCGTAAAACTTGCGCTATACGCCGACGACGCCGCCTATATTACCACGTCAAAAAATGGTGCCAACGCTGTTACCAAGATGCAGCATACTCTAGACACACTTCCCGGCTGGCTGAAGGACTGGAGATTGACAGTCAACGCGGCGAAGACTCAAGCGATCTCCATAGGCAGCGTCTCCTCTCTGCCACAACTGAAGCTCATGGGGCAGGAAATTGAATGGTCAGTGACGGTGAAATACATTGGCGTGACCATCGATCGCATTCTCACAATGAAGCCCCACGTGAACAACGTTGTTGCACAGCTACGTGCCGCACGCTCTCTTCTGCGGCCTGTAATGTCGATCCGATTGCCGCTCCGTACGAAGCTTGGTGTGTACAAGGCGTACATTCGCACCCGAATAACTTATGGTGCCCCGGCCTGGTACGCGCTCGTTTCCGAGACGAACCGCCGACGACTGCGTGCACAGCAGTCGCTTTCACTGGGCACCCTCGCAAACGCCCCTCGCTGTGTGCGGAACAGGACGATCTCCAGAGATCTGCGCGTGGAGAACCTGGATGACTTCGTGGAACGCCTGAGTACCAGCCTGTTCATACTTGCTGACAGATTGCAGGCCCGCCACCTGGGCGAGCTCGCGCCCTACCATCGGCGACCGCCGGACAGGTATGGCCTGCCACGAGACCTCGTCTCAGTGAAAACCCTCCCCGGACCATCCGCAATACCCACTGGACCACACCCGATCTAGAGCTGGCTGACGGGCGCTCCTTAGGTTCTACACCCTTAGGAGCTCGACCTCGCCAAGCACAGGTCACCACACTGGAAAAGACCCAAGAGCGTTACTGGCAGGTCGGTCACTTAATTGGGTTTACCCACATTTTGACACGACCCTGTCAGAAACGCCCCCCACCGGACCAACACCCCGGAATTACTAACAGGCCTATGAGCCTAACCCATTGACCCGCCTGTAGTCGCAGGCGGCGCGGACTACCACTTCAACAGGACTTAGACCTGGAAAAGTTACCCCGAGACCCTAGAGGGTCTACGAGAAGAACCACAAGAGAGTCAGTTTGTGGTAAACTTTAAAACAGACTTTCGTAAGATGGTGCTTTTATGAGGTGAAGTGTGGGTTTTTACTGCTAAAAAGTTCCTACGTCTTGAGTTAACCGTAACTCACTAAAACACAAAATTCATGAACGTCGGCAACAGTCAGCCCAGTCGAGAGTCAAGGAGCCGTGAGAAACCTATTTTATCTTCTGGTGTCATCTAGTGTCGAGTAGTTGAATCTTTTCAACTGTCACAACTTTTAGTTATCTCATGGCTTCTAAAAGTGTAACTTAAATTTAACAAAAGATGGCGTAACTAGCATACATTAAGTATTGCCATCCCCTGATAGAGGGCACAAATTTGAAATTGTGTGGCACATCCATTTTGAGACAGGTAGTATTTAGTCATAATTCGATTCGTCGTCATCTTCGTTAGCTCATAAACGGATTTTTGTATGTCTGTCAAAATACACTTAAATACAGCATGCTTTGATACGACGTTGCATTTTCAGCTTTCTTTATCCATCAGATTTCTTTGACTTTGAGTTTTAGATTGCGAAAGTCTACTGCCCTACGTAGTACAACGGGTATTTTTTTCAACAGTGACGGTTTTGAAGTAACAAGAACATCATGATTTGAGGACCACAGTTCTAAAGACACTACTTAAAAGTTTTAGGTGAGTTAAAATTAAATTTATTTTAGGTTAAGATGTGTTAAATAGATAAATATCTTCCTCTAACGTTCTAAGTCGAAGAGCGTGCGTTGTAAGGGATATCTGAGACATACTTAAATATTTTTTTGCGGGAAGTTCGAATAAATTAACCAAGAGGGCTTGTTTACATTGTTTTTAACTTAGTAATTTCAAACAAATTCACTCCATAATGATCTCTGGTTGAGTTACTTATCTTAGAGGTACTGAAATTGCAATTGAATAAAATACTTACAACAAATACTTACAACCATCAAAGCACAACCTTGATTGCTGGCAGTAAAAACTTTGAAATTGTGCCAGCTAATGCATTATATGTCAGCAGGCAGTAGCTAGTACCTTTATCTATCTATATCAATCGTCTTTTTACAGGTCAATAATCATGGATATGATAGAAGTTGATCCGAAACTGTTTGTAACCTGTCGTTTATGTCTAGAAGATTTGGGACAGTTTCAAATAGTACCTGTTGTTCAACATCAAATAAAATACTGCTATGATATAGATGTAAGTATTATTCAATACCCATCGTTATTTTTTAAACAATTATCATATGTTCCTTGTATGTAACCTTGTTCCAAATGCTACTGCATCATTCTGCATCCAATCTCACACTCACCAATGAAACACAACAGCACAATTTCATGTTAAGATGGTCTCATCTGAGATGGTAGTACTGCCACCCCAGTTGTACTGAACCATTCATGCTGAAATCAGGTTGGCCTTTTTACCTTGAGGTAGTAGTAGTGGTCAGGTTATTGAATTTCAATACATTACAGGTGGAGCCATTTGATGGTTTGCCGCAGCTGCTATGTATGAAATGCAAGGAAGTTTTAAGCAATTTTTTTATAACAAAGAAGAATCTCTGTGAGAAACAATCTGATCTGCGAGCTAGGATACCTACAAAGGAGAAAGCTGTAAGTTATCATAATAATCCTAGAATTTACTTATTTATATTTATCTAAAGACTTTTTAATTTCAAATTACCTAACAGCTTTTCATATTAAATAAAAAAAATTGCAATGTTTGTCATTTCAAATTGACAGCTTCTCAGTGTATACACATAAAGAATAATAAATAAATATTCCGGAAAAAGTAAAAAGAAAATATAAAAGTAATGATGTTCTTTGCAACAAAATACCAATTTTAAGTATGTAAAAAATAATAAATTAATAAATATTCTGGAAAAAGTAAAAAGATAATATAAAAATGATGTTCTTTGTAACAAAATACCAGTTTTGAATATTTTTTTCTGTCCCTCTATTCCGGTTAACCTCGGTCACGACTGGACCTATATTGACAGGACATTCACTGCCAAATAGCAATTCTAAGGAGTAGTTTAGTTTTTCTGGGTGCTTTCCGCATAATATTATAGTCCTAGCTATTGGACCATTGTGCGTGAGAGAAATTTCATGTTTACTGCAGCCAGCCTAGGTTGGTCAGGAAGGAAAGCAGCCTCTGGAGATTTCTGCAGGCTTCCTGAAGTATTGCCCGTGACTGTAGAAATTGTGCCCATTGCTGGGCCACACTACTGCATTCCATGATGACATGTTGTGGCATTTCTTCTGCTTCCATGCATCATCTGCATAGAGGGCTATCTGTTACTCTTATTGTGTGTAGGTGTTTGTTGAGGAGACAATGTCCGGTTAAGGTTCCTATGAACTTGGGGAGTTTGTCTCTGTTCAGTCTGATAAGGGTGCGGCCAAGCTCTTCTTAGAAGCGCATACAGCATTCTTAGTTTGTAGACATCCTTCGCTAGTTATCCACTCTGTCAAGTGTGTTTTCTGGGTTCTTTTATTTGGGCCAGAGGTATGGTTGAGCAGAGGTTCCGGACCATGCACGTTTGTGTCTGCTCCCTTCTTCGCCAGTTCGTCTGCGGCGTTGTTTCCCAATTAGTTGCTGTGTCCCTTTATTAACCGATTAAAAAAAAAAGGAGGAGGTTCTCAATTCGTCGGTTTTTTTTTTTTTATGTCAGTTCAGCGATAATTTCGTCGTTTACGAACCGATATCAAAAATTATTTTTGCATTGGAATGGGCGTAGCTTACAGGTGGTCCCATCGTCACCATATCGGGATCTGATGATGGGATCCCAAGGAAATCGCGGGAACTCTTCAAATATTATAGGCACAAATGTCGCGTCAGAAAAGTTTTTTTTTGAAGGCGGTTTCTTTTTGTTTAAATTATCTACTGCAGAGTTACCCTGTCGGTTGCCGAAATGGATTGAAGTGCATTGTGGCATTCCATTACCAGGACTCAGTTTATTGTGTTGTTGTGGAGGGCCTGAAGCATGGATGCACTATCTGAGATGATTTTAATATTGAAGTCTCTGATGTCTCTGGCTGCAACCACCTGTGCCGCTCTGGTAATAGAAATATATTCCGCCTGAAAGATGTGTTTAGTTTGTCTACTGTTGTTGATATCTTAATGTTCAGGTAAGAAGACACCAGTTTCAGTCCCAGTGTTGGTTTTGGAGCCGTCCATATAGATCCTAACTTCCCCAGTTCCAGAGTATTCTTCTTTTTCGGCAGAACGTTGGATGTCGTATCTTCGATCAAAGACGTGTTGGCTCAATGTCTTGTCCATGATGTTGCGCCTCAAGGAGCGGGTTCTCCTTGACGCATATATGAAGAATATTGGAGTGTGTTGTTATAGTATTCGATCTCCATAAGCCCAGAGATCTCAGTCTCAAGGCTGCAGCTTTTGACTTTTCTTGTATCATTAGGTCTAGGTCTTAGGTTTAAGAGATACTCTAATGCATCTGATGGAGTCGTTCTCATGCATCCTGTTGCTGCCAAGCCTGCCAAGCGTTGTAGACTTTGGAGCTTGGATTTCACTGTGCTCAGTTGAGTCCTGGGCTACCACACAACTGAACCGTAGGTTATTGAGGGTCTGATTACTGCTGTGTATAACCAAAGAGTGATCTTTGGTTTAAGACCTCGTCTTTTACTAACTAGTCTGCTACACTGATTGAAAGCAATACATGCCTTCTTTGTTTTTGATTCGATATGACTCGCCCAATTCAATTTATTGTCAAGGATTACATCCAGGTATTTCACTTGTGTGTTTTAGTTGTAGTTCTGGTAACTTCCTCTTGTTGGTAAAAATGATAAGTTTTGTTTTATTAGGGTTTACTGACAAACATTCTCAGCGTTTCCATTCATCAGAATTGTTAGGTCATCTGCATAACCAATAGTAGTGTATCCTCCTCCTTAGGAGACTGTCAACTACTATGTTCCAGAGAAGTGGCGATAGGACACCCCCTTGAGGGCATCCTCTAACTACCTTCGCACGCGTGGTAGTATTCCCAATATCTGAACGGTTTGGTAATCCAACCTTTGGTGACTTGGTCCACATTAAGTTTTCTTACTACTACTCTACTTACCAGCAAACCGCACGCCATCTCGGGTACTTGAAGCTGAGGTACCAGGTGAACCCTCGAAAGGAAATTCCTGGAACCCCGACATACCTCGGGCCATCTACGGTCTGTACAGACCCCCTTCGGTGTGGGAACCCTATTTTTCCCCATTTCCCCTTTTGGTTTGGGCTCTCTTTTGAGAGTCCGCGCGCTCTTTGCAGCGCTCACGCCTCTACCCTGGCCTGCTTCTGCTAGGGTGACAGATGGCCTCATCTGTCACCCCCAGGCCTGCGCTTATGGAGGATGGAGATCGTTTGACGATCTCCGGCGCTCGAGTCGTCTGTGGTATCTGGCCCGTGCCCAGGCCTGACGGACCGGAAGAGTCCTGAACCTCTCCCGGTCACGCTCCGCCATCTCCTTCGCAAGCATAACTTGCTCAAAGAAAGAGACGGCGGAGTTCCACGCGCTCTCGCTCCGTATCATGGCTGAAATCATGTTACGGAGCGAGAGAACCCCCACCCGATAGCCGCCACGAGGTCACGCCTCGTGGCGGCTATCGTGGCGGATAACCCACGCCGGACATTCTTCCAGCGTATGCAGCGCTGTGTCCACGGTCCGGCCATCGCAGTGGTGGCACTCAGGCGTTGGCTCTTTGCGGATCAGACACAGATGATCTTCAAAGCAACCCTTTCAAGTGATCATCTGTGTCAATCGGTATGAGAGGCTGCCGTGTTGCCTCTCGAGCCAATCCTCCATAACGGGTCTTACCGCCGCAATAACGGCGTGCCCAGCGCTCAGTTGCCCAAGTCGTTCCTTCCATTCCTCCACGAGGACCTGGCGGAGTTGGGATTTTTGATCTTCAATTTGTCGAGTCTCAACACTCCCACCCAACTCCTGCGCCTCCTTGCGCCACTGATATAGTCTCTTTCAAGAAAAGCAAGGGCTTTCGCCTCCATTGTGCGATATCCTCTAATAATCCTGATGGCCAACACTCGCTGCGGTTGTCGCAATAGCGCGATATTGCTGGCCTTCAGGTCCTCCGCCCATACTGGGGCCCCATAAAGGGCCATGGACCGCACAACCCCCGTGTAGTCTCCTGCAGGAGTCATCGGGTCCCCTCATATTTGGCAGCAGGCGTGATAATGCACGCGCTGTGCCAACTAGCTTAGGGACCAGATTTCGAAAGTGATAACCGAAGTCCCATCGGCCATCGAGTACAAGCCCCAGGTACCTCATAGAGGGCTCGATGCCGATGCGAGTGATCAGGTGGCTTTCTCCGAGGCCCATGGAAGAACAAGGCCTCGGATTTGTGCAATGCCACCTCGAGACCCAGCCGCCGGATCCGCTCCACAACTTGGACAACCCCGGCCGTGGCCTTCTAGATTGCCTCACGGTGCGTCTCTCCGCACGCCGTCACTAGCGTGTCATCAGCATAACACGTGACGGCGACACCATCTAGGGATGCACCGCGAAGCACCCAGTCGTAGCCAATATTCCACAGGAGCGGCCCTAAGACCGAAGCCTGCGGAACACCGCACGACATTTCACGTCGACCGAGACCGGCCCTACCCGGGTAGATGACAGCTCTCTCCGGCAGATATGCCCTAACTATGCGGCGGAGGTAGAGAGGTATTTGGTGATACGTTAGTGCCTCTCTGATGCAACTCCAAGGCAAAGTGTTGAATGCATTGGCAATGTCCAAAGACACCGCCAACACGGCTTCGCCCCGGGAAACTGCTTCCTCCGCCCGAGCCTTCACACGCATATTCGCATCCACAGGGGAACGCCCCTGTCGAAAACCGTATTGGTTCTCCGCCAGATCTGGCCCCACACTGTAGAGGTGTCTGACGAGGCGATGTGCAATTACTCTTTCAAAGAGTTTGCACACCTCGTCAAGCAACACAATGGGCCGGTAGGCAGATGGTGAATCAGCCGGTCGTCCCTCTTTTCAGATGAGGACCAGTTTCCGCGTCTTCCAAAGTTTCGGAAACTGGCCCTGCTCGAGGCATGCGCTGAATAGCCCTCTGAGAGTTACTAATGACCTGAGCATAAGTGCTATGCATATCTCAACTTCTGAACTTTCCTACATCCAAACGTCTAGGCCTTAATCGTTAGGATCTACGAGGGAAATGCAAGCAAAGACTCATTTTTGTAATGACAAGCCGGTGATCTGAGGAGCAGATAGAGTTAACAGGCTTCGCGCATCACGCGTGTGATCCGAATCTAACAAATATTTGCTTGTCTGACAATTATATAGTCGATCAGGTGTCAGTGTTTCGACCTTGGATGCATCCATTTAGTCTTATATTTCCGCTCCGCGGCGTTACCCGAAGTCGTTGTAATACAGGTACAACGACAATCGCCAGTAATGTCGTGGGGTGCCGCTACTTATCTACGAAATTATTGGTTTATGTACACTACAGAAAACCCTAAAAGTTTTAGACTGCACGGTTGGCCTAGTGGCTTAAGCGGTCGCCACGCCGCTTCCTACTACGCCAAGTGTCGTGGGTTCAAATCCCACGTAGGACAACACTTTGTGTGATATACAATTTGTTGTTCTGAGTCTGGGTGTTCTTTATGTTCGTTACGTGTATGTTTGTAAAGTCCCTCGCGACACAGGAATTTATATTCCTAATGCGGGAGTTGTCTTTTTAATAAAAAAAAAAAAAAAAAAAAAGACTATTGAACTAAAATTTTGACATGATATACCTACATACCACCTCTTCTGAGGATGTCTAATCTTTTTTTTCACATCCATATTGTTCTTATTTTTCATTGATAGAACCATAATGTGTCGCATTAAATTGTGACCTGATGATTTTGACATTATTTACTTTAATATTTTTACTTGATTTATATCTGTGAATGTGTGATAAATTTTGATTACGTACTTAACGACTGAATATAGGAAAACAGAAATTCGTTAAGTGCCCTAATTGTTTAGCCATAAGGTTGGCTAAGTTGGGGAAAGTTAAACTTTTCTTAATTGGACGTCACCTCGCAGGGGATTTTTACGGGGTGGTGTGTCGGAATTGGGCAGACTAAACACGTCACGATGTGTTCCTCTGTGCCTGGAAAGGAGGAATCCTCGGTCGGAATGGTGCGGTAACCACGTTCTTCTAGATAGTCTGCTACAAGCCGCCTCAGGTATTCTGGCACACCGTGGTACATGATCAATAATCATACATAGGTTACAGTTTAGGACATTTAATATAAAAGTAGTTCTTAGGCTTAGGCCGCACTACGGTGAAACCGCAGCAGTTATTAACCGTGTGAGTTTATGAAACACAAAAACGAATACAAGCGGCTGCACTTGCGTTTTTTACCCGCGACTGATTAAAATCAGTGAAATGTTACAAAATTGTCGCGGTAAGAAACCGTAGTAAGTCTTAGTAGTAGAAGTAGAAGTACAGAAAAGATCAGCTTTATATGATACTACTTTGCGTCAATACAGTGATAGAAATGTGAAAGAAACCTTTCTCAAATCCACGGCTAGTGAGTGGATGGACCCATATTTGCGAAATTTTCGTTGGCGTCTTTTTTTAGTACCAGCGCAATAATACATACTGTTCTTTTGAAGTCCATCTTCCAACTGTGAAAATCATGGGCGGTTTCGCGGTTTATAATCGTAGTGTGTACGTCTCGAGCGGTTTCGCGGTTATAGCGGTTAAGCGCTCCCGGGAAAAAAATGTAGTGCGGCCTAAGCCTTATGGTATTAAATAGGCTAAATTATATTACTGTAAAATTAACGAAATTTTATTCAATTGCTTCAATTGCTTCAAATGCTTACGGCCCATTCACGACCTTTCCGCTGTGAGCGGCAGCTAAGAGCGAAACGCCGAGCGGTAATATCAAAAGTATAAAAATGTACATAGCGAAAAAGCTAGCGGTTTTTGCCGAGCGAATTGCTACAGCGGCGAGCGGTATGGAGAGCGGCAGGAACAAAGGCACAAGTTAGTATGTGCGACGCCACGAAACAGAGCGGCGTGGACAGCGGTGCAGGAGTGACGGACTCAGCGGCGTTAAATAAAAACAAAAAATTTTAGACGATTTTATGGCGGTAATGGATACCGAGGCTTTTATAACAGAAATTTAAATAGACCGCCTATATGGATGTCAAAATATCCCCAACATAAATATAAAAAGGTTGTGGGAAGAAATTAAACAATGTTTTCCTGAATATAATGGTACTTACGTTTAATTTAAATTGATAACACAAAAACATAGAACCTAGGTACCTACCAAACGAAGCTACTGATATGTTGACAAAACTACTGGTATGTTTACGTAATGTAGGTGGATAGTTGACAAGTTTTAAAAGTTAATTTTTTTCTCTGTCAGTAGGTACCTAATTAGCAAAACAGTTAACAAATCAGTAGTTTTGTCTGTAGATATAACTACACACGAAACTACTAGTATGTCTTATACGCAATGTAAGTAGTTGACAAGTTTTTAAAGTTTTTTCTCTCTGTAAGTACCTACTTAGCAAAACACTTGGAAACATCAGTTACTTCTTATAGGTAGGACCTTCGTATAGGTCACTAAATCCACCATCTAAATACCGATCTTTATTTAGTTCGTTCACTCATTCTATCATATTTAAAAAAAAAAATTGTTTCTAAACAGACAGGGGATAATTTTTATAACGCCATGATTTTTAACACGTTTCGACTACCTAAATACGTCCACCGTCGCCGCTGCAACTAACCGCTACTAAGGTTCGTGGCGTGCAAAACGCACCGCTCACCGACGCCGCTCCGCTTTTCGCTAAGACCAAAACTCGTGGCCAGGCCGTTACATAGGTATATTTTTAAGTTTAGATCAAATATTTAAATAGCTGCTTGCCTGATAGATCAGGGTCGATAATTATTGAAAACAAGAAAAATTATAATAGGATGAAACCCATTGGAAAAGGAGGAGAATATTATAAAAATGAAAGGAAAAATAATTTACGGGCAATCTTAGGTCGGGAAGGGGTAAGGGGGGAGCTTTTAAGGGTTAAAAACGGTTTAACTCGATTTCCGGCAAAACTACAAGTCCTATGGAAAAGAAAGAAATAGCAAAGTTGTAGGTAATAAAAAGATCTACTTTTGTCTACATTTTTTTTCCAGTTAACCTCAAATTTTATACGAAAAATTCAAAAAGCCAAGTTTTTGGTTTTTATTTTTATTTTTTACAAATAAAATTATTTTTTCACGAAGTTTTTTGAAAACTTACCATTTTATGTCCCGCATACACTGTAATTTATTGGATTTGAAATATTTATTTTTTCACCTTATTTTGACTTAATATCGTAAAAATTACCCTAATTTTCAATCGCAAATTCACCCGTTAAAATTTCAACTTATTTAAAAAAATTGAAGTGCTTTCTGATCGATGAAATCTCTACTTTCCGATGGTGTAAAAAAATAAATATATTACCATAGTAAATCTTCGCAGAAAATGCAAAAAATGAAAAAACTCGAATTCGAAATTTTTTAATTGTTATTGAGCTATTTATTAAAATTTACACTTAAATTACTCGAAAACCGTAAGATTACATGACATTGATAAACAAAAATATTGCAAATCAAATTATACTACTATAATAATTAACAAATAAATAAGTTAATAAAGTTAATATTTAATGAGACATCTACAATATTTTGAGAAAGTTTAGAATCTTCTTTATATTATACGAGTAGATGCCTATTTCTTACTATTTAAAGATAACTTAATACCTGACTGACCTACGAAAAATTTAAGGCCATCAAAAGGTAATTCATAGAGTAGTGGGACCACTTCTTCATGAAATACTTTTTGATGGATAATAAAGTATTTTGTTTAGTTAATAACTGATAGTGACAAATCGACAGCAGCGTCAACTAACGGGCAATGGCCGGGACCGCCACAAGCGCTTTGTTCCTGCATTTTAATTCTGTAATATCTTCAAAAGTATTAATTTAAATTACATACTGTAAAGGGCCATATTAATCTATATTAAACACACAATGTATTTAAGGTACTTAATTGGATAAGTATTAATACTGTATTGCTTAAAACCGCTTCGTAAATAAGCCATTATTTCTCGTAAGAAGAAAATATAAAAAAATGATTATTGTGGATTATCCCTGAGAGATAGACATATACCATTTTTTATAGACCTTTTTCATCATCATCATCATCAGCCTATCGCAGTCCACTGCTGGACATAGGCCTCTCCAATTGCACGCCACTCAGTTCGATCCTCGGCGACTCGCATCCAGCTCCTGCCAGCCGTCTTGCGCAAATCATCACTCCACCTGGCCTGTTGACGTCCTACACTACGTTGTATGATGTACAATACTGTAGTAAATTATTTTTATCTATCTCTAGTGTACAGCCAACGTTTGCAATGTAAGCGTAAAAAAATGGGTTTATTTACGACATCACATTAGAAACCTCTAAAATTGTTATCTCCTATATTATGCATGTATATAAAAACCTTCCTCTACAATCACTCTATCTATTAAAGAAAATGGCATCAAAATCCGTTGCGTAGTTTTTAAGATTTAAGCATACAAAGGGACAGAGAAACCGATTTTGTTTTATACTATGTAGTGATAGGCATCTACGTATATAATTTAAAGAAGATTCTACAACTTTCTCAAAAGATTGTATATGTCTCATTAAATATTAACTTTATTAACTTATTTATTTGTTAATTATAGTAGTATATTTCGATATGCAATATTTTTGTTTATCAATGTAACATGTAATCTTACAGTTTTCGAGTAATTAAAGTGTAAATTTTAATAAACAGCTCAATAACGATTAAAAAAATTCGAATTCGAGTTTTTTTCATTTTTTGCATTTTCTGAGAAGATTTACTATAGTTATATATTTATTTTTTACCACATCGGAAAGTAGAGATTTCATCGATCAGAAAGCACACCAATTTTTTGAAAAAAAGTTAATATTTTGACGGGTGAATTTTAGATTGAAAATTAGGGTATTTTTTACGATATTGTCAAAATAAGGTGAAAAAATAAATATTTCAAATCAAATAAATTACAGTCTATTTCGGACATAAAAAGGTAAGTTTGCACTAAATTTCGTTATAAAATAATTTTATTTGTAAAAGATAAAAATAAAAAACCAAAAACTTGGTTTTTTGAATTTTTCATATACAATTTGAGGTTATGTGGAAGTGTAGACTAAAATTGTAGACCTTTTTGTTACCTACAACTTTGCAATTTTTTTTTTCCATAGGACTTGTAGTTTTGCCGGAAATCGAGTTAAAGCCCTTAAAACCTTCTCCCCTTACCTTACCCTTCCCGACCTCAGATCGCCCGTAAATTATTTTTCCTTTCATTTTTATAATATTCTCCTCCTTTTCCAATGGGTTTCATCCTACTATAATTTTGTTTCACTTTTTATTATTTTGAAAGGCTTCTACCCTGGTCTATGAGCAAGGGTAAACCTATGTTTCAGGCGATCGCTTGACTCAAAATTAAGCTGTAAATTGCTGTTACTAATTTATTCAAAAATTAAATAAAAGAGTTATTTTTGGAAAGTAAAAATTAAGTACTACAAATGTGTCTACCAAAAAGGCAAATTCTCAGATGATAATGGCCAAAAAGACTACTTAAATGTTTTTAAAATATTTTCTGTATCTGCATATTTTAATTTACCTATTAATTCTGTTAGCGTGGTCTTGCAAGTTTTATTGTTTAGACTGTAAAAGTTAAGTACACTTGCTTTATTAGTGTGTTATCGGCTACATTGCGAAGATACTTAAAAATAAATATTAATTTTCTTGTTCTTGTGCACAATAAATCAATGTGTTTGCGAAATCAAATCACATCAATGATATTTGCTAACGCTGGGCACGTACATGCACAATCAGCATCATCAGCAGTGAATATTTTGCATTTATGTGCATAATAATATATATTTAGATTACTAATAGGAATTCTGAAAAGTCCGACGACATGTTGGATAGATTACAAGAAGGCATACGACTCGGTTCCACATACATAGCTTTTGAGGGTGCTGAACTTGTAAAAATTTGATACAACTCTGTGCACTTTCCTAAGGTCGTGTATGGGTCATATGAGGACAGTATTTCGCTCTCCTGGATGTCGCAAAACTGCGGTAAACGCCGTCTCTCTTGTGGTTTTGTCTAGCTTTGAACCCTCTAAGCACTATTGGATGGTTCAGGATTGTCGATATCTCGTCCAAATTGAGAAGAAAAACACATGATATATTTGGACTTATCTCATGATTGTCGACATGTGGAATGTAGATTCGGTGATCATTGTCCGATAGTCGTACGAGGCATGCCTTTTAAGTTTTGTCGTTTGAAGAAAAAACAAAACTAGAACCTTATAGTACTTTTTATGGTTTTTCAAAGTATTCACGACGTAGTTTACTACACTTTTCCGTGGCCGGTAGCGACAGTTGTTTTACCGCTGTCGCAACCTTCTGCGAGAACGTAATCTCGCAGGAGGCGGCGGAGAAGGCCCGGGAGGTCGACCTCCACACACCTCGCGGAGGCCGCGAATTACGGGTTTTCCCGACCATCCGCTGTAGTGGCCAGCCGCGAGGGGGCGACGTCCGCGTGTGACCGGATGTTGCTCAATTAGAGAGTTTCATTTGGAGATGGTGCGGGCAGGCGCCGGGAGGGGTCCAGGAGGAATTCACTTTCCTGGACTCCTCCCGAATTAATAATAATAATAATAAAAATGTAATTAGTATGTTTATTGACTTGAATAAAGAGAATAATAATAATAATAAATTTATTCAATAAATAATTTTACACATTGATGTGGCCGTTGACGACTGTACTAATATTAAATTGTGTTACAATCGTCAGCGCCTTCCACTCAATGCAGTAAGAGCAGTATCTTTATGATCTGATTTACAGTGCAAAATTGCAGGCGCAGAGAGGTCACACCGTGTGGTTTTAATCGGTTCGACTCCGACACACCATCCCGCCGCAAGCCCCGGTGGGGTGCCGGTCCGAGGGGATTTTGACACGTAAAAAAAAGCGGCCAAGTGCGAGTCGAACTCGCCCATGAAGGGTTCCGGAGCAGCAAATAACGTCATATAAAGCAGGCACCACACTTCGCTAAGCGCTATTCGTTATGCGGGTTATTCGAGCGCATACCGCGATGTGTGGAGAGTATATTCGTTTCGTTTACCATAAAAATAACAATGACACATCTCTACAACACACATATTTGCCTTATTTGATGCTTATTTGGCATACCAGTTCGAAGTGTGGATGGCATGTTTGTTGTTTGCGCGCATAACTAATATTTGGGCGAATACGGGGTAGACACATAACGAATAGCGCATAACGAAGTGTGGTGCCTGCTTAAAAGTTCTTGTAGTTCGTTATAACTTTGATCGATGTTTTAATAATAGTGTATTGATTGAATGAAAGGGAAATCGCAAGTTTACGATTTATGACGTATTAAAAAAAATACTTACTAGATCTCATTCAAACCAATTTTCGTTGGAAGTTTGCATGGTAATGTACATCAAATTTTTTTTTTTAGTTTTATCATTCTCTTATTTTAGAAGTTACAGGGGGGGGGGGACACATTTTACCACTTTGGAAGTGTCTCTCGCGCAAACTATTCAGTTTAGAAAAAAATGATATTAGAAACCTCAATATCATTTTTGAAGACCTATCCATAGATACCCATAGATAGAAAACCCATAGACCTATCCATAGATAGAAAAATAAAATTTCGAGTTTCAGTTCTAAGTATGGGGGAAAATTTATTGTTTTTTTTTTCTATGTTTGTATAAAAATATGTTCATAGAATACATATACTGACCAAGTATATATAGTTTCGGAAAAAAGGGGCTGTGACATACGGAAGGACAGACAGACATGACGAATCTATAAGGGTTCTGTTTTTTGCCATTTGGCTACGGAACCCTAAAAAAGGACTGTATGGAGGATGGTCAAAAATTTCTACTGTTTCCTGTGTCAAATACTCAATCGTTTGACGAGCGTTGTGTTAGCTTGCGTTGTCGTGGTGCAGGATGATGCGTCGCTTTGAGTTAGATTTTAGAAGTTCGGCGATGACTTGTGGTAAACAAACTATACAATACCACTCAGCGTTAACCGTTCTACGATCTTCAAGTGCAATAGTCGCAACCACCATCTTCTTTGAAGTGATTCGAGAACGAACAACTTTAGTCGGCTTTTGCTCATCTATAAGACCCAGATTGTAGATTGTTGTTTGGAATCAGGATTGTAGATCGTAGATCTAAATCTTGGACCTATGCCAAGCTGGAATTCTAAATACCAGCGTTTGACAGTCCGCAGGCATGGGGCTTCCTAACTGAACACAAAGCTCTTCAAAACCCTGACCGTTTCAGGCCTGTTCTAAAGTTGTAGGAAATTATTGCATGAACATTTTCCTTAGAAAAATTCAATTTCGTACGTAACCTTACAGATTCCACTCTAGACTAAACAAAAGCATTAATCCTAATACTTTCAACTGTTTTGAGATTCAAAATTTAAACACATTCGAATATAGAACAGTTCTAAATTCAAAATTGCCGGGAAATATGGAAACGACAGAACTTAAAAGGCATGCATAGTGTCTGCTTACGGATTGATAACTAAGAGCCTTGACCAACATGTTAAGAGGCTCTCGTTGCACGGCTGGATCAGAGTCTGATGCAAAAGGCAGTCCTCCTTGACACGGCATGTATAGTGAGGTACTTCCTTTCTTTAAGCCCTAACCACCGGTTTCGTGGTCCCTGTACCCGAAGTCGTTGGTCTACTATTTTTTATGTATTTAAATGTATTTTTCATATATTTAAAAATGTAATTAAAATGTTTATTGAGTTTAATAAGGACAATAATAACAATAAATATTTCGGACATCTTACACACAACGTCATCTAGTCCCAAACTAAGCAGTGCCCCTGTATTATGGGTACTAGATAACTGATATAAATACATAAACATCCTTTTTCTTGTAAATACATACATGTTATGTATAGAAAACCCCCTGACTCCGAAAGAAATATTTGTGGATCCCACTAACATTTGGTCCGACCTGGGAATCGAACCCGAGACCTCTTGAGCAGCAGCCACATACACTAACCACTAGACCAACAAGGCAGTTATGCTACTTCTTTAGCGAGTCCAAAGAGCGATTCTAAAGTACAGCCAACGAGAAGCGATACAAAAGTTCGTTTACCTTAAAAGCGACTCTAGAGTTTATAATCTATTATCTATCTCTTTCCACCTTCTGTATTTGTCGTAATAACTCGAATTCACCGTACTTTGTTATCTATGTTATATTATACATTTTTGCAGAGTTAGTACAACTAGTGCACTAGTGCATTATTTTGGCCTACTTATATCTGGTACTATAAAATTGCTATGTTACTTATTAAAATGACGTTGTTAGTTGTTACACTAGCTATGTAGATTGTGTTCGTCAGACTGGCCCGCCCCCCTACCTTCACAAGACTTGTAACAATCGAATGTACTCTTTGATACAAACATACGTACTTCGTTTTCGATGTACTCGTTTTGTAAAAAGTCTTTTTGTGTTCTTTTCTTCTTAAGGGCTTGGCTGAAAACATCAGGCTAGCCCGGTTCCCTAATATTTAGAAAATACGGACATTGTGTTGCTACGTACGGATCGAATGTACTATAGATGTTCGTGACAACCGGGTCCGACGGCTTAAAGTGCTCTCTGAGGCACTTCCTTTCTGTTTCTATGTCACAGTTATGAGAAAATGTTGTATGAGACTGCACATAGTACTTCCTCATTGATATCCGTCCTCACTGTGTATTTTATATTACAACTAGCTGATGCCCGCGGCTCCGCTCGCGTCCTAGGGGTATAAAAAATATATGTTGGTCGATTCTCAGACCTACTGTGTATGCATGCATTAAAATTTCATTATAATCGGTTGATCCGTTTCGGAGGAGTATGGTAACTAACACTTTACTCATGTTTTTACTGTAAACGGGACTTATTCGCGATAATATTAAATATTATCGCGAATAAGTTCCGTTTACAGTAAAAACATGAGTGTGTAAAAGTCGCGAAAGTCTAAAAACAACTAACACTTTGACACGAGAATTTTATATATAAGATTGACTGAATATATTTATTTTGAAAGGTGGGAAGTGACTGATACCTAATCTTAATCTTTCAGGAATCATTGATTATTCAACCACAACAAGACACTGTAAGCTCAAGTCAGCAAACCCCTGAAAGTATAGAAGCGGAAGTAAGCCCTAAATTGAAAAAAAAAAGAGTTCTGTCATCAGACTCAGAAAGTTCTAGCACTGTTATTTCAGTTAAGAAGCAAAAGAACACCGTTAAACAACCATTACCATGGGATGGATTAGGTTTTAGAAAAGAACTAGTATGTACCATTTGCAATTCTAAATGGCCTCAATTCAAATCACTCGCAAATCATCGTAGAATGCATTTTAAATTAAAAACTACATACCCCACGATATTTAAAAGACAATGTTCAGTAAGCCTCAAAAAAATTGACGATAAGGCCAACTACACTGGTATGAACAACATTGTAGTTCACGATGACAGTAAAGTAATTAAAAATTGTAACTCATTATTTTATTATGTTAAATATTCCAAAGAGCAAGAGCATTTACTCGAAGATGGTTGTGCTGACAATGAATCACAAAATCCTTCTATGAAAAATAATGATCTAGATACAGATACTGAACAAGAAGTAGGGAAAAAAGTAAAACGGAGAAGAAGACGAATACTATCGAGAAGTTCCAACGAGACTGTTGTTATAGAAAGCAATAGCAACAAAAATGTATCTGATAATGAGGACTCTAAATTAACAATGGAAGGATCTAAGCCACCAACTGTACAAATAAGTAATGACCAATGTATACACATCGAAGACTCTTCAGATAGCGATACAGATAGAAATGAAATTGGATCTAGTTTTAGACTGAAACAACCACTTGAAGCGAAACTTGGTGATTTCAAAATTATACAAGGTATTATAAATACGTGTGTTAATGCTTTTTACAGAAAAAATGAGTCGATTGAAAGGTCAATGACTTCGGAATCGCAATTGAGACGTAAAGTTTTAGGGATTGGTAGAAAAATAATTAATAGACAAGGTTTTAACTGGACAGGACTCTTAAAATATATGGAACATAAAAATCTTGGTATTATATGGGTTACCAAAGGAATACATAATAGTAAAGAATCAAATGTTATACGTATTATGACAAAGTTACGAGAGGATGTTACAACTGACGATAATCAAGGATGGGTACCAGCACCTACACCTGATACTTTACCCGATTTTGAACTTAATATAAATGCTGACACATCGTTATCCCGAATGCAAAATCCCATAGACGAAGCACTAAATCCACAAAGTTCGTTACCATCATGTACAGAAACTGCCGTCATATATTTTACTAACTCTCCAGATCCTAAAAAGAAACTTCTTAATGCCAATCCTGTAGCAAATCCGAGACAACTACCACGAAAGTTAATGTTGGGTACTGAACTGAAAATTAATAAAGTTCTGTCAGAGCCATGTACATCGTATCAAAACAATGATGATACTGAGTTCTGTATGCCCATCATAACATCGACTACTTCATTAGCCGTTTCAAACAGTACACCAACTCCTATAGAACCACTACCAAATGATAATGTTCTTGCTGTAAATACCAATCCAGAAAAACCTACTCCTAGAATAAAAGTGAAACCAGTCACTGAGCTGATGTCGGAAAGAACACTAAACAGTCTTAGAGAACAGTCAGCGATTGTTTCTACAACTCAAATGCTACAAAATCAAAGTGATAAATCAAGTACTTTATTACCTCAAATTAACACAACAAGTACAGGATTTTCTCAAATTGAAAATGCAAATATAGCTATAAGTCCTAATGTTTGGGTTCCACAAAGTGTGCCGAATATGTTTACATCCCATGTAGTGCGTCAAATGACAGGTGTTAATCAGCCAATGCAATTAGTTCAAATATCCTGCAATCCAATGAATGTTAGACCAACACTGTCATACCAAAATGTATCTCAGGTAATGGCTCCGCCACCATGTAACAACATAAACGGCCAAAATGTAAGTCAGGTGATTGCTCCACCACCATGTAACAACACAAACGGCAAAGATGAGTTTGTGTTACTGCATACCGTTGAACTACCAAATACAAGAACAAATTCTCCGTTTCATTATTTAAAAAATCTTTTACGGATTCATAACTTAATTTTGATTGAGCCAGATGAGACATTATCTCAAGACTTTAATTGTCTTATAAAGTTTAAAGTTCAATTCAAGCAGGAACCCATTGATGAACCGGTAGTTCTATGTTTATCTTTATTTAGCATTCAAAACAAGTTTTGCTTTACAGTTAGAGACAGATATCAAACGAATATTAATGTAAAAAAAATATCGCCCAACTGGCAATGGGAAATAATAAAAATTTTTAGGGGGGACCTTGTTGACAGATTGCTACAAAATGCTCAAAAACATAGTCAAGAAACGCACGAAAATACCAACAAATTTTTGTGTTTACTTAGATCTATTAACTTCCAAAAGTTGTCATAATTGTAAATATTTATTTTCTTGTAAGGTTTATAGATATAAATGACCACGTAATGTAACAAAATAACCGTAAACCTGGATTTAACTAAAGAGAGTTCCATTGGGGGTCTATGAGGACATTATTTTATTGCAAGTAGATTTACCGATTCGATTAGCCGGTACTAACTGCTACGTAGGTACTTATTGTTATTAGAAAATTTCTAATCGTACTCACAGTTACATTTGAAATACCTTTCTCGATCTCGGTATTTGCATTATCATCAAGTTTTGAGTTTGTTAAGTAAAGATAATAATAGAATAATTTAATCATCAACAGCCTTTAACAGTCCACTGCTGGACATAGGCCTCTCCTTAGAAAGGAGGTTTTGGCCTACTATACCACGCTGGCCAGACGGGTTGGTAAAGAGTTTGTTTCAAGTTTTCCTTCTCTTTGCATTGATGTTGTCTTGCGTAGTTTATCCCTTAGTCGCCTTTTACGACACCCGCGGGATGAATAGGGGTGGTGACACTCTGTATTCTTAATCCGTTACCACACAAATTACTTTAATACGTCAATTTAATGAGGTATTTAAAGCAATTTGCAGATTATAGATCGTTATGCAGAGTAACTGGTAATTGCGTGTTTTTACAATGCTTATCTCCGTCTCCATGCGCTACGCAGGGCAGGGCAATGTGTGAGTAGCTTATGGTAGGATTGTTAAGTATGGTGAAATTATGGGAAAATTAAATTGTTCTATTGAAATCACCTCTAACTTTAAGCGGATTTAATAGGATATCGTATGATAATCTAAATATAATATAAATGATCTACTAGTATGTATCATAATCTAATATGTATGTATATATACATCTGTTATAACAGATTCTCATTTTTCGTTTTTTTAACTTGACGTTGCACACCGAAGTTAACTGATTTTTACATTTTTAAAACATATTTTGCTGTCGTGTATAAAATAGGATAATTAAATAACTCTTAGACCAATAGGAGTCGAGCACAACACACTATCACTATCTGACGAAGTTGTGTTCGTCAAATAGTGTTTATATCCTGTTATATAAACTCTTCATTATGTCTTTCAGTATTTTTGTTCAACTGCATCAACGAAATTGTCACTTGTAATCTACGGGAATAATTTTGTAAAAAGGTGCGGACAGTAGTGTTACAAGAAGCCCTCTGTTGCGCGCTATTTGGATTAGATAGCTAATGAACACATTTATGTTGTTTATTAATTCTATGACTTTCCCGTATTTATCTTCCAAGGTGTTTTTTTAAATATTGTAAGACTGCTGGCAGGAGTTCGATGCGAGAAGTCAAGAATCGAACCGAGTGGCATGCAATCGGAGAGGCCAATGTCCAGTTGTGGACTGCGATAAGCTGATGAAGCTGTTATAATTCTTACTAGGGCATGCCAGATGAGGGATTTCTACCTGCAGAGAGCAAAAAAATATAGATCGTGAATAAAACGTCCGCCAAAAACTCGTGACGTACTCGACGCATACGGTGTGTACGCATAACACTTAATTTGGTCATGAGACTTGATCAATCGAATGCAAGATTGGAGACACCCCGTTCTTTTAGCGTTGTTTAAGAACTTTTCATGAGCGATAGTTTCAATCCTATTTATACGTCATCATACAAAAGCTACGGAGCGATATAGACGGATGAAAAAATAAGGCGGGGATCATCCCTCATCTGTGCAAGCTCTAAACGTATTAGTATTCTTTTATTTTAAAAATATAGGACATAGTGTTAAAAGCGCTGTGATGATCAACTCAGATCAACCAAATTAATAATGATGATGAACTTACTAAATGGGTTAAATTACCATTGAAAGAAATTGGCAAACGACTGAAAATATAAATATAAGGTAGTCTTTCTAATAATAGTCTTAATAAACTGACCAATTCGACCATTAAAGTATAATATTTTCAGCATTTAATGTTTATTTATAATTGTATATAAGTATGTCCAGCAGTGGTCTGCGAATGGCCGATGATGAGGATATAAGTTCAAACTGACATGTTTTTGATGTCAATATCATTAATAAGAATTTGTATAGCTTTATTTTGATATTTAATGTTATAGAAATATACAAACAGAAAAAAAAAACATTAGTTTGGTATAACATTTTTATACACACACTAATTATGTTGTCTTTGCGCCAGTTTTAGTTGTCGAGGCGCAGGCGCAGTTTTATTTTATCGTTTTAGTTTATTTCAGAAAACTTCGTGCTAAATAGTATAAAGTAAATGTTTTGTGCTAACTTCTCTCTTTTTTTATTTCACATTGTAATTCAGATTGTAAATATACTTGTATATATAAAGTTGATTGTAGCTAAATAGGAGTTCTTTTTCCTTGTTTCATATTTAGAAAAGTTTATATAGAGAGCTACAAAATTAATATTGATGTGATATAGAAGATATACCACCGCATTGTAGTATGTTGTTTTTTTTTATAAATGGTGTCGCTATAATCATTGTGAGTAACATCAGATCACTCATTAAACGATTTGTTGTACTTCCTAATGAATACATTGAAAATTATTGTATTGAGAACCACTTTCTTGTTTTAATTCGGTTTAAAAGTAATATAAAATTACAGCAAAAGTTTATGCGTTTATTAGATGTTACTAATGCTATCCCCCCAACTTTATAGCTAGTTGAAAAAATTGTCACAATATCATCTAGTTGACATGAAAACAGTTCTGTGATTATCTTCTTCACTGATGTGCCTTTTTAATTTAATTTTAATTAGTTGCTTTTAAGTTTGTATTATCAAATATTTAACGTTCATTTGTACAAGATTGATTTCTATAGTATGTAACTAATGAACCTACTTGAAATAGTGACGTATCGATCAAGCCCGCACTCTAACTAATCAGCGTCACATCATCATTCCATTCCTTCCATCACTATACCAGGCTTGAAAAACTGGTTGGTACAGGGTTCGTACCAGGTTTTCCTTCTCTTTTCAGATTATTCTGCGTAGTTTTTACCTTTAGCTTTTATGATACCCACAATATGAATAGGGTTAGTATAAGTAGTAAGAGGTGGCTACACTACGCATTCTTGATACCGTCACCGTCACGAAACAGAGTTCGTAATGACAATTTCTTAGAACCTGATTAGTGAGACGGCGGGCTTTGGAAGAATACTTCACTATTTTGTAAACGCAAAGGGACTTGCTGTTTCCAGTCAATCGTGTTTGTAATTAAGATTCATTAAGCAGCCCATCGCAATACTGCAGAAGTTAACACAAGTTGTTATAAAAATAAAAGAAGTAAACAATAAAATTCTTTAATTTTCGTTCCTAAAGCTATTTACTACTATATATTTTACATTTTAACAAATATAAATATTTGACTTGCTAAAGAATGAAAAACTAAATCGGACTTATTCGCAGCAATATTGCTAGTGACATGTATTTATACATATATATTTTCTTTGTTTGGCAGATTTGCACATATTATATTTGGTCATAATTATGTTTTAACGATATCACAACAATTTTGCAGCGATTATGGCCTTTACGTGTTCAATTCGCCAAAGTTGTGAAATCTGTTTTATTAACCCAGTGTCCATATAGATTCAACATCTACTAAAACGTCTTCGGGCGGTGAATGTTTGTGGAACATGAAATATCCTTGTATTTGTGCCGGGCTTACAAGCTTACGTTTCTCAAGCACTCTGAAAAAAAAACAAAGTGGTATTTATATACTGCGATTGTTTATATAAATATACCTAATACGCTAATGTATTTGCTCGCGTGTGCATTTCGTACAAAAAAGTTTAACCTTTTTGTACGGAATCATATTTTTTTACGTATTTATTTTAAACTTAATGCACATGTTGTAAAAAGACGGACTTAATGCCATGAGGCATTCTCTCCCAGTCAACCTTCAGGTGTTGTAGAAATATGATCTGGTAGGTGCAAAGAAAAAAAAACCATTACTGAGAATAGCTATGTAAAAAAAGATTAGCCTACATAAATATAATTTTTAAATACACATACATATATGTACGAGATATTCCTAAATACACTTATATACTACTACTCTATATAAGAAACTACATATTTTATCTACATTTTATTTATATTTTATTTACATTATTTTATCATAAGTAACAAACAATATTCAAGAAATTAATTTTACTCCGTAAACATATGTGGGTCAATCAACTTTTCTGTGTCCCTTATGTACTATGTTTTGTCTCTGACCAATAATCTCAGTTCTAAAGAAAATTAAGTGGTTTGTAGGCTTATGTCGCAATTATCTTATTATAAAGCAAACATACGAGTAAATTATTTAAATAAATCACTATTTTATATATAATAATACTGGAATTTTAATTGTTGTGCATGTGCGTGCAAAACATCTGATGAAGTGTCTTATTGTTTGTCCCTAAGTAGGTTGGTACAATAAAACATTATACAAACAGTGCTATAGGGCAATTAACTACGCTTGTACATAATTATTTATTACAATGTCTATATGAATGTCAAAATCTATATGCTAGCATTATAATGCTAGCATATAGATTTTTGTTTGCTCCATATGGTTTATACCATATATATATGATGGTTTTACGTGTTTTTTGCAAGTTAATTTTGGTCCCTATTATATTTTATTATCCTGATTTCCACCGGACAACGGTACCGAAAAAAAGTTCCGAAACCAAAACACAGATGGCGTGACCAGTGCCTTGAGTACAAGTCGATTCATCTAGCATTTCATCTTTTTCGCGGTGCCAGTCGGCCGAGTGTCTTTAGAAAAAGTGGGTGGCTTTTTGTGTGTCTACCGGACAACCAGCACAAAAACGTAAGTAACTGCGCGTAAGACCTAATACAAAACATCATTCTTTATTACCAGGGAGCGTAGACTTTTTTTTTTTTTTTTTTTTATATATTTAAGCCTGCCAAAGTGACTGTACTCTGCCTGATGGAAAGCATGAGTAGAATCCAGGAGTAGGGGTCACCATGCTTATTGTGAGGGTAGACAATGTAGCATGGTGACCCTTACCATGGCAGCCTGGTTTGATTATTCTGCATCATTCTCCCGGCCTTCGAAGGGGCGGGAGAATGATGCAGAATGATTGGGCCTCCGGTCTCACACTCACCAACGAAATACGACAGCAAGGATGCTGTCATTATTAGGTTGGTCTTCTGTGTGAGGGTAGTACTGGCCGGGTCGAGCCGGCCCATTTGTGCTGAAATCAGCGTGGCTCTACTACCTACAAGACTGATAAATGTCACTCGGACAATCAGTTTAATTACTTGGACAATCAAAACCGTTGTCAGTTGGACATTTTGGTTGTCCATAGGACATAATAATAGAACGAGTATAAAGCAATACAAAAAAACTAATTTCAAGTATGCGCCAGAAGATAAAAAAAACTGCAGAATTCTATGGAAGCTGCGAAAACAGTCACAAAGAAATCGCCAAAAAGCTGTTAGAAAAATTGAGAATACGCTTCCAAGCTCTCCGTCCATTCTGCAGGAAATAAATCCCGGAGATCAACATCAACCGACGACACCACTTCCTAGTCCTGCCGTGTCTTCGAAACCACATCCTAGTAATGCTGTCTTCCAAAATGCTAAGATTAGGTAGAAAAAAGTTCGACGAGACAGAACTAAATTGTATAGAAAAAATGAAAATTTGCAATCTAAAAGCAAGTGGAAGAAAAAGTTTGAAAAATATAAAAAGAGCCCATCAGAGAGAAAAAGAATCATCCAAATAAAAGAAAAAAATAAAGTAATACAAAAGTACGGCATATTAACCTACGCTATCAGAGATGATTACAGGTAAATTAAAGTCAGAAAAGGTAAAACAATGCTGAAAAACATTTTCGCAAAACTTGGTTCGCAAATGCATCAAATTGTAAAAGACCTACAACCTAACCTTTTTTTTTTTTTTTTTTTTTTTTTTTAACGTGTGTTAATCCCCACGGACCGTCACCCCACCGGGGCTCTCGGCGGGGCGGTGTGTCGGACTCGAACCGACTAAAACCACACGGTGTGACCTCTTTGCGCCTGTATTTGGAAGGGATCCAGGTACCTAACTGTTTTACCTACAACCTAACCTACCTTAGGGCTTACAAGGAAGAGCGGTCAATTTTTTAATAGCTTTTATTCAAGAGATGATGTATCTAGAAATACTGCCGGCAAAAAAGAAACTATCACTAAAATCAAAGAAAAGGAGAAAAAACGGTCCCTAATCCTATTGGACTCAATGAAAAACTTGTTCAAAGTCTTTAATCCCAAAAAAAAAAGAAAAGAATCCCGATGCTATATGCTCATATTTCTTTTTTACTAAAAATCGCCCTTTCTACGTAGTTAAACTAACAGTTGATGGAAGAGATATGTGCCTTTGTAAAGTACATAGTAATGCAGCAGCATAAAGGCGCTAAAACAAAAAAGGGTTATTAATGCTTTTGATCTAAGCACAGTGATGTCGGAGACAGCCTGTGACTGAAAAAGAGTGCATGTTTGGTACTTGTAATCAGTGCCGCGATAGGTAAGTAATTCAAGATAAATAGTGCTATCACTGTTCGAAGCAAAATACAGTGGTTTGAATGGGTGAGGAAAGGAGGAGGAAGACAATATTTTGAGAAAGTTGTAGAATCTTTTCTAAATTATATGCGGAGATGCCTATTTCTTACTATTTTAAGATTAATACCTGAGTGACCTACGAAAAATTTTTGGCCATCAAAATGTATTTCATAGAGAAGTGGGCTAGGCGGGTCCGGGCCTTACTGCATACCTGCTATTTCGTAACAGCTGTAAAACAGAGCAGTGAACAACATCGTTTATAAAACTACACGTGCAGGCGAATTACCTTTTGATGGTCTTAAATTTTTCGTAGGTCACTCCGGTATTAAATTATCATAAAATAGTAATAAATAGGCATCTACACATATAATTTAAAGAAGATTCTACAACTTTCTCAAAATATTGTAATTTTTTTATTAAATATTAACTTTATTAACTTTTTTTTTGTTAACTAACTGACCCCGCCAATTTTGTACCGCCTAACAGTCGATTCAAGGTCACTCAATTGTTTTGCATTCTCGGAACCCTTCCAATAAAACTTATCAGATAAACTTTTTTTTTTTTAAAACTATCCTCGCACTCCAAGGTATATTATAAAAAAAGAATTAGCGAAATCGGTCCAGCCGTTCACGCGTGATGGCGTGACAAAGGGAAATAGGGATTCATTTTTAGGGTTCCGTAGCCAAATGGCAAAAAACGGAACCCTTATAGATTCGTCAAGTCTGTCTGTCTGTCTGTCTGTCCGTCCGTATGTCACAGCCAATTATTTCCGAAACTATACGAGCTATACTGTTGAAATTTGGTCAGTCGATGTATTCTGTGAACCGCATTAAGATTTTGACATAGAAATAGAAAAAAAACAATACATTTTGGGGGTCCCCATACTTGGAACTGAAACTCAAAAAATTTTTTTTTTATCAAACCTATACGTGTGGGGTATTTATGGATAGGTGTTCAAAAATGATGTTGAGGTTTCTAATATCATTTTTTTCTAAACTGAATAGTTTGCGCGAGAGACACTTCCAAAGTGGAAAAATGTGTGTCCCCCCCCCTCTAACTTCTAAAATAAGAGAGTAATAAAACTAGAAAAAATATATGTTATACATTACCATGTAAACTACCAACGAAAATTGGTTTGAACAAGATCTAGTGAGTAGTTTTTTTTTAATACGTCATAAATCCTAAGCCGCAATTTACCTGTCATTCAATCAATACACTATTATAAAAACATCAATCAAAGTTACAACGAACTACAAGAACTTTTATATGATGTTACTTGCTGATACGGAACCCTTCATGGGCGAGTCCGACTCCACTTGGCTGCTTTTTATATATAATAATATAGAGATTATAATAGTATATTTGGATTTGCAATATTTTTGTTTATTGTAATTAAAGGGTAAATTTTAATAAATATATCAATAACAATTAAAAAAAATCAAATTCGAGTTTTTTCATTTTTTGAAAAGATTTACTATGGTAATATAATTTTTTTACATCATAGGAAAGTAGAAATTTCATCAAACAGAAAGCACTCCAATTTTTAGAAAAAAGTTGATATTTTGACGGGTCAATTTTCGATTGGACATTAATAGGGTGAAAAAATACATATTTCAAATCAAATAAACTACACTGTATTCGGAACATAAAAAGGTAAGTTTTCACTAAATTACGTGAAAAAAACATTCTTATTTTTAAAAGATAAAAAAAAAACAAAAACTGGGTTTTCTGAATTTTTCACATAAAATTTGAAGTTATGTGAAAAAAGTGTAAATGCAAAAGTTGTAGATCTTTTTATTACCTACAACTTTGTCATTCAACTTTTTTCCATAGGACTTGTAGTTTTTCCGGAAATCGAGATAAATCGTTTTTTACCCTTAAACTTCCACTTCCCGAACTCAGATCACCCGTAAATTATTTTTCCTTTGATTTTATAATATTCTCCTCCTTTTCCAATGGGTTCCATCCTACTATAATTTATTTTCAATTTGTATAATTTTAAGAGGCTTCTACCCTGGTCTATTGAGTAATTTGCTGTTCTCAAATAAAGACGACATAACATTCGCTGAGCTACACAAAGGTTTACGCAAGATCATTATACAAGAGTGCATACAGATCGTCTGATAGCTCTGACAATGAAAATGACATAACAGAGGAACACAGGTATCTACGTCAGGACAAAATAATTTATTGCCTGTAGTAAGTAACTTTTTGGTAGTCAAAGTTTACAGCACCAAAGGTAAATCATACGATACATATTCATTGCATTTTCGTAACCGACATCGATGAACACAGTGAAATCAGAATTACATTCCTAAAATGTGTGAAAAATGGAAAACTATTTGTGTCAAATGAGAAAGATCAATCTGAAAAAAATCATGATAGTAGTCTATATATTGAACTTTATAGGAAAACTATACCTAACGGCTTAGATAGCTTTGTTAGTTCAGGATTTATAGAGGCCTAACTTGTGAAATACTAAACGTATTGGAAAACTTCGTATAACAATAACGAAATAATTAGTAAACAACATTTATCTATTGGACATTGCTTGGCATTGTATATGACTACGGAACCCTATTCTATGCGTGGCCTGACACCAGGGCCGTAGCTAGGGGAGGGCATTGCAGGGCAATGCCCTACCTTGAAATCAGAATGCCCTACCTTAAAAATATCAAAAACTAAGATATTTTTTTATAATTGAATTATTTGTAGTTTGAGATAAAAAAAATGAAGGGATAGGACTCAAAACTTTTCTGAACATACCACAGTTTGTATATTCATTTCATATTATAATAATTCTTTGCTCTGTATATAGCATTTGAAGCGGCATCACATGAAGCAATGGGTCTATTTAATTACAATATCTGTGTAGCAGACGGTACTCCCCGTCCCATAGATTGCAATATGGGCTACATTACAGTCTATGGGAAGGGGAATCCTTTTTTAAAATAAAACTAGCGTACATGATTTGCGTGCAAGTGCACGCGTGTCATTTTTCATATATTTATTTCAATGAATATTTTTGTGTCGTTTGCATACATTTTTTCACTTAGGACCGACGTTACGAAAAAAAAGTATCCCTGTTACATTTGCGTCCGTCCTTAGACACGACCAGTACCGATGTCGCCGAATCAAGAATAGCTGCCTGAATCTTGTCCCAACTGTCTTGAACCAATTTGCTCTCAGCTCAAGTGCACTTGTCAATGAAGGGCGAGGCGAACTTTTGAGACGTGACTTCATCAAACCGCCACCACCTGATCCGGCGTTGGCAGCGTTCTACATGTTTGTCTTTGGGCTTCACACAGAGGTCCATGACAAGGAAACGGTGTTGTGCAGTGAGACTCTCTCCGGGTATGACTTTGCAGTTGGCCACTTTGCTAATAGTGTGTCTTCTCGGAGGAAATCGATTTGAGTGCCTCCCACTTTTGTAGGTGATAAGGTGTTCCGGTTTCTTTTTAAAGAACGTGTCTCCAAGGCAAGATCGGTAGCCGCACATGTTCGTAAAATGTCTTCACCCTCTTTGTTGCGAATGCCATAACCGAAACCACCATGAACACGCTTAAACTCCACACAACCCTCACCCACATGCCCATTTAGATCACCACCCGGAACGATTCCCTGCTACAAAGGAATGCCGCGAAGAACCTCCCTGAGTTGGCTCCAGAACGACATCTTTACGGTTTCGCTACAACCTGCCTGTGGCGCGTAAGCTCTTATCAGATGGGTAATAATTCCATCGATAAGCATAAGTTGATGTAGCGACCGTCTTATGGTCGTAAGGGTGCTCCCTTACGACCATAAGACGGTCGCTACATCAACTCTAAAATGCCATTCTGAAGCCACCCGGCAAGCACCACGGCCACTCCGTTCTCTCCACCAGGTGCCTCTGTGTATATCAGTTGGCAGCCATTCCCAATGAACCGGGATCTACTGCCCTTCCACCGAGTCTCCTGCAGGAACGCTACGGCTACCCTCCGCCTGGAGAGTAAATCGGCTAACTCCCTCGCACGACCGGTTAAGGTGCCAATGTTCCAGGTGGCAAAGCGGAGCTTACGTGTTACAAATGTTGGCCGTAACTTCTTTAACCCGCCCTGGACCCGGTAGCCCTCTTCTACTTGACACAGGAGTCGGGCGAAGCTCCTGCGCGCCGTTTTCCGGCGGCGCCCTATCCGTGGCACTAACAGACCTATTGATCAATGCTCATGTTCTGCTAGACAAATTATTTGTCTACGAGGAGCTATTGAATGTACATCACTGACCTAGAGGTCAGTGATATACGTGGTGCTTGATTTAGCAGCCCGAGCTTCGGAGCACATTTATTTCATTTTATTTTAAACTTAATGCGCATGTAGCACAAAGGCGGACTTAATGCCATGTGGCATGCTCTGCCAGTCAACTTTCAGGTGATGTAGGAATATGATGTGGTAGGTGCAGGCTTAGGATATGAAACCTGACAAGGTAGTTGTAAATGTAGGTATCACCTTTATTGTAAACCATTTTCATTTATTCAAATTTAATAGTTGTAAGTAATATACACAAACTTACTGTTATTATTACATTAGGGTTTATAACAGTGGATGAAGATACCAGACATGTATATAAACATACGTATATATCACACACATAAATCCACATATACACAGGCATTCATAGACATACATATATAAATAAATGTAATTATATATATTGCGTATATAAATACTCAGTCGGGTATTATCGTTGTGATCGTTCTGCCAATTCATTCCGGAGTAAATCACGTACTTTCATTTTGAATGTGAGGCGGTTTGTGGACATCCTGATTTTAGTAGGTTGCGCATTCTGACTGCACGAAGAAGGAAAGGAAATTAGAGGTGCGAGGGGGGTAAAGGAGAAGCATATTGTTCCTTGACCGAAGGTTTCGGTCATGGTTTGAGAATAAGAGACAAAAGTGAGGTACGAGGTACTCAGGTAACGATGGGGAGAAGAGGAAAGAAAAAAGAGAAGTGAGTGCACGCAAACTGCGGCGCTGTCGAATTGGGAACCATTGCAGCTGGGAACGTAAAGCAGACACATATTTGAGAATTGAAACCAAAACGAATTGAATGCAGTTATTGAGAAGGGGTTTATTATGGAGGTAGGCAGGTCAAAATAACACATCACCATAATCGATCAGGGGATTTATTAGGGACTGCATAAGCGTAGCCTTGGTTTTAGCGGGAAGGAAGTTTTTAAGACGGTATAAAGCGCGAAGACACGAAGTAACTTTCTGGCTGACGTGTGTCACTTGTGCTCGCCAATCAAGTGTACAGTCCATATATAGCCGCAAGTTATTTACTACTGCACTCAGAGCTATCTTCTGGTTGTTGTAGACAACTTGAGGAATGACTGCCATATCCGACCTACTTAGCATTTGGTTTGGCATATGATATGTCATATGCCATTGAGAAAATGAACATTGGACTTGGTCAACATATCCTCAACACTTGACTACGTACAATCTGGCTAACTTTGATTCATTCGGGTAACATTGACAGTGTGACCATGAACTAGTTTCGATTTATTTTTCATATGATACCAATACAATTTACAAATACTTCTTACAGTTTTACATTTTTAAACTAACTCCCTAAGCGCACCTTAAAAATAAATAGGCTTTCATACAGAGGTAATGTCAAAACTTATTTCTGAAATTTGCGCCCGAGTTTATGCTATTCAAACAGTGTAAAACTTTTGGAATATTTTGTAGAATAATTTGTAATGGAATTATCGTATTTTAATATAGCATTTGCCTATAATTACGTCTCTTTATCTAATTACTATAACTACTAATTTTTATACAGGCTAACTTTGACAGTGTTTTGAAGTATTTTTTTTACATAATTTGACCTACATAATTGACGACGATTTGCTCTATATGGAGTGGGGTGAATAAACATTTTATGGTCAAGTGTTCATAAATTATTATTTTTTTCTAATTATTTTAGCTTCTTTTCTATTAAGTTACACAAAAAATGTTGCCTTAAACGTGTTTTTAAAGGTTTTTTGATATTAATTAAAAATATGTATAACAATGCCAAATGTCGTAGACTGATTATTGATTTTATAAAATATAAGACAAAACTGGAAATTAATGGTTTTATTACGTCGGTTATACCCATTTAGAAGAAAAACATAAACCAATGTTACCCAGATTAATACAAAATATACCTATTAATTACTACTTTTCTATGAATGGTTCTATGTGTGTCAAAGTTACCCATGTAATGACGGTAACTTTGACAGACTAGAAAATAATTTTTTCCTAAGGACTGATAATTTTTTAGAGAATTTAATTAATCTTTACGGGTGAAAAGTGTTATGAGAGCACTAACAAAGCAAAATACAGTCGTGTTGTATGCTTGAATTTTATAATATTGTGTAAAATATCGCAATTATCTGTCAAAGTTACCCAGATTGACTGTACGTCAATTAAGATAATTTTTTTACTTCCGCCCTACCACTAAGCAATGCTGCCCTACCTCAAATTCGACTCTAGCTACGGCCCTGCCTGACACGCACTTGCTCGATTGTTTTACTGTAAACGGGACTTATTTCAATACGGTAAGGACGTATTAAACGGTATCGTAACCTTCTTAATTTTATCGCGAATAAGTCCCCTTTACAGTAAAAGATCATAATTTTATTATAATCAGCCCATCGCAGTCCACTGTTGGCCTCTTCCATTTAACACCGGTTAAATATATGTATATAATTATGTTATATAATTCTAATCAGCTAATATGGTAGGTATTCTTAATACTCAAATCTTCAACACAACCTAATCATTTTTTTAGGTAATTAAACAGCACAAACATATATTTTGTATTTTTAGCTACAGTAATAATAATATGCAAATGCTTACCTCGTTGCAAATGTTCTTGCATGTTCTGCAGCTTTGTCACCTTTGTAGAATCTCAAAAACATCAATTCTACTTGTTCTTGATCACAATATCCAACGAATTCCTTCATATCTACTCGTCCAGGTCTGATTAATGCTGGATCCAATCTATGATAAAAAATTAGTAATGGTTAAGTCAAACTAAACGACTTAATTAATTATGTTATTACCGGTAAGTGAGGGTTAATTTAGCTCGGGCGGGTAACTTGTCCCAAATCAGAAAAAAGTTTAAACTTGCCGCCACATCAGTATCTCTTGGGTGAGCGTAATAGTTCCAGTTGTAAATACACAGTTGGCCATATAAGCGCGTAGTGTGATTTTGTTTTACCGACGTCGTTCCTTTTTTTTTATGTGTGGAAAATCATCATACGGCGGGGTGGTGTGTCGGACTTGAACCGACTAAAAACCACACAGTGTGCGGCTGGTCACATATTGCGGGTGGAGGGAAAATCCGTCCCGTCCACCCGCGGCCACACCCAAGGCGGCATGAGGCGCAGATGTTCGCGCCTCCGCCGCCCGAGTTGCCGGCGACGAATCTGGTCCGATTGGATGTCGTCCTCCCAGGCCTTCTCCGCCGCCTCCTTCTGCGTGATTACGTCCTCGCAGAAGGTTGCGAACGCGGTAAATGAGCTCTCGCTGCCGGCCATGGAACGAACGACGGCCGGAAGCGAGAGATCCTCTCCGATGACTGCAGTGAGGACCCGGCGCTGCTTCTCCCACGCGGGGCAGACCGCCAGCGTGTGATGAGCCGAATCCTCACTGCAGTCGCAGTGGTGGCAGGCGGAACACAATTCCCTCCTGGCGACCGAGTGCAGGTACTTTCCGAAGCAACCATGCCCGGAAAGAACCTGCGTCAGTCGGAAGGTAAGGGTCCCGTGCTGCCGCACTGCCTATTGGCCGATGACCGGCCAAAGCGCCTCCACGGTGGCGAAGCCAGCACGTGGGGTCTCCAGCCGGACCGACCAGCGAACCATCGTGGCTCGGTGAGCGGCTTCGCGCCACTCGCGCACGTCCTCGGGCGGAGGTCCAACACCGCCACTCTCCGCCCGGTAGTCAGCCACTCGCCGATAAACGTCGGCGAGCACTTCCGCCTCCAAATCCCACGGGGGTGTTCCGGCCAAGGCGCACGCCGCCTCCGTAGACACCGTGCGGTATCCCCGTATGGCTCTAACCGCCAGAGTTCTCTGCGGCCGCCAGAGGCGCGCCCTATTCTGGTCGGTCAGAGCCGCCGCCCACACCGGTGCACCGTAGAGTGCCATAGACCGGACAACCCCCGTGTCGACACTGGCTCCTCCCAAATTGGGCAAAAGTCGCCCAAGGAAGGAGGCAGTGCCGATCAGCTTCGGAGCAAGCTGTCGGAAGTGCTCGTCGAAGAACCGACGTCGTTCCTGTATCAACCTGTCATTGTTACGTGGAATTTTTGTAAGTGAAATAGTTCGCAAGTTCATGCAAACTTTCTAGTGAATCTGTAGTTTACTATTTTTTCTATATGTGACGTTATTAAACATGTTCATAGTAGTACGTTGATCATAAATTCAAAAGGTTTTACACAATTTTACTTGTTTATATTTAGGGAAAGATACGTAGGGATACTTTAGCCCATGTTTTTGGGTAACTTTATCTTTTGGGCCAAAGTTACCCGTCAACCTTAGATTTATAAATAATAGAATGAAACTATACCACCTAAACACAAACAGATTTAGCGCAAATTAGTAATCTCAAAACACCCTTAACCACCAAAGATATTTTATGTTTCTTTAATTTTTTAGGTAAAGAAGAGATCAGTGATGACTGATGCCATCAAATTATCTCAGAAAGCCCGGTAGTCGCCGGTATGTTGACTACACAAAAGATAAATTCGTTTCACGATTGATTAATAAAAATAAATTCGTTTATTTTTTTTACTAAATTATTTTTCGGTAAAAACATTTTTAAGTATGTTTTGTTTTAAGTATGCTGAAGGTGATCTGTTATAAGGGTTACATAAGCCCAACATGACTGAAAGTGTTTTTTTACAGAGAAAACTCAAGGAGCTAAAGTAAGTTAATCATAAATCTAAAAGGTTTTACACAATTTTACTTGTTTATATGTAGGGAAAGATACGTAGGTATACTTTAGCCCATGTTTTTGGGTAACTTTGTCTTTTGGGCCAAAGTTACCCGTCAACCTTAGATTTATAAATAATAGAATGAAACTATACCACCTAAACACAAACAGATTTAGCGCAAATTAGTAATCTCAAAACACCCTTAACCACCAAAGATATTTTATGTTTCTTTAATTTTTTAGGTAAAGAAGAGATCAGTGATGACTGATGCCATCAAATTATCTCAGAAAGCCCGGTAGTCGCCGGTATGTTGACGACACAAAAGATAAATTCGTTTCACGTTTGATTAATAAAAATAAATTCGTTTATTTTTTTTACTAAATTATTTTTGGGTAAAAACATTTATAAGTATGTTTTGTTTTAAGTATGCTTAGTGATCTGTTATAAGGGTTACATAAGCCCAACATGACTGAAAGTGTTTTTTTATAGAGAAAACTCAAGGAGCTAAAGTAATCCTCTTCAAAGGCCAACTTTGGCCCAAATTTGAAAAAAAAATTTTTATACTGAGACATTATTTTTTGCAATTTTCATAACATTAAGTTATGAAATTTTTTAACTTATACCTTTAAGTTCACAATGGAAAGATATAAACGTGACTTTTTCATCACAAAGGGATGCTACAATTTGATTTGAATAAAAAGTACATATTTTAGATCAAAGTAACCCGCAGTTACGGTACTCTTTGAATTTGACTTCATAAAGATAACCGAAAAACCGCAAACTGCGTAAAGGTTTTCCAATCACGTGCAGTCAAATTCACAAAAGACCAAGAAAGATGGCAATCGCAGTTCCCCAGAAAATTTTGATAGATTGCTTTTGCCTTTTGCTAACGCTAACGCTTGTATTTGGAACACTCCTTTTGAATGCTAAATGATTTTTATATATGTGATATGTGTATGTATGTATGTAAACTTTATTCAAATAGTTTGGCTTTTAAGAGATATTAAGTAACTTAGAATAGAAATCTCCGGGATTGCTACCATGTACAGTTTTGTTTACTGTCTTCACTCCCTTCAGAAAATTAGCACCATATCTTGGATCCCCAAAAGACAGTTTCCCTTTGGAGAAGCCTGGTGTCTACAAGATTGACTGCAGCTGTGCGAGTTCATATATTGGCCAAACTAAAAGTAGCGTCGCGTGCCGCATGAACGAGCACATAAAAACGGTCAAAAACAATGACAAACAGAAATTGGAAATCGCGAAACATTTGACCCGAAACATTTTCGGACCCAAATCACTGGATTGAGTTTCATAACTCTCAGATAATTGCGACAGAATGCCACTACATACCTAGATTAGTCAGGAAAGCGATTGAAATTATTAAATACAAAAATTACAATAGTGAGGATGGGTTAAATTTATCAAATGTCTGGAATCCTGTGATTCGAATGAGCAAAAACCGGCGTAATCAACAAAATATAGTTTCGCGGTCAGATACTGTTAGTGTTGTGTGTCAAGAACAGTTGCGAGTAAATAGTACATGTACACGTACAGGTACATGGTAGCAATCCCGTAGATTTCTATAATGTTATTGACCATGAAAGTTTATTACAATATATTGATAAGTACATGATTATAATTACCTTTCTAAGTAGTTGGTTGTCATAAAAACTATTCTCGCTTCCGTAGAAGCTACACCATCAAGGCAATTTAAAAGTCCACTGAATGTAACTCTGTTAAGTCCTTCATATGCTGATTTCTGGGTAGGTGTGTCTTCTCGGGATACAAAGGCAGCATCTACATCTTCTAATAATATTATAGACTGCTGAGGTGCAACACTGCAATATTTTATTTAAGAGGTTAGATCATCATACACTTTTTATTAAAACCAGTATTCAACTTATGATCTGCAATGCAATGTGTTACTGTTTGTTGAGTCTTGCTGCCAGAATTATAGGGACAGGTGGTTTGGGTTCTGATGGTTACTAGCAAGTGTGGTTTCATCATCAGATTCCGATAGTAAAGTCTGTCACTATGAACTCATATAAAACAATTGAAAAAAAAAACAAAAATACACACATTCTTAGTCATAACAGTGTAATTCCCAAGTCTACTGTAGGGCCACTTGGGCTTATGCTTTCACAGAGGCGAACGCCTGCTCCCTACCGTGTCGCTCTATGGGTTAAAAACTCAGTGAAAACTATTTTTTTTTTTGCCTAAAAGCAATTTTTTGGTGGGTTGGTATCTAACATTGGGCCTGGCTCTAACAGTTGCAAAGTCTATAAGATATAAAAAAATCGGCCAAGTGCGTGTCAAGCCACGCACAGAAAGGGTTCCTCACTCACCCATAATGTATTTAAAATCGTATCCAATAGATACGATTATGTGTGTACCATCTTCGTCTTCATCTACACTTTCCATCAGGCGAGATAGAAGACAAACGCCTATTCATGTCTACATTGTCATGTTTACGTATTAATGCGTTAATTTTGTATGACGTTTTCCAAGTGAGCGCATTTTACAAGTTAAGCCTCTATTACTCCTGAAGTAACAAAGTCATCTAATCTATCTAAAAAATAGTTTTCCTTCAAAGTTCATTATATGGACCACCATCACGAATTTTTCCAGATTTTTTGAGCCAGCCGTTTAGCTTTTAGAGGGGGGGGGGGCATGTTTTTACAAAAAAGTGCCCTTTAAAGTGGAATATCTCGCAAACGGATACCTAAATCAAACAATCGTCTTAGAAACCCTTTATTTTTTTTAAAGACATCTAATGATACCCCACACGATGGGGTAGCCGCGAGAAAAAAATATCATCCCCACTTTACGTGTAGGGGAGGTACCCCAAATAAAAACATTTTTTATAACTTTACTGTAGCACTTTGTCGACGTAATTACAACACATATTCGTGCAAAGTTTAATCTTTCTAGCACTTACAGTTTGGATGGTAAGTCAAGCACGTACGGACGGACGGACGTACGGACCTGACGAATCTATAAAGGTTCCGAGACATAAACTTCGGAACCCTAAAAAGTCGGAAAATAATAATAACAAACCTTAGTAAATGGTTTAAGCGGTCATCAGTGAGACCCCTTTCAGACAAGTTAAGTACACATATATTGTATTCTAATTCTCCAGCCAATGCCATAATAAAGGAAGATTTTCCACATCCTGGTGGCCCATAAAGCAAATACCCTGTAAAAAACTTTGTTTGAAATGGAGAATGCTAAACCAAAGTGATTGTTCACTTATACAAAATTTGGGATTGAAATTAATGTTTTTTATTTCATGTACATATTATTATATTTATATTTAATGTTCATACATATATTTTTATTTGGACTGCTTTGTTGGCACAGTGGCAACTGAGCTGAGGTCTAGATCCCAGGTCAGATCAAATGTTTATTATGATTTACAAATATTTGTTTCAGCATTTGGATGTATGTTTATTATGTATTTAGAAAAGAAGAATCTATTTATATAACTTGTCTAGTAACCATAGTACAAGCTCTGCTTAGTTTAGGACTATATGGCATTTATGTGTCAGAAGCTTGAAACTTATCACAAGCACACAAACATATTTTTGTATAATACCTCGTCTATATGGGATTCCTCTATCTGTGTACCATTGAGGGCTATTGATGAAATCCAGACAGTCTGAAAGTATTTTGTCTGCAAGTCCTGACCGAAGAACTACACTGTGAAGAGGTCGCCTCCGTCTCGGATGACCAAATGGTCTCCATTCAGATCCCATTGCTGTATACATAACTGTCATCCCTTCGTGTTGTTTTAAGGCCATAGTCCTAGCTAACAAAAGGTTTAAGTTTAGATGAAATGATTCAAACATTTATAATTAAAAGTAAGGAAAAAAAACTGTAATATACATACCTTCTTCTAAGATATTATAATATACTTGTTTATTTCTTCCAAATGCTGTCAAAGTGACTGTCTCCCATGGTATTCCCATATGTAGGTCTAGTGTATGTTGTTCTCTAGTACGGTCAACCTTAATCCATGTGTCTCCATACCTAAGTTTAAAATATTTATTAATTTTATTAAATACTAGCTGATGCCAGCGGCTCTGTTCACATCTTTTTCATCCTTTAATACATACATTCAGGGCCGGATTTAGGGGAGGGCAACCGGGGCTATAGCCCCGGGCCTCCACAAAAGAGGGGCCCCAACAATAGAGACTTCGGAAAAAAACATTTACATTCCGACTAGTGAACACTAGTAAACAACTTTTCCTTTCATATTTTTTTTTCGCATTGTACCTTTACCTACAGTACTTTGTACAAACATGATTACATTCTCTAAGCTCGGAAAGTTCCGTTCATTAACGCTAAAATTTAATTTTAGATAATTCTTGTTTCCAATTATATTTATATGTTCTTTAAATAATAAAATAGTCTATACTAGGTTTCACAATAAATTATTCATGCGAAAACTATATTGAAAAAAATCGTTCATTTTATTTGGAATATAATTTGGGACCAAGGGGCCTGCACTGTTTTGTTGCCCCGAGGCCTCCACACCTATAAATCTCGCCCTGCATACATTTCTCCTATAAAAAATAGTTTACTTCTTATTCTCCTACCTACTGAGTTTACACACAAATTTACTTAAGGATAAATCCCAATATAATACAATAGTAATAGTATAACAGTCGAATGGTTTAGTAACATCTAAATTAAAATATTTAGTCGTTACCTAAAAAAATGTTGACCAATACTAGGTATAAAATCATATTTAGTTTTAATTTGTCCAGTATCTTTTTGAAGGAACGACGTTTCTACACTTAAATGTTGAGTTTTTCTCGCTCCTTTCTCAGTAATCCAATGTAACAACCATTGATAAGATTTATCCCGACAAGGCACTTCGAGAGTAATCATGCAATGTCTCCGGAATAACATCATAGATGTTTGAAAACTCTTTCTCAAGATAGCTGCACCAGCGCCGATTCCAAACAGACCAAAGCCAGCACCGAAATACGGATTTTCTGAAAGGGACGTTACATATTCTGCGATAGTCATGTTTACTGACTAACATTAATGTTGTATTCAAATTATTTAATAGAATTTATTAAGAATTATATTATTATTATTTTTACTCCCACTTTATATAGTTAACTTCGATTTTTGCCTTGATTATTTATACATTATCAATATGACATTTTCGATGCTTTCCAGCAAAAATTGACAATCAGCTGTACTGACCTTATTGCCAGTTGCAATATTTATAGTAATGGTATGAAATATTCTTATGCTAATATCTAATAAGAGAATAGGCACAATAAATAAAAATAATATAAACACTGTCAATACATTTAACAACAAAAATTGATAGTTCTGTTATATCAATACATTTTATGGCAACATGTACCAAAGTTCTTGTTCAGAAATTAAAGTCATGTCTCTCCAACACAAGGGACGACGCTCCATCAGGTGAGGTCATCATTCTTAACGGTCTGACGGTTGATGTTATGATGTATATTAGTTTCGTGATAATAGGCTCGAGAATTTAGATAACGCGATACAGAATCAGTCGCAGAAGCAGTCCCTCGCTACGCCGAAATTCAGTGTGTCTATAATAGATGGCAACGTATTAAATTTTGTTGCGCTTTAGTCTTTACTTATCACAAGGTCGGTGGTTAATATCGTCGATATAGTCAACGATATAGTACAACGAGTCGGTACTGAGTGCCAATAGTCCCAGTGAGTGAGGCCTAAAGTCAATAATCAACAAAATTAATGTAAGTTGGGATTATTCACGATGAAGCTCCAGGTGAGTCAGGGCGGCTTCTTCACAGTAGCTGATGCTCTGAAGACAGGAAAGAAGTGCTCTCCATAAGTAGACTATTGCATCCTTGGATGTTAAATAATAAACCACATGGGTAGTGAACGCTCACACTCATTGCGACCATTGGACGCGGACAGCCCGGTGAGCGGCGACTAGCATGTAATTTCAATATGCTACGTTTACCTATCTATAATATATCTTTATTACAGAAGTCAATCGGTAAATATAGGTAGTGTAATAAGTACAAATGAGCAAGTAGCCTTTGGGGTACCTCAAGAAAGTACCTAACGTCGGTGACACTAGTTTTATCCAAAAACCCAAAAATTGTTGATAAAACTAATGTCACGGAACTATTTTCATGCCACTATTTTCGTAATGTAAATTCGGCTTAACTGTGACATTTTCTCTTAAGCAGACGACACAGCATTAATTGCTTAGGGTAGAAGTTGGCAACATGCTAAAGTACACTCTGATAATGCACTTAGAAAAATTGTGTTCTGGCTGACATCCAATCTACTAACACTAAATGTCAACAAAACAAAATTTCTACGCTTTTCACTACCACATACTAAAAAACCTCCTTTAAAAACAGGACACCTTAAAAACACATATCTGTTTACTTAACACTTTGGACTGTAACTGCATGACTTTGACGATGGTAGTCTCCGTAAAATATCTTGGAGTGATTGTAGACAATAAGCTGGATTGGAACAAACAATTACAGTTTTTAGTCTCTCGTACCAGGAGGCTTATTTTCATTTTTAAGAATCTTAGGTTTTCTGCTGATAGGTCTACTACTGGTATACCTTGCACTATGTCAATCGGTGCTATCTTAGTGTATCTCAGATAGTGGAGGGACTCACAAAGTTGAGTTTCTGAAGATTGAAAGAGTACAAAGGGCTGTCATAAAGCTACTCAATTTTATGCGACGTGATTACCCCACACACAAGTTATACACAGAGTACGGGGTCCTATCAGTTAGAAAACTATACATTCTACGAGCTATTCTTCGAAGACAGTCCATGATACTGTTCAATAACAAATAACAAACAATAGTCACTCAGCGACGTACTGCTTTTCCCCTGTGTCCAACTATACTTTGCAAGACCGCGTTTGCAAAATGCCAATTTAATGCATTAAGTGTTAAGTTATATAGTAGGGCACATAAACGGTTAAACATCCACGCTCTAACTATATCTGAGGTAAAACGCAAACTCAGCTCTTGGCTGTTAACTTTGTCCTATAGTGATCCCGAAGAACTACTAACCAGTGTCATATACTTAAACTGCACGGTTGGCCTAGTGGCTTAAGCGGTCGCCACACCGCTTTCTACTGCGCCGAGTGTTGTGGGTTCAAATCCCACGTAGGATAACATTTTGTGTAATTTGTTGTTCTGAGTCTGGGTGTTCTTTGTGACCGTTTCATGTATGTTTGTAAAGTCCCCCGCGACACAGGAATTTCTATTCCCAATGCGGGAGTTGTCTTCTTAAAAAGAAAAAATAAATAAAAAAATATAGATTCCTTTCTTTCTTCATTTTTTCAATATTTAATTGTTGCTAATTCTATGTTGTGTGTGTTCTATGTGTTGCACGTACTCTGATATCAAAGACTTGAATTTGATTTGAATGAATTTGGTAGGGCTAGGGTTTAGGATAAGTTTTCCATTTGTAAAAATTACTGTTAAAGTTTTTAAATAGTTAAGACATCCATTTGTGCACTGTACAATAGTTTTTGAAATAAATTATTATTATTAGTTATTAATGCTCCAACTTTTTACCTCCACAAACTTGCTGAATTTACCTACACACCACTGTGAGGGTGTATCGTTAAATGGTTTGATTATATACATGTCTAGATGGAGTGTTGCGCTGCATTCGCAATAAAAACAACAGGCCAGCTTTGCAGGGCTTGTGTGCGTGTTACACACACATGCAAGCGTAGCCTACAAGCGCGCACATGACGTCGGAGCGTTCTGAGTGATACCAGCCTTGAATGTTTATCATAAATGGATGGAAAATAATTATGTATTGATTTTGAGATTTTTATGTAATTTGTATTAAATTTAAAGTCAGTCAATATGTATCAGAGTTTTTGCTTTTGATTTACTAGGTAAAATATATGTTGGTGAAAAAGGGAATTGCTATTAAAGCTTATTTATTCTTAATACTTAACAACAATTTGGTAAAAATATACCCTGTACCTTACCTTTTTTATTTTTGGTGTATATAAACGATTTGCCATTTTTTACTAGTAAGTTATGCGATATTGTTCTATTTGCTGATGACACTTCTCTTATATTCAAAACCAATCGCAAAAACGATGACTCTGACGAAGTAAATAGGTCCCTCGCATTAGTCCTTGACTGGTTTACATCAAATAACTTGCTTTTGAATTCTAAAAAAACCAAATGTATTAAGTTTAGTTTGCCAAATGTAAGGAATATCAGTACAAATCTAGTTTTAAACAATGAAGTTATTAATTTTGTTGATTCAACGGTTTTTTTTGGGAATTACTTTAGATAGTAAGTTACAGTGGGGCGCCCAAATATCGTGTCTCGCAGGGAAACTCAGTTCTGCAGCGTATGCTGTCAGCAAAGTCAGACAGCTTACGGATGTGGAAACAGCAAGGCTAGTATATTTCGGTTATTTCCACAGCGTCATGTCGTATGGCATTCTGCTATGGGGCAAGGCAGCTGATATTCAAACAATTTTCATTCTCCAAAAACGTGCAGTGCGTGGTGCACGAGTTTCCCTTAGAGAAAAGTTTAAAGAGATTATGACAGGCAGAGGCATTATGACAGTTGCATCACAATATATATTTGCAAACATTATGTTTATAAAACAAAATATGCATTTATATCACAGGAATAGTGACGTTCACTCGGTGAACACGAGACATAAGCATAAATTAGTAGGTCAATATCATAGGCTACATAAAACGCATAATTCATTTATGGGTCTTTCCGTGCGATTTTTTAATAGGTTACCAGCTAGTGTTATGAGTCTATCAGTGGAAAAGTTTAAAAATGTAGTCAAAACTTATCTTATACGTAAAGGTTATTATACAGTTGACGAATTTTTAAATGATAAAGAAAAATGGATTTGACTACTTGCTCCTTATCATTTTAGTCTACTCATGTGAATGTTGTTTTCACATTGTTTAAGAGCATGATTTTACTTTTGTAAGTAAAGATTCTACGTGACTAATAAAGGCCATTCTTCTCTTTCTTTTGATCTTATAATTAATATTTTATATTTAATCTTTCGTTACCAGTAATTTGGCCAATATTTGAGCACATATAGTTTTTACCTTTGTTGTAAGTAGATGCTCCTACTATGTTGTACCCACTGAGGCTGTTGTTTTTTTTTTAAATTAGCATAAGTTCTAATTTTTAATCACTATAATTTGCATCAGTCCTCTAACATGGTGTATAGTATATTGGTGGCAGCACCTTACCCCCATATCAGGTTTATAAACATTAAAACTATGTAAACATTGGCGATTTGAAAGGAGTGGCCGCGAGTTATTATTGCCATGTTCTTTTCTCCGGCTCTACCTATTGTTTGCGAACATGGCATAAATGTACATGTAGAATCTTGACCTGTCACAAGAGATGTATTGCATCCTAAGTGAATAAAGAATTTTGAATTTGAATTTGAATTAGAAAGAAGTCTGAGGTTCCGGTACTTTGAAAGGCGGACGAAGGAAAGTAAACATACAGAAGCCTTTAATTTAGTTAATATACAAAATACATTTAATTTAATTACTATATTTATAACTAGATGTTATTTCTCGTAAATCTTCTTTTTTATATCGTTCTCATTAAGAACTCAGAGAAGGTGTAGCTTCCGATTAGTAAAAGCATTTTCAGAATCGGTTCAGAAATTCCGGAGATTAGCGCGCCTAAATAATAATAATAATAACAAACAAACAATCTCTTCAGCTTTACGTCGTACATACTACTTTCATTATCAGCGTCCATGGAGCGGCGAAATTGACACCCATATCAGATTTTAAATACAATAAACAATATCTACCACCTTAGATTTTAAAATATATTAATATACATATATGATATGTACTATCCAGCACTATAGTTAAATTGAATTGAATTCTCGAAATATACTTTTTCGATCATTATTCAACATTTTGTAAATTGGCTAACACTCACATGGGAAATTTAAATTCAATTAAGAGGCTACCCTGTAAACGTGCCGTCAAAATGGTGGTCGAACTTTAGATAAATATTCACTGAATTAATTTGTTTCTTTACAATATAGTTATTTAAAGTTTACTTACCGATGATAGGTAATTTTTTTAGTTGATTTCAATGGTCCTAAGTAATTCCTGCACACTTTTATCATTCAAAACGTCATTTTTTAAACGCCACTCAATACGTGTTTATCGTACAATGACAGTAACGCCACTGATCGGCCGCGATGAGCTTAGTCTCTAATAGTTAGAGACAATTTTTTTGGACGTTTAGAGGCTTGAGCCAGCTGGATTTCCTTTATCATATGCTTCAGATATACGTTTCCTTTAATTTTAATAGTAAATTCAGCTGCACGTCTCTCTTCTTAACTGCGTATTCATTGCCCTTTGCCTTCATTTCATAATTTCCATCTCTTAATTTTAAATGTACCTCTGCAAATTCTATGTCTACCACAGACGGTAACTTATCTCTAAGTTGAATCCTAAAAAAAGTTATTTCCGTATTGTTAAAGATTTGCTAAACTATCTGTTATGTAAATTCATGGCAGATAGTTTAGCAAATCTTATTGCCAATAAATTTTGGATTGTTCTTATTTAGGAACTCTTTAAAATCCTTCGGTTTCGTCTTTCAGCTTCACCGTTTTGTTGGAGCCAGTAGGTATAATAACCTGAAATAAATGTTTACCAAATTCGTTGCGAAAATTGCAGTCTATAGTTTTGGTTATTTTTACTTCTTTAAACTAATGTCTGAGTATGGAATTGGGAGTATTTGGTATGGACTCTTTGATAAGTGAAATCTTTGCCAGCCAGGGCCGGATTTACCATATATGCTGAAAAAGCTGAAGCTTGGGGCGGCAGAATTAGGGCGGCGGCAAAATGGCCCAAAAACTAAACTGGTACAGAAAAATACCTTTTTTTAGGCATTAGGAGTATGAATCCTGTGCGGTGGGCTCTACCAACATACATAAAACTAACACAGTGGACACCTAGACTTAGGACAACAATTTGTGAATTACACAAAGTGTTTTCCCACGTAGGAACCCACGACACTTGGCGCAGTAGAACGCAGCGTGGCGACCACTTAAAACACCTTTTTTTTGACGTGTGGAAACCCCCTCGGGCCGTCACGCTACCGGAGTTTGCAACGGGGGTGTATGTCGGCATCGAACCGACTTAAACTAAATGGTGTGCCACTCTGCACCTGAAATAGCAGGGGTCCAAGGAACCTGTTATTACGCCCTCTGAACCTCACCCAGTGCTTCCTCTCACTGAAGCGGGTGCCATCAATTGCTTATCATTTTCATCATTAGCAGTATGGCCATGGCATAGATCGCAGAAGATTGCGACCGCGGTAACCGTATATGGCTCAAACCACCAATATCCTCTGGGGTCACTAGAGGCGTGCCATATTTTGGGCGGTCAGAGCCGCTGCCCACACCAGTGCATCGTACAGTGCCATAGACCAGACAACTCCCGTGTAGAGTTGTCTTCACCCAAATTGGGCAAAAAATTTTCAAGTGCGGAGGCAGTGTCGACCAGCTTCGGAGCAAGCTGTCGGAAGTGTTCGTCGAAGAGCCACCTACCGTCAAGGATCTGGCCCAGATAACCAACACGACCTACACAGGTCTTGTCGATACCCCGCCGCTGTCGACCAAGTACTGCCAACTCTTGGATATATTGACGTTGACAGATGCATGGTTAGATCATAGAAGCATATTAGCGTGACAGGACGGTGAAGTTTGTGGATCGGAACGGGGTGGAGAATCGAAGGGAAGTATGTTACAGGGTTCCTCAGGGCTCTGTATTGGGCCGATCATTATGGAACCTCGCATACGATGCGGTCCTTCGCACCAGTCTGCCCTCTGGCCTAAGTTTCGTCTGCTATGCGGACGGTACCCTAATACTGGCCAAAGGGTCACGCTTTGAGGAAGTGCTTCTGCTCGCCGAGCAGGGAGTGGCTTGTGTTATGGAAAAGATTCGTGAGCTGGGCCTAAGGGTGGTGCCTCAAAAAACTGAGGCGATTTATTTCCATTATCTACGTAAGCGCCAGGAACCACCCAACTCGCGCTTCCGAGTGGGTGACACTGAAGTCCAGGTGGGCCAGTACATAAAGTTCCTAGACCTCATCCTGGACAGTCGGTGGAGCTTCGAAGAGTATTTCGGGCGATTAGTCCCCCGAGTTCGAGGGATAGCAGGGGTGTACCATCGTCTGCTGCCCAATCTCGGGAACCAAGTGAAGAAGTTCGCTGCCTCTACATAGGCGTCGACTCGAGCAGGCGACACCCCGGTGCGGGGTACCCCAGTCATGGGGTAAGGCAGTGGGGACTCCAGAAGTCGCTGATGCGTTCCTGGAGCTCCTCCCGACTGCCGAGGTATGCCACCGCGGGGTTTAGTGGGTAGACCGGTTCGCCGGGAGTCCAATACACGCCCTCCGTCTCCCCCACGGAGGGTATGGTGCGAAAAGCATTCCCCGCGAAAAAAAAAGTCAGTAGGGGCGGCAAAAATTTTGAAGCTTTGGGGCGGCAAATGTGTAAATCCTGTACTGTTGCCAGCTCTTACTTACTGTTACACGAGACCGTGCAGATAGCTTTTTAAAAAGAAAACTATTTGATTGCTTGAAGGTTACATTTATTAAGTAATATAGATTTAGTAATACAAAATGATTTAAAAATGAATTAGAAAATAAACTAGAGATCCGACCCGAAACGAGTTTGAAAGTAGACTGACTTTCTCCTGCGTTCATGTCCTACCTCAGGATTACTTATGCTGGGTCAGCCAACGAGAGATTGCTTAGTCAGGTCGACTGCTTACATTAGTGGGGTATAACAACCCCCCGCGGAAAACTGAAGTTCGGGAAAATCGAAGTTCAGGGAATTATTAGTAATTAGGCGACTTCCCTCAATCGCGGCAATGGAATGGGAGAATCTCTGTGTATTTGTGAGTTATTATCATCGTCGGTAGAGGTCGGATTATTTGAAGATGACATGTTAAACTTAGTCTTATATCTATTAACAATTTTCACTAACCTAAACATTATATAAGTAATTACAATAAGAGAAATTATTGTAGTGAATGCGAAATAGTGAGTCCCGTATTTTAGGATAAAAGGTTTTTTGTCGATAACCTTGTTTAGTTCTGAGAACAGGTTATCGTTGTTATTTTTTATAGTTAAATCATCTAAATCGACATTATTTAACTTAATTGGAATCACATTATTTGGTGACTCACCAGTTACATTATCTAATCTACAACATGAATCATTAATTATACTAAAATCTAAATTAGGAATAGGAATGCTTATATTAATGGGGTTAATAGGTGAAATAAGTCTTGCACTTTTCGTATACACTATGCACTGGTTAGGGGTTTGTAGAATTCCGGTACCGATCACTGTTATTTCTCTTAGTTCCGGGACACTACACTCTATAGTGATCTTATTTGGTCGCGATTGTATAAAGATCCATCGATTATTGGTGATCGGTTTCCAAATATCGAGTTCACCGGATATCGTTTTTATTTTGCACTGCACAGGAACGACATTGTTTGTTTTAATTAGCAGTTCACTTTCACATGAAGGGTTGCTACTCGTCAGCAACACCGTAGGTATTTCACACAGGTAAAACTCAAAGCTCACAACTTTACATTTATTTAAATTTTCTAAATTACAAGAAATTAACTTATCCCTAGAAATAGCAATAAAAGGGGTTGAAGGAGTTATAAGACTATAAGTATTGGAGTTATCTACTCCGTGCGGAGTAGGCAAGGCTATGCTATGGTACAAGTTAAAATCATCATTAGTTACTAGAGGAATTTGTAATACAAAAACTAACTTATTATTATAATAAAAGCATGCAACATTGGATATACTTAATATTATATGTATATTATCTAGACTTAAAGGTATAGGGATCCCGGTGTCCGCAGGTATGTATCTATCATTATTAACGAGTTCGTTATATAATTGAGCCGGAGTTAGAATGTTTGGGTGTAGGATGTTTTGGCTACTCAAAATTATTGCATTGATCAAGTCCTCTAACTGGAACGATAATGTTAGTAAAGAACTCTCGAGGTTGGCAAGTATGGAATGAACTTTATTTTGAATTAGTAAAGTATTAGTTACTTCAGTGAGATTATTTATGTCTATCAAAATATTATTTAATGACTCGCTTAGAATTACTTCGTTATTTCTTATTGTATTAATTGTTTGTTTATAGGATTCTAGTGTGGAAGTAGTAATTAAAATATTTTCTTTCATCAGTTCGGCGATTTTCTTTTGGTCTTGTTGGACAATTTCGATAGCAGAGTCGTATTTTAAAGCATCATCTTCGTCAAGAGTGCCGAATACATGTTTAAATAGGGTGCCTATACCGCCAAACCATGCCGATCGTTTATTTCGTTTGGAAATTAAATGGGAAATAGAATCGTATTCGCGTTGAATATCTTTAAAACGCACCGTCAACGGGGATAGTATGTTTTTACATTCAGGGTCATCGGTCTTTTGACACATAAATCTTATTGATCCTATAATTTCATTTAGATTAATTAAATGCGGGTTAACATAAGAGATATCTACATAACTGACTATATTTAATTCACCTTTTATGATTTTAAGTTTGCCTATGCTGTCGAAGAAGATTCCGGAATTAGAAGGATATGGCTTGATAAAGTCCGGATGCGCATTAGTTGCGGCGCTGAAAGGAAAATGAAATAAATGAATATTTTCCTTTTCAAAGTTTTAGTTAGTAAGTGTGGAGGTAGAAGGTTGTGGAATTTCTGTAGGTTTGATTTCGTCAAAATGGTGTTTGACGTGTCTTCGATTAATTAAGAGCGTGACAGTGTTGTTGTTGTGCACTTTTATTATTTTGTAGGGGCCTTTCCAGATGGGAGACAAGGCCTTTCTAAGTCTTAAATGATTTTTAAGATAAACGTAATCTCCAACTTTGTATCGTGGCGGTCTCTTAGTGTGAGAGTCGTAATAGGTTTTCGAAGTTTGTTTGGATTTTAGTATGTTTTCAAGGGCTTTTTCCCTTGTGTATTTGAATTTGTGTTGTAGCATTCGGATATAGTCAGAGTAAGTAGTACCAGTGCTACTCTCATATACTGAACTAGGTATTAAGGGCTTATGTCCAAAAACTAACTCATACGGGCTGAATTTTGTAGTAGAGTGTATTGTTGTATTGTATGTAAGTATAGCAGTGTACACGTATATCGGCCAATTGTCTTGGTTTTCGTTTACGAAGGATTTTAAATACTCTTTTAGAGTAGAGTGGCTCCGCTCCAAAGCACCCTGGGTTTGGGGATGATAAGGAGATGCCCATAGTTGTTTAATTTTCAAGAATTGACATGTAGTTTTAAAGAGGTCTGAAGTGAAGTTAGTGCCTTGGTCGGTAAGGATGGATTTAGGAATGCCGAAGAGGGAAATGAAATGAATTAAGCAATCTGCTGATTCTTCTGCAGTGGTGCTACGTAAAGGGTAAGCTATGGAATATTTGGTAAGGTCATCTTGTAAGGTCATGATGTATTTGAGTTTGCCAGTGCCGGATTCAGGTAAAGGGCCTACTATGTCTAATGCAATTCTTTGGAATGGAGCAGTTGAAGTAGTAGTGATTTCCATAGGTGCTCTGTTAAGTCTTCTTAATGCTTTATTTTCTTGGCACATTTTGCATTTCTTGACGTAATCTTCTACGTCTCCCCTCATTCCTTTCCAATAAAATTGTTCTCTTATCCTACTGTACATGCGTGTTGAACCTAAATGACCTGCTGCAGGGATGTCATGATTCTCTCGTAGGATTTTAGGTCTTTCACTGAGAGTTGGGTAAATTGTTTTATTAAGGTAAATGTGTATGCAGATTTTGGAACTATGAAATATGTAAGTAAGTATGTTGTAAATTTTTGTATATGAATGTTGATCGAAGGGATTTTTAAAATCAGAAATTGCAATATGTGCTACGGGTCCTGATTGTAAAATGTTGTCTCTTACTCGTTTCAAGCTATCGTATATAACAGGGTAAGATGATTCGTCGAAGTGGTATACTTTGGTAAAGATTAGATATATTTCTTTGTCTTCGAATTTAGTTCTAAGGAATGAGTTTGGTTCCTTTTCGGCGTTGATAATTTCGTCTCGACTTGGGTTGTTAAGCAGGATTTCAGGGATGTAAGGATTGGATTCGTCTAGGTCAATGGAGGTAGGGATTAGAATTATTTGGAATGGGGATTTTAGTAGGTTCTCATTATGCTCCTTAATAATAGTATCGAAAAAGTTTTCTTTGTTACTAATAGTTTTTAGGAATTTGGAATAGTCGTCGTTATTTAGGTAAGAATGGGAATGTGAGGTTGGATCTATCGGTGAGGGAATATTAAGGTTCTCAAAATCGAGGTCAAGGTCTGCGCTTCGAGGGCTTAGTTCCAGAGGGCCTAGATCTATAAGGTCTGGTTCTCCTTCTTGGGCTACTGGCAAGTCTGAAGCAGCATTTGCAGTACCTGGGATAGGATTAAGGTAAGGGTTTACTGTAGAGTCTGAAATAGGATTTGATATAGGATTAAGATTTATGTTTTCACTTAGTAACTCATCACCATCGAAAGTGGAAGGAATATGGGAAGGCAGTTCTAAAAGAGGATCTTCTAACGGGTTATTTGGTATTGGATCAGCGAACAATAGTTCGCTGTCTACTGGGTTGACTGGGAATCGGGACAGAGCATCAGCGTTAGAGTTTATTTTGCCCTTTTTATGCACTATGTTATAGTCGAATTCTTCTAATTTCAGTCGCCAGCGAATGAGTCTTGAACCAGGGTCTTTACAATTAAATAGCCACTGAAGGGGTTTGTGATCAGTGACTATAGTGAACCTATGACCATAAAGGTAGGGACGAAATGCTTTTGTGCCGAAAACTATTGCAAGACACTCCTTTTCAGTAATGCTATAGTTACATTCGGCTTTGTTGAGTGTGCGAGAGGCGTAGGCTATAGGACGGTCCTTCCCTATTTGACCTTGGGATAGAATAGCTGATACTGCGAAATTTGAAGCGTCGCAGGTAAGTATAAATGGTTGCGTAAAGTCGGGATACGCTAATACTGGTGAGGTAGTGAGTTTATGTTGCAAGGTCTCAAAAGCTAGTTGTTGTTTGTTTTCCCAGGTGAATTGTACGTCCTTTTTTAGAAGAGAAGTAAGTGGTTTGGCTAGTTTAGAAAAGTCTGGGATGAAACGTCTGTAATATGAAACCAATCCGAGAAAAGATTTAATATCTTTCGGACATTTTGGTATTGGGAATTCAGTGATGGCTTTTATTTTCTCTGGGTTAGGTTTAACACCTTCATTATTTATGATGTGTCCTAAGTATGCAACTTCTTTACGTAAAAATTCGCATTTTTCCGGTTGTAATTTAAGATTATATTTCCTAAGTCTTTCGAAAATGGAAGTAAGGTTCTGTATACTCGTGGGAAGATCTGGTGCGTAAACTACGATGTCATCAAGGTATACAAAACAGCGAGAACCTTGAAGACCTGATAGGCAAGTGTTCATTAGTTTTTGGAAAGTTGCAGGAGCGTTTTTCAACCCGAAGGGCATTCTTGTGAATTGAAAATGACCTTGAGGAATTGAGAAGGCGGTCTTCTCTGCATCTTGAGGGAATATAGGGATTTGGTGGAATCCAGATGCCAGGTCTAATGTTGTGAAATATTGACTTTTCCCTAGTTGATCTAGAATTTCAGTTATTTGTGGAATGGGGTAAGTTTCACCTATTGTAACATCATTTAACTTCCTGTAGTCGATTACGACTCTCCATTTTCGTTGCCCGGATGAATCTAGTTTTTTGGGTACGACCCAGATGGGCGAGGACCAAGGTGAATCCGATGGTGTCACTATGTTTTGTTCTAACATCTTGTTAATTTGGCTCTCTACTTCTTTTTTATGGCATTCTGGAAACCTATAGGATTTAGTTTGGATTGGGATGTCTGTATTTGTTCTGATTCTGTGTTCAGTAGTCGTGGTAAAGGTAAGTTTTTCGTCTGGGAGGTGGAAAATATCGGAGTAATCGGAACAGATTTGTAACAAGGCTTCTATTTCTTCGCAATTCAGATGGGAGGTTCTCAATTGTTTCAGGACTTCGTTTGTTCTGGGTAAGGAGTTTGGGTTTGTTGGTATTTTAGAGGGAACTAAACAGGATTGAATATCTAATCGTTCTAAGGTGAGTTTAAGGTCGGAATGCAGAACTGTAGGTTTTTCTGAGATATTAGCAACTGTTATATTGATGCGATTGTTTTCTTTTACTCTAACAATACAATTAGCAATTAGTAACGATTTGGAGATATGTTGGTCTACAATTATTCCTTCACCGAGGTCGGGGTTACTGACTGTGCATTCAATTATTGTTTCTGTGCGAGGGGGTATAGCATAAAGAGGTTCAGAGAAGTTTAAATTGATTGAGTCATTTCCTATTTGTAATACTCTTTTACGATAGTCGACTTGACAGCCGAATTTTTTTAATAAATCGTTTCCTATTATACCATCGTGACTTAAACTTATGTCTTCAACGACATGGAATTCGTGAAGTTGCGTTGAATTTTTAAATATGTGCATTGTAAAACTCCCCAATGTGGGTGTCACATCATCACCAGGGTCAATGCCTTTAAGTGTTATAATAACATCACTCAGTTTGGGCATTTTAGAAATGGAACACGATTTCACCAAACTTACGCAAGAACCAGTGTCTACTAGAAAGGACAGAGGTCTATCTGAAATGGGTGTTTGGATAACCACGTGTGGTAAGTATCTTTTCTCTGTATTTTTATTTATTTCGTAAATTTTAACGTTGTTTCCCTTTTGTTTCGGAATTCGCGGACATGTAAGTGTGGCTTCTGGATACGGAGTATTAGGATTCAGAGAAGATTTAACGGCCTGAGCATAGCTAACATATTTTGTTTTAGTAGAAACAGGGGAATTAGTAGTCGTTTGTGGTTCAGGGATTTTGTCAGGTTCGGAGGATGTAGTAAGCATTTTTTTTTGTTTACAGGATGCAGTGGATACAGTGATGTTTGGATTCAGAGAATTCAGAGATTTATTGGATTCAGAGGATGTAGTAAGTACTTTTTTTTGTTTACAGGATGCAGTGGATACAGTGAGATTTGTAGTATCGACTTTGGTTTTGTAAGGATAATTTCCCGGGCGATACCTAACGGGAAATTTTACTCCTTTAAATATTCTGTATTGTCAACTTCGTCAACTCCCTTATCATCAGAGTAGTCAACGGCAAAGGTTCTGTGAGATGGATTTTGAGTCGCGTTTTGAGATGTGTTATTTTGACGATAAGTTGATGTTGAAGCGTCGGGCTGATAACGGCTATTGTTATATTGTCGCTTGCGGCAGTTTTCAATTGCGTGTCCTACATTTTTGCAGTAACGGCAGACTAAGTCTCCCGTGTTGACTTTCCTGGGGGAATCGTGTCGCGCACTTTGTGTAATTTGAGGACGGTATGTTTGAGTTTGAAATTCGCGCCTAGGGATGAATTTAAGTCTTTCAGCGTTGCTGAAGTTTGGTTGAGTCGGTCTCCTATATGATGCTGATAATATTTTCTCTTCGGCTACAGCAAATCCTACAGCCGAATTTAAGGAGTCAGGGTCACGACAACGTACTATTTGCGAGAGACGCGGATGGAGGCCTACGGTAAAAGTGTGTAATGCGAGGTCTTCCATGGCCGCAACGCGACCTGTTACTTCTGATTTCTTTTTGATAGACATTTTGATTTCACTGAGTAATTTAGACAATATCGTTTCAATTTTAAGGGCATATTGATTAACTGTTTCGGTTGTACCTTGTTTGCAATTTTGTAATTCGGAAAGCAGGTGAGTGTAATGTTTCCTGTCTCCAAATTGTTGTTTCAGAAATTCAATGAATTGTTCAAAACATTCAAATTCTTTTATACTACACGTGCTTTCAGCCCTATCTGTCAATTGACTTAGTATGTATTTGAATAATATCGGTTTCTGAAATGTGTTAGCTAAATTATATGCACTTTGGCAATTGGAAATAAAAGGATTTAATTTGTCTCTAGAACCATCAAATGGTTTGATAAATTTAAGTAATACATTTAATTCTATCTTTTCTGTCATCTCTACGCGTGATGTAGAACCGTCGCTGGGGACACTGGTAATCTTTTCTGGTTTTTCAGTTTTTTCTAGTTTGGAATCACCTTTATTCGGCATTACAATAATTCACTAAGACACGAATAGAACACAGAAAAATCAAATACAAAATACAACTTAAAATTAAATAAATGTAAGAAGTCGTCTCTACACTAAGTTAGCTTGTTCGGAATTAGGAACGGCGAGATTATCTATGTGTCTCGTCGTCCGGATGGTTAATATAAATAATGTGATTGCAATGTTTAGTCTATAAGTTTTGAACCGTATAAACTAACAATAAAGTAATGAGAATATTGAATTGAATAAAATAGAAGTATTATGACATGAACAAGGTAATATATATTAATATTAGGTTTATATGAAATACTAAGTGTGGCTTTGAGTTTGGTTTGTCACTTTTATCATGTTTTTAGAAGAAAACGTTTGACTCACTAGATGAATAGACTTAAGACCAGGATCATGATGAGGTGTCTCCTGAACAGCGGCCAGCCAGCAGTTAGCACACAGCCAACTAACACGGACCTTCCGTGTTCAGATTGATGAATTTCACGCAGATCACTTTCACAAGCTTTTTACACTGGATGATTGATTTTTGAGCATTTATTTAATCACTTTTGGGCACTTGATAATTACCACTTGTTTGCCACCACACTTTGGAGTTTGTTTCGGAGACGTATTTGGGTAAATGGGATTTTCGGTATCCCACCGCTGCCACCAAATGTTACACGAGACCGTGCAGATAGCTTTTTAAAAAGAAAACTATTTGATTGCTTGAAGGTTACATTTATTAAGTAATATAGATTTAGTAATACAAAATGATTTAGAAATGAATTAGAAAATAAACTAGAGATCCGACCCGAAACGAGTTTGAAAGTAGACTGACTTTCTCCTGCGTTCATGTCCTACCTCAGGATTACTTATGCTGGGTCAGCCAACGAGAGATTGCTTAGTCAGGTCGACTGCTTACATTAGTGGGGTATAACATTACGCTCTGCATTCGTATAAATTTTGGGCTATTACACCTTTGTACGAAGTCGCGTTTTCATAGATACGATTCCAGGGTGGCCATCGTGAGCAGTAGGTACCTCTCATAAAAGTTGCAAGTCCTAAGTCACTTTATAAAATACGCGCTATGACTCTAGGTGCCATATTCAAGAGACCACCACCATCTACTTACAAGAAGCTCCATAAAATAGGTAGCCCCTAAATTTTAGGAGTAATATAAACACTAGGTGACCCTTAAAGGTTGGTGAAAACGAACACATGCCTTACCTAACTCTCTCGGACGTTAGTTTAAGGGCAAGAAATCTATTGAATTTTTATGATGTGAGTGAGTTAGTGAGTATGTGCAAAACTAAGAAACTCTGTCGTGATGAAATTAATATTGAGCTCATACTACAACAGTACGGTAATAGAATGCCCTCACAAACATTTATAAATAAAAAACAGAGTGGCGTGACGTCGATCCAATGATAGGGGTCGCGTGACCCGCAGCGCGTCACATGATCTAAAGCATTCTAAAAACGTAAGGGAGTTAGCTCTAAATACATAAATCCACAACTTCACAAACAATAACTACGAATAAGTAGATAAAGGATTATTAATAGTAATAATCTTAATTCTTTTCAACAATGTCATAAACTCAGTACCGTTCTAATTTATCACTACATAGTATAAAAGAAAATCGCTTTCTCTGTCCCTATGTATGCTTAAATCTTTGAAACTACGCAACGGATTTTGATTCCATTTTTAGGGTTCCGAAGTTCATAACTCGAAACCCTTATAGATTCGTCATGTCCGTCTGTCCGTCCGTCCGTCCGTCCGTCCGTCCGTCCGTCCGTCCGTCCGTCCGTCCGTCCGTCCTCGACTTACCGTCCAAACGGTAAGTGCTAGAAAGATGAAAGTTTGCATGAATACGTGTTGTAATTACGTCGACAAAGTGCTACAATAAAATTATGAAAAATAATTTTATTTGGGGTACCTCCCCTACACGTAAAGTGGGGATGATTTTTTTTTCTCGAGGCTACCCCATCGTGTGGGGTATCATTAGATAGGTCTTTTAAAAACAATAAAGGGTTTCCTAGACGATTTTTTGATTTAGGTATCCGTTTGCCTGATCTTTCACTTTAAAGGCCACTTTTTTGTAAAAACAGGGCGTCCCCCCCCCTCTAAAAGCTAAACGGCTGGCTCAAAAAATCTGAAAAAAATCGTGATGGTGGTCCATCTAATGAACTTTGAAGGAAAACTATAACCGATTAGATGACTTTCTTAGTTCAGGAGTTATAAAGGCTTATATGGTAAAATGCGCTCACTTGGAAAACCTCATACAAAATTAACGTATTAATACGTAAACATAACAATTATCTATTGGATACGATTTTAAATCCACATACCAATATAGGTGACTGAGGAACCCTTTCCTGTGCGTGGCCTGACACGCACTTGGCCGATTTTTTTTTATAATAGATAGAGTGATTTCTACATTTATAATTTTAGAGGTTTATTGTAATGTCGTAAATAAACCCATTTTTTTACGCTTAATTGCAAATGCTGGCTTTACCCTACGAGATAGATCAAAATAATGTACTACAGTATAGTATATCTTAAAAAGTTCTACAAAAAAGGCCGTGAGGGTATATGTCTATCTCTTAGGGATAAACTACAATAACCATTTTTTTTTCTTTTTAAGCGAAATAATAACTTATTTACGAAACGATTTTAAGCAATACAGTATTAATCCTTATCCAATTAAGTACCTTAAATACATTGTGTATTTCATATAGATATATAATGTGGCCCTTTACAGTATGCAATTTAAATTAATACTTTTGAAGATATTACAGATTAAAAATGCAGGAACAAGGCGATTGTGGCGGTACCGGCCGGGGTACGTTAGTTGACGCTGATGTGGATTTGTCACTATCAGTTTATTAACTAAACACAATACCTACTTTATTATGAATTAATATTCTAAGGCGGCACGAAGTTCGCCGGGTCAGCTAGTTTCCAATAAATTTAAAAATTAAACATATATTACAAATTAAAAACAAACGTTAATTTCAAAAATTGTTAAGATAAGCATATTATATAAATGGCAAATAATACCTATTAACAATTGAAACCGCCGATCTGGCATACCAATATCAATAGGTATTGCACCCCACCAAACCTCGCGGCTTCAAAAAATGCTAAAGTTAATATTTAAAAAAATATTTTGGACATCTGACACACAACATCATCTAGTCCCAAGCTAAGCAGAGCTTGTGTTATGGGTACTAGACAACTGATATAAATACATAAACATACTTTTTTTTTGTCCATTATTAAAACTTTTCTATTTGTCCGGCCTATGGATACTTAAAAAGACCTGACTGTATGTATGATTTGACCGTTAGAAAACTTTTTAGCAAAAAATCAAAGCCCTGAACTGAAGAATTGAAAAGCAGAAAATAATTAACTATTGACTGCCTTGTTGGTCTAGTGGTTAGCGTATGCGACTGTTGATCAAGAGGTCTGTGATCCACAAATATTTATTTCGGAGTTTGGGTGTTTTCTATGTATAATATGTATGTATTTACAAAAAAAAAGTATGATTATGTATTTATATCAGTTGTCTAGTTATCCATAACACAAGCTCTGCTTAGTTTGGGGACTAGATGGCGTTGTGTGTAAAATGTTCGAAATATTTATTTATTATTTATAATTAATTAACCTTAATAATTACTCTGTAGAAGATATGCGTGGTCATACCACTGGTTTGGTGGTGCCATGGTTTCGGCATTACGAAGCGTAAGCGCGGGAAACGTGCTCAGGCGGGCGTTTGGATCGGTTGTATCGTCGACAATACGCCGAGCGGTAGGCATATAGCGCGTGGCCTTGAGCGAGTGACGGTGGCCTGGTCATACAATACATACATAAATAATAATAAAGTTGGAGTGTCTGTATGTAATACCAAAGTAACAGTAAAAAGTAATTTTTAAAAATTTTGTATGTCTGTCGCTGGACCAATTTTCAAAGAACTTTCAGCAGCAGCAGGAAGCTGATGACGTAAAGAGAACTGAGGCTATATTTTTTTTAGACTTTAACTTCGCCCAGTGTAACAATAAACGCGGGTCACGGGACTCATCAAGTAAAAAATTAAATATATGTATATACGCGTCCAGTTGAGAACCTCCTCTGTTTTTTTTCGTCGATTAAAAATGCGTGAAATTGGTGTCTTAGACGAACAGATGCGATGAGTCCTTTAAGCGGGGCGTGAAAAAGCATCTCACCAAGCCGCCATAGTGTGGGCCGCCATACTTTACTGTCTGCATTCGCAGCAATGATGTGTGGTTTCTCCCACTCTTGGATTCTGCTCATGCTTTCCATCAGGCGGGGTAGAGTCACTTTGGTAGGCTATATATAAAAAAAAATTAAAAAAAAAATAAATAAATAGGAGATAGTACAATAAAGTTTGTAAGGATTTAATATGCCAGACCTATTTGCCTTCGCTTTTTAAAATCTATGTGGTCATGTTAACAAATACCAAACATGTCTGTTATTACGATATTATTGATACTTACGTTTATGGGTATAAAAATAGGGACAGCTGATTTAACAAACCGAAAATTCGTGTATCAGAAGGATATGTCAGAATATTGTCGTCGTCGGGTGATGCCTGCTGTGTTTCTTGGCAAAAGAGTAGTGGATGCTCATTCGAAAATATTGCACTTTTCTCGATTAGTGATGCCGTACAGTTGCTATATAACTGTTAGGTTTGTGCAAATATTTCGGCGTGAAGTATTGACCTTTTATTATTAGTTTTTTTATTACTGACTTAGCGCAATTGCTCTCGTTTATTGTGACCACGCCGCGATGTTTAAAGACATCAGAAAGTACTTAAATGATGTCTACTAAGTTCAAATGACTTTAACCGTTATTACAACATCATCATCATCAGCCCATAGCAGTCCACTGCTGAACATAGGCCTCTCCCATTGCACACCACTTTGATCGATTTTGGGCTTCTCACATCCAGTTATTACAACAAATTTCATGAATTCTATGATATATTTGACTGCCTTGTTAGTCTAGTGGTTAGCGTATGCGGCTACTGATCAAGAGGTATCGGGTTCGATTCCCGGGTCAGAACAAATATTTGTGTGATCTACAAATATTTGTTTCGGAGTCTGGGTGTTTTCTATGTATAATATGTATGTATTTACAAAAAAAGTATGTTTATGTATTTATATCAGCTGTTTAGTTAGTACCCATAATACAAGCTCTGCTTAGTTTGGGACTAGATTACCTTGTGTGTAAAAGTCCGAAATATTCAAATATTTTTATTTTAATATATATATGGTATAATATACAGTGTATACATAAAGTCATGCCAGGGTAAAATTAATCACAATTAATTTTATTAAGTAGGTCAATGATCTGTCATCATGTAGCCATCATAGAACCGACCCTCCGACTGTATCAATTTCAAAAAAAGAGGGACTCAATGTAGTAAATGAAAGTCTCAACTGGTACGATTAAGATGTTATTTCGTTTAAAAATATTTATTCAAAAATATCCTTAAACATATTAAATACTAATTGAGCTAGTCTAAAATTCCCTAAGTTACTCCTTATGTCATCAGCTATATGTCAGTGAAAGTCCTTTCAAAATCGGTCCTTACAAACAGACTCTTCAATTTTATTTATTTGGCCATACGTCCCCAGTCCCCACGCTGACGGTATTAGATAGGTTGTGGACTGGCAAGACAGATTGCGTTGTGTTGTATTATTACAGGACGGAAATGGGTAGTAATATCATAGTTGTGATTCAAGTAATGATTGATACAAATTTGCAAAAGTCATGTGAGAAAGGTATACATCAGCTGCGCATTCACGAAGTAGGAGAGACGTTTGGAGGATATTGGGGGGTTATGCCGGACAGCCTGTTTAAAGCTCGAAAGAGCAGAAATGATAAAACTTATACTTTGAGGCCCACGTCCACTCAGCCACCTACCACTACCACTGAAAGGTAGTAATATTAGTTTTGATTTAACAATATTATGTATTATAGTTATACTCGCATTCGATACTACGGAATACAGTTTTAGAAAGCTTAGATAAAAAATACTGCGCCGACCCCAAATAAAATTGGGATAAGGGCAGGCATATGATGATGATGCTAGCGTAAGACACAAGTTGCGAGGATCCATGAGCTACGGTAATCACTTACCATCAGGCAAACCGTCTACTTATATGCCACATTATCGTAGTTTATTAAAATGTAATAAACTTTGATATTACCACCTTTTGAATTGAAACCTTCAAGGCTTTAAGTTTTTATAAAAAATTAAAGGTAGTAGAGCTTTGGCAGGTTTGTGTCTACATAAAAACTATTTATACTGTTATTTTATCTTATTTCATAATCTTAATAATACATTTTTTTTCAGTACCACCACTTCACCTCCCACAAAAAATATAGTTCAAAATAAAACTGCAGTTACAAACAAGTCTGCTCAGGATGACGGATACATAGGAATAATAGTGCCTATCTTAAATGTTTCTGCTGTTGTAGTCCCCGGTAAAATGGAAGGCGGCTTGTCATTAACTACCGAAGATAATTTTGATAAAATATTTGACGTCACACCTCGGTAAATACTTTCAAATCTAAGTTATGACATACTACATTATCATGAGCAGCCTTTGACAGTCCACTGCTGCACATACATCTCTTCTCAGAAGACTTTGGACTATATCACGTTGGCCAGATGGTTCCTACTAGTGGATGTTTCAGGGTTTCCTTCGCTTTACAGTGGCGATTTCCTGTGTAGTTTGTTGAATGAAACCCACGGATTCATAATCCCTCACCACACCGCGAAGTTGTGACTATGGCTAACCTAATTAATTACTGTATTAGGTTTTTACTTACTATTACTCGTGCGAGCTAAGATGGCACCTGGCTCAAAATGAAACATGATACCATTCCCCCGCGTGATACCCCTCTGTCGTCTTGCGAGTAGCGTTAGCATCACTATTGCTGTTGCAGGAATCTTTCCATAATGATTTTAGTTTATTAGGTATTAACTAATGTCATATAAATCACGAAACGAATTTATTTTATTAAAATATCATTAGATTCGTCTGGATAACCCAATTGTTTTAAGAAAGGTCACACGAAAAAAGCCAGCATGACGCCTATGAGACCAATAGTTTATAATAACGAATACCCATATACATATGATATTTAGAGACTACGATTAAAATGCTTATCATGGCGATTTAAAATTGTTTTTATAAACATATTTCAGTTCCTAGTTTCATTTAAAATGATATTAGGTATTACCTAATATTATTTAAATCACTGCACGAAGAATGCATTCGGGTAAATAATGAATATGGCCTGCTTTCTATTGCTATGCATATGTATTTTCTTAACTCAGGTAGTAAAGTACCACTTAAGATAAAGTAGTATGTTATGAGAAAATACTTGAAGCAAAATAAATTTTGAAATTTAAAAAAACTAGAATAAATTATATTTTTCTTGCACTCAGTACTTTAAACGACTGACATTTGAGTCAGGTGCCATCTTAGGTCGCACGAGTTATAGTTTGCTTTAAACTTTACAAGGAATCTATATACATTTAATAAGAGCACCATCTACAATAACCTTTGAAATGTAAATACAACTACAAGTAAGTACTTATATATTTTTATATTTAATAGTGCTGGAGAGTCATACATAACGAAAGACGTGCCTCTGTTAGAAATCCAGTTAAATAAAACCATAGACAATTTACGTCACGGTTACAACCCCGATGAAGATATGTCCCTTTCTCAGTTCCAAATGGAAATAAACAATTTATTCACACCGGATCCAAGGTAAGTAGGTTATGAATACTAATAAGTCTGTATTATAATTTTTTTTAAAACTTGTAACAGGTCATAATTAAGGTAAGAGTATAAGATACTTATTTCACAAAATGTCATCATCAACCTATCTCAGTCCGCTGCTGAACATAGGCCTCTCAAATTACATGCCACTTGGTTCGATCCTCGGACAAAATATAGCTTTTTGTTATATGTACCTTTTGCTTATACAATTTTTATTTATAACATTTATTTACATTTTTCTTGTTGTATTCAACAGAAAAACGTGTCATACAAAAAATACCTGTCACAGATTATATACAAAGTATTATGTATTTACTCCGTGCCTGCAAATATGTTTTTATTACTTGTTTCGGGTGTTTCAGATTAATACTTCCTGATTTTGGTGCACGTACTCATAAGAAAAAATCCTATAAGTATCGCCCCAGCGTATTAAAACGCCTAGACTTTAAGAAACATAAAAATCTTTTTGTAGAAAAAGGAGCATTACGTAGTAAGAGGTAACCAATGTTTCATAATATTATTGTGATACAGTTGTATGTCATGGGTATAAAGATGGTACGCACACTGAAGATTTATAAAACTAGAAAATAGCAGTGGAGAAAGAATGCTGCCTTGAGGGACGCCTGAGTCAGGTTCACACCATATGCATGTATTACACACAAAAAATTTCCGCTTGAATCACTCTATCTATTGCTGACAATTGCAATAAATTCCTTTGAGTAGTTTATAAGATCTAAGCGGGCAGACAGCGGTAGCGACTAAATTTTTTCTGCGTTAAGATTTTGTACTTAGTTAAAAGAGGTTCTACATAGGTTTAAGATAATGCGATACTAATATAGAAAAGAACGTCTTTTTATTTCTTTAAATGATAAATGATGATAAATGATATTTATTTCTGTAAGTAAATCTTTTCAGACATTTTTACAAGTCGGACTTATAGCTAGAAGGCGCCGGCATTTCCTACGACTCACTCTGGAAAGAAACGCCGAAACAAACCACAGAGGTGTCTTTTTTTCTTTTTTTTTTTAAGTCCGTGTACAATATTAAAGAGAACTATGTGAGTGCAGTATAGGGTCTGGGTTGGCCTTTTGAAGAAAGAACCATAGTTTTGAGTCGACCTGTCCATACAGACGGCACACGGGCCCCAGCCATCGTGTAGCCTAACCGATGTAGTCAGGATCCACAACCCGGAACACGACACTGCCGCCAGCAGGACACTTGAGTAGGCCGTGGAAACACTCAAAACCACCAGAAAATTACTGAAATATAAACTAACATTACAAGCCTACACTATACTCACATTTACAAACTTACACAAAAAAAAAAAACAAAAAAAAAAAAATACTATACAATTCAATTTCAACGAAAAACTAAACAAATTAGAATCAATTAAATACAAATTAAAACAAAAATTAAATGTTCATCACTTGTGGGAGCGAGCAGCATCACTCCCAAGCAAATTTATCATTTAAAAAATCAGTAACTGTGTAGTAAGCTTTATCACACAGTTTCTGCTTAACCAAGGACTTAAATTTGTTAATACTTAATTCATGAAATTTGCTTGGAATCTTATTGTAGAATCTCACACCCTGACATCGAAAAGACTTGCTTACTTTTTGTAGTCTAGTCGTTGGCAACACGAGTTTATCTTTATTTCTAGTGTTTATATTATGAATGTCGCTAAACTTTGTGAATGAATGTATGTTTTTCTTAACATACACTAGATTTTCATATACATATTGACATGCGACTGTCATAATACCAATTTCTTTAAACTTATCCCTCAGGGTTCATAGGAGTTAATATTAAAAAATGTTTTAGGCCCTTATTTAAAAATTGGCGATCATTTTCAACGAATAGATATGACTCTAAACTAAAAGGTTTAAGGCACCCTTCTACTCATACAAGTGAAGCAACTAAAGGGAAGTCTCATTATTGGGATGCTATCCATGATATTTTAAATAATCTGAGTAAAAGCAGCGAAGGTTCTACTCAACCACCGCATAAGGAATTAGCTAACATTTTAAGCGGCGCATCTAATGATAGACTCCATGAAAATGGTTAGTACACAATAAACTATTTGAAAACAGGAGAATTGGAGTCACACTTGTAATGATATCTACTTACCATCTCGTAGGTTTACTAATGTAGAGAAACGTTTGGTCTGATACGCCTGTGTTGTCTAGGCTTAGTCATTACTTCGTAGGTCGCCGTCTTTGTAGCGTTAGTATGTTTTCTGTGATTATGTGACGAACAGAAAGTAGGTTTTATAGCGTATAAATCCTCTAGACCGTTAATTTCAAATGTTCTTAACAGGGAAGGACCAATTGTTTGAATCTTTCTGTTCGAAATTGTGAAGTTAATATAGTCCAAATTACCTACTATAACTTTTTTTTAATAAGAGCCTGTCAAAGTGCCTCTTCTAATGGATGATGGAAAGCCTGAGCAGAATCAAAGAGTAGTGGTCAACACTCATTGTAAACGCAGATAATGTCACAATGCATTCTGGTCACTCCCAGTATGGCGGCCTATTGAAATGTTTCTGCATCATTGAACCTCCAGTCTCGCACTCACAAACAAAAAATGACATAGGCTGTCATTATAAATATCATCATCATCAGCCTTTAACAGTCCACTGCTGGACATAGGCCTCTCCTTTGAAAGGAAATGTATAATTTATAAATATAGAACATAACATATTATGTTTTCAGTATATTCAAATTCAAATTTAACGTACATTGACTTGAATACACCCCAAGTTGCTGTTACTGAATATACGTCAACGATATCAGAGGAATATCTAACTGAAAATAGGTAATATATTAATCTATAACCATAATAAAAATAGTAACTTCACTCACACACACTCACACCCACACACAGCCGTCTGATCGGATCTATAACTCGTCAAAGCCTGTACTATGTATACCACACTGTTGATTAACATTATTTACTACCTCAGTAGTTCTGTGGTTGTGTGTGTATACGACTGCTGTGCTTTGCTGATTTAACCAAATGTTTCTGAATTCTACAGATCATTTCAGAGTTTGAGTGATTTCTATGCATAGGCGTTATGTGTTAAATGTTCCAAATATTTATTTACGAAGTTCTAAAAAAAAAAAAATCTTGATAAACATAGTCTTTCTCCACTGGGTGAAATTTGAACCTCTAGCTTAGTAGTCAAGATCACTAGTAGAACCATTAGATAAACAGACTAGACAAATAAAGTTATTTTTCATTGTTTTTTTTTTATCACAAACGCATCCCATATGGCGCTGCAAAACTTAGAAACTTCTTCACTGATTGTTTTTTTTTTTATTATTAGCTAATGTATTGATTGCAATGCAACCTGGCTAGACGGGCTGAATAGAAGCGTTCACGATTGTAGTAAGAGATTCTTTTTTTTTTTTGACAACTCCCGCATTAGGAATATGAATTCCTGTGTCGCGGGGGACTTTACAAACATACATGAAACGGACACAAAGAACACCCAAACTCAGAACAACAATTTGTGAATCACACAGTGTTATCCCACGTGGGATTCGAACCCACGACACTTGGCTCAGTAGAGAGCGGCGTGGCGACCGCTTAAACCACTAGGCCAACCGTGCAGTCATGACATTACTTATGACATTACAATGACATTACATATAAAAACCACAAAAAAACCATATTGTTCCTCAATTATATTAATGCACCATAAAGGTAAACTGCTAAAGTTTAGCATTATGTACATACTAGCTGCGCCCCGCGGTGTTACCTGCATATTTTCGGGATAAAAAGTAGCCTTTTTTTTTACGTGTGGAAATCCCCGCGGACCGTCACCCCGTCGGGGGTTACGGCGGGGTGGTGTGTCGGATTCGAACCGACTAAAACCACACGGTGTGACCCTCTCTGCGCCTTTGTATTGGAAGGAGTCCAGGGAGGGGATTTCCTTCTGGACTCGGATAAAAAGTAGCCTAAGCCAAACTATCATTATGGTTGCTATGCAAGTGTGTTAAGTGTTATGCATGCATAGCAACCTGTGAAGTTTTGATCTGAGATAAACAGTAACATTTTGACATCTACGATTTAATGTGTTTTTATAATCACCTAGCTTTCGCTTATCTCGATTATTGCAGTAAAAGGTAGCCTATGTGTTATTCTGACATATAAGCTATATGTAAAGTTTCATCCAAATCCGTTCAGTAGTTTTTGCGTGAAAGAGTATCAAACATACATACACACATACATACATACTCACAAACTTTCGCGTTTATAATATTAATAGTATAGTAGGATTAGTAGGATTATTATGTACATTAATATGTATAATTAATATGTATAAGAAATCCTTTATACATTCATACAAATAAATGAAATTGAAGTGTCTGTTTGTAATTTCGAATCAGCAGCTTTTCAGTAGCGATAATGTATACGGTAGCTATTTACATCAAACATCAGTTTTACTCTCTGCTTGTTCGTTCCAATCTCTGGAACGGATGGACCCATTTTGAAGGGACTTTCACCAGAAAATAGTTGATGATATAAGGAGTAACTTAGATATTTTTTTACACCGCTTTACAACAACAACCATACCACGGTAACACCACGAGCTCAGCTATTGGTAAATATAAATGTGTTTTATAAAAGTTATAAATAACAAAATTAACCAAACATCCTATGTCAAAATACTTCCAGCCGTTTGGGTTGTAGGGCGTGCCAAAGAAATGGACATCCATACATACATACTCCCGAAAAATATTGACTATAAAGTATTGTATGTATGATCTATCTATCTCAGTTCGTGTGCTAAATATGTAGTTTTAAACAAGTGACGTAGATGTTAACCACACAAAAAAAAACACAACCTATATTCTTATCATAATTTTACGATGTGACGTGACGGTAATATGCAACGTTTTTATTCTAGAACAACACATTTCGATAAACTGAAAGACGCTTCTATAAACATAGATGAATCACAAGACTTCAATGAATATAAAGTAGGAATTAACAGCTCTATTTCTGAGATATTTAACGATGACGAACAAATAGGAGTATTACCTCCAATGCTTGATGTCGACCGTATTATATTGAATGGTAAGTTTCTATCCGTACTGTAACATTAAAAGCTTGAAAGTAACTCTGTCTGTATCGTTTTCACGTATAAACCGGTGTGAATGAAATATGACAATTAGGTACTTCGAATCTAGAGGAAGGACATAAGCTACTCTTTACCACGATAACCGACATACACGCAAGCTGAGCCGCGGGAAAAAGCTAGTAAAAGATAAAAGTAAAATGTTATAGCACATTATGGCACATATTTGCAATTGACCCGTTCATAATAGTTCAATGGGAATGGTACACTGACCTCGTGTTACATCACTGCTAAAATCCAGCAGTTGGTGTAGTTACACAAGTTTTTTGAAATTAGGGTGTCGTTTAGACCCTGTACAAATATAATCCATGCTCCTTAGATAATCCTACTTTTATCTTAATGACATTTTAATTATATCTTTACAGCATCAAATCAAAAACAATATCGTGTACCGGATAAACCTTCTAAGATAGAATTTAAGGCTTCAATTGACACAAACAGTACTGGGAAGTAAGTTTAATATCTATTTTGATACATGAATTTACTTGTTTGAGATTCCATAATTTTGTGTTACGTTTAGGCTAGATCCTGGCGCTATTTCTCTGGTAGATCATGAGTCCTTTGAAAACATAGTTCAGTCAGCTTCAGCGATGGCAGACAAGTTAAATCAAACTAAAATAAGTGATGGTAATAATTCTGAAGAAGACTTACCAGGTCGCAGGCTACGGCGGAGGTAATCATTAATGCAATTGACTGTAGTTTATTATAGCATAAATAAAAAGTAAACACAGACAGCTCCGTTAAAATTATACACCATAGGCATAAGTAGCTCACTTATACTGCAATTACCAAAAGGTTCCTGAATCCTGAGATTAGCTCGTTCAAACAAAGAAACAAATTTATAGCTTAGTAATATTTACATATATACTGTACCATTAATAGATCTCATACATGCGATTGTTTTATTTAATACCCGTTTTATTTTATTTGGTGTCTGTCATTGTTTCCAGTAGAAAAAAAGCGTTTCATTTTCGTAAAAAGCGTTACTTGAGTGCAATTGAAATTGAAGATGCAAAACCACATCAAAGGCATGTAATGAAACACTTAAGTACAACTACAGCGCCAGTGAAATTTAATCTCAGACAGTTTCAGAGGCTTATTGAATTTCAGGATGATGAGGTAATAATATTGTATCTAAGAGGTTAGGTCAATCTATCTTGTAATGTATGCATATTTTTTAATTGATTTATTAATGATTAAGTTTTATGTACAAATACAATTGACTTCTATTAATTCATAACCAAGTCTGAAATATTACAAAGTACTAAATTAGTGATTTATATTATGCATGATAAATTCAAATATTGTGCTGTGTTTACATTTGCGAATTCTGTAATATAATGAAAAAAATTATGTCTGCAATATGATGAAAGTTAAGCTTACAAAGACAATGTACCTACGAAGAAATGAAATGTTTTACATTTTGATACGGGACACGTTAAAAAGTATCTCACTAGGCCGCCGTAGGGTGAGTCACCGTGTAGCACTTTATGCATTTCTAATTATATTATAATTGGATCCACTCTTGGATTTATGATTTCCAACAAGTAGAGTAGAGTCATTTCAGCAGGTTTTTATATAAAAAGTAAAATTAAATAAGGACAATTTACTCACAATGTTATGTGGTTTGGCTTTTGTGTGGGTATAAGCAGCGTTAATTTGTATCCTTCAAGTGCGCTTCATCTAAAGAAAACAAAGCGTATTCACTTAATATTTAAAATAAAATAACAATGAGGAAGATGAGTAAAAATAATACTATTAGCTACTAGCTATTGCCAGCGATAACACTCGGAAATACAGAAGTTATGAAGTTAATTGTTTCAAAAAACATTTCTTCTTTTTCTTTTCATGAGATGGTAATCAGCCGAATCACTTCTGTCACTGTCAAGTATCTTGATTTTTTAAAACCAAACTTTATGACCGCTGGAGTGTGCCATATTAAATTCAGTGACACGTCATATAGCCTTATAACCAGCGGGCGATCAAGACACTTCTAACGATACTCTATTTGTCTCGTTCTATTATGTGGTTGAGGAACTATAATGTAACAAATGAACATGAAACTTTCATAGCCTGTCATGATCATAACCCTTATTTGGCTTTGCCGTAGTCGGGTGAAAAAGAACACACTTTTTAATTCCCCGAGAAACGGTTTATTCACTGTTTACGGCAGATAATATGTGTAAAGATAATGAAACTGTAAGTTTTTGGTTGTAGATCAGTGAACGAGTAGCCATGCAGTACCTGCCAGAGTTTATGGGGCAGCCAGTGCTAGACTTCTGTGACTTCAATGAGACCACCTCTAAATACGTCTTTCTTTTTAATACCTCCAGACTTGTATTGGCACTTTCGAATTTTACTGTTAGTTGATTCTTATCTTGTTTACTATAATAGGGTAAGTGTAAATGTAACGTTAGACAATAATTACCGTCAAAATAAATATAGCAAAACTTATACATACATACAAACATAATCATCACCATTAGCTCTGCTGAAGGAGGTGCATTAAAACTTTGTATACTGAAACTCACATTAAGTCTGTCTTAGAAATATAAAATATAACTGTGGTTGTTCTAATAAGAAAGAATTATGTACATTATAATTTTTTTTTAATATAGATTTTTTTCCATATTTGTTTTTAGTTCCTTTATATCCAACCATATATTAATTTATATTCAAAATATTCAAACTCAGGATGTTCAACTTTTGAATAATTTTGTAAACATATGCAGGTTACAAAATTACTCATATCTGTTTTGGCAAGTTACTTACTGCCCTACAGGTAGGTAGGAGGGTACAATCTTTAGTATCCACAACTTTTGTCATCATAGGGTCATCAATATAATTCATGTGTAGTAGGAATTTATTAATGTGTGTGTATTTGTTAATAATTAAAATAAATGTGTAATACAGATGAAACGTATGACTATAGTATTGACGCCATCACGGACCTTGCAAAATAGCGAACTGCGATGTGGACAATCTCATATCGAGTGTCAAATCTCGGGTGCCCGCGTATGCATTGATTCCCTCAGTGCTTGTGACGGAGTGCCGAACTGCGGTTCTTTTGGTATATTACATCACCTATATTAGTTCAATTTTGTTTAGGAGTAAACAACTAGAACAGTTGATTCAATATGAATATTTTGTACCATATTTCGAAGATAAATATGATATGGTTGAAATGAGGTTTCCACTTGTATACTTCCATAATATTAACTTTTTAAATTGCATGGGTAACATGAATGATCAAAGGTCGTTCGGCGATGTGATTTGTAATGGAAATACCAAATAGACTTTGTTACTGCATCGCTATCCTCCGGTGACCCTAGCTCAGATAGCCTTTAATCTCACCTTCAAAAATTAATAAAAAAAAGAATGGCTAATTTGCGGGAAATGGAATAGTCAATAGTTGTGGGGAATATCTATGATATATGTACTTATCTACGTTGTGTCTAAAGCTTGACATTAAATAGTTACATTCCCCTGATGTCGGTCTTCTAATAAGTTAATGATTATATTAATTTGAGATATCTTTTTGTCACATTACTAGAATTTTATGTACTCTAAACACAGCGCCAGATGGAGCTAAAGGAAAGAGAATCAAATCAGACACGAGTAGCTCTTAGCTACTGGTTCATTCATTAAACACGAGACAACTGCTCTAATTGATTGTTTGCGCATTTTTGTAGAAATATACGACGAAGACCGCCTGAGTTGTGGCGCCGCATCTGGTTTCCATCACAACGTTTGCCTTGCTGGTTTAACATTCCTAGCTGTCCTTCTCACTGTACTTTATACCATATATTATTGGCTCAAGCGGTGTGTTCCCAAGGTTTCAGATGCGTTTTTCATTTATACAGATGCTGCGGAAAATGTGTATGTATATTAATATTTCATTTCAGATCTTGCTTCTGACATTTTATAGATTTTAATAAATATATTAGTGTAAGTAGTAGAGCCACGCTGATTTTAGCACGAATGGGCGGACTCGACCGGGGCAGTACTACCCTCACATAGAAAACCTAAAATGACAGCATTCGTGCTATCGTCTTTCGTTGGTGAGTGTAAGCCGAAGGCCCATTCGGTCTGCATCATTCTCCCACCAGAATTATGCAGAAACAACACAGACACATTAGTGATTGTTTCTAATCACCCAGGAAAACTTAGTTCTGAACGCTTCACTTTTTATACTTATTTAAATTAATAAAACTTCAGAAATAGTAGAAACTGACTGTTTATGGAAATTCTTAACTTTGATACCGCCATTTATCTTGTTTGTCTCAGTGGCACTGCTGTTGGTTGCTTGGAAATGTCTTTGTTTATAGGATTCGATTCCCGTATCGAACCAAATTTTTGTAATGATCTGCAAATATTTGTTTCGGAGTTTACGTGTTTTCTATGTATAATATGTATGTATTTAAAAAAAGTATAAATGTATTTATATCAGTTATCTAGTATATATAGTACAAGTTCCGCTTAGTTTCGATCTAGATGGCGTTGTGTATCAAATGTCCAAATATAAATTTATTTATTTAATAAAGAAAGAAACCGGTGGCATCGCCAGAACTAATGATTGGAACATGATAAAAGTGGTTTAATCTGTATCGTGACGACGTATGTTTCACACATTTTAAGTGTAGAACGTTGTTCGTCTTGGGTCAGAATAAACCATGGTTTGCGCAGTTTTTCACATGTAAAGGCATATTTTTATACACAAGACAACAGCCCTGCAAAGACAAGGAAAACTTAATACAAACCAACCCGTCTTGACAGCGTAATATAGGTCAAAACCTCTTTTTTAAGGGGATGCCTATGTCCTATGTGTTAAACGCATGTTTTTAGTCTTATTAAATGTTTTATAAATTTTAATATTAAAGTGTAGATTTTCGAAAAAAAAAACTATTGAGTCTATAACAAATAACAAATCAACCTCTACCATCCATTTTCCTACAATGATGTAGAAATACATTTAGGAATACTACACTGTTTGAAAATTTCAGTTTATATTTGGATACAATTATGAAGTCTCCGCATGATATAGGAGTTGGCAAAGACTTTATGTTTGGGGTTCAAGAACTTCTGGACTATGAAGATAAAGTATTAAAAAAAAATGTTTTTAGAACATTTATAACTAGATGTTCCCGGCTTTTACGATTTTGGCGTAAAAAGTCTGCAGATCAAGTTGTAACAGCAGATATTGATAAGTTCTGTTCAGAAAAGTTATCGACTTTTGCTGAAATGGAAATACAAAATATGACAAGTCATATGGAACCTCTAAAGGACACAGCTGTTCAAACTGGCTCCAGTTTACACGAGATGCAGGATATTTCTTCTATCTATAGCAAGGATGTCGAATTTTCGTCAACAAAGTTCATGACATCATCAACGGCACCTGAACATCTCTTGCAAAACGACTCAGTTTCAAATCAACCTTCGGATGAGTTAAACATATTACAATTCTTGAGGAAGCTAAGAGCGAGATCTATTTCCTTGCAACAAAATACTTTGGAAAAAGATTTAGATGAATTTAGAAACAAATACGGAGAATCATCATTTCAACCTCCATTGACCGAGAAAGAAATTCGAAGTGAGATATATGAACATGATTACTATTACGTTGATGAAAAAGGCGAAACGGAGCAACCAGAAACTAACGAGGAAATAATGTCTGGGGATGTAGGTGACAAGCCTATTGTAAAACATTTGAGGTTTCAGGATGACGCAATAGCCATGTCACCCAAAGAGCCTGAGGATGATACTGTGGGAGTTCAAGTACATCCAAGGCGAAGTATTATATTTGGAGCTAACAAGGTATTTCGTATACAAGAACCAGAGGAAGTTTCTAATGAAGCTGAAGAACCAGCTGGTGGTGTGAGAGAAATGAAATCATATTTTAATTGGGGCAAAGAGAAAAAGAAAAAAAAGCCTAAAAAGAAGTAGCTTGCCCACACTCTGAGATGCGTCGGTGTTTCGAAACACATTACATAAATATAATAATAATTAGTGAGGTGACTTAGAGAGGTACGGGAGAAAATTACGCTCTAATGAGTTAAAGTGCATTTAAGCGTACCGTATATTTAGAGATTTACACATTTAGTTATTTTCAGATTTTAATGAAAAATGTGCTAGTAGTTATGTTAGAATACTTGTTATTTACACCGAAGCAACCATAGTTCGATTTTTAGTAAAAGTTGAGTAACTTTTACATTCAGAGTTTATCTTGATTGACTAACCATCATGGGACATAATCACTATAACCTAAAGCCATAGTATTGGTGACACTATACTCAATAAATAAATTGATGTATGCTTGGGGACATGGTGAACCGTATTCTATTGTGTGTTATAAATAATCTTATCTTATAAATTATTTATAACACACACAAAATGGTTTACCATTTTCCGACTTTTTAATTTAGAAAAATGATTTAAGTTCAATATTTTTAGTGCCTTCCTCTGTAAGTAGAAAGATCGAAGCAGTCGTCAACTTTTCTAGGTAGTTAATTTAATAACTACTTAATACAATTATACTGTTTACTGATTATGCCATCTTTTATTTTTTATAAATTATTTTTGTGTATTTTTTTTGTTCATGAGTGACGTTATAGGTTGAAGACGGCCGTCACAGCGGCGGCGGCGTCTGCGTCCCGCGCCGCTATTTCCTAATTAAGATCAATTGTGCACCGGATAGAACACGTGCCAAAATGTGTGATGTCTTTTTAATGGCATACCGTCATCATATACCTATACGTGTGCTTACTCATATTATTATACACTGAGTGGAAAAATATGATAATTAAATGAAAGCAATAGAAGTAGGTATATTATTAAGATACTCAGAGCCTATAATTCTGAAGTGGCAACAACCACACTAGGAATATTCCTGTGTCGTAGTGGAGTCTTTAAACATACATGAAACAAATACAAAGAACATTCAGACTAGGAACAACAGTTTTTGGCTTGAACAAGTCGTTGTTTCATGTCAGGTTTGAACCTAAAACCTCAGCGAATTACAAAGCGGCTTATACTACGTTTCGCTATCTTATGTTACTTTTTTTCAGGTTCTTTCATTGTGATGTATAAAACAAAATATAATTATTAATTAAAAAACTATTAGAATTATCTAAGACAAACCATGCATTGACTCCTGCTAAAACTACAATTTTCAGAAAGCCATTGACAAATTTGTAAATTCATTTTATTTAGCTTTTCAAGCGATTTGGTTTAGGCTTGATTAGTTTATTTCAATTTCGGTAGCCTCTTAAATATTAAATAAAAAAAAAAACGCCTGGCTTAATATAGATTTGACTTAAAGACAAGAAATAATCAAAAGTAACCACGTCGATAAAGTAATACAACAAATAATCAGACTTGACTACTGTCGTAGATTTTGTACTTAGTTTTAGATGCATTCAACAGCAATGGTTTAAAAAAACTATTTATATCAAATAATATATACACAACTTCATAGTATAAATTTTAACAAACATTTCTTCACTACGAAAAATTGATTAAACCAAACATTACCTACTGAATGGATATCTACATTTGGTTGAACTGGTTGGTATTACAATGCTAACAAGATAAAACGTAATAGATCTTCTCATTTCTTCTGATCAGCAGAACCTGCTCCTTAGCCAAGATGCAAATTAATTATCGCGAAACGTCGATTCTCTTTCTACAATCGCTATTCTTGACTTATTGTTTTGACCACGCGACTTAGCGTTGAGGTGACGTTGTTCCCATACATTTGTTGTCTTAACATTTACGTTTGTATAATGTCAACTGAGCTAGGGTGGCTGGTAGTTCACCTACACTTATTGCAAAAATAAAAAAGGAAAGGCGCTCATTGTATAGTGATCCAAAGTCAAGCAGAAATCAGCTTTAGCATAATGACGATGTTTCTACATTAGAAATAAAGGTTTCTAAGTAATGCAATGTACATTTTTATGGTTTCAATTTTCGAAGAGGTAAATTAAAGAGGTATTATGCATGTAGATGAAATTTACTATTGATATATTAGTCACGTAATAGGCGTAGGCGTTTTCAAACATTTCATTGCAACCAAACAGTATTTTCTCTGTTTGTAAATTAAGTTCAAAAGCATTTTGTTACCACGCAATTAATGAAACAGGAAGTAATAACTGTATTTTTAACACGTTTTAAATATCATTACCTATATGTAATTGCTTGTATGTAACAGACTTTTGCAAGCCTGTTTTTAGGATTCCGTAGCCAAATGACAAAAAAACGGAACCATCATCATTAAATCATGTCTGTCTGTCTAATATTTTCACACAAAAATAGAAAAAAAAACAATGAATTTTGGGGGTCCCCATACTTAGAACTGAAACTCAAAACATATTTTTTCATCAAACCCATATGGGTTTCTATGGATAGATCTTCGAAAATGATATCGAGGTTTCTAATTTCATTTTTTTCTAAACTGAATAGTTTGCACGAGAGGCAGTTCCAAAGTGGTAAAATGTGTGTAACTTCTAAAATAAGAGAATGATAAAAGGAAAAAAATATATGATTTACATTACTATGCAAACTTTCACCGAAAATTGGTTTTAACGATTTCTAGTAAGTAGTTTTTTTTAATACGTCATAAATCGTAAACTGAAATTTAACTTTCATTCAATCAATACACTATTATTAAAACATCGATCAAAGTTTCAACGAACCACAAGAACTTTTATATGGTGTTACTTGCAGCTACGGAGCCCTTCATGGGCGAGTCCGACTCGCACCTGACCGCACTTTTTTAGTTTAACAACAACATGTTTTTATTAGTAGTTCACAATACTGTGCATTGTCTAAACATACAATAGTTCGAATATCAGTTATATATTTATTAGCTACACATATGTATATGTAGATGAAATTGATATCAATTGATTCTACATTCAGTAGTGAACGGCAAAAAAATAAATAATAGATATGCTAGTAAATTTTTACTAAAAGCCTCGGACACAAAATGTCATTGCAACTTGTTTAACAGGTAATACGAAGAACAATTACCACATCTAATGCATAACATTAGATGTACAGGATACCGTAGTGACAAACGAATGACCAGTTTTATTGCGGCAATGAAATTTATCTTAGAGCTTTTATGTCAGCTCCAAAAAAGATAGATGTAAAAGTGTCAGGCTAGAAGCGGGAGTCGAGAGCCGGTGCACGAGGTCATTTCAATTGAAGTCAATTAAAGCAATTTAGTTCAATTGAGCGCGCGGCAGATTCTGCGTCGCGTTGCCGTCGCCAGAGAGATTTTATGTGAAGCGCCTACGCTCGAGCTCCGAGCCGCGGCACATGACTCACTTTGTACTTGTGTATATTATCATTTTTATTGTAAATAATTTTTGAATTGTTTATCTTATTCTTACATATTTTTTTTCGAATTTATCTTTGTTTTATCCTTCGGTAAACGCGTGAGAGTCAACATTATCTTGAAAATTGTATGCATTTAAAAAATACAAATACCTTACTAAAGACAACGATAAATATCTTCAACGGCATTCAGAATAACACCAAAATACGAAAAATATATTACTTATCTATACATCAAGTACATAAACAACAAGTAACAAAATGTTGCTATTATGATTTCTGTTAAAATATTGTAATCCCTAGAACCTGATGCTAAAATGCACCTTAAGGTGAAATAAATTCACTATACCTTTGTAGTTTTAACAGTTTGATTCTTTTGTTGAGAGCTTTGTCATAAAAATAACTATAAATAAATCTGAAATACTGAACATTTCGGTTTTAAAAACTTTTTTTTAAATTGGGCAGTTTGTATTTATTGACAAAAAAGGAATTAAATATGGAATCGACTACTTAAAAACGAGAAGGAGATATAGTTGCTTATTGAAAATTTGAAAACGGTTGGATGTTTTGTTGAATTAGATTTAATGTTGAATTTTCGTAGTATTTTAAATACATGCAGACTGAGAGAGATAAGACATATTTACCGGTATAAATGTAAAGTACAGGCACAAAGCTAACCGTGGATTCTAAAGACAGAAATTTCTTAACTATGCGTGTTTTTCATTACAAATCATATGAAGAATCTTTCTAATAGTAAACTAAATTTTCCACATCTACACTCGGTTCCAAAAATTACGGGTCAGTCACAAAAATTGAAATACCTCCAGAACTGTAAAAGCTAGATCAATGAAATAAAAAACAGAATAAAGACTTTTTAGTTGCGCTTCTAATAGCATATTATTTAAACTGGTTGATGAAAAAAACTTCATTAGAAAAACAAAATTTAAAAAAATGACTATTTTTAAAAACAAAATTTTTGTTTCATGTCATTATGGATGCTTTCCATTTCTATTCTGTCACAAAAAAAATTATCGTGAACGTCTTCCACGTGCATAATTATTATTCTGTGAGGTGAAGCATGGCAGTCACGCTAGAGGAATGTACCAGAATCCTAACTTTTTTGGAACTTGGGCGGAGCCAGCGTGAAACAGCCAGAAACATTGGTGTATCTTTGTCGACTGTTCAGCGGGTAGTCCAGCGGTACCAAGAGACTGGATCACACCTTAGAAGACCAGGAAATGGCAGACCAAGATGCACAACGGCCAGGGAAGACAGACAACTGGTGGCTACAATGCTCCGAAATCGTTTTCAAACTGCTGTTGGTCTAAAAACTCACTTTATTCGCTTTGGAGGTGGCAATTTAAGCGCTCAAACAGTAAGAAGACGTCTTGCTGAAGCAAATTTGAAACCATTGAGGCCCGCAAATGGCCCCAAACTGGAACGGGGACATCGAATTGCAAGACAGAGATACGTGCGCGAACACCTAAACTGGACACTAGACGATTTTTTTTTTTTTTTTTTTTTTTTTTTTTTTTTTTTTTCCAGCTTTTCCCCGTTCGTAAAACAGGACCTTTTGATTCTAGTTACATTTACTATCAGTTTGTTATATTTATATTACAATTTTTCGAGAAGTTTTCCCGATGTTTTATAGTGCTTATTACTAATTTATTTACATTTCTATTATTCTTAACATAGTGTCAATTCATTAGTCTAATTATATATAAACATATGTTTTTTTTTTTTTTTTAACTCTTTAAGACATCTAATAATTAGTTTTCTATTATCTAATAACATTTTGTTATCTGGTGTCTTAATTATTTAAAAACCTTCCCATAACTTGTAGTCCAGTCAATAAAAGCTTAACTTTGCCATTTTGGTTGAACACCTGCAACCAACGCCAAAATTTCCGTAAGTCTTCGTAGATTAATATACTAAAATTGCAGGGTGCTGCAATACCGGCAAAGGGTGCAAATACATTGCAAAAGGGTGCAAAAACAACTTTTTCGTCTATATCTCATGATTGGCTGGAAAAATAAAAAAAGATCCTATTACAAAATTGTAGGAAATTAAATCCCCTACAAAAACTTGGAAACGTATTAACGTATCTCTCATAGTTTTTGTACAAAATGCATTTTAAGGTGCAAAATGAAAAAAATGTTACTATTAATCTTTTTTTTTCATATTAAAGTGATACTACATGTTTCATTGGGATTCAAATGATATGTTTCGGGCATTTTTTTTATTTGTTTACACCTTTTTTCAATTACCTAATAATCTTGGCAAAAAAAAACATTTAAATTTTACTATATAACTAGCTGACCCGGCAAACTTCGTATCGCCTCAGAATAATCATTAAAATATTATGCTTAGTCAATAACTGATACTGATAAATTGACAGCAGTGCCACCTATCGGGCCCCGGCCGGCACCGCCACAGTCGCTTTGTTCCTACAATTTAAATCTGTAATATCTTCAAAAATATTAATTTATTTATTATAATTTTAGATGCACAAAGTATTTAAGGTACTTGATTGGATAAGGATTAATACTGTATTGCTTATAATCGTTTCGTGAATAATCCATTACTTCTAGTAAAAAGAAAGAAAGTATTGTAGAACTTTTTAAAATGTATAATACTGTAGTACATTATTTTGATCTATCTCGTAGGGTACAGCCAGCGTTTGCAATGTAAGCGTAAAAAAATGGGTTTATTTACAACATACATCACATTAAAAACCTCTAAAATTATCATTTTTTCTCTTTTATGCATGTATTATACATATAAACCTTCCTCTTGAATCATTCTATCTAGTAAAGAAAACGGCGTCGAAGTCCGTTGCGTAGTTTTAAAGATCGAAGCATTTATACGGACAGACAGAGAGTGGAAGCGACTTTGGCTTATACTATGTAGTGATAATTTAATATTAGTTTATTTTTATTCTATTGGATTCAGAGCAAGCATTTGAAACGTATATTTGCAGTATATTACCTCTCCATTTACCTGAGCTATTATAAATTTCATTTCAGGGGGACGTTTATAATAATATATCACTGGCGGAGAAAGAGCGTGGTATATTTTATATTATTCTTTCTACTACTATTCTACTCTTTTGCTCCCACTGATTCCAATTTTCTATATAATAATCTTCAATATAAGAGTGAATAGTGAGAATAAGACAAATATGAGACCCTTGAGCTCGACGTAAATAGTGGGACTATTTACGTCGAGCTCAAGGGTCTCATATTTGTCTTTATTCTATTGGATTCAGAGCAAGCATTTGAAACGTATATTTGCAGTATATTACCTCTCCATTTACCTGAGCTATTATAAATTTAATTTCAGGGGGACGTTTATAATAATATATCACTGGCGGAGAAAGAGCGTGGTATATTTTATATTATTCTTTCTACTACTATTCTACTCTTTTGCTCCCACTGATTCCAATTTTCTATATAATAATCTTCAATATAAGAGTGAATAGTGAGAATAAGACAAATATGAGACCCTTGAGCTCGACGTAAATAGTCCCATTCAAGATCTATAGGATAGGATCGAAAAATAGGACCCATGTGCTCGAATAAGACCATACGTTTCCTAATAAGAGCGAAAGAGATAGAGATTTAGACAAAAATGAGAACCTTGCACTCGACGAAAATAGTACCCTTGAGAACACACACACATGCGCTTGTTTTTCTATCTCGCTGAGTGGAATGAGTAAGACTGCAGCAGAAAATGCTCAACTAACTGTTTGTCACTTACTGTCACTTAACTCCAAACTGTCGTTTCAGATATATATCGTTTTTGTGCTTCTAACTGTCCGAAAGTGATTTTTGCAGAATAAACTTGATTCACTGTTTTCAATTTAAACGAAACAATGAATCCTTCATTTTTATGTTCTATTTGTATGAAGAAAACGTAAGATGCAACAATTGTTGTGAAAAGTATGCAATCCTCTCAGGATTGCATACTGATTCTACAATCAGTATGCAATCCTGAGAGGATTGCATACTTTCACTACTGATTGGTATGGTAAAAATGAGGATCTCAGTGAAATGGCTAAGAAAACAATTATCACTGTATGCGCAGAAATTTTACAGGACAAAATAAAGGAAACTCTTTACGAAACAAAAAGTTATCTACAACCGGACAAATTCCCTGATAAGGTTGTATCAGAAATACCTCCACTATTAACTTGCTATAGTATTATTTCAGCACTTCGTCCTAAATCCTTCATTAGTTTCTTCAACTACCTAGCTGTTGAGACATACATTTATCGAAAAACAAGATCGATGTTAGTTATCAATCTACTAAGCAAACTGGGTGTTTGCACATCATACCATAATAGTCAGTTTCATGAAGCTTCATCAATAATTTATCCTCAGAAGACTATAATTACTGATGCTTTCCTTCAATATGTCTTTGATAATACTGACCGTAATACAAGGTGGGCCAAAAGAAATCACCCTATTGAAAGATGCTCTTATTTTTGCAAATGACGGCCATAGTCAAATCTGTTTTGGCATTTGTAAACTAGACAGATGTAGAATACAAGTTAACAAGCCATGGAGCGATACACTCCCCGCGGAATGCGGAATAATCGTGTCTATTATTTTGCGTAACAATTCGTCTGTGGTGTTGGCGCAGCGCGAATTCCATCGCCGATTCCCCGGTCCTCCGGCACTAACTGCGCAAACACTGGGCCGTTTGGCCAGGGACTACAAGAGACGCTGCCAAGAGTGGCCGGCCCCGGAGAACCTATTCTGCCGAGAATATCGCAGCTGTTGCTGAGGATATCGAGCTGTCGCCTGAAACATCAACCAGCCGTACCTCGCAATTAGCCATCAGCCGGTCGTCCCTAAGGTGACTTTTGGTCAAAGACCTGCATCAGCTGCTGCCTGTCGACCACCAAACGCATGTAGCCTACGCCCATTCGATTCTCAATCTCGAGGACGAAGTAGACGATTTTTCGACCAAAATAATAATGTGCGATGAGGCTCATTTCCACCTCAGCGGGTACGTGAACAAGCAAAACTATCGCTTCTGGGGCACCGAAATTCCACGAGTGTAGCACGAGGAGCCATTACACCCGCGAAAAGTGACTGCATGGTGCGCCGTTCAAGCTGGAACAGTCATCGGTCCTTTTTTTTTCGAGGACGCCGCTGGTCAAACGATAACAGTGAACGGTGCGCCCTATATGGAAATGGTAACCGAGTTTTTTCTGCCACAATTGATCGAATTTAGACTGTAGAACATGTGGTTTAGGAGGCATAGCAGTGTACACACCAGCAAGTAGTATTTGATATAAAATAACTCCAATCAAATGTAAAAAAATCTGCAGCGCAATTAGCATCTACAACAGATATCACCGATGAGATGTAAGATGAGAGATTAAAAAACATCACCTATGCAGATCCTAGTAAACTATGTTTAGGCATTTTACCTCTTGTATCACCATCGTATATAACATTTCTATCAGGCATATTACATGCCTCCCGTTCATTAGATGACCATCCTCCCAAATTTGAAAATTTGCGCTGAATCCGATGGAATAAAAAAAATATAAAATAAAAATATCATTTAATAAAATTGAAATGAATTTTTTGTCAAGATTATTAGGTATATGAAAAAGGGTATAAATAAGTAAACAAAAATGTCCGAAAAATATTAATTAAATCCCAAGGAAACACGTAGGATCGCTTTCAAAATGAAAATAAAAGATTAATAACAATAGTTTTACAATTTTGCACATTTAAATGCATTTTGTGCAAAAACTATGAGAGATACGCGAAAATACGTTTTCAATTTTTTGTAGGGGATTTAATTTCCTACAATTTTGTAGTAGAATTATTTTTTATTTTTCCAGCCAATCGCGAGATATATACGAAAAAGTTGTTTTTGCACCCTTTTGCAATGTATTTGCACCCTTTGCCGGTATTGCAGCACCCTGCAATTTTAGTATATTAATCTACGAAGACTCACGGAAATTTTGGCGTTAGTTGCAGATGTTCAACCAAAATGGCAAAGTTAAGCTTTAATTGACTGGACTATTGGGGTTGTCGTCCTATATATTGTGTGTGTGATAGTGATGTTAGTTTCTTTATGGTAGTATCTGTCCTGTCTTGTGTGTAGTTTTGTTGTTTGTAGCGCCAAGACATCGCATGCAGATGTTATTTCCACGTAATATTTATGACTGGTGTGTTTGTTTGTGTGCATGTCATGTTTGTAATGGTAATGTAAAATCACTTCTCCCTTTCTTGTCGTCAACATATATATAAACTTAAGTATATATACTTGGTGACCCTCAGTTGTGATTACCGTGTATGTTTGTTTGTGTTCGTGTTAGGTGTTTGTATGCATGTTTGATATTACTTCCTATATGACTATCATATAATCTGTAAATCACTTGTGTTTCTGTAACGTGTATGTGTTGTGATGTGTGAGTCATAAATACTCCGTGGTTGATCGCGCCAGGTAGTCCCATTTTGATCTTGTTGGGCACTCGGCGCTAAATGCGTTATGGCCGGTGTTTCGCAGCCCAGAATGCGAGCAGTTGCAGCAACGCGGCTCCGCTCCTTTAGCGTATTCGGGGCAACTCTCGCGAAGATGCGAGCCCCCGCAGTGGCTGCATCTGCTCGCACTCTCCGTGCAGAATCTACGGCCATGCCCGAAGCCAAGGCATTTGGTACATTGGATGAGCGGAGACTGGTCCTCCACTCTGACCCTTTGCAGGTCTATGTAGAGGGTACCGGCCTCCGTCATCCTCTGCCACACCCTTGGCTTCACCTGAAGCACGACATGCGATGTCTTAGGGTTACGCGTCTTCTTTTTGTATTTTATTTTTAGCTCTCTCTCCTCCTGTGGTAGGCCCATGAAGATATCAGGATTTTGGGTGTAAAGGGCCCTCACCATATCTTCATCGTCCTCCTCTATGTACAAGTCCTTGAGGACGACGAGCGGGTTCTTGTTGCTCATGGGTGCTACCACAAGACCTTCACCGCATTTTCCGATTTGCTCCATTAGTTTGACCCTCTCGGTTTCCGTGTCGCAGCCCAAGATGACCGTGCTGTTCTTGGCCTTTCTTGTTTTATTAATTTTTAGGCCAGTAGCCCTGGCTTCGACCGCTTTCTTCACCTTGACGAGCACCTCGTCGGCAGTCTCGCGACTGTTTGTCGAGGTGACCGCCACCGAGTGAAGGGCCGGTCGGCGCCCGGGCCTGGCCGCTGCGACACTAGCATACGTCATAGGGGTCGGGTCGCTCACTGGCTTAGGACCACTCGTCGCTTCAGCGAGACGCGATCTCGCTTCCACTACAATGTCTCTTGCGACGGTGGTCACCAGGTCCTCGATCTGAGTTTGAGCGCGAACCACAAGCCCCTCAGTAGCCTTGTCGATGTCCACCTGGGTTTCCTCGATCTTTTCAAAGAAGCACTCGGTGATGTTTGCTCCTCGTTCGTCATTGTCGGAGCCGAGTTGTTTGATGTCCCTCCTGATGATTTCGTGGGATTCTTTGATCCAGTGAAAGACCGATTCCTCCAAGTTACTAAGTTTAGTAAGCATCCTCTCCTCTTGCGTAGAGGTCACGGCCACCGTGGCCGCCTCCCTCTCGGCAGGAGTTACTGTTACCGCAGACACTAGACGATTGGTCTAGGGTAATGTTCACGGACGAGTCTAAATTCATGCTTTATAAGCATGATGGTAGGCAGTTGGTGTACAGAAGACCAGGGGAGCGCTTCCATCAAGCGTGTGTGGAGGAAAAAGTGGCGTACGGTGGAGGCTCCGTACAAGTTTGGGCTGGGATTTCTGCTGAGGCCCGCACCGAGCTGGTGCTCATTCAAAATGGAACTCTAAATGCAGAGAGGTACGTGGAAGAGATCCTCAATGAACATGTAGGTCCTTTCATGGCCAGGATGGACCGGCATGGCATATTAATGCATGATAATGCGCGTCCCCATATCGCCAGAATTGTACATGACTACCTTGAAGAGGTCGGTATCGAACTCATGCAGTGGCCAGCGCGAAGCCCGGACTTAAACCCCATCGAGCACGCCTGGGACGAGCTTCAGAGATGCGTGAAAGGTCGAAACCCCCCACCAATCACGCTTCCCGAGCTCATACAAGCACTGGTGGAGGAATGGGAAGGTATTCCTCAGCACCGGCTCCGAAATTTGGTGTACAGCATGCCTAATCGCCTGGAAGCTGTCAGAAGAGCTCGTGGAGGCAATACAAAGTATTAAATGAAGAAAGTGATGAAAAACAGCAAAAAAACAATCATAAAAAAAATGTAATCTTAAGAAAAATATGACTACTTTAGTTTTTTTTTAATTTAAGATTAATATTGTGGGTGTAACTAAGTTTTATTTTATTTTTTATCTGTATAATTAAATTCTCAATTGAACAGTCTTCGTTTCATTAGGATGGCATACGTAGTTCGGGAGATATTCGGGTTTATGTGACTGACCCGTTATTTTTGGAACCGGCTTTATATTGCCAGCTTTGCTTGATAGACCTACTACACGTTATATTGATGAAACTAAATTAAAATCGTTTGACTTTTACTCGATTTTCACACACAAGTTTTAAGGACCTATGACATACCTATATTAAACAATAATAATATTTCTTCAATCTAGTACTTACCCAGTATATAATGAATGATGATTATGATAAAATTATTAATTTCGTAGAGAATATGCGCGTGCGGGTTTAGTATCTTCTCCATACATGCGGTCTCCCTAGCGGAAGATTCCATGCTAGATCATTTTATTTTACTTGTTACTACTATTAACTTTTTCGTAGCGTAGAGGTTATGGGGATGGCCACAGGCTTTCCCATGCCTCGATATTCCAGTTACGAAGTTGATTAGGACTACATATCTATTGTATGTACTTTGTACATGTATCAACACTAATCAACAGCCTTGATCTTAGTAATTGTACAGATTTGTTTGGCTCATAGACATAGACTTATAATTAAATAAAACAAATAAATATTAATTTAATTGTACAGGTAGTTTGTGTCAATAAAAATGGTAATAGATAATGTTTATTTTTATAAGGATTACTGGGTTAGTACTAGATTCAAGAAATATTATTATTGTATAATATAGGTATGTCATAGGTCCTTGAAACTTGGGTGTGAAAATCGAGTAAAAGTCAAACGATTTTAAATGATGAGTAACTCATAAGAGTTACGTAAGAGCATATACAAGAGTTAGTGCAGCACTTTCCAGCTCTCCTTATCAAGAGTAAAGAGAGCTCCCGTTTCCTTGCCTCCTTGTACTTTTTAAACTTATCTATTTAAAGGTAAAATAATAATATTATCTGGTAATTTATTATTAAAACCAATAGAATTGCCTAGGAATGATTCAATGTTAATTTTAGGTCATCTAAAACTTGGAACTAACGGTTTATTTTTATTTTTCCTATTTATATTATGGTAGTCACTATTAATACTCCAATTTGAACGCACATTATATTCTCAATATTTTAAAATATATGCTATAAATGTTAACTTCTTTTGTATACAAAGAATAAACTGTTACTAACTGCTAATCTACAACAACTACATAAGTTTTTATAGTATCAAGGCGTTGTTTATAAATAACTGTTTAAAAAGTTGAATTATTTCACCTTTTGTCTTTATTATGTAACTCGAAAAAAGAATAAAATATGTAAAAAGCTTTATTTTAACTTATAAGAGTAAGTTACCAAAGTATGTGAACCCAATTAAAGAATAGGCCTTAAGTGAATATGACAATTTGTTTATGATACTTATTTGGGTAACGTTTGTAATTATATTTGAACACAAACGAAAATTCAACCATAGCTCTAAACCCTTTTTGTATAAATTAAACAGTTTATTTCGCTTTATTCACATGAGTAATCTCATCCAGTTGAATAAAGTAGACCTTTGAGTTCTTTATTTCACCTTGGAAATATTTCCATCACGTGAAAGTAATTCGACTTGAGTGGATGCTTTTGTTTACCTTGTGTTTTTAGGGTTCCGTAGCCAAATGGCAAAAAACGGAACCCTTATAGATTCGTCAAGTCTGTCTGTCTGTCTGTCTGTCCGTCCGTATGTCACAGCCAATTATTTCTACTGTAGGTAGTAGAGTCACACTGATTTTAGCAGGAATGAGCCAGCTCGACCGGCGCAGTACTACCCTCACACAGAAGACCATCCTAATAATGACAGCATTCTTGCTTGCTGTCGTATTTCGTTGGTGAGTGTGAGATCGGAGGCCCAATCATTCTGCATCATTCTCCCGGCCTCCGAATTCCGAATTATCTGACCAGACTACCATGGTATGGGTCACCATGCTGGATTGCCTACCCTCACAATGAGGATGGTGACCCCTACAATTGAATTCTACTTATGCTTTCTATCAGGCAGAATAGAGTTACTTTGATAGGTTTAAATATATAAAAAGTACGATAATGAAAAAATAAATCCCTTTGTTCATATGTATAATCTCACTTGAATAAAGTAAACCTTAGAGTTTCCTTATTTCACCTCGGAAATATTTCCACCACGTGAAATTAACATAATCGACTTAAGAGGTGGCTTTTTTACCTATTTTTTTCACCCACTTAAAGTACGATAGTAAAAAAAACACAAATCTTGAGACGAGAGAGGCTTTTGCCCAACAGTGGACTTTACTTAGTTCTGTTGAAAAGATGATGTTGAAAGAGACGATGAATCAAGGGCCTATCTATCACGATTTTTCATCACAAAATTACATTTTATGACAATATTTTAATTGATGTTGTTTTACTATTTTCTTATGAGATAAATATAGCAAACAAAAAAAGTCGAAGTGATTTTCGTTAAAATTAATGCCTTGATATTGTGTATCATGTATATAAACGTCAAGGCGGTTATTTTTACAAAAATCAATTCGTCAACTAAGTGTGGATTATGGAGATGGGAAGTGGGAAGATGAAGGATTATGGAAGAATTTGCAAACATCTGCATATTAACATCTGGTACACTCATACTATAAATGCGAAACTTTTTTATTCTTCCACTCAAAAACTATTGAATGGATTTTATGAAATTTTACAGTAACATGAGAATAACAAATGTGTGTACTAGTTTTTAAATGTGTGGTCAATGATCAGTTTGTAAAAACTATATTAAGTATTGATGGAACCATTAAAGTGTAATATTTGTATAGTAGAATATATTATTTAAGCCAAACGGAAAATTTCTAGATAATACTTATAATCCTACTACTACTAATCCGTTGAAATACTGGCTCCAAAAATGTCAGGGACAACCAAGAGAAAATTTGTTATCATATGAAGAAATTTGCAAACATAAATATTATACATATTTCAATCTTATTGTTTATAACCATATTGATTACATACAACTGTGAAAGTTGCAGATCGACAAATATTCGTATACACAAGGCAAAGAAATCGAAACAGCTCACGAAAATAGAAAAAAATAGTTTAAAAAGTAAACATACAATCCACTTTTGATATCTCGGGTTCAAATCCTGGGTTGAATCAAATGTTTCAATGATCCACAGATACTTGTTTCAAATTTGAGTGTTAATGCACATAAAATGCCTGTATATACAAAAAACTGTATAAAAGTATATCAGTAAGTCTAGATTTCATATTACAAGCTCAGCTTGCAAACTAGTTGGCTTTGTGTGTTTATTACATAATTTGACATAACTTTATCCATCTTTATAAATCCATGTCTACTTAAATACATACTTATTGCAATAATTGCATAACTAAAATAAAATAAACATGAATTTTGTTTTCATTTTTAAAATAAGTAAGGTGTAGTGTACACGTAAGTAATGTATAAGATTCAACCAAGGTTAAAACCCAGCAAAATAATAAAATAATAATACATTTGTATTCCTTGAACATATATATATATAATATAACATCTTTAATTTCTTCAAAACTCAACCTTACACTGACAAGTAGCTAGAAAAAGCCATTATGGCAATTATCATTTATTTTTTTAATAATCATTTAAGTACTAAAAAAAAATTAAAAACCGTCAATAAAACTTGTTATTATATATATTATTATTCTCAGTCAGTTTCCGGTCATTATTTTATATATTTTAAGTAGAAAAAAGTAAAGTTTTGTTTTAGAAGATGTCAGATCAAAGTGTCGTTATGTCAACTACGTTGACTACTTCACTTGTGTAAAAATTCACGATTGCGTTTTAAAAATAGAGGTGTTACACTACATTGCATTTTTTATTACAAGGTCATACTGTACTGTAATTACGAGAAAACCAGAATCGTCTTTCTTATTTAGAAGTTGTAAATATTTGTGGTTACATAAATATATAAAGTCTGAGATAGAATAGAACTAATAATTATGCAGGTGGTCTTCGTGACGCTTACTAGTCTGAAAGAAGCACAGAGTCACAGAACCGAAAACCGAAAAACCTGTAATCAAAACAATACTACTTTGTACCTATAATATAAATGGTTACCAAGGCGTAAGGTTTTTTTGAAGATTTCTACCAATATCGGGAGCACTTTATGATACTAAAACCTTGACCAAATTCTATTGTATCGCATTTGGTTGTAAACAATAATAAAATTATATTTGTAAATAACCTAACAGACTTCTGAGTAGTAAAGTAATTGTTTTCCAAACTGTAGTTTTATATAATAGACATGTTCTTAGGAATTTATTACTATACTGAGTTGATACCGTTTATAGAGGTTATCATTTCATAGACTTCGTTTTAATGATTTGAAATAGGTTACTTGTATTCCAACTCAGTCAGAGATTTTTCAAAAACGATAATAGTAATAATAAATATTTTGGACTTCTAACGCATAATAAATGTATCAATCAATACACAAGTCTTTAAATTTTCTTTGCCTACAACTAATTTGTTAGCATTCGATTTTAAAGTAAGTATCACTGTGTATTTTAACTGATTATTGTAATAAACTTGGGTTATGATTTCAAACTTTTAAAAACATTATTCGACATAAAAAGTATATCTAGTTTATTTTAATCAATGTAAGATCATACTGACTCATCTATTTTTATTTATTTCTAATGCTATAGTACATACAGATTCACTAAAGTTTTTATATGCAGCTTGGAGGCGTAAACGGTAGCGCAACGGCGGCGTTTGATGATAAAGATCCTGCCATATAATAGGCGGCACACAGAATCTTTGGACACAACACGCAACGTTAGTATCACTTCTCACGTGACCTTAAGCACTTCACCATAAACACTAGTTTACAACACAAAACAAGATATTATTTAAATCAAACATTTATTAGGTCATCCATGACTTCGAACACTATCTACAAGCGCGTCATAAGCGAACAGTGGAAAAATTTATGACCCACTTTTGTCAAGCTTTACAAACTGCAAATGCGACGAGAAGTGCATCAGCGAGTGCAATTCGTGTTGTCTGAAAGTCACCAATAAGCCCAATGAAGTAGAGATCCCGCTGGCGAGCGCCAGCACCAACCTAAATAGACTCTGATCATCTAAATTGACTTCAATTAAATAACAACCGAAATTGTTGAAATGCGCCATTACTCCCTCGACGCTAATCTAAGTGCCAATAGTCAGGGCGAATGTTTTATTAATAATATCCAGCAATAACTGTTAATTAATAATTAAGCGATGGTGGCGTCGATCAGCCGCATCAGTGCGCGTGTGTCGCCGGCCGGTGCGCTGCGCATTCGTATCAGCTGCATCCTGTCATCATACTGTAAGACTCGAACTAGCCTAGAACTCGCCTAGTTTTTACGGTTCGTAATTTCTTATGTTTTCAACTAAATTGTGCTAAGACCCATCCGAATTCATAGTTATGGAGTTAGTCGTAATACCAAATCTACTAAAACCTACAAGTGATTTGACAGTTATGCATTTTTAGTTTAGTATAAAGTCCTTTGCTTTCTGTACGCTTAAAGGTATTTAATATAAAAGTGATAACATGTTCCCACGGCTATAAATCATGCCACAGACATATGAGTGGTGTTGATACGGATTTACAATACAATATTATGGACTTTCAAAATGATGATGTGGGTGTTCTACCCTACACTACCATTGATATGAACAAACATAAGCAAAGTTTGTGGGAATCCCGCATGGTGCTCAGACGACGGCAGCACGCCCGTGGTACCAGCCCGCAGCAGCGCTGTAGCTCGCCGAGAGGGTGCGAAGGCGCGAGGGGAGCGCGTCGAAGCGCCGGGGGAGTGGCCACACTGCACCGTGATTGGTGTAACAACACACTCGCAGCAGTAGCGTAAGCGTCCGATCTACTTGCACAAATTTATCCCCTCTGACGATGTACTACGATTGATATTAGCACACACACGGCCACGCGCTCTGCTTTCGGACGCACTACTCATTGGTTCAAAACCTATGTCGACAGTAGTATTATGGTAATATAAATTGACCAACCGTAGAGCAAATTCGGTTAGTTCGTTAAAGTTGATTAAAGCCATTTAACCGGGACGGACACGAGGATACGAACGGCGCGAGCGTTCGTCGATCCCGAGGGCTCGTTTAAATGAAGTTAAATTGTTTAATATCGGAATAGATAAATCTGTGCGCCAAGTTTGGCGAGATCGAGAGCAGCACAGCAGCAGCGGCAGGCAGGCCGCCGCAACGGAGTCGAGCGAGGTGGGCGCCGAGGTAGCGGGCCCGCACCCGCCCGCCACCGACGGCTTTATGTACGTGTGCGGAGACAGCGCCGGCGGGCCCGGCCCGCGGTACGAGTGCACCTTCGAGCCTGGAGTAGGCATGGAGCAGCCGACCTTTGAGGAGCACATGTTCAGCGAATTCGGCAAGGATCGCCACGTGCAAGTGGTCGTGGGCGAAGTTGGCGAGTTGCAGTACCGGGATGAGATGCCAGTGTTTGCTGGCGCGGACCACAAACGTAAAGAAGAACCGCTTCTGCTGCAGACAGTGGAGTCAGCGCCGGCTCCGCATCCACCACCTCCTCCACCACCAACTACTACCAAGAAGAGCGAAAAGAAGAAAAATGATAATAATGGGATCAAGAAAAAGAAGACCAGGTAAGTCGAGTTTGCGTTTTACATTACCTTTAAGAAAAATACTAAACAGTCTGTGAAACCATTATCTAAACAAAGTACTAAACAGGTACTTTTCCTATAAGGTACTTATGCCTTTCAACTTCTGGTTTCACTTTTTTTATATGATTGTAATTGATAGTGCCTTACTGTATTATCAATCATTAAAGTTTTACTAAAGTTTTTATTTGTTGAGATAAATAATTATTTCATATATTAACAATAACTTCTGTGAATGATTTAACCTAAGACGACTTAAGTTTGCCTACTTAAAAATCGACGGTTTTGTGTTTGTTGTACATGAAAGAGATGTGTGATTTCGTATAAATTGATCTCAAGCTGGATAAACAGAATCTTTTTCACTAGTGGGATAAGATGTAGGTAGAAAAGATAATTATGTAAATTAAACTATAATATTTTTCTAATTCGAAAGAGAGTTTTTAAATTCTACGCCGTAGCTTTAAAGTTCTTTATGTTCGTAAGAATTATGACAAAAGTCAACATCTTCTACGAAGTACTACAAATTATATAATTCGTAGGGAGCAGGTAGCTACGCAATATCTTCGTAGCGGTTTAATCATAATATGCTATACATAAATTAAATATAGAACGATGGTCTACGATGTTACTTTTTACCAGACCAGACAGGTTTAAAAGAAACTACCAGAAAGTTTCTAGTAGTCTCTTGTAAACATTAGAATATGTGAAAGGAAAAAGGTAGTATTATTCGCATATCAATTAATGAAATAAGATTTTCAAAGGCCAATTTTATAATATACTAGCTTTCGTCCGCGGCTACGCCCGCCTTTATGTTGGTTATTGCAGTAAAAAATAGTTTATTAAAGTACTAAATTAAGTACATTCGAATATTTGTATTCTGTTTGCGTTCCGGTAGATGGTTTCACATGTGTCGGCACGTGCCGATGTCGCAGGTAGCCCCGTCACCCTCCCGGCTGCGTTATTCACACTGTATCATCGTAGAACACCCCTAGTTTATTATTTGCATAACTAATACGATGATTTTTATATTGTGATAAAGACCACCATATGGTTTGATGCACGATATCGTACATATTTAGATGAATTGTTATAAGTGTTGCGATATTAGTCATTAGGTAGTAATCTATATAATATCTAAATAATAAATTAAATTGAAGTATCTGTGTGTAATTAAAAAAATATACATGATAGTATTTAAATAAGTAATAAAAAGTAGTTCTCTAAATGTTTGTTTGCCTGTCTGTTTGTTTGTTCGGGTTGTGTTGACGGGTCTTTCAGTGGCAGATAGCAGTTGATATAAGGAGTAACTTGGGCAAACGTAGTGTAGGACGCCCACGGCCCAGGTGGAGTGACGATTTGCGCAAGATGACTGGCAGGAACTGGATGCGAGAAGCCCAAAATCGATCAAAGTGGTGTGCAATAGGAGAGGCCTATGTCCAGCAGTGGACTGAGAAAGACTGATGATGATGATGGGCTAATTTTAGACTAGCTTCTCTCGTCGGCGTTACCTATCGTTTTTGTTGTAAAAGTATAACAACAGTAGTAGAGTAACACCTTAGATTTGTTACTGATTTAGTAAGTCTTTAGAAATTGATTTTATATGATTAGTGTAGAGGAGTCTAATACATTGGATTTTTTATGCTGTCTGTTTCGGGGAACAATTAGCAACATTGTACAATAAAGCACTCAACGTTCATCTTACTAACCATCAAATTTTATTTGATAAGGCGTAAAGCAAGTGAAAGTAGATTCTATTCAATGTATTAATAAGGTCTCTCTTACCCTTAGACATATTCATAAAACCATAATCTACAGTGTTGAATCTTTGAAATTTTTTTTTCATAAAATCCGTTAGTATTTTTTTAAAATAGGGGTATAATTGTTGAAGTAACACAATCTATTAAATCAGATTGATTCCAATTCTTAACGATCTAACACCCTTATGTACCATAAGACGTAAACCTCAGCGGGTGTACCCTTTTTAAACGACCGTATCACTTGATGCCGACGATTTGACTTGTACATATGTTCATGTTCAGATTAATTACCCGTATGACTACGGCAGTCAATTGACGTATCTCACCATCTCTTGAATGGAGGGAGATGACGTTTAATGAATGTAGTTGCAACACCATCTCAGTGATCGTTATGTAGATAATACATCGCTTCAAATAATTATAGAGTTTGAACTTTAAGTACTTGTGTGAGTTATATTAATATTTTTAAGGGTTTTAATATTTTTATGGTTGAGTTGATTACATCGACAAGATTTATTTTTATTATAACGTGAAGTTATTGCCTTGTGCATCGTGCAAGCCACTGTTAAAATAATAATAATAATATAATATAATAATGTATAATAATTACAAACTTCACTTAGATCGCCAAAAGATTTTCACGATTTAAACTCTTCTTTCTTTCTTTAGTTCTCTCCTTCAACTTCGAAGCTGATTAAAAGCGGTAATGTCGATTATGGTTAAATAATATTAAATTAAATGCATAAAATGTGTTTCATTATGAATACATATATTTTATTTTGAGACATGTTAGAAAACAGTACCTAAGTGTTTTCTAATATGTTCCAAAAAAAATACATGCAGGTCTTTCCTAACAACACTTAAAACAGACACACCCTCCAGATAAAATAATTTAAGTACGGTGTCGTAATTAACATCTAGTAAAATGTGGTGAAACAATTAATAACACAATGCCACTATAAGTTTAAAGTCAATTGGAAGCCAATTATATGTGCTCGGGCGCGACGGGGGTGAATTTCGTTTCACGCTCAATCAATTTCTGCGCGTGCGCAAGCCCGCAGCCATATTGCACGCGTCAGATGGTAGATGTGCCCCAATATGATAAGAATAAATTTATTTGTGAATGTTTAATTTGGAATGTAATAACAAGTTAACTTTGAAATGGGTTTCTTATTTTTATAGGCTAGATTTATCACCTGATCAATAAATAGGGTTATAACATTCATAACATTTCTAAGAGTTTAGAATAGTTGTTGGTGAAATGAGTTATTAGGTTTAGTGTAGTTTTATGTATGTATTTCTTTATTTACAGGACTACTTTCACTGCTTATCAACTGGAGGAGCTAGAACGAGCTTTCGAGCGTGCGCCCTACCCTGATGTTTTTGCAAGAGAAGAGCTGGCTCTTAAACTCAACTTGTCTGAATCACGAGTACAGGTTGGTAAACAACATATTATATGTATTATACGTTTCTAATTAATCTCGAAAACATTTGTATTAATTCATGTTTTCTTTTCATCAAAGGTGTGGTTCCAAAATCGGAGAGCCAAATGGCGCAAACGTGAGCCTCCACGAAAGACAGGCTACATCGGTTCCAGTTCACCAAGCTCTACCACATTAGGCGGTGGGTTTTCAGGCATTGGTGGTAATTTACCAGCATTCCCTCAGAATGGGCTCCCTGCTCCAGCTGATTGGTCATACCACAATTCTTATGACCTTTCCTCTCACCAACTGCTGTCGTCTAGCAGTGGTGGGTATCCAGCGTTCAATACACAACCAGCAGCATATTCATACACGACAGTGCTAAACGGACATGATGGCCAGATGTTTGCTCCCAGACACCCTTACGAATATGGAGAGGGCAGTCCACCACCGCTGGGCGTGCGCGATTATCCAATGATGGCAGCACACTCTCCACAAATGGATGCCCATACACATGAAGAAAAACTTGAATATCGTACACATGATCATGAAGATAAGTACTCAGCTTGCGCGCTTCAGGAGGAACCTCCTCGATACGCTCCTCCTCCAGACGACTACGACAAGTGCGGGATGGTACCACACGACAAACACTACGAGATGGACAGACACTCAGATCTTAGCCAACCTGTTGTGGTCAAGATGGAGCCTAGCACAGGCCAAGCATACACCACGCTGCCCCCTTTTTTGAATTGAAATACTCCTTTTCGAAATTACTCTAATATATTATTGTTTTAATCCAGAGTAATTTCGAAAGGGAGTATTAAAAATAAATATAAAAAGAGAAATAACAATATTTAGAAATCAATGGGAGTTGGATGAAGAAATAGAAAATTGATGTTTAAGGAGGGCTGCAGAGGCTCGTTTGAGCTGCTGATATTTATGGCTATCATATGAATATTTCTCTAATGCATTTGTTTGTACAAATTTATTCATGGATTAATTAATGAATTTATTTGTATAAAGTAAATGAATGAGAAATAAACAATGTATAACAAATTCAAATAAATAGGCAAACCTAACCTTATCTTTTCTAATATACCTTAATGTACGGTGATTTTTATATTTTTATAGTTTTAAATTATGCTGTTTTAAAAGTTTTTTGTAATACATACATGTAAATATTTACTTATTTAAAAATAGGTATATTAGGTGGTAAAGTCTCACTAGTAATGTAGAGATCGATTTTATAGATTTTGTATAATTTATAAGTTATGGAATATTAGTTAGTGATTAGGTACGAATAGTTGACTACTCATTGAGTAACATACTCGTAGACTTCGCTTCTCGTGCATTCCTTGTGCCTTATCAGGATAGTGCCTGTTATTAGTTTTACTTAACGATATGAAGGGGTGTTTCCATATTATTTAAGGTTCTTTAGTCGTAATTTATTAGTATGTTTATGCTTTTTTTAAATCTAGTTTCCTTTAAGTAAGCTGTTATTTCTATTTATCTGTTTGTCTATCTTTACCATTGTATTTAAAAAAAATGTTTTACAATATTACAGTACAACATCGTAATAATACTGTCAAAATTACATTAGATTTAACATATTATATTTTTTATGACAAACAAACTGACTACAGTTGTCATCCAACTTTAAAGAGATTTGCTAAACCATCTACTTTTCGTTCAAGTTTCTTCATCTTCAATCTTTAAATTCACATTGCAGCATTAACTGCTAAACTAGACTTGAGCAGCAATAAGGTGGAAACACATTATCAGACGCGGCTGACTGACTGATAAGTGTGCACAGTCTCGTCAGTCGGTCTTGTACCAGATCTCTGTCGACGTCCGAACGCTCAAGGTCAGTCAAAGGTCACATCAACGACTTACGTCCGATGGTTTGCACAGCTCAGTGTATGTTCATACTCCAGATCACGGCTATCAGCCTCGTCCGTCAGCCGCGTCCGATAATGTGTCTCCAGCTTTACTGTTGCACGCTTCAATATACCTACTAGAAACCTGTAAAGCTAATTCCATCCTTTGTATTTCAGAGCATTCTTCTTAATGAAATACAGTCATTAAGAATCAGTCTAAGAAACTCATAATATAAGTAACTTTACATATTTAGAACAGATATCTATGTATTGTATGAGTTGGGAGTTTTCGGGGTCCAAGTCACGTTTCTGTCTGTTTCATATAATGTACGAAGTATTATTATTTTTTAATAATAAAAGTTTTGTTACCTATTTGCTTTTATAATCTGAAACGGCAAAGTTTTGAGTAGCTAGTAAATTTCTCCATAATCCTCTAGGATTATTCGATTCTATTTTTTTATTTCAATCTTCTAAAGAGTTATTTTTATTTCAATTAGGCAGTAGTTACATTTATTGTAAATATTTTTAAAACGTGAAAGTTTGTGCCAATAATAGTAATTTAAGGAAGTTGTAATTATGGGACAATCATCAGCTAAGATGCCAAATTAATGTTAAAACAAATATTACATCAATTATCTAGATAAGATAAATAGAGTTATAATTTTTATGTATATTTATTTTTAAATCAAAATTAGTGTAGCCAATGTTGAGAAGGTTGTCCATAAGTAATGATGACTACTTTCAATGACTCGGGTCAAAGATTGATGACGTTCGTAATTTATCAACGTATTTTATAGCTATCATAGCTTTTCTATTGTTTATGTCAAACAATTTTTTATTTTTTTTATTTTAAATAGTTTTTTTTACTTTTACCATAAATATCAATATTTCATAATTAATTTTAATGACTATGAAGTATCGAATTAGATAATTATAGAGCTTTTAATTAGTTTTAAACGTGTTAACAGTTTTTGATCTCCATGTTTCCAATAGATGTATTTTATGGAAGGGACCAAAGCTTATACCAAAACATTATGCCTGCTATATACCTAAACGGAGTTATTCATATAGCAGGGTGTATTAATAGTAAAATTAGTTACAATTATATTATATCTCGCTGCATGTGTATGTTTTGTTTCAAATAGCATTTCTATTAATTTAAAGAGCAATAAGCTTTATATTTTGTAAAATTTAATGTTAAGAGGAGAAAAATTATAATACAAATGTGCTTATTCGTTCTTTTATTTACATCCTCATTTTTTCATGTAACAATATATATATTTATCATACAATATAAGCAGTTTCATGACAATAATACTCGAATATTAATTAATAGCCAACAGCAACTGTGAATAAAAAAATTAAGAATCAATTTTGATTGCATGCTTATATGCCACTGTAAGTTATACTTACAAACCACACCTATTTACATATAATTTTAGTAAGAGAGCGGCCACACTGGATATTGAGTAGTCTATAGTTTTAACGTGAGCCAAGGCGGACATTGTAATTGGCCCGCACAAAAATGTTTCACGAAACGCTGTACACGGTGCGAGTTGATTGGTAATCTCGCACTAGGCCTCTGAAAGAATCTTCAAACAGTAAAGATTAACATTTATTACTGGCACCTAGTACTTCTAATCACATTCACAGGACTGACTTTTCACCATCACAGATTACAAAACATCACTTCGAAGTCAAACTGTCAGCTTTAGAGCCATCTTGTTTCGTCCAGATTCCGTCACCACTAAAGTGGTACTTCTTCTCAATTTCATATAGCACAAGGCTCAGTATCTGGTCATCGGTTAGTGAAGCACATCTCAAAGTGCTGTAGTTCAGGTCGTGGGGGAAAGTTTCCTGTCTTCGTTTGCCCTCGCGAAGATTTAGCAGCGCGTTTATGTAATGTTCCACTTCAGTCCTGTATTTTAATATTAATGATTAACATTTAAAAAAGTATCATACTTTCAAAGGTCATATGAAATTATAAAACACAGATATCTACTTCCTACTAATATTGTGAGTGCGAAATTTTAACAGCATGTATGGATGTTTGTTTTCACGCAATAACTACGAAGCGGATTTAGATAAAACCTTATGAGGGCGGTTCAATAAGTACCCATGTTAGAAATGAAGACACCATTCATTAAAAAAAAATTTCAAGTTTCAGAAAGATACACTTCTCCAGACCTCTTTTTAACTCCTACACAATAGGGAATATGCATAAAATTTTAATTTGGCTCAAACTTTTTTTTTAAGTTCTTTATTGTCGTTACATTGAACTTCAAAAGATTTTTTTTTATTTGGTTATTATTTAAACCCAGAAAATAATAAATAAAAAGTGAAAAATAAGGGAGGAAATTCAAGCTTACAAAACGCGCCATGATTGGTCGAAACGAAATGTGACGTAGATGGCTACATTTTAAGTAGGGTCACCATTTCTAAAATTTGAAAACTAGGACAAAAGTGCAATATTCTCCCAAAAACTGACTGATTTAGTGGTAAGCGAATGCAACTGCTGATCAAGTAATGTCGGGTTCAATTCCCGGGTTGGACCAAATGTTTGTATGATCTGCAAATATTTGTTAGGGAGTTTGGGTGTTTTCTATGTATAATATATATGTATTTACAAAAAAAGTTTATGTGTGTTTATATAGGTTGTCTAGTACCCATGGTACAAGCTCTGCTTAGTTTGGGACTGTAGATGTTGTGTATCATTTGTCCGAAATATTTATTTATTATTAGAATTCGGAGACGTCAAGTTCTTTTTTTTTCAATTTAGTGAATTGCTGATTTATTGGGCCTTAAATTATTTATTTCCAGAACAACAATTGAAAGACAAATTACCTTATATAAATTTTTATATTTATTTAAATAACGGCATTTTTCATGCTTGAAGATGTTATTTAAATGTTTGAAGATTTTAAATGACATGAAAAGGTAGCGATTTGAAAAATGCAACAAAAAAAATTGTAATGGACACGCTCGTAGTGTCAGACTTTTACGTTGAGAATTAAGTTTATGTTGAGAATAAGTGTCTAAGTATCACTAAATTAATGGTTAATAGTTTTAGTCAAGCGTCGATAGATGGCGTTATGCCCATTTTCTGTATCGCGCAAATTTTTGTCTCCGAGACGAGTATATAAGCTCGAGGAACATTTGTTCAAAGACGATTCCACACCCAATAAACATTTAGTACAGAGTTCTAGTGTTTTATTGCGGTTCACACCTGGCAGACCCTTGGAGTCGTATTCAATAAGTTTCACATCGTATATTTCTAATAACATAAATTGCACCATTTTACAATTTCACTCCTTAAATCTTTAACCGACCGACCAAAAACCAGAAAAAAAACATTAGTTATGGTTCGATCCGGATTAAAAATGAAACCCTGCCGGATACTCCTCAAACGGTCTCTAAGCTAGGAAAAATCCACGAAAACCCGGACGAATAATGATATCCGAGCCGGTCGGGACACGATCGCGACAACTGACGTCATCAAAAGCGCGCGCAAAATGGCCGTTTGAATGTCTCAAATATAATCAATGTTTTTAATTTCATTTTAAAAAATAATTTGACTCTTTTCAAGACTATTTATATTTTTTTCTATGTTTAATAGACCTAAATAATCGATTTATAAAATAAAAAAAAATCATGCATATTCCCTATTAGATTTGTCGAACTCTCCAATATAATTTCCTTGTTTGAGCTAATTTTTTTTCCGGCGAGCCATTACTTCATGTTAGGGAATAAGAAGAAGTCGCCGGGAGCCAGATCGGCTAAACATAGGATAGCGGAAGCGATTCATAACGTGATCGTAATGAAACAACACCATCTTAGCGAAAATCACGAAACATGTCTTGATCGAATGGCTGCCAAACCCAAGTTAATCTATCAATCAGTCTGAAATTGGTTTTGGCAGTACACGACTAACCAACTGCCCTCGGGAACGTTCTCTATTTTCAAACACGGGTACTTATTGAACCGCCCGGGAACAGTAATGTAGTTTATATGTCAAATTAACACATAGGATATATTAACGGCGATAATCGACCATGACATAGCTGCAGGCAAAAGATAGGAAGATAAATACGAAATTTGGTACAATTTAAATTCCTTGTACTACCCGCCAAACTATGACGTAAAAATGTGAATGAATATTGTACTTACACTGGGTACAATAATATTTGACAGTTATCTAGAATACTCTCGTCACGGAACTTCTGTCTTAGGAACTGTATGTTCTCATCAATGACATTGACTGCAATATGCAACCAATACTTATGTCTTCTTAATTTTTTTAACAATACAGCTTTCAATTCTGAACCCTTAACATCCCTACCAAGGTTCGTCAAAGATGATGTTATTAGTATGGCGATATCTCTGCCGCAAACTTTTTCACCGAAGCTGCTTATGTAACTGAAATTAAAAAGCAATAAGTAAGACATGTATCTTACGTGTTTGTTAGCTTTTTGGGGTTCCGAAGTTTATGATTCGGAACCCTTAAAGAATCGTCATGTCCGTCTGTCCTCGAACCGTCCAAACGGAAAGTACTAGAAAGATAAAACTTTACGTGAATATGTGTTGTAATTACGTCGACATAGCACTACAATAAAATTTTGAAAAATCTTTTTATTTGAGGTACTTCCCTTAAGTAGGTATATGTAAAGTGGGGATGATTTTTTTTCTGGCGGTTACCCCATCGTGTGGGTTTCTAAGACGATTTTTTGATTTAGGTATCGTTTGCGAGAAATTCCACATTAAAGGGCACTTTTTGTAAAAACAGGGCGTCCCCCCCCCTCTAAAAGCTAAACGGCATGCTCAAAAAATCTGGAAAAAATCGTGATGGTGGTCCATATAATGAACTTTAAATGATAACTATAACGGATTAGATGACTTTGTTAGTTCGTGAGTTATAGAGCCTTAACTTGTACAATGCGCTTACTTGGAAAACGTTATACAAAATTAACGCATTAATACGGAAACATAACAATTATCCATTGGATACGATTTTAAATCCACGTACCATTATGGGTGACTGAGGAACCCTTTCCTGTGCGTGGCCTGACACGCACAGGAAAGGGTTCGTAAAACTAGGTTTACAATATCTCCTATCTCCGTTTTGTCAACCCTAACGATGATATTTTGAAGCAGAGAACTGCGACCAACTGAGGAGGGAGAGTTATGTTCCAGCACATTATGGGTCAGCTCCTTTAGTCAAGATGCAAGTGTTTAGGGACAAGTCTCTATCGGAGTCTTATCATGGTTTTTTGGTACGATACTTTTCGCTAATTGAGTGAGGGCCAAAAAGGAATTATTATATGTGTGTGTATATATCATAATATACAGGGTGAATTTTTGAGACGGGACAGTAAGGGTAGGTACCTTAACCGTTATAGTTAGAGGAAAACGCTTTTAGAAGACTATCCATAACTTTTTAAAATATTCTGAACGGCATTTAGAGATTTTGAAAAAAATGTACAGCCAGCAAGAAAATTGTCATTTTAAACAAAAACTTTTTTTGATGCCAATCAATCCTGTTTCATAAAAGGATCAAAAGTCTCTACTGGACCGACTGAGCTTTGAGTACTAGAAATGTCAGAAATCGCAAAAAACTTTTCCCATACATTTGTAAGGAAATTAATCACTTTAATATGTATTTTAGACACAGACAAAACATAACTTACACTTAGATGATCTACGAAATAAATTGCTCAAAATGACCGTCGTTTTAACGAATACATTTAATACGTACTGAGCTAGTAGCAGCCGATAATTTTCTTGGATAGATATCACTTAAAATCCTTGTTAATGCATCATTGCAATGCATTTGTATAAGCGTATTTTGTAAATAATAGGAACACGGAATCTTCATTGGTGTAGTACGCGAATAAGTATCCACTGTGACAAGTATCGAGTGGTAATGGTGGAATTTTATGAAGGTACTCATAATTCTGCCGTGTATAACGATGTCATTTTTGAAAATCTCCAAAACCAGGTAGATGAATGGCTCCTGTCAGAATTGTGAAAAGTTTATTTCCAGCAAGATAGCGCTCCACCACCCAACAGCCGCGTATTCCAGTTTGAATAGGCAGTTCGGGTCACAGTGGATAGGTACACATGGTCCAACCAAGTGGCTACCTCGTAGCCCCGATCTAACGCCTCTCCATATTTTTCTGTGCGGCTACCTAAAAACGAAGTCTACAAAAAAATACAACAGTATTCAGGAGCTGAAAGATGCATTAACAAGGATTTGAAATGATATCTATCCAAAAAAAATATCGGCTGCTGCTCAGTACAAAAATGAGTGAACTTATGTATTCGTGAAAACGGCGGTCGTTTTGAGCAATTTATTTCGTAGATCATCTAAATGTAAGTTATGTTTGTCTGTGTCTAAAATACATATTATAATGATTTATTTCCGTAATGTAAATGTATGGGAAAAGTTTTTTGCAATTTCTGACATTTCTAGTACTCAAACCTCAGTCGGTCCAGTAGAGACTTTTGATCCTTATAAGAAACAGGATCGATTGGTATCAAAAAAAGTTTTTGTTTAAAATGACCATTTTCTTGCTGGCTGTACGTTTTTTTCAAAATCTGTAAATGCAGTTCAGAATGTCTTAAAAAATTATGGATAGTCTTCTAAAACCGTTTTCCTGTAACTATAACGGTTAAGGTACCTGTCCTTACTGTCTCGTCTCAAAAATTCACCCTGTATGTTAGGGTACAGAGTGTAAACTGTAGTTAAATACATCATTTAAAAATATATCAAATATTGTACTCACGTGTTAAATACCTTATTAGAGGACACAAGATGATTTAAGCTGTAGCATTGTTTATTGGCGGTCTCTATTTTCTTAAGGCGAGCCATCATTTTATTTTTGTAAATTACCATGTACAGAACCTGTAAGATAGAATTAAAATTACATACACATGGGAAGGATGGACCGGACTGGACTATCTGCTCAAGATCAGGAATCGTATGAATATAAATTTCCATACGCTTTTTTTTAATTTACAGTTATTGCAATGTGAGTTCATGCAGAGTAAACATACAGGGTGAATATGATACCTAACGTTAATTTGAACTAGAGATACTGACACATGTCCACCCACAAAATTTCACAGGAGACTATTTTACTTTCTTGAAATTTACTACATGATGTATTTGATAAAGCAATATGATCAACGGCCTTAAGTTCACCTTTTTTTTTTTTTTTTTTTTCCGTGCGGAAATCCCCCCGGATACCACCGTTGATGGTTATGTCGGACTCGAACCGACTAAAACCGCACGCCGCCTCGGGTACTATAAGCCGAGGAACCAGGTGTACCCTCGAAAGGAAGTCCCTGGAACCCCGACGTACCTCGGGCCATCCACGGCTTGCAGATGACCCTCTCTTGTGTGGAAACCCCAAGTTCCAGAAGTCTGAAAGGAGGCGCGGGCGCTTCGTAGCACTCGCGCCGCCACCCTGGCCTGCTTCTGCTAGGGTAACAGGTGGCCTCACCTGGCCTTAAGTTCACCTACTCTAATAATACCACTCTAAAATATGCCTTATATTTGAGTTTTAAGAGTCTTAAGAAAAGTGGAATTTAGTAAAAACAATCCCATTACTACACGCCAATACTAACCCTTGGGTTTGTAGACAAGATTTTGAATTCCTTTGAGTTTCGAAATTCTTCAAGACGCTGCCGTACAGTATCTGGCCGCATGCAATACACCTTGAGACATCGTCTTTGAGCCTCATGTGATATTCTATATTCCTGGTAACATTCATATCATTTACTTGTTACTTTAGTTTTTAATACTGTGAATTAGAAATATATCTTATATTTATAAAATAAAGTTGACATAATTACACAATTTAAAAGTCAAGAATCGCCCAACTGTTATAAATGATCTAATTTGTTGACATTGTCACTGCCCCAATAAGCAGAATATTTATTAATATATCAGATTTCTTTGCAAAAGAAATATAATATATTATGTAATTGTGTTGTATCTTAGGAAATTCCTAATAGCTGCCCAGAGTTTGGAAGTTTGGCGGTGATTCACACCCGTGCCTCGGAGAGCACGTAAAGCCGTCGGTCCCGGTTGTCATGAACATCTATGGCAATCGTTATTGGGAAGTCAGTGCCCTCAAATATACTGAAAACTAGATCAATCTTCGAATTTCAGTTCTCCTTTAGGGTTGCGGAGGTCCAATGCCAGTCGCTCCGTGGAAAAACTGAAATTCAGGTCAAACCAGTTGAACTAGTAGCCGACCCCAAATAAAATTGGGAATAAGGCTAGGAAGATGATGTAATTGTGTTGTATTCATTGGATTTATGAAATCTGAAATTAAGTTAGGCAATAATAGTGCGAAAAAAAAAAAAAAATTTACCTGGTGCTGGTGCGGTAGCAAATCAGTATCAGTAACAAATTAAAACATCAATTACGTTATAGGACTTACTTCAAGAATATCACGAATTTGTAGAACAGAGTTGTAATTGTTTTTCAAAATTGCAGGTTCCATTTTTATAGCCTCACGAATATCCATGCCAGCCAATGTTTTGACATTATTTAATAATAATTTTGTGTGTAAAGGGTCTGCATATATTACAAAGCCATTTCTTCTAACACTTGCCACATTAAACTTAATTTCATTTAGAGCTATATTGATGGCTTCTTGAATGTCAGACATTGGCTTGTGTTTCAGGGGAAGGTAATGTTTGCAGTATTTTTGGAATTCATTTGTAGATAAAGACAGTTTCCAGAATAAGTACCTTTCCAAAACACTGGTGCGTACCATCACTAAAAATTATAGGCTTATTAAATAAGTATATATGTTAAATAATGAATATATGTTAAGGTATTAACCTTAAAATATATAATAATTAATCATCAACAGCCTTCAACAGTCAATTAACTAACTATAGGCCTCTCCTTAGAAAGGAGATTTTGGCCTACTATACCACACTGGCCAGACTGATTTCAAGTTTTCCTTCTCTTTGCATTGATTTTATCTTGCGTAGTTTATCCCATATCTGATATATATTGGCAAACTTTTATTTATTTCATAAAGTACTCTTTTGAAAACGACATAAACCATTTCGAAGGTGTCAGAATTGACTACAAAACTCAAGGCTCAAAGGGTGAAAAACAAAAACTTACTTACATATAGAAGAACGAGAATCAGAAAAATTCTGTAAGATTTTTTCATGGTCTGGCCAATCTTTAAGTTTATTTAAAACATTTTGTTCTAAAATAACATCCTGAGGAATTAGCCCTTCTTGCTTTAGCTTAGCAATAGAGCGTGATCTAGCAAGGGTGTGATACCTAAAATGTACAATATTTCATCATCATTGAGACACTCATAGCCAACTTGCTTTAAGTAATTAGAAACAATCACTGAAGGTAGGTAATAATGGCACGGTCAGTACCAAGATGGGTGACCATTTATGGCATGATACCATGAGAATTTCTGTGATTCCGAGCGAGGTCATGTTAAGCAGTTGGTACCTATTTTTGTTTTTTCACTGCATAGATAGTAAATAGATAAATAGAATATTCTTTATTAATAGAATTGGATTTGTGAATTAGAATCTTAATATGATGCAAAACTAAATTACTCACTTTATTATATGTTGAGGAGAAATGGTAATAAAACCACATTCTTTGAGTATTTCTCCATAGTTGTCCATAGTGATGGGGTTCATGCTAAACACATGGAGATGTTGGCAAGCTTCTTGAGGAGTGATGCCAAATTTGTGCAATATTTGTAATGTGCACTGCATGCGATCATCACTTATGTGATCTATATGTGGATGTCTCTTCTTTAGAATATTAAAATATTCTTCAGATATTGTTTCACCTGTAAATTTAGAAAAGACAAAAATTCAAGGTGAAGTCATAGAAGGGTGTAAAAAACTTAGTTGATAAACAAAAGTAATTGTTATAATATCAAATATTGACTGCCTTGTTGGTCTAGTGGTTAGAGTATGCAGCTACTGATCAAAAGGTCTCGGGTTCGATTCCCGGGTCAGAACAAATTTTTGTTTCGGAGTCTGGGTGTTTGTATGTATTTACAAAAAAAAAGTATGTTTATGTATTTATATCAGTTGTTTAGTACCCATAATACAAGCTCTGCTTAGTTTGGGACTAGATAACGTTGTGTTGTAAGATGTCCGAAATATTTATTATTATTATTTTTTAAATAAAGAAGTATTTCAAAAATGACACGCAACACCATCTACATCATTTAAACTATGAAATTCAAATAAATAGATAAGTATACAAAAAGTCAGATATTTTTCTGTTATATGGGTTAATAAACGGCCAAACTGTGACCCTAAGGCAACTGTTTGTCTAACTAAATCTGTGACTCTTGAGAGTCACAATTGCATTACTGGTTTTAGATTTAAGAGCATACTCTTATCTAGTTATAATGTTAGTATTTTTTAAGCAGGACAAATTACCTGTAATTTTTTTATAGAATTCTAAAAAGGGAACACTATGATATTTTTTGTAGGTTACTTTTAAGGAATACCACTGATTAATTACGATATTATTTAACAATTTTACAGTTTTCAAATAAGAATGCATATTCGGAGTGAATGTGTGCTCCTTAATTGAGAAAAACGATAAAAGTACAATAGGTACGAGATTCTCAAATCTAACATAGATGTTTCATGTCAATGTAAACAAACAAACTTTAGGAAGAAACCAGTGTTTCCACTTTCGTTTTCAATTTTACCCTAGTTTCTTTTATCCCTAAAATTCCCTAAAATACTTTCGTAAATCCCTTATTTAGGGATCATAAATATAATACAGAAAATAAACCTCAGCATATTATTTAATATAGGTATATATAATAACAAAATGCCCACAGAAGATCATACATCTAGAATTAGATCATATCATACAGGATTAGAATCATACAGGATTAGAATTTTTGGAAGTTGACGCCTTGCTTTTATATTCTTTTCGTCGAAGATGATGCAGATGATGCTTGATTATTATTTCCTTTCATTTAATATCGTAATAACTTGAACTTGAAAAATTGATGCCACTAGTGCCACTACTACTCCGCAATGGGCATTTCTCTGTAAGCTCGTACAGGTCCCATACAAATGCTGTCCTGGCAATTTTTTTTAACATTTGCTAAAAAACTGTGTTCCTTTTCGAAGATAATAAACTATTATTTAAGTATATAAAGAGGCCCACTGAAATTATTTATATTTTCCAAGTTATTAGCGATTTTCCAAAAAATCATGACAGGGGACTGTTAAGTCAGACAGAGGACTGTTGTACTTTAGAAAAAAGTCATATTACATTAATCAATTATTTATTCTTTTTATGAAATATTTTCGCATCAATAATAAATAAAACTTCTTTATGAAAAGTGAACAGAAACAACAACTTTCAATATAAATATCAGGTGTTTTACATCGTTTAGCTTTAGGTACTTCTAAGCCAATGAGATTAGATTTTTTGCCGGGTCTAGACAACGACTTTATTTCTTTAGGTATCCAGTGCTTGTACTTTTAAAGAACACTACCAGTTACAAGTTTTTTAAAGATTTGTCTCTCTGGTACATTTCAATGTGGAACAATTTTCTTTTAACTGCTTACTAATGTCGCCAAACAACGCTTTCTTGACTACTTATACAAAATACACAGGCCCCTGTTCTTTTCTTTGGTCAGGCTCGTCTAACATTTTCAACATCTTTGTCTTAGGCGTATCTTCAACGTTCTTTTTGTTTTTTCTTTCTAATCTCGCAATTTTTTTTGTACTTCAAGTTTTTTCTCTAAGCGTGCGATCTTTTCATTTCTTTCCCTGTTAAACTTCTGTCGTCGCTATTTGGCTTCTTTTTTTCTTTGCTGTAGACTAGCACTGGAAAATTTGTTGCAATTTCAGACAGGGGACTGTTGCCAGGGGACTGTGTTTTTCGGCTAAATTTCACAATTTTTACAAAACTGATATAAAATAGTTTTTTAAGAATATACCGATCAATTGAGACATAAATAATGCAACAATAATCTTTATTCGGATATTATTAAAGTAATTAAAATACATATTATGACTTACCAGAGGACTGTGCGTGGTAGCGGTACAAGCGCTTGTTCACCTCACAAATGACGCTGTGACACTTAACAAAAAGGCATATCAACGCCGCATTCGGCAAGGTTGCTAACTTCAAAGCTATTACGTTTAGTGTGACTTAAAAAAATTATCGTAAATATGATAGTTGTTTTTAATTATGAATTTAAATATTTGGCAGGGGACTGTTTAAAAATTCTAGGGACAAAGTTTACAGGAGTCTAATAATTAAATAAATTTCGTAATAAAACCTTGTTTTACGAAAATAATATCATAAACTTATCTTCTTAATGATATTGACTTCCTAATACTTCATTTATCACTCACTTCTTCGTAAATCTCATTTCTAGGTGGAAATACAGTGATGGGGACAGCCAGGGGACTGTATTTTTAGAGCTTTTATCGCGTCTAGAAAAAAACTGAAAATAGTTATGGTTCTAAATACAAAGGGTCCGTAAAGTTTCGGAATTAGAGTTTCATTAGGAGTTGGTTTTTTTTAAATCATTTAATAACGTCTTGAAAAATTCTTTCTGGACAGCCGATTACGAGTTTACAGAGAATCGCCCCAATACAGAAATAACGTCGAACATATCAAATCAAGAACCTACACATTACAATACGACCAAGTTCTGGTGACATCAACGAAAATAGGTACATAATTTTTTATGACCAATAGCACTTATTAGGATTCTGGGGAATCCCCAAGAAAAAAGTATTTTTCAAATTGTCTTTAACCATCCAAAATATCAGCTATTTGTCCCCAAAACAGGGAGAATTCCCTAAAAGTGGAAACACTGGAAGAAACTTCAAATATACAACAGACAGTGACAGACAACGTCAAAATAAGTGACACTTTTTTTTGTTATGGCTTCCTTGGCTTCGCACTGAAGTAGGAAACCTATTCGCTTCGCAAAACTGATACCTACTTTTTGATAATGAAATTAATCTTTTAAAAATTTCAAAGATATGAAAGTAGATTTTTATTAGTATTTGAAACAGAAATTTAAAATACTGTAAATATTTATGTAATAAAATTATATTCCTAATTTTACATTCTGAGAGTGTAAATGAATTATTACACAGAGTAATCCCACACAAAGCAAGAATTAATATGACATTGACAAGGACAAGCAAAGAGTATGTAACACTACGAGGACAAGTGCCTGACTGCTGAAGTGCTGACTGCAGTCCAGGGGGGGGACACTGTCGTACTTGATGTAGGTCTCCACTTTTCTGCTTAGACAGTACCGCCATCTCGTATAAGATCCGCTTAAACTTACAAGCAACTAGTGTCTAAAAACATCATAGATGACGCTTAGGTCAATATCAATAAACTTGCAATATAATTTTAATTTCAAAAAGACCTGCTTCATAAATCGTTAAAAAAATTACTCTCTAAATATATGTAACACATTTATTTCAACATTTTTAATTAATTTCGACAATATTTTAAATTTCTAAATTCTTTTATACAATTTTTTTGGGGATGGCAATAATCCGGTAAAAAATCAAAATGGTTTCTACTTTCGGCGTATTTGTAGTTATTTTCTATTTTGTGTGATTATCAGTGATTATTGTAGTGTAAAGCTTTTGATAAAGCTTCAGAAAGAAGAAACAGTAATAGAAATCTTTGTAGATTACCCTTTTAAATGTGAAACGCATATAGAAAAATTAAAAACATAGTTCACAGATGTGACAATAAACATAAACATTATAATTAAAGTTGGTGTAAGTCAATAAATCGGATTTTATCAGGGAAGCTTACCTACGATGGTGAGGATGAAATGAAGATGTGTGATATGTGATATGTGCTCAAAATTATTATATTAAGCATTAACATAAAACATACAAGTGAATAAATGACTTTAATATTTACATTATAATTTTATTTTGTTTGTATTATAAAATTTTCGGTTTTGCAAACATTCAGGTTATTTTTCTACATGAAATTTCATTTTACTTATTTCATTGTCATCAAGAATCAAGCGCTAACTACTGCACAAACAAATACAAAATGTTTGCAAAACTGCTTTTTTTTATAATGCATGTACTAAATTACCTACTTCCTACTACTACATTTAAACCCTATAGCTATACCTACCTAGCTACAGCTATAAATAAATAGGTAGGTATATATACATATAGCTATTGCCGTTAGTTCGGCGGATATGATACCAGGTGGCGACACTTCAAATATAGGTGTCAAAAATTCTCGTGAGTGGGCTCTCTATTCCACCTATATTACAATACTCTATGCTGCAGTCTGTCTGCCTGCCACTTGCCAGTGCCTGTCTGCCACTGATCTGATGCCACAAATGAAATTGATATTTTATCAATTTTGAAATAATTTTAATTAGTTCGAGGAATCATTTAAAACGTAAGCGTAGAGATTTCTAAAGATATTTATTAATTAAGTAAATAAAACAAAGATTTTAAATAATAATTTAATGGTTTTTTAAATAATTATATTGTTTTTTGTAGATGGACTGGACTGCTTTTAAAAATCAATTTAAGCAGACTTGGTTGACTACTATTTTGAGTCTTATATTGTTTTCTGGTGTTACATACTTCCTGGTATGGGCTGAGGTAAGAGACTGATTTTAAAAATAATGATAAAAAAAATAAAACCCTTATTAATTGCTATTCCATTGGTTTCAGTCATTATTTATGTGTTAAATATATATTTTTAGAGTCAAACAATTCAAAGCAATTTAATGCTAGAGGAACTGACATCAGCAGCAGAAAGTATTGATGTCCACACTGGCGATGAAGCAGCCCGCTATGAAGGGCGAGTTGTGCATATTGTAGGTCCTCTAAGAGTTTTAGAGCCAATATCTGAACCAGATTATAACATACAGGTACAAGCAGTCAAATTGAGAAAAAGAGCACAAATGTATCAGTGGATTGAAGAGGCTACGTAAGTTGATTTTAATCTGTTTCATTTTTGATAGATTGTTTTTATTTTTATTATAAATGGAAGCATTTGCGATATTTTAAATATTAGTGTACATATATAAATATGTTTCGATCTGTCCTAAGCATAAGTCTTGTAACTCACCAGGGAGCAAGAACACTTTTTAAGTGAACCAGCAGAAGAATCACGGAAAACATATTGGTACCACAAAGATTGGAGAGATTATGTAGTTGACTCCTCACTATTCTATATTAGACCTGGACATCAAAACCCAGCCTCTATGCCATTATTCAGTGAAACACATATTGCTGAAAATGTTAAAATTGGATGGCTATATTTAGGTAAATATTTCATAATCTTGAGCTGTAATTTTACTGTACAGTTTAGTGGTTGTAATTCTTCTTTAAAGCCTTCTAAATAAGAAACTAGAAAAAGAGGTGATAAATAATTATATTGCTGCTTTGCATGAATACCCGCACAAAACAAAATTTTGAAAACACTGGTTTATAACACAGCCAAATGCAAAATAGTCCTTATTATATATATACGCTTATAGATTTTAATAATCCTTGATTAATGCCCTTGCATTCTATTCTTCTATTGATCAAATACATGATAAGTTATGATAGAAAATATTTTGTTTAATTTTCAATTAGCTCCCCTGTATAATTTGTGAATTTGGTTTGTGCGAGTATTCATGCAAAGCAGCGATATGTAGTCATTGCTTAATGCGAATATTTAATAAAAGTTTGGAAGTGGGTCTTAACCTTCATACCTCTGAGAGCATGTGAAGCTCTCCTATGGTTCCTATGACTTCCGAAAAACAACTAACACCTTAGTGATGTTGCTTCATCTAGGGTAATAGGGATTTTCATCTACCCTCAACTTAGTAACAGTCTGTCTGCTTTTCTTAATGTAAGACAATATGTTGATAAAGTAACTTTAATAACTTAATGCACAATGATGAAGTACCATTTATGAAATAAAAAACAATGGTGTTTAATAATAATTTGCAGGCACAGATGTTAAAAGAAAAGTAAATGATTATTACGAGATTTGGTCTGACTCCAGACCAGAACGCAGTGACATCAAGTTGCACTCAGGCTTCTATTATCACGGCGAGAGTGCATTAGAACATGAAATTGGTGACATGCGCGTTCATTTTTCGTATGCTGGTCGTGAAGATGATATCGTAAGTAGCCTTTTTTTATAAAAAGTACATCTACATCATCATTAACAGCCTGTAAGAGTCGATCTGTTCTGCAGTCCTTACAGCGTTGCCAAGTAGACTGGCGATACATCCAAGTGTTGAAATGTCTCTACGAGGCCGCCACTATGTCCGTCCAAGTATAGAATCAGCAAACAAGGCCCATGCCATTACATCGAGGAGTGCACTGTGCACATCGCTGCACTAGCGATGTGCACAGTGATCGACATAGCCCACAGGATTAGCAAGCTGAAGTGGCAATGGGCTGGCCATATTAGCCGCAGAACCAACAACCGTTGGGTTCTTGAGTGGAGACCGCGTCTCGGCAAACGTAGTGTAGGACGTCCACTGGCCAGGTGGAGTGATGATTTGCGCAAGACGGATGACAGGAGCTGAATGTGAGTTGCCGAGGATCGAACTAAGTGGCGTGCAATTGGAGAGGCCTACGTCCAGCAGTGGGCTGCGATAGGCTGATGATGATGATGAACAGTCGACTGCTGTACATAGGCTTCTAAGAAAGGATTTGAAAAAACATAAAACTATTGATCAATTCTCTGCGGCAGGTGTCTGTGCCGCTGGCCTTGCCGCGCAAACAAACCACCGATATAGATGACGTCAGCGGCATAACCGCGCTGCCTAATATCCGGCATACCACCGTTTATGGCGCTGGCATGGTGTAGGAGACTTTAAAGATTTTTTTTTTCAAACGGCAACTTTACACTCTTACAATAGCAGACAACTAGGATATATTTTATTCAATTTTTTTTATTTGAAACTGCCGTTCTGCAGTCGTTATATCTGGGTTATTTTCATGTCTCTCAATTTGATTATTTTCAGTATACAGCGGTTGGAGAGGTAGAAGGTGGTGTCCTCCAAGCATACAGTGCTTCAAGATTTCCCACAGCTGATCCTATATGCCTCCTTCGAAAAGGATCGTATAGCTTGAAGCAACTGTATGACTTAGAGAAACGGGATGCAAACCTACACACATGGAAGTACAGACTTTTGGGTTTTGTACAAGTGTTTGCATCGGCAATGACTTTGCATCCAGACTGGGTGACACTATGTGAGTTAAAATTTTTCTTTCATTTGAAATAAATTCACCATGTGGTGACAGATTAAAAATTACTGTTAAACCAAAGTCGAGGTGATAACTAGTTTTATATTTTCAGTGTTGCAGTGCCAATGGATATCTAGTAACTTAAGACGATGTACGAGGTTCTGGATCAACTTAGTCCTATCATTTTCATATACGCTGTTCATAATATCTATACCCTGGTAGGTATTATTACTATTTGTGGAAAGGAATGTAAAGATTTTGCTTTTTAGTAGTTCTTTGAAGGTGACCAATTTAAATTTTTAATTGACAGTTTTTACTGTTAGAAACGCTTATAGCCAAATACACTTAGAAGATTGGAAACAATCACCAAGGGGAAGAAACGACTTCGCGCGGTCAGTACCTAGATAGGTGACCGTTTGACGCATGATATGTTATGAGCGTTTCTGTGATTTGGATGTCATGTTAAGCAGTCGGTTCCGGTTGTTATCATAAAACAACAGTCGTAAAGCTTTGTTGGAGGTTTTCGGCGGCTTAAAAACATCCAACGGTAATATTACATAGCTTCAATGTGTCTTGCTAGTCCCCAACCCGCACTCGGCTAGCTTGGAGATGTATGGCCTTAACCCTCCTGAGACGAGACCGTACCGTCCCAGAAGTAGGACGTTATGGGTTGCTGATGACTGTACTATGTTCTTCTTCTAGGTTATGGCTCTCGTCCACAATGATTGGATTTGGATCGTATATATTATATCTTACTAATTTATATTACAGGTTGGTACACAAACCGACATTCGGAGCGTTGGTTCTGGGCGGTGCGATGTTGCCACTCCTGCATTACTCCACTTTAATGACAAGACGGGATACAACTCCAGAGCCCCCGCCCTACAATAGGTGGAATAACAACACTCGTTGAAAGTAAACTATATTAACAGTGATAAAGGTATAGAAAAATTATAAACGTACCTCAAATATCACAGATACTCGAAGACTTGCTGTCTTTAATAAGTACTCGTAGGTGGGACTTCTCAAATCGTTAAACCAGGGTCTTCTAAATACTTCTATATTTCATCCGCCTTAAGGAAATAGTGACGCATCGATCAAGCCCCACAGCCAGACCAATCAAGTTCCAAGTTTTCGTACGAAACTGTAATAACTTGGAACCAGATGGGTCATATGGCGGGGCTTGATCAATGTGTCACTATTTTTTAATGCGAATAGACAATATTTTTTACCTTTTTGCTATATTTGTAGTAAGTCCTGTCCGTTTGAGATATATGTTATGATATCAACATCGTTTATGTACACAAAAGTTATTGATTAATGACGCATCGATTAAGACCTGCTGTCTGCAAAATCAAGTTCCAAGCTTTCTTACGAAACGATAATATCTTGGAACCGGTATGTTTACTCACTTGATCATAATGCAAATGTACAAAAGTACTTAATATCTCCCTAATTTTAGTAGTATTTTAATAACTCTTTAAGAAGTCAAAGTAGCTCAGTATAAAAAAATATTTTTTACCTTTATACCTAATATTCGTATTGTCAAAATAACGAGTTTAACTGGTATCAGTCACCACACTGAGTGTGAAATGAAAGTAATGCTCAATGTACTCAAATACATTATTTATTACCAGTTTTTGTATAAAGACCAGTCTATAGTCAATTAATATCTCATTCCTACGTAACTTACCCATTGTCCAATGGGTAAGTTAATCGCTTGTTCAAAGCTACCCGACCATGAAGCTCTTTGCTCTTCCATGTGCGCCAATTCTCTTTAGCCAGACCGAGCGACTTCACCGGTCGCTATTATAAATTAATATTTATTTCTACTAATATTTATTTATGTACTAAATATATAATTCTATTTTTTTATATGCATGTAAATTATGATTTATGATTGTTTTTATACTTCGTAAAGTTTGACATAACACTTTGAAAATTGCAATTAATTTACGTAGATATATCTATAACTTTGTTGGTTGGTCTGCACTTGCAGAGCCATCGGAAAAGAATCTTAATTTATATTTTATAGTCACTCTGTACTGCATTTTCATTGGACTGCTAGCATAAGTTACTAGATTAATATTAAGATGGGTACTTAAACGGCATGGTAGCAATATTTTATCGAAAACCTAAATATTCTTATTCTAAGGATAACTATTATATGATATTTACTGTCAACGTTTTATAATTATAATTTGTAATAGGATAATATAGTGTAAGATAGACAGTGAGTCTCAGCCCATTTTCGCAATTTGTCATATCTTGTACAAAGTACTCAGTGAACCAATTAATTAAGTGTAGAAATGTAAGTATGTGTATACCTAACTCTTAATATTTATGTTACCCTTAAATTCAAGAAGCGCACGAGTGCTGAGCGAAAAAACAGAACACAACGTGACACTCTTCAATCATAATGCCTAAAGTGCACATCGCAAAAATCGTGTTTACGTTTGGCAAATAAGAGAACCATTCGAAGGACCTTAACACAATTTTGAGAACTGCTTTTTCGCTCTATGATTTTTAATTTTTAAGCGTATCATGAAAATGCCGATAAATAAACATTATCCTCACTAATATTATAAACGTGAAAGTTTGTGAGTAGGTATGTATGTATGTATGTATGTATGTTTGTTGCTCTTTTACGCATAAACTACTGAAGGCATTTTGGATGAAAATTTACAATAATATAAATTATATATCAGAATAACACAAGCTACTTTTTATTGCATTAATAGAGATACACGCATACATAACCTATATTACTACCTACTCAACTATTTACCTACTATTTAAAATAGTTTCCCCAGGTTGTGAATTAACTACTATGTATATTCAATAATATGTTTCATATGACATTATCAAATAAAAAATTAAAAAATGTTGTTTTTTTTTAGTTATTTTCATTAGTTTCATTTTCCCACCAATTATTCTTGCCCACCAGCCTACGTAAAATATTTCTAGCACAATCGCCTACTTTCCTAAAGGCTCTTCTGTATGAAAAGTTCATATAATTTCATTTTATAAGAACATCTTTTAACTACCTGCCCAACGCCAAATAAATAAAATTCCTGCAAAGTTTGAACAAGACGTGTGTAAAAGAAAATCTGTTGTCTTTTTAAATTATTAGGCACTTTTTACATGTACATGTACATATGTATCAAGCTTAAACTCACAAAGTGGCGAAAGTAGTCGGCAATTATTATAAAACAACTAGCTTTAGCCAGCGGCTCCGCCCGCGTCTATGTCGGTTATCGCGGTAAAAAGTAGCCTATGTCCTTTCTCAGGTTCTAAACTATTTGAGTACCAAAATTCATCAAAATCGGTTAAGCGGTTTAGGCGTGAATACGTAACAGACACAGACAGAGTTACTTTCGCATTTATAATATTAGTAGGGATTATTCATTAAATATATTTTGAACACGGAAGCACCCAGTCAAACACACGTCAAAATCGCTAGTCAAAATAAAGAAAAACAAACAAACGGTGGACAAAAGTGTAGGTAAATGAAATCTGTTCCATTTTATATGCAGCTATTATTAATATGCTAATTGCTACATGCTACCCCTAATATATAATATACTACTAGCTTTCCGCCCGCGGCTTCGCCCGCGTGGAATTCGTTTATATCGCGCGACACGGTAAGGGTAGATTAAACAATCATACATGATTTTATGTTTGATAATAAGGACACTTCGACACAAACTTTTTAAACTCTATTTTAAACCCTTCTACCTTTATTTTTGCGATAAAAAGTATCATATGTCCTTTCCCAAGCTCAGTTCTATCTTCATACCAAATTTCATCAAAATCGGTTCAGTGGTTTAGGCGTGAAAGCGTAACAGACAGAGTTACTTTCGCATTTATAATATTAGTAGGGATGTAGTATTCATACTAATTGTAAAGTATAGTATAGTTTATATCACTACATAGTATAAAACAAAGTCGCTTTCTCTGTCCCTTTGTATGCTTAAATCTTTAAAACTACGCAACGGATTTTTATGAAATTTTCTTTAATAGGTAGAGTGATTCAAGAGGAAGGTTTTAATGTATAATACATGCATAATATAGTAGATAATAATTTTAGAGGTTTCTAATGTGATGTTTTTTACGCTTATATTGCAAACGCTGGCTGTACCCTACGAGATAGATCAAAATAATGTACAGTATTGTACATCGTAAAAAGGTTTTTTTTCTTTTTACGAGAAATAATGGTTTATTTACCGGCCGGGGCGTGTTAGTTGGCGCTGCTGTCACTATCAGTTATATCTAAACACAATACTTTAATGAATTAATATTCTAAGGCGGTACGAAGTTCGCCGGGTAAGCTAGTACAATATATTTTGTATTGTAGGTATTGTATAACATATAAAGTGAATATAAAATTGTAAAGTAAATCCCGATTGCTACCTAATTGCTAATTAGCTTTCAGAGCCGATTAGCAACTTTGACCGTAACATAGGTACCTTTCTGTAACTCGAACCATATATCTACATTCGAATCTATATCTTGAGTTTCTGACTTATGAGCCAATATTAATAGTTTTTCTAATAGTCTCACAGTCACTAAGGAAATACGACAATAATGCTATAATTTTTAGGTTGGTCTTCTGAGTGTATAGGTTTAAAATAGTACTGCCCCCGGTCGAGAGAGCCCATTCGTGCTGAAATAAGCACGTTTAATTACCTAGAGTTTGATTAAACCCAGATCAAAAATTTGTGATTTAAACGAAAGTTTATTTGTTTTAGGCTTTTTTTTTACCTGTAATATACATTTAATTAGTAATCTACAACATACGTAATCGTAATGTGTTTGTCTCAGTCTAAGTACGATGGTACAGCCTCTAACTTGGTTTAAGTAAAGACGACTATGATTGCGGTGTCTAAAGAGTATTACATTTTTCTTATTTGTGTACATATTCATTTAATGATTATGTAATGTCATTGAATGAAAATTATTAAATACATTCATGGTATAGGTATTAAGATACATTTAAAAATATTTATTGAAGTTAAAGAAAATAACATTGATTTCGGGTATAGGTTAAGCTTGTTGAGGATTGTAGAGCAAAACCTCTTCAAGAAGAATTGCATCCATCACGCATGTAAAAGACGCTCAATAGTCAGCTTATTATTATCTCATAGTTATACGTAGTTTACTATAATTAAATTGAATAGATAAGTATACATAAGTTACCAAGAAATAAAATGAGACTCATCGGAGTAACTTAAATTTCATCCATTTGTTTTCAATTTTAAGAGCTACTGATGCAGTACTTTGTATATGATTCCTCTGCTCTTTCGTTTCCTCAGCAAATATGTAAAATTACAACGTAATGGAACGTCACAGCATTTCCCGCACCCGCACGGACTTCACGCAAGCGCATTCGAGACGTTATCAGCTGATAGTACTCGATCGAATCCTTGTGGTTGTGATTTTTGTATTTAACCTTACCACTTTGTTATTGTTATTTCTAATTTTCTTGAGTCATACTATATAAAAGTAACGCGTGCTAATTCCAACATGAAAGCGGCAGCGATGTCCGTCTGGGTTTTCATAAACCTACTGTTCTTTGGGATGTGTGGCTACTTATATTTAATATGGTCACAATATTGGATGTATATTGAAAAACAAAGATTGTTTAGTAAGGCTCCTGGACCTGAAAAGAGTGTTCTCAATTATCAGGAAACGTACATACCAGACAACTATATGTCCGGGACATCATATAATGGTAACTCAAGGGTTAATTCTTTACGGAAAAACCGTCGATCTGCGATTGCAGTACTATGGGGTAACGGTATAGTAATACAAACGTCAAATAAGTCTTCTACACATAACAATCCGTCCAACAACATTGTGAGGAAGAGCAATGGGAGTCCCAGGTTTCCAAACATTCAAACACCTCTGCTAGAGTTTGACTCTGATAAATATATTTGTGATGACTTAATATCCTCGGACTGCAGTAAACGTACGGCAGAATTTAAGCAACTATTGTTAAAAGAATTTCACAGAGTATTGATGGGCGAAAGTAATGTGTTCAAGTCAGGTTTGGATGCTCATAATACCTACGATGTTAAATACGATGATAGCAACCGAAAGGAGAATTCTAAAGATGTTTTGTGTGCATTGAAGCGTGTTAAGATGCGAACAATAACGTCTGATGATGAACCATTTAAAAGACTTGGATATGAAATACCTAAATCACCACTAAAAGAAGGTCGTCACTTTAATACTTGTGCGGTTGTCACCAGCGCAGGTGCTTTGCTTGGATCACGATTGGGAGACTTTATTGGTAAGTTATGTAAGAGAATAAAGAAAGTAAACCTAGTGTGTAATTTGAACGATGAAGTAAACTATATAAATTCTTTTATTTATACGTTTAAAGCATAGGGAAGTACTTAATTGATTTACAAAGTTTGCTGTATAGCCTCGTTTATCGTGTAAAACAACCTCTCGCGTGATAATATATTTACTTTTGTACTTTGTTATTATCTTTTAAATTATAACTCAAAACATTTAAAAAAATATGAAGAATAATTAATTTATAATAATGTAATTTTAATGACATCACTGCAAAGAGAACGAAAACTTAAAACAAACCCTTTACCATCCCGTCTTTCCAGCGTGGTATAGTAGGCCAAAACCTCCTTTCAAAGGAGAGGCCTATGTCCAGCAGTGGACTGCTAAAGGCTGTTGATGATGATGATGAATGACATTATTATAAATTATTCTAATGACTGCCTCGTTGGTCTAGTGGTTAGCGTATGCGGCTGCTGATCAAGAGGTCTCGGGTTGGATTCCCGGGTCGGACCAAATATTATTTGTGTCATTCACAAATATTTGTTTCGGAGTTTGGGTGTTTTCTATGTATAATATGTATGTATTTTTTAAAAAAAAGTATGTTTATGTATTTATATCAGTTGTCTAGTACCCATAACACAAGCTCTGCTTAGCTTGGGACTAGATGATGTTGTGTGTCAGATGTCCAAAATATTTATTATTATTATTTTTAGTTTTATACTTTAGTTTAGTTTTAATTTTCCTGGGCGGTTTCCGCACTTAGTCCTTGCTATTGGACCATTGTGCGTGAGATTTTTTTCCCGTTTACTCCAGCCAGCTTAGATTGGTCCAGAAGGAGAGCAGCATCTGGAGATTAATGCAGGCCTCATTAAGTGTTGCCGGTGACTGGAAAAATTGTGCCCGATGCTCGGCCACACTACTGCATTCCATGATGAAATGCTGTGGCGTTTCATCTACATCCATGCATCCTCTGCATAGAGGGCTATCTGTTGCTTCTATCGTGTGTATTTGTTGGGAAGACAATGTCCGGTTAAGGTTCCTATGATGTTACGGAGTTTGTCTCTGTTCGATCGAAGGGTGCGGGAAAGCTTCTTGTTAGGAGCTGATACAGCATTCTTGGTTTGCGGACATCCTTCACTAGTTATCCGCTCTGTCAAGTGAGTTCATTTGCGCAGCAGTTTTATAACTTATCACATTCTAAACATCATGACAAATAATTTATTGGAAGCAAAATTGTCTTTCAGCTCAACGCCATGTTTTTGTTACATGCAAATATGGGATCGTATCAAATATTACTTAGGTCTATGCAAAATTTAAATAATCTAATTATATCTTACTTGCCCCATTAAATTTGGTAAAAGTTTTGTTAAAGTGTTTTACAACAAATGACTTTTCAAGCACCACCGATTGCTTATTAAAGTGTACCCAGACTTATCACAGTGTTAGTTTTTAGTGATCTTTGTATTCATACCTATTTCCGTAATATATCTGTTTAGTCATTTGCACTTAACTGAATTTATTTTGTTATAGTTTTCTTTTATTATACCTAAGCATGCCAATGATCTACATGTGGTTCGTGCTATGATTCATAACGTAAATGAGTTGGCGCGTGCTGATTCTTCGCGTGAATCGCGCCATTAAGTACCTATTCTACTTAGTTTGTACAGTTAATGTCCTGATTGCGCTTTAAGCTACTAAGATTTGTTATTTGTTTTACTGCTTAAGCCAACAACCTAAAATGAACCCGGTCACTATACAATTTGAAGAATCATATGAGATTGAGAAGCAGAAACTAAGACCAAAGTAAACCTGTTGGATATTTTTTATATATTCAACTGAGCAGGTAATTAAACATAAGATTAGAAAATAATTATTTGCAGTAGATATATATGGTAGGTTTTTTTTCTTTGGGGTCGGCTACCAGTTCAACCCGTTTTACCTGAATATCAGTTTTTCCACGGAGTGACTGGCGTCAAATACCACCTGATAGGTAGGTATATGAGTTGGACCGCTAGCTCCCCAATCGTCGCTTAAGGGTCGCTGCGGTCACATCCTGGGGAAATGTGACCGCTGCAAACGACTCGAGATAGGTGCAGGGCCGTAGCTAGAGTAGAATTTGAGGTAGGGCAGCATTGCTTAATGGTAGGGCGGAAGTAAAAAAAATATCATAATTGACGTACAGTAAATCTGGGTAACTTTGACAGATAATTGCGATATTTTACACAATATTATAAAATTCAAGCATACAACACGACTGTATTTTGCTTTGTTAGTGCTCTCTTAACACTTTTCACTCTAAAAAATTATCAGTCCTTAGGAAAACCTGATTTTCTAGTCTGTCAAAGTTACCGTCATTACATGGGTAACTTTGACACACATAGAACTATTCATAGAAAAGTAGTAATTATTAGGTATATTTTGTATTAATCTGGGTAACATTGGTTTATGTTTTTCTTCTAAATGGGTATAACCGACGTAATAAAACCATTAATTTCCAGTTTTGTCTTATATTTTATAAAATAATCAATAATCAGTCTACGACATTTGGCATTGTTATACATATTTTTAATTAGTATCAAAAAACCTTTAAAAACACGTATAAGGCAACATTTTTTGTGTAACTAAATAGAAAAGAAGCTAAAATAATTAGAAAAAAATAATAATTATTAATGAACACTTGACCATAAAATGTTTATTCACCCCACTCCATATAGAGCAAATCGTCGTTAATTATGTAGGTCAAATTATGTAAAAAAATACTTCAAAACACTGTCAAAGTTAGCCTGTATAAAAATTAGTAGTTATAGTAATTAGATAAAGAGACGTAAATATAGGAAAATGCTATATTAAAATACGATAATTCCATTACAAATGATTCTACAAAATCTCTCACAAAATATTCCAAAAGTTTTACACTGTTTGAATAGCATAAACTCGGGCGCAAATTTCAGAAATAAGTTTTGACATTACCCCTGTATGAAAGCCTATTTATTTTTAGGGTGCGCTTACGGAGTCAGTTTAAAAATGTAAAACTGTAAGAAGTATTTGTAAATTGTATTGGTATCATATGAAAAATAAATCGAAACTAGTTCATGGTCACACTGTCAATGTTACCCGAATGAATCAAAGTTAGCCAGATTGTACGTAGTCAAGTGTTGAGGATATGTTGACCAAGTCCAATGTTCATTTTCTCAATGGCATATGACATATCATATGCCAAACCAAATGCTAAGTAGGTCGGATATGGCAGTCATTCCTCCAGTTGTCTACAACAACCAGAAGATAGCTCTGAGTGCAGTAGTAAATAACTTGCGGCTATATATGGACTCTACACTTGATAGGCGAGCACAAGTGACACATGTCAGCCAGAAAGTTACTTCGTGTCTTCGCGCTTTATACCGTCTTAAAAACTTCCTTCCCGCTAAAACCAAGGCTACGCTTATGCAGTCCCTAATAAATCCCCTGATCGATTATGGTGATGTGTTATTTTGACCTGCCTACCTCCATAATAAACCCCTTCTCAATAACTGCATTCAATGCGTTTTGGTTTCAATTCTCAAATATGTGTCTGCTTTACGTTCCCAGCTGCAATGGTTCCCAATTCGACAGCGCCGCAGTTTGCGTGCACTCACTTCTCTTTTTTCTTTCCTCTTCTCCCCATCGTTACCTGAGTACCTTGTACCTCACTTTTGTCTCTTATTCTCAAACCATGACCGAAACCTTCGGTCAAAGAACAATATGCTTCTCCTTTACCCCCCTCGCACCTCTAATTTCCCTTCCCTTCCTTCTTCGTGCAGTCAGAATGCGCTACCTACTGAAATCAGGATGTCCACAAACCGCCTCACATTCAAAATGAAAGTACGTGATTTACTCCGGAATGAATTGGCAGAACGATCACAACGATAATACCCGACTGAGTATTTAGATACGCAATATATATAATTACATTTATTTATATATGTATGTCTATGTATGCCTGTGTATACGTGGATTTATGTGTGTATGTATATATACGTATGTTTATATACATGTCTGGTATCTTCATCCACTGTTATAAACCCTAATGTAATAATAACAGTAAATTTGTGTATATTACTTACAACTATTAAATTTGAATAAATGAAAATGGTTTACAATAAAGGTGATACCTACATTTACAACTACCTTGTCAAGTTTTATATCCTAAGCCTGCACCTACCACATCATATTCCTACATCACCTGAAAGTTGACTGGCAGAGAATGCCACATGGCATTGAGTCCGCCTTTGTGCTACATGCGCATTAAGTTTAAAATAAAATAAAATAAATATGCTCCGAAGCTCGGGCTGCTAAATCAACCACCACGTATATCACTGACCTCTAGGTCAGTGATGTACATTCAATAGCTCCTCGTAGACAAATAATTTGTCTAGCAGAACATGAGCATTGCTCAATAGGTCTGTTAGTGCCACGGATAGGGCGCCGCCGGAAAACGGCGCGCAGGAGCTTCGCCCAACTCCTGTGTCAAGTAGAAGAGGGCTACCGGGTCCAGGGCGGGTTAAAGAAGTGACGCCCAACATTTGTAACAAGTAAGCTCCGCTTTGCCACCTGGAACATTGGCACCTTAACCGGTCGTGCGAGGGAGTTAGCCGATTTACTCTCCAGGCGGAGGGTAGCCGTAGCGTTCCTACAGGAGACTCGGTGGAAGGGCAGTAGATCCCGGTTCATTGGGAATGGCTACCAACTGATATACACAGAGGCACCTGGTGGAGAGAACGGAGTGGCCGTGGTGCTTGCCGGGTGGCTTCAAACTGGCATTTTAGAGTTGATGTAGCTACCGTCTTATGGTAGTAAGGGTGCTTATCGATGGAATTATTACCCATCTGATAAGAGCTTACGCGCCACAGGCAGGTTGTAGCGAAACCGTAAAGATGTCGTTCTGGAGCCAACTCAGGGAGGTTCTTCGCGGCATTCCTTTGTAGCAGGGAATCGTTCCGGGTGGTGATCTAAATGGGCATGTGGGTGAGGGTTGTGTGGAGTTTAAGCGTGTTCATGGTGGTTTCGGTTATGGCATTCGCAACCAAGAGGGTGAAGACATTTTACGAACATGTGCGGCTACCGATCTTGCCTTGGAGACACGTTCTTTAAAAAGAAACCGGAACACCTTATCACCTACAAAAGTGGGAGGCACTCAAATCGATTTCCTCCGAGAAGACACACTATTAGCAAAGTGGCCAACTGCAAAGTCATACCCGGAGAGAGTCTCACTGCACAACACCGTTTCCTTGTCATGGACCTCTGTGTGAAGCCCAAAGACAAACATGTAGAACGCTGCCAACGCCGGATCAGGTGGTGGCGGTTTGATGAAGTCACGTCTCAAAAGTTCGCCTCGCCCTTCATTGACAAGTGCGCTGGAGCTGAGAGCAAATTGGTTCAAGACAGTTGGGACAAGATTCAGGCAGCTATTCTTGATTCGGCGACAGCGGTACTGGTCGTGTCTAAGGACGGACGCAAATGTAACAGGGATACTTTTTTTTCGTAACGTCGGTCCTAAGTGAAAAAATGTATGCAAACGACACAAAAATATTCATTGAAATAAATATATGAAAAATGACACGCGTGCACTTGCACGCAAAACATGTACGCTAGTTTTATTTTAAAAAAGGATTCCCCTTCCCATAGACTGTAATGTAGCCCATATTGCAATCTATGGGACGGGGAGTACCGTCTGCTACACAGATATTGTAATTAAATAGACCCATTGCTTCATGTGATGCCGCTTCAAATGCTATATACAGAGCAAAGAATTATTATAATATGAAATGAATATACAAACTGTGGTATGTTCAGAAAAGTTTTGAGTCCTATCCCTTATTTTTTTTTATCTCAAACTACAAATAATTCAATTATAAAAAAATATCTTAGTTTTTGATATTTTTAAGGTAGGGCATTCTGATTTCAAGGTAGGGCATTGCCCTGCAATGCCCTCCCCTAGCTACGGCCCTGGATAGGTGACATCCCCGGTGCAGCCGAGGGGTGTCGTCTAAGGCGGGTTGATGTTCAGCCTCTTACTGAACAGAGCGGTGAGAGGCGCAACAACGTCCTGTCACGGGGTTGAGTCCAGTCACGCCGGGATGTACTCCACTTGTGGGGTATGGTAGGGGGGATACCAGAAGTCGCTGAGGTAGGCCGCTGCGAGGTTTAGTGGGTAGACCGGTTGCCCGGGAGTCCCACAAACGCTCTTCGTTTACCTCACGTAGGACATAGTGCGTAAATCATTCCCCGCTTAAAAAAAGGTATATGAGTTGGAATTGAATGATGAATTTTAATACCGTAATTTAAATTTATTCAAATATTGTTTACATTTATAGATAATATGCATAAGACTCATGACTAGTTAGCGTTTGATATAATAAATATAATAAAAACTACAACATGTGCAAGCAGTTAGTAAACGTATTTAATCTGCGCCCTAGATTGCATCAGCCTTCTTTCATCTTAAACTTCTACTTTCTAAAATGTATTAATAATTTGTGTTAATAAAATATTAATATAACGGGAGATATTGTTAAGATTCATGAGAAGCACGGTTGGGAATCCCTACAATTTATAATATACAGTAAAACATAGGCATGTGCAGTGCGGGTGTAGTCACGATGGACAGGTGATCGACCGTGTATTGTGCCACTTATCGCATCGGATCTTTGCTTTGTCGAACGCATTGACATGCGTAGGCTGCCCTCTTCGCCGAACGCGAACGGCCCAAATCGTATGCGAATTACACGAATTATTATTGTTATGTATTGGACTTCACTGATTACTCAGTGAGACAAATTAAATGACTAAATTATTATACCATGTTTACGTATAAGTTTATACGCAGCAGCAATATACAATGGTAATGTACGACACAGGTGTGCATTTACTATTTAAATAATGTACATACATATATTTATGGTATATCAGCAGTAATTTTTTTCTTTAATTTATGAAATTAAGTTTTTTTAAATTGAAGTAATTAAGAATTATTTTCTGAAGTGCTAAGATGCAGTTTCTTTAGGAGACTTCCTTCCTTCCTTATGGTGCCTCTCCATTAATGGAGGTTGGCCGTCAGCTCTGCATATTCCTTTCTGTTTTTAGCCAGACGAAACAGTTCCTCTACGCTAGCGATCCCAGTCCATTCTCTGATATTTCTGAGCCACGATTTTCTTCGTTTTCCGACGTGGCATTTTCCGGATATTTTTCCCAACATAAATAAGCGGATAAGGCGGTAATTCATGTTGACATCTTCTGTGTGATACATACATAGATACTAACCTATGCTTTACACAGAAGCATGTGATTTAATATGCTGATTGCATTGTAGTGTTGTTGGCGATAAGTTGGTGCATTGGCGCCGGCGACTGCGCTGCTTTTCTGCAATACCAACGCGTGCACACCGGAAAAACCAGTTATTTCTCTATGGTACAAGATGTAGAGAGAGGCTAAAGATTCTTCTAATGATATAATCTATTTAAAATAGCTGCATATCTTTACCCGACTACGTTGAAGCGAAAATGAAAGAAGTTTAATTATTATTACTGAGCTGATATAAGCGAATTAAGTGTCAATATATAACTCGTGCGAGCTGACATGGCACCTGACTCAAATGACAGTCGTTTAAAGTACCGAGTGCAATTTTTTTTTTTTAAATATTCATTACTTATTTTGCTCTAAGTAGTTTCTCATAACATACTTCTTCATCTTAAGTGGTACTTTACTACCTGAGTTAAGAAAATACACAGGTATACCAATAGGAAGCAGGCCTCATTCATTGTTTACCCAAATGCAGTCTTCGTGCAATGATATAATCATTTATATCACTATGTACTGTGTATATTCTTTATTTTAAACTATTTCGTCTGATAGTCGCCTGCTGGTTTTTTTTTGTCGAGTGACCTTTCTTAAAACAAATTGTTTATCCATTTGAAGAATCTAATAAAAAAATAATTAAATAAATTCGTGCATGCATTTAAATGTTATTAGATAATACCTAATAACCTATTATTATGAAAACATTCGTATACATATACATGAACAACAATATACATGAATTAAAGGCGTATAGCCTTTAATTCATGTATATTTAATTTCATTCCTTAAACTTAAATATATCTTTGAACTGTTTAAGAAATTACGACTTGTTCTACCAATTTGGTCAAACCTCAAGTGTAACTGTAACTGCACTAGTGAATATAGGTACTTGTTTTACTTTATTGCTACTCCGATGGTTTAAATGAAGATGTATTGTATCTAGACACGAAATTAAGAATAAAATGTAGTTTTCTTTTGAGTGACGGTCTTCATTCAACCAATTTTTTATTCATGTTTTGATAGAACATTAGCATACTAAGTTAGAAAACCTGTTTTATGATTCATCTGCCTAACAAATAATATTATTTTATTGCATTTGTTAGTCACTGTGTAACCACAGCCCATGTCTTTGTCCTTTCTGGAAAAAGTGCTGATATCTTTATAGCCCAGACGTGGAACAGACAATGACACATGCTTCCGACTGAGGTGGCATGTAAGGACATCTTTTACTTTTGTTTATTAAATAGAATTGTGTGAGGTACCTATCAACGTCATTAGCATTAAGTTCCGCTTTTGTCTACTTATACAATCTTTAGTACAAAGTAGACAAAGGTCATAGAGCAACACTCAGTGCCCTACTGAACGGAGTGGAGTAGCCACGGCGTTTTGTTCGAAATATAAAAGTCTTTCACTTTATGTGGGAAGAGGGTGGGATCTTCACACATACACTGAAATGTGTACTACTCACATACAAAAACAATCGTCTTTTATTACGAACTTGCACTTAAAAATCAAAATAAAACCAAATCAAAAATATACGCAGGCATAGGTACCAACCACAACAACAACAACCTTTGCTGTAAGGACAAAAGATGAATGTTTAGTAACATACGGTTAACGTAGTGGTTTAAGCGGTCGCCTCGCCGATTCCTATGAAGGAAGTGTTGTGGACCTAATTCCCGCATGTTCCGAGTTCCTTTATTCTACGCGTCCAATTCATCTATGTATATCGAGTCTACCATGGCACGTAATGTATTCCTAGTTCGAGAACTATATCCCTGATTCTGTCATTTTAACTCTTTAGGCGTGCATGGAAGGTAGGCCGTAGTCATTTGCCATTACATGTCCCTCTGGTTTTTCTTAACATTTCTTAACAGGGACAAGTAACGGACTGGCGAAAAGCAGACTGTTAAACGAGTGAGATAAAAGTGAGAGTGAATCTTAAGGACGTTTTAAAAGAGAATGTTAACAAGATGAGGTTTATTCTCAAAACTGTATTGATAAAATGAACTCAACCAAAATAAAATGTATTTTTTCCACAAAAGCTTGTCTTAGAAGTTTTGTTAAGCGTTAAAGTTACCGGACGGTTGATACAATCTTGCACTCCATTTGTGATTACTTTGCTTGTGTTTAGACCCGCAATGGTGATATCTTCTGACCAGATTATAAACATTCGCATCATCTTGATGTTATTTCATAATGGCTTTTAGTAACTGGAAAAAAGTGACACATAGTTGCGTGAAAACATTGTAAAGTATAGAAATACATATACAGAGGGCGACAAGTTGATTTAATTGATAAAATTCTTAACGGGTTTACTATTTTAAACTTTATTTTTAGTTATGGAGTTCAAAGGCCTTGCACTGTCCTAGACCTCGGTCTCATTGTTGTTACTTGATATCAAATTTTGAGTAGGTACCTACTTAGAAAGGTGTAGCGATTTACATATATTTTAATAATCTGGATTGGTTCTATCTAGTTTTAACTAAGTGACGTATATACCTAAAGTTTCCATGACTCGAAAATTTTAATTTTTAACTTACTTTTAGAAATGTTTTCTTTATTCTTTTAATCTGTTTTTATGATGTAGAATTTCTTTTTTTAAGAAGTTTATGAACCATTGTATGTTTACGAGCCATGAGAAATTTCTTCTCTGTAGAATTACGAGAACTATTTTTGTAACTGATGTTAAACTTATACAAAGAACAAAATATCATGAAAATCAAATCAAAAAAGGGATAAAAGCACTCAAGTTCTACAAACAGTAACTTGGGTTATGACTTGTTTATGTTGTTACTAGGTAATCGCATCATCATATTTTTCTTTGGAATCTTTATTACCAGTAGTAAAGAAAGTGGTAGCGGTACCGCTGTTTCAAGTTCAAACATTTGGCAAACAGCCTTTAGGCTTATACATAAATACATACATGTGTATATATAAGCTGATTAACGTAATTGCACTAACTGGTCATTTTACTGTGGTAGGAATATGTTATGTTTAGATTAAGTTATGATATAGGTACATATTTTATCGATAGAGCTACTAACATGAAATCTTGTGTACAGGATTAAAGTTAGAGGAATGTTCATTGTACGGAATTTAGGTAGAGGGTAAATTCACGTTTACAGTAGGGCACAAAACTAAAAAGGAAAAGTAAATCCACCTTTATAACTTGCTTTAAAAATTAACGTTTTTTGTGTTTTTAGTTGTGTATTGTTATTTGAGGTGGTCTGTAGCTTCTATCACTCATGACCAAATATGGCTAACTGGAACCGAGGTCAATAAAATTCTAAAATAAATATATATACATATATAATGAAATCGCGTAAGATAGTGTATATCGAGTCCTAGTCTAGTAGTAAGTAGTAAGTCAAACCGATGAGGGTGTTACTATGTAAAGCTGTCATTTTGACAAATAATTGTCTAAAACACGAAGAACACGAACTAAAGCTTACAAGATACCGTAAGCATTGTAATGATATAAAGCATGTAGGAACCTTTATATAGATATATGTGAAAGAAAAGGTGCCCAGGATACGTACCTACGTTATTGTTCACCGCGCGACAACGAGTGTTTTGCCTGGTGTCATCAACCCGTGTGCTGTGCTAAGGGCGTGCATAATTCATATTGCCCACCATTGTGCGATCCTAACATACCACAAAGCAAACATAAAATGCCGATGGATATTTTACAATGTTTAAATTTTATGTAAAAGCTAACGGTTCTGTTATATTTTGGATAAGTTTAGAAAATGGAATAAAAACCGCTCGTTAAGGAATCAGTTTAAACACGTAGGAAACGATTTTTACTTAGTGATAGTCTTAAGATTTTTATTCTTTTGTATCGGATTTTTTTGTAGCTAATAATAATACTTTTGTACAATGTGCTATTACAACAAAGCGATAAGATCACAATGAAAGAAGTAAGTAGATAGAGGAAGATTACCTTTGTGAAAATTACTTAGTAAGTATTTTTCTTGAAACTGGCTTGAAATTGATTGCCACTGAAGACGGTTTACTGTCGATGTTGTGACCTTTACAGCTGCACTAGAAACCAACCTTTTTGTTTATTTTACTATCTCTGACTACATATCTTAATATATATAATTCTTGTGTGAGTGTGTATGTCACTGAACTTCTCTCAAACGACTAGACCGATTTTGATGAAATTTTTTGTGTGTGTTCAAGGGGATCTGGGAATGGTTTAGATTCGCAATTGGACCCGGTAGGTGGCGCTGCGATCAAGTTCTGGAATTTTAAAGTTGGGCGGTACGAAGTTAGCTGGGTCAACTAGTAGTACTATATTTCTGTAACATTTAACTACAGGCTATCTATATATGCAATACATACAAATAAATAAAATAGAAGTGTCTGCATGTAATATCAAACAGTTTTTATTAAATACATACGAAAGTATTTACCTACGTTACTGCTACCATAAAAGCATATTTTTAATATTTTGTCTGTCTCTTTTTGTTGATTCAGGGTAGTCTCTTAAACGGCTAGATCGATTTTGACGGGAAAGCTTATGACCTAAGGAGTAACTTAAGTTATTTTCTTTGACTAGATTTACTCCGCGGCGCTACTCGCGATTTACAACAATAGTCGCAGGTAACACCACAGGACTCAACTAGTAGAAGATACAACAGCCTCTAAGTAATATGAAACATTAAACAGTGTTATTTTCAATTACATTGTGTCCTCGGTCATTTTCATAAAGCTTCCAACACATAACACATGACTATCCCTCCTAATTTACATTTATCTGCCCATATCAGACAATAAACGTAGACATTTCTTTCTTCCGATTTTAATTGGAGTAAAAATGAACATAACGGTCGTTTTGTTATTGTAGATTTTGAACTGTTGAGCTGGTAGATTTTAAACTATAAGAACTATTGGAAAAATTCTTAATATTTATTGTGCAATGAACACGAGTTTTTGCTCTGTTTCTCGGTGTAATTTATCACTACATATTATGAAACAAAGTCCTCTGCCGTGTCATTTTGTCAGTCTGTTCGCGATAAACTTAAAAACTTAAGCATAAAAATCAGTGCAGTACGGATTTTTATGCTGTTTGCAGCAGTTAATAGATTGATAATCGAGAAAGATAATATAATTTGTCAAGTTTAAAATATTTTTAAATACCTATATGAATGAATGAATCTACATTATGAAAATATAGACTTAGTTTTGCTCCTCCAGAAATAAATACATTAGTATGTTTATGTATTCAAAAAGTCTTACATAAAACCATATAAAAAAAGTAAGTGGCTGGTTAAATAACATAAATGTAATTCAGTAAATTTGTCAAAATTTGAAAGCCACACTTTTATGCAATACCACAGATGTTAACTTGTTTGCTTCCATAAATTTTAATGAATGGTTACCCACAAAATGTGTTTCGAGAAAACCACAAGAACGATCAAATAAAGTCTGAAGCATTAGTATTAAATAAAATGTTTATAATTAATAAAAAGTTGTTTATACAAAGCAAGACGATGAGAATCTGTAACAGCTATAGAACCGGTTACACAGTAAAATATATTAATTTTGAAACTAGTGATAGTAATAATAATAACAACTTCACATATGTTACGCACAAGATCAATTCAATTCAATTCATCATCTCAGCTAAAAATTGTGTTCTGTCTAAAATTGGCCTCTGCAAAGTTGCTCCACAACAACAGGGCTTGTGCTGAACGCATCCAATGGCTTCCCGTGACTTTTACCAGCTCGTCAGACCCACCACCCTAAACATAATTACCTACTCAAACATTTTAAACATATGTGTTTTCGATAAATTTCAACGAAATCATGAATCATTTGCTCTGGGTTTGCTCATTTCCATCATGCTCATCACTCAATTATATCTAATAATTTGTCCTGGAAGGGACAAACAGTTCAATACCAAAGTCATTGAATCTATAGACCGACTGTACCTAACTGCTTTTTATATTGGTTAATGTTTACAGAGAGATCTTTATTTACAAGCACGCTAGGTGGCATTGATCAAAATTCATTCAGTCTAAAGTGTTGTATTATTTAATTTAAAAAATAAAGTGAATGCTGTCATGCTTAGGTTGGTATTCTATGCAAGGGCAGTACCGCCCGGTCGATCCGGCCCATGCGTGCTAAAATCAGCGTGGCTCTACTACCTTGGAATTATCTTAAAAGGCTAATTTAACTGCCTTGTTGATCTAGTTGTTAGCGTATGCGGCTGCTGATCAAGAGGTCTCGGGTTCGATTCCCGGGTCGGACCAAATATTATTTGTGTGATTCACAAATATTTGTTTCGGAGTCTGGGTGTTTTTCTATGTATAATATGTATGTATTTACAAAAAAATGTATGTTTATGTATTTATATCAATTGTCTAGTACCCATAATACAAGCTCTGCTTAGTTTGGTACTAGATGATGTTGTGTGTCAGATGTACAAAATATTTATTTAATTTGCCTTAGTGATTGAAGCTTCATGCTACTAGTCCATTGCTGTGTCTAATTTGGGCACCAATTTGTTCAATAAGTACGTCCTACAACTAATACTTCACTAAAAGTTGTATTCAATAATACAACACAATCTGTTAAAAGCTTACATACTGTTATATTCATAAATATGAGTGATTAGAATGATGCATTTGTGCGTGACCAAATGCGTGCCTATAAGGCCTCTGCCTCGAATTTTGCGGGTAGCGGGGCGGCAGCGGCGGCGGCGCGGTCGCGGCGGGATCTTATGCGTAAAATCATATGGACCGGTTTTTGAAAACAGCGGCGCGGCAGCGGCGCGGGAGGCGGGCAACGAGCGGTGCACTTCAGTCAAGTGGTGACCGCTCGCGCTGCGCGTCTGCATTGTGGTATAGTGTAGTACAATTTTCTTTTGTGACATATCATAATGTCATCGGACGTGCAAGAACAAATTATTTCGGCAATCTTTGAGAGGAGACCCATATGGAACAGCAGAGATATCAACCATAAAAATAGAAGAATAATTAACCAATTATATATTTATTTTCCTTGCCCTATAGTAAGGATCCACTTCTTCTTTTGCCCACAATAAATCAACCGTTAGGAATAAATTTGAATCAAAAAGTTGTTGTCGCCGTCTTTGAGACATTTTGTTCGCGAATAAAAATAAATATCTCGACAACACAACTACGAACACAACATTATGCCGCTATAGTACCGCGCGATCTGCCCGCTGGTTTGGAGAACAGGTTTGTGTTGACCGCCCCGCTCCCGCGCCGCCGCCGCCGCCGCCCCGCTGCCCGCAAAATTCGAGGCAGAGGCCTTATTGACGGTTGTGATTCTTAAGAAATGGTTTTTGGTACTTACAAGATTATAAGATCCATTCATAGTTATACAGTTCATCCAATGCAACAACGTGACACGAGAATCTATTAGAATACCTATTGATAATCGTCACATTTTGTTATATTAGAAAATAAGTATAAATTTAGTAAATTAAAAAAACCTGCCAACAAAATATGTACCTAATAATGTTAAAAGAGCTCTGAATCTACGAACCGATTTTGAAAATTCTTTTAACAATAGAAGGCAATGTTATTAATGTAAGTGACCTATGCTATATAATATGCTCCCGTGCGGAGCCGGGGCGGGCGGTTAGTTTTACATAAAAGAATCACATGTGAAGTCTTATTATTTGATGATAATTTAGTGAAGAAAAAAGCCTGTTTTATATTATAACGGATGAAGAATAGACATAATTATCAGGCTTACTAATAATTATGTTGACTTCCATTGTTCCACTTTCTTATAGGTATAGAGCAAATCGTGTAGAAAATTATAGACTTTACAATTGATGACCTAATTATGTTTGTATGTAGTGACGGATTGAGAATGTGGAGTGTCAAAACTAAACTCCTTATGGGTGTCATAAAAGACGAATGATACCCCTTTTCACCATTGTTCTTAAACTGTGTCATTGCTAGGAGCACCCAGACGTAGGTAGCCTCTGAATTTCTAAAAGACATCTAATCACTTAGGTGTCCCCTAAAGGTATGAATACGAAAATTTCACTCCCCCTAATTTCTTTTTTCTCCTTAAATTTAGGAGACATTAATGAAAAAGTTACAAGAAAGATTACTAGGCAAGACAACACTAATGAAAGTGAACGGAAACTTGAAACAGCACTTAAAATTTCATTTTAAAGAACGCTATAAGTCTATGTTAAGAGAATAGAATAGAAAACGAAAACCTTTTACATTTATCCTTATAATTACATCAATAATATAAAATAATAGTATTTCATTAAAATATATTCAGTTGTATATATTTTATAATGCTTGTGCATTATAAAATATATACAACTGAAGACCATTCATAGGTTTTCTGTGTTAGACTGTTACAACACTCAAATACTCAGGCAGATACCCACTATCGATGAATTGGGCCTCAAATAAAAAATATTTCTCTAAATATTCTTTTGTTATCAGTTATGAAATACTTCAAAATTATCGAAATAAACCGGAAACTGTATCAAGGTAATATTATTCAATCAACAATATTATTATTAAGTTTCATTTGTGAAGAGAGGGCCTTGTAATAATTATAACAATATAGTATTTACCTGTGGTAAAAATAACTGTGAAGATATTGCTGAGTTTAACATTTGGGATAAAATTGATTGTTCTATAACTTCATTACAAATGAAAGCATATGAAAATATGATGCCTTTTTGCATTGCTTTGCTGATAGTTTTTTCATTCATGGACCATTCTTGTGCATTTTGAGTTTCTTTTTAGATTGAAAAATTCAAGACTGTCCATCTCATAATTCAATTCATCTTAAGGGCTCCAATCCTTAGTGTGTAGAATATGTCCAATTTATTTACAACAAAAAATATTTTATAAATAGTATACGTTTTGACTGCACGGAATGCGAAATGGTTTATGCGGTCGTTACCTACGCCATTTACTGCTGCGTTGTGAGTTCAAATCCTACATGAAAGAACAACAATCCATTGTATGTCTGAGTATTCGACAAAGAAAATATTCCTAATGCGGTAGTTGTCTTTTGGTAAAAGTAAATGCATTATTTATAAAATATTTTTAATACATTATAGATTTTTCTATACCTACTGATTTTTTTGTTTTATATTTTCACATATTTACGTGTATGTCCATGTAAATCAATATTTGCAAAAATAATTCTTCTCGCAGTAACTTTCATAGCGACATTTGAAACGTACGATTATCGTGCATATTTCTCAGCGAAGGTACACAATAAACTTATGTATTCCAACAGATTCTCACGACATGGTATTAAGATTCAACAACGCGCCAACAGAGAATTATACAGAAGATGTAGGCAGTAAAACAACTTTCCGGGTGCTTAATTCACAGGTAAGTTCACAATACATACGTACATATGTATGTAAAATATGTTAAGATCACGTAAAAAATATATGCAAGTCTTAAAATGCTTTTTACTTGACTAGTTACGATCTGTTGTTAAAAGCCTGGTAAACTAAGTATCAATTTTCTATAATCAGTTTGCCATGTTTTTGGTGATTTTTTGAATTCACTCTTCCTACCCTTTATTATTTCAATATTATTTCTAGTTCGATATTAATACCTGAATACCAGTTTAACCACCACCGGTTTTTTGTCTCCAGAACATACCACGGAGAGAATGTACTCTCCGAGACATGTACGTGAAACACCGTAAATTTTCTTACTCCGGTCTGCTGTAAATAATTTCTTAAAATTAATCCGACAATAATCCCAACAATAATCCCAACAATAATCCGACTCGATAATGAAACTCGACCTCTTGATCAGCAGTCGCATACGCTAACCGCAAGAACAACAAGGCAGATTTTTTAAATTCTATTCTAGTGATTCCGGGTATTTTTTAAGCTTAAGTAGACCTCAATATGTTCTCAAGTACATCTCTCGTTCATTGCCAACTCTATTCCCCGCTCTGGTAACAATCTTAAGCAGTTAAGTCAATAGAAATACAACAACACGATATAAAACACCATGTTCTATATGTTGGAGATAGGACGATATCGCAGTCGGACGATTTCAATTCTGGAAGTTGTACTTTGACCATATTTTTTTAGTACCTTCATTTACACAATAATAGTAACTATAACCACCAATGTTTATCCTTGTGCTATCTTAATATATAAATATTACTTTAACTATAACCGTAAACAGTATTAAACTTTTTGTTTCAGGTCGTGACTAAATCCCAATTTAAGTTTTTAGAAGACCCACTATTCTACGAAGTTTCAATTCTTGCTTGGGATCCGGCAAATTTTTCGTCAACATTGGAAAATTGGTATAACCATCCTGATTATAATCTCTTTCCTGTTTACAAGAGGTGAGTAAGCAGCCTTTAGTGCAATACTAGTTATACAACATTGGTCATGATTGTTTGTTAGCAGAGTTGTGTTATTATCAATTCAGTTTTGTAGTAAACCTGACGGGGTTTTAATCTGCAGCCTCAAGATTTAAGCACCCCAGACTTTTGGCTTTCCGCTAACGCATTACATCGATTATGAGATTACTAATGTTTATGTTTATTTATTAAATGTTGTGATTAGTAAATGAAGCATTATATTATCTATAACGGGTTATATAAATTATTTTTTTCCTCTTAACCTTTTATTGAGGCCACTGACGAAATGTTTTATTACAGGGTTTCTTAAAAAATATGAGGCATTAAAAAAAATATTGTCAAATTGCAATAATAGTGTCTTACAAATAGAATAGACAAGTACTCAGCAGTGTGTCGAAAGTATAATCGAAAGTACAATACAATCAAAATAATATATGAATGTTTGGGAAGGTTTCCAAATATTTTCTTGCAAATTTGCCTGGCTTAGTTAAGTGTTATGCCAACCTTTTATATTATTATTCCCTCAAATATTATATAGTACACTTGCATATCTTTGAAAATACTGTTTAAACCAACTACCGCGAAGCCAATAAAGAGAGTAACAATTCTAGCAGTCTATGTATTTATGTGTCACCGTAGCACCCAACCTTTTGAACCGATTTTAATAATGGAAGTGTCTATAGATTTGAAATAATGCACCAGGTGTCACAGGTTATTAATTATTTTTCAAAAGTTTCTTTGGTCGCATCACGTCATGTTAAAATATTTTTTTATGAGTTATGTAGGTTAAGCTTAAAAAGTCAGTTATTGAATTGAAAAATTAAATAAAAAAAAATGTAGCAACTCTGCCGTTGCAATTTTTAAATTTCAACTTTATACTGTAGAGGAATGCAACAAATACATTGAAGATCATCAAATGTTTCAGATTACTTGAAGAACGAAGTGAAGCAGACGTTCACATATTAAATCCTCAAGTACTTTGGGAATTGTGGTCAGTACTGCAAGATACATCTAGTTATCGTCTAAGACGGAACCCGCCCTCATCCGGTTTTATAGGTCTGTTTAGATTTTAGCTTTTCTACTAATAATAGTATAATATTATATTAATATAATATTATAGTATATAGCATAGTAATTTAAGATTTAACTTGCCTCTTTTTTTGCGTTGACAGTTGTAGGTTCGGTCTACACATTGAACAACACTGTGTGATCCACAATTTGTTGCTCTAAAGCTAAGTTTTCAAAGTGTCCGTTTCATGAATGTTTATAAAGTCCCTCACGACATAGAAATTACTTCTTTTTAGGTTTATAAAAAAGTTAATTCAATTCAATTTATTCTTACAAATTAATGCTATAATAGAAATTCTAAAACTGTATTCTATGTCATTAATATTTTTTATTATATCTACCTTACTACATTCTTTTAAATCCTTAAAATTGTACTACAATAATGATTATCCTACTCTTACGAATTAACGATATTTATAAATCGTATGGGGGAGTTTGAATCATAGGCATCTCTATTAGCTGAACAAAGATAAAAGTCAGCAACAATCTATAATTTCCCACTGCTGGGCTAGAGCCTCCTCTCAGGGACGGTTAAGACCAAACGCCCCTACGCCTACGGTACGCTACGCTACTACGGTAGGGACTGAAATATTACAAAAGTATTTTAATATTTAAACTAATAGAAATTATATAGATATGCGTATCAAATATATTAAAAAACAATGTTGTTTGTGTTTTTTCCAGCATAAGAAACTAAACATAAACATAATACCTACACATATTATACTTATAGATGTAAGTAATATAGATAGCGCGTAATATGCCTTAGTAAACATGTAATTGCATGTAATTTATCTGCAGGGCTGTGGTTCTCGATGCACCGATGTACGCGCGTACGCATGTTTGAGTACGTGCCATCAGCGCGGGCGACTCGCCGGTGCCATTACCACGTGGCGCGCGACGACGTGGCATGTACCTTCGGCGCCTGGCATCCACTCGCGCATGAGAAGGCACTTGCAGAACGCATACGCACTAACGCCGATGTCGATGTCTTCCAAAGAGGTTTTGTAGACATACCTGGTTTCAATACCGTCACTTGTCAATAGACTGCAGTTTCTCAATATAAAGCTCAATATATAACAACTTGCTCTTACATTAAAAATATTACACAGTAGGCCTTAGTGCGAGTTTCAAGGCATTGCCGTTGATCCACACTGTTCTGTTCTGGTCTTCGACAATCACGACGTGACGATCGAGTAGTAATTAAATAAACTCAATTTTCAAGAATCGTGAAGATCTAATTAGATATAGCTAGATTATTAAAATAATTGTATCATCTTTAGGGTGTAAGTACAATATTTTATTGTTATTTGAATTTTTTTTATTGAAATGGCTTTATTTTATACTTTAATATGATATTTGATAAAGAGCGTGATATGACAGCAACTATGGATATTGAAATTGTAACTATGTAATTTATAGCACCAGGAATTAGTCCACCTCTTTGATGAATCAATGAGTGGAGACCTAGATATATTATATGTGTGTAGATGCGAATACTTAACGGATTTAGTGTGAGTTTTAGTGACTGCCTAAGCTTACTATATTTTAAGTGAATCAGGTTGTGCATTTATCAAAAATAACTACTCATTTTATAATATTGATGTTAAACTCTGGAATACAATCCCAATTTATGGTGAAAACTGGTTCCAAGTTTAATGAGTGAAATATGTATATATTCATAAACTGCCTCTTTGGTCTAGTGGTTAGCGTATGCGACTGCTAATCAAGAGGTCTCGGGTTCAAATCCCGGGTCGGGCCAAAAGTGTTTTTGGGATTTTCTTAGGAACTTCCTAATAGCTGCCCGGAGTTTGGAAGTTTGGCGGTGATTCACGCCCGTGCCTCGGAGAGCACGTAAAGTCGTCGGTCCCGGTTGTCATGAACATCTATGGCAATCGTTATTGGGAAGTCAGTGCCCTCAAATATACTGACAACTAGTTAAATCTTCGAATTTCAGTTCTCCCTTAGGGTTGCGGAGGTCCGATGCCAGTCGCTCCGTGGAAAAACTGAAATTCAGGTAAAACCGGTTGAACTAGTAGCCGACCCCAAATAAAACTTGGGAAGAATGGCTAGGAGGATATGAATATATTCATAAATAAATATTATGTTTGACAGACAATACATAAGTACAATCGCATAGGATAATGTCTAGGTTCCTGTGATTTTTCAGTCATAAATTATTTAGTGCGAGTAAGATTATTACAAATGAAATGTCTTCCTACATGTAATTTAAGGTGTCTAGTTTTTAATCTATAACATAAGTAGCTTAAGTTCATTTTATGCTTTGCTTTGTAAAAATGAAATAGAAGATACTAGAATAAATTTGTGTGATTTAATTTTGTTTCTAGAATTCCGTAATTCATTACTCGGAACCCTTATATATCCTTCATGTCCGTCCGTCCTCCTACGCCTAAACTGTTGATCCCAGAACGATGAAACTATGAATGAATGTGTGTTGTAATACTATAATAAAATTATGAAAACCTATTTTATTTACGGTACCTCCCTTACACGTAAAGAGAGGATGTTTTTTTTTCTACCCCATCGCGTGGTGTACCATTAGATAGGCCTTACAAAAACATTAAGAGATTGCTAAAACTATTTTTTGATATAGGTATCCGCTTGCGAGTTATTCAACTGGAAAGTGCATTTTTTATAACCCCCCCCCCTCTAAAAACCAAATGGCTGGCTCAAAAAATAATCAAGATAGTAGTTCATATATTAAACTTTCAGGGAAAACTATAGCGGTTTTGATAACTTTTTTAATTCAGAATTTATAGGGGCTTAAATTGTAAAATTCACCCACTTGGAAAACTATGTACAAACAATTTTAAATCCACCTACCATTATAGGTGACTACGGAACTCTATTCTATGCATGGCCTGACTTAGCCAATTTTTAAATTATACAACTGGAAGAGCGTGAGTAAACGCGATAGTACAGCTTCCTCGGCCAAGACAAGTGTTTGCGTTAATTCTCTTACTAGCTTATGACGTATAATAATACTCTCATGTATTATTGGCTAATATTTTGTTTTGACCACGTGACTTAGCATAGGGAGAGTAATTTAACCCTGGTGGGAAGCCGCGTCACCTACGCGGCGGCGACGTCGGCCCCGGCCCCCCCCCAAAATCAAAAGGGACCGAAGGGGGCCGCGAAACCGGCCCAGGCGCCGGCCAAGGCACCGGCCAAAGCGCCGGCCAAGCCTCCGGGCAAAGCGCCGGCCAAGAAGGGGCCTCAAACGGCGCCCCCAAGTGGAGCGGACTTCCCCCCGCTTCCCGCTCCGGCACCTCCGACGGGCCCCTCGGAACCAGCCCCCTCTAACGAGGATTGGCAGGTTGTGGGGGCCTCGAAGAGGCGGGGGCAGCGGCAGCGGGCGCGGGCGAGGAAGGCCGCCCAAGGCGCAGCCCAAGCCCCGCAGTCGCCGCCGGTGGCGGCAGCGGCCTCCAAAAAGAGGCCGCGGAAGCTGCAGCCGCCCAAGACCGCGGCTGTAGTGGTGACCGTGTCGCCGGAGGCGGCCAGTGGCGGGCTCACCTACGCGGCCCTGTTCAAAGGGGCCCGTCCCGGGCTCGCCGCTGAGTTCGGGGCTGCGGGGATGAGGCTGCGCCGCGCCCAGACGGGAGCTCGAGTATTCGAGTTCCCGGGGGCTGAGGGCGCCAAGACGGCCGACACTTTCGCCGAGAGGCTGCGGGAGGTGTTTGCCGCCCAGGACGGTGTCAAGGTCGCCAGGCCCACCAAGTGCGCGGAACTGCGCATTTCGGGTCTGGACGACTCCATCACGTCGGAGGATGTCCGCGATGCAGTCGTGGAGAAGACTGGCTGCGCCGCGGGCACCATCCGAGTCGGCACCGTCCGGCCGGGCCCGGGAGGCCTCGGCTCGGTGTGGGTCAGCTGTCCCGTGGCGGCGGCCAAAGTTTTGGCCGACGCCGGGAGCATGCTCGTCGGCTTCGTGAATGCCAGAATCACGGTTCTGGCCGCGAGGCCGATGAGGTGCTACAAGTGCCTCGTCGCGGGACACACTCGCACCAAGTGCGAGAGCTGTTTTGACTGCAGCGAACTTTGTTTCCGCTGCGGTCAAACCGGGCACAAGGCGGCAGAATGCTCTGCCGCCCCTCACTGCCCGATGTGTGCGGCGGGTAAAAAGCCCGCCAATCACCAGATGGGGCAGGGGGGCTGCAAGCCTCCCCGCGCTTCTCGGCAGACGCCGGAGGCTAGCCCGGCGACCCAGGCTGCCTCCGACGTCAATCAGGCGACGACGTCGTCGCCCATGGAGGGGGTTGTAGAGACGATCCAGTAATGGATCAAGTCTCCAACCTCCTGGTCCAGACGAACCTCAACCACTGTGCCGCGGCGCAAGATCTTTTCCTGCAAACCATGGCGCAGTGGTCTATAGGTGTTGCCGTAGTCGCGGAGCCCTATTTTGTCCCTCCCCGTCCAAACTGGATGGGTGACTGGGACGGCTCCGTGGCAGTCGTCAGCTCCACGGCGGCTCATTCCCCGCCCTTGTCGCTAAAAGACAAGGGTACCGGATATGTTGCCGTCGAATGGGGGGGAATCACCATTTATGGTGTGTATTTCTCCCCCAACCGGAGTCTGAGCGACTTCGAGGTCTTCCTCAACAACTTGGAGACCTCGATACGGCGATTGGTGTCTGGGCACGTCCTCGTGCTGGGGGACTTCAATGCAAAGTCCATTGCGTGGGGTTCCCCGGCGACGGACGCCAGGGGCGAAGCCGTCGAGGAATGGGCGGCGTCGGTGGGCCTCTGTTTGCTGAACAGGGGCACCACCAACACGTGCGTGCGACAGCAGGGGGGGTCGATAGTGGACCTTTCGTTCGCTACCCCTGCAGTCGCCGCACGAGTAAGGAACTGGAGTGTCCTGGATGAGGTCGAGACGCTCTCGGATCACCTTTATATCCGATTCGAGCTCTCCCGGTCCCAGGACGCCAGTAGGGGTCACGCGGCGCGGCGTCCCTCCCGTTTTCCGCGGTGGGCTGTCGCCAAGCTGGACAGGGACCTACTAGAGGAGGCGGCCATTGTTTGCTCTTGGCTGTCTCCGCAGGCCCCGACCGAGGAGGTCGACGCGGGGGCTGGTCGCTTCGCCGATGCGTTAACGCTCATCTGCGATGCGGCCATGCCCCGCGTTCGTGGCCGTCGGCCTCCTCGGAAGGAGGTCTACTGGTGGTCCCAGGAGTTGGCGGACCTCCGTGCGGCCTGCGTACGTGCCCGGAGGTCCCACACCCGGAGTCGGCGACGTCACCGCGGAGGCGGTGAGGAGGTGGACCGGCTACACGAGGAGTACCGAGCAGCTCGGGAAACTCTGAGGCTGGCCATCTGCCGCGCCAAAGACGCGTCCAGAGTGGAGATGCTGGAGAGTCTCGAGCGTGACCCCTGGGGTCGACCTTACCGTGCGGTGCGACAAAAGCTCCGCACACAGGGCCCCCCCCTTACGGAGACTCTCCAGCCCAGCTTCCTGCAGGAAGTGGTCGAGGGCCTATTCCCACAGCAGGCGGAACACACACCCCCGTCGATGGCCCGTCGTGGTCGTCGTCGGGACAGCGTGGGTGATGTGCCGCCTGTCAGGGAATCGGAGGTAGGGGCGGCTGTTCTACGGATTCGGTCCAAGAACACCGCCCCCGGGCCGGACGGGGTTCCAGCCCGAGTGATGGCCCGTGCCCTCGACTACATGTCGGACCACCTCAGGGGAGTGTTGGACGCTAGCCTGGCGTCCGGACACTTCCCTGAGCGTTGGAAGTGCGGGAAGCTGGTACTGATCCAGAAACATGGACGGCCTGCCGATTCGGTCGCGGCCTACAGGCCCATCGTGTTGCTGGACGAGGCGGGCAAGTTGTTTGAGAGGGTTCTCTCTGTCCGCATCGTCCGGCACCTCAGCGAGGTGGGGCCCGACCTGTCGGACGCCCAATTCGGCTTCCGAGAAGGGCGTTCGACGGTCGACGCGATCCTGCGCCTGAGGGCCGTGACCGAAGAGGCGGTGAGAGGCGGCGGAGTGGTGTTGGCGGTGTCCTTGGACATCGCCAACGCCTTCAATAGTCTGCCATTCGGCTGCATCAGGGCCGCACTCCAATACCACGGAGTGCCAGGGTACCTGCGGCGGCTGGTGGCAGACTATTTAAAGGAGCGTACCGTCGAGTACGAGGACCGAGATGGCGCCTTGAGACGCAGGGCTATGTCGTGCGGTGTTCCACAGGGGTCTGTCCTAGGACCACTCCTGTGGAACATGGGATACGACTGGGCCCTACGAGGGCGTCTCCCCCCCGGGCTGGGTGTAATCTGCTACGCAGACGACACCCTAGTCACGGCCCGGGGGGCAAACTTCGAGGAGGCGGTGCGCCTGGCCACCACAGGAGTCTCCCGGGTGGTCGGGCGCATCGAGGCGCTGGGTCTGCGGGTGGCCCTGGACAAGACGGAGGCCCTATTATTTCATGGGCCCCGTCGCGGTCCGCCCGCCGGCGCCTCCATTGTGGTCAACTCGGTCCTCGTACCGGTCCGGGCCCAGATGAGGTACCTGGGTCTGGTCCTCGACGGTAGGTGGCTCTTCGACGAGCACTTCCGACAGCTTGGTCCTAAGCTGGTGGGCACTGCCTCCGCCCTAGGGCGACTTCTGCCCAATTTGGGCGGGGCCAGTGTCCCCACTAGGCAGCTGTACACGGGGGTTGTCCGGTCGATGGCACTGTATGGTGCACCGGTGTGGGCGGCGGCTCTGTCCGCCCAGAATAGGGCGCGCCTCTGGCGCCCCCAGAGGGTATTGGCGGTCAGAGCCATACGCGGATACCGCACCGTATCTACCGAGGCGGCGTGCGCCTTGGCCGGAACACCCCCGTGGGATTTGGAGGCGGAAGTGCTCGCCGAAGTTTATCGGCGAGTGGCTGACTTCCGGGCGGAGAGCGGATTTCGCCCTCCGCCCGAGGACGTGCGCGAGTGGCGCGAAGCCGCTCGCCGAGCCACCATGCAGAGATGGTCGTTCCGGCTGGAGACCCCACGCGCTGGCTTCGCCGCCGTGGAGGCTCTTCAGCCGGTCATCGCGGAGTGGGCAGGGCGGCAGCATGGGACCCTTTCCTTCCGGCTGACGCAGGTACTTTCCGGGCACGGTTGCTTCGGAAAGTACCTGCACTCGGTCGCTAGGAGGGAACCGAGTCCCGCCTGCCACCACTGCGACTGCAGTGAGGACACGGCCCAGCACACGCTGGCGGTCTGCCCCGCTTGGGCGGCGCAGCGCCGGGTCCTCACTGCAGTCATCGGAGGGGATCTCTCGCTGCCGGCCGTCATAAGATCGATGGCCGGCAGCGACAGTTGTTTCACCGCGGTCGCAACCTTCTGCGAGGATGTAATCTTGCAGAAGGAGGTGGCGGAGAAGGCCCGGGAGGACGATATCCACTCGGACCCGATCCGCCGCCGGCGCCCCGGGCGGCGGAGGCGCGCATACCTGCGTCTCATGCCGCCCTGAGAGTGGCCGCGGATGGGCGGGACGGGTTTCCCGTCCGTCCGCAGTAGAGGCCAACCGCGAGGGGGCGGCGTCCGTGTGTGACCGGACGCTGCCCAATTAGAGAGTTTAGAGTTGAGATGGTGCCCGCAACAGTGCGGGCAGGCGCCGGTTGGAGTCCAGAAGGAAATCCCCTCCCTGGACTCCTTCCAATACAAAGGCGCAGAGAGGGTCACACCGTGTGGTTTTAGTCGGTTCGAGTCCGACACACCACCCCGCCGTAACCCCCGACGGGGTGACGGTCCGCGGGGATTTCCACACGTAAAAAAAAAAAAAAAAAAAAAAAAAAAAAAAAAAAAAAAAAAAAAAGGGAGAGTAATTTACATACATTTCTTTACGTTTGTAGAATGTCAAAATAGCTAGGGCGTGAGGACTGGCTAATGGGGAAAGCTTGAGAGGGTCTATCGGCCGAGATGATATGATGATAACTAACTTTTAAGTAATAAACGTTATTACATTTTCCCGAAATATAATGTTATGCTAGTTAAACACGCATTTTCCTCCAAGTACACGACTAGAGTTTGAACTGACGTTATAAATGATTCATCTAGTGATAATTAAACAAACAAAATGTATGCATACCTTAATACATATTATTATAACGTGAGATGGTGAATTTTAGAACTAATATGTAAACTAATAATAATAAAAAGGGTCAATGTTATTACAATAAATAAGGTAAGTAAAATTAAAGTAGTTTTATAAAGTAAAACTCTCCATTGGTTTCTTAACATGGAGATGTAAAGGTCAAGTAGGCACATTGCGATTGATTTTTTATGTACCACATGAAAACTACTTAGGTGTGAATGGATATAGACCTTACCGTGTTATTTTTCTAAGGGTTGGGCGAAAAAGTATTATTTGGTTTTTCTTTCAAGAAATTTACTGTGTCTAAGAGTCTAGAAGGGTAAGGAAGTTTTTATGCCGGAATCCTTACTCAAAGTGAAAATGTGTATTACCGTCATCAGCCTATCGCAGTCTACTGTTAGAAATAGACCTCTCTCATTGCGCACCACTGTGATTTTGGTGACACACACTATTGCGGCCTATAGAGATGTTTCGGCATCTTTGGACCCCTCGTCTTTCACTCACAACGACAACAAACACGACGACATGAATGCTGTCATTTTAGGTTAGTCTACTGTGAGAAGGTAGTACTGCCCCGGTTAATGGACATGTTCACGCTGAAAACAGCATATTTCTACTACCTTGTGATTTTATCAAATTTATATTTGTTTTTATCAAATCATTACTTATATGTAGTATAGTTATATACTTCTATTTATACTTGACTACTTCTCCTTGAGTGTAAGTAGATAATCTACATACTGTCAGGAAGGTTTTATACAATGTATACATATATTGCTTATTTAAAAAATACACCTGCGTCGTGAATATATAGGATATGTAAACACGAGTGTCCGGTGTTATTAACAGACTTAATTAAAGATTCTTTCTGATTTCATTATTGGATACAAGGTGTTCTATTCTATGTGCATTGGGACTTTTCTACCCAGTAAAAAAAGTAATGAATGGTGAAATGTGAATGAAAGGATAAATGTCATAGATTTTGGCCTAGAATAAGATAAAAAATCAAGTTGGCTTAATAACAAAGAAAAGATAAAGAAAAATCAAATAACCTACTCAATTCAGCCCCCCTAGCCAAGTTGTAAACGCCATATCGATATCCTTCTTTTGAAGCAGTTGTGCAATACCAACTCGTTTCCTTTCTTAGCACCGACAATTTGATTCATAATTAAAATTCAGTGCCTCAAATTCCACAGCATTATCAGGAAGTGATCACGTAAATGATATTGTAATTTTGATGGTTAAAATCAGACCATGTTGGCCATGGGATGCCCTTGTTCATCTTGTATTTTTAGTGATTTGCTAGTATACAGAGCGGGTATTGCTACCGGAATGCAGATATGTGCCGTGGTCTCATGATTAGTGATTCAGTGTGAGTGTGCGGAATTAGCGCGCTATGTCCGAGATGCAGAGCAGGTAAATACACTTCGTACAAGTAAAGTATCATCGACCTTATTCTGCACCGAATATAATTAAATCAGTTCCCTAACATCATTAATAATATTAGTGCGTGTTTCTGCACTTGTCAATAGAGAGATATGCTGTAAGATGAATTGCTGCATTGCGGATCCTGCAAATATTTAAAATTTACTGCGTTATGTTGAAAACACAGACAGTTATACTTTTTATTGTTATTAACTTATGTCAGAAAAAATACGTACGCACGAAGGGTACAAATATATTTATGAATTGCCATTCCCGTACACTACACCAATCAACTTCTGCACTGTCACTTACTAGGCATATTCTTTTAAGCAATGCGTGTGTTGTTCAAAATAGAGTATCACTTCCTCTTTCGTTGCTCATCTCTGTAGATTCGTACAAAGTCCGCAACAACCACACATGAATCTTAAGCAATCTGTAATTATCATGTTTATATTCCACACACAAGTGTGTCAAATAGCGGACATTTTAATAATGATCAGAAACTTGCATAGTTTATTTAATGATTTTAAATAACACTCATTTTCCTCGTGCATTGTACTTTGACACTGGTTACGGCTACCGGTCATTGCCTTTAGGGATTTCATAGAACACTGCAACTAATATGAGGATTAGTGATACATCCCGACTGTACTAAAGTACTTACTACTCGTAGTTATTCCGTAAACATATGAAGGTAATGCTTTCAATATACTAGGAAGCGCTGGATATGTGCCTAAGGCAAGTCAGGGGCCAATACTGGCTGCGGTCCAGCTGCTACAAATACATAGTAACAACCATAAGCTTAATAACATATATCCATCCTGGCAACGCTTGTTGAATAATACTGCAAACCACCTGCGAAGTTTTTACTCTAGACGAATCATCTTTTAGAGTGTTTGAACTTTTGATTGATATGTTACAGCTAATATATGTGGTGTACCAAATTGATATAAAAGTAGTGCAAAAAAATACGATTTAATTTTATTTTCCCTTAACACACTTTAACACACCTATAATATGATATTTTGCACACAATTTGTTGTTAAACTTATGTTATTTATGAAATTATACAAGTTCCCAGTAGTGCCCAAAATGTCAGTTATTACACGTATTTTTATAAAAAAGGTTCCCAGAACATTTGAGGACCATTATCCACGATCTCCGGCGCAGAGAACCGGTCCATTTCACCGTTACTACTATGTTCACCAGTGACTCACTATCTTGAATTAGTGAATGACTTGTCTCTTTATTTTAGGTTTACCTAATGTGCTAATCCGAAATAAGACTCACATTGTAGTAACAGCATATATCATCCTCTGCAGTAAGATAGTTCACTACAAAATTGTAACTATTGGTATTTTATCACAGTTTTATTTATATTCAAAATCAAATGAAACGTTGAAGCTAAGCAATGAAACTTCTTTTTAAATACTAGGAAAGTTATTCTGTGCTTAGAATTAACCTTTTTAACCGACTTAAAAAAAAAGGTGGAGGTTCTCAATTCGTCGGAATCTTTTTTTTTTAATGTATGTTCAGCGACAATTTCGTCGTTTAAGAAACGATTTCAAAAATTCTTTTTGCATTGGAATGGGCGTAGCTTACAGGTGGTCCCATCGTTACCATATCGAGGTCTGATGATGGAATCCCAAGGAAATCGAGGGAACTCCTCAAAAATCACAGGCACAATTGTCGTGATTTGGGTACTCGGAGTAGTTTTTCTTTGAAGTCGGTTCCTTTTTGTTAAAATTATAATTATTATTTATTTTCATCAACTCAATTTGACAACACTAAGCATTGACGTCATAGAATTGTTAGTTCCGTTTTTATTTAGCGTTAAAATTACTTTGTTATGTTGAAGATCGGGTTTTATTATTTACTAATGGTTATTGGTTTGATGAATAAAATGATTTAATCTTAAAACTAGCGAAATTTATTTAACATTGAGTATAGCAGGCAACAGTCATATTATTTAAAGGGGAGGAATATTAATAACGATACAATAAAAAAGCTACATATGACTTAGATTCTTTTATAATTAGGTATAATACAGAAGGCATGAGCAACGGAAGTAGTTGATTATAATGAAGTACAAGTACCTACTATAAATTGCCCTTGACGACACGTGAAGGTTTCAAAGCTTTGTTCTGCCAACGACATGCGCATCTCATAATAAATAACCAACTTACACGTATGAAATTACATATGCAATTGTTAAATTGGTTAGTTTTGAGTGACTAACGATATTATGTAAAAGCACATGCAAGGAAAATGCCCTATATGTATGGGTTATGTTGCGGTACGTACCACGTAACTTTAACAATATTGTGGTAAAAGGTATTTGTAATACCTTTAGTAAAAACCCATAAATCGAACACCACATGGTCATTAATCAGACTTATATGAATCATAATTTACTAGTGCATTGAATCATGTGAAATTTTTAGGTTGACATTGACGCACGAGACTCTTCGCCGGTTTTAATTAGTACACAGTAGGTATATTTTGCGATTCTTATTGTACTTGTATAGAGCCCTTGGCGTCAGAAGATTTCTGAATAAACAGAAACCACAAATCCCATAAAACATCGCTTAGCTAAAGAAGGATATTTACTTGTGTAAATATAACAACAATATGGGTCAACAATTAAACAATTAATTAATGAAATCGCACGTGTTCGCTCCAGGAAATAAATTAGGTGGACAAAGTACGACTATGCGTCAATATATTACACTAAACATTTCCTACATACATGGTAAAGATTAAGGATGGGACATTCCCTTTATCAAAGTGTTCGTTGTTATTATTAAGTATCAGTCTGACTCAGTTCCTATACTATGTTCATTGAATGATATAATATATTAAGATTGAAATTATTATATAATTATTGCATTGAAATTATTTAGAGGTCCAAAAACTATTGGTTAATGAAACAACAAATCTGTCAACCCATCCTCAATTATTGTCAATAAAAGATTTTATTTTCACTTCTGTATAAATAGACCAGTGCTTTTAGCTCTTAAAATAACAAAAAGTGAACATAAATTATAGTAGGATGAAACCCATTGTAAAAGGAGGAGAATATTGCAAAAATTAAAGGAAAAATAAATTACGGGCGATCTGAGGTCGGGAAGGGGGAGAGGGGGGGGGGGTTTTAAGGGAAAAAATAGCTTATCTCGATTTCCGGCAAAACTACAAGTCCTATGGAAAAAAGTCAAATGGCAAAGTTAAAGGTAATAAAAAGATTTACACACTTTTTTCACATAACCTCAAATTTATGTGAAAAATTCAAAAAACCAAGTTTTTGGTTTTTTATTTTTATCTTTTACAAATAAAATTATTTTTTAACGAAATTTTGTGGAAACTTAGCTTTTTATGTCTTGAATACACCGTAATTTATTTGATTTGAAATATCGATTTTTTCACCTCATTTTGACTGAATACCGAAAAAAAACCCTAATTTTCAATCGAAAATTCGTCCGTCTAGTTAGGTATGAAATCATCTTAAAATAATAATAAACAGGCACATATGCATATAATATAAAGAAGATTCTGCAACTTTCTCAAAATATTGTAGATGTTTTATTAAATATTAACTTTATTATTTTGTTAATTATAGTAGTATATTTCGATTTGTAATATTTTTGTTTATCATTGTAACATGCAATCTTACGTTTTCGAGTGATTAAAGTGTAAATTTTAATAAATATCTCAATAACGATTAAAAATTATCGAATTTGAGTTTTTTCATTTTTTGCATTTTCTGAGAAGATTTACTATGGTAATGTATATATATTTTTACACCATCGGAAAGTAGACATTTCATCGAATAGAAAACACCCAATGTTTGTCAAAAACGTTGATATTCTGACAGTCGAATTTTCGATTGAAAATTAGGGTTTTTTTTCGGTATTCAGTCAAAATGAGGTGAAAAAATCGATATTTCAAATCAAATAAATTACGGTGTATTCAAGACATAAAAAGCTAAGTTTCCACAAAATTTCGTTAAAAAATAATTTTATTTGTAAAAGATAAAAATAAAAAACCAAAAACTTGGTTTTTTGAATTTTTCACATAAATTTGAGGTTATGTGAAAAAAGTGTGTAAATCTTTTTATTACCTTTAACTTTGCCATTTGACTTTTTTCCATAGGACTTGTAGTTTTGCCGGAAATCGAGATAAGCTATTTTTTCCCTTAAAACCCCCCCCTCTCCCCCTTCCCGACCTCAGATCGCCCATAATTTATTTTTCCTTTAATTTTTGCAATATTCTCCTCCTTTTACAATGGGTTTCATCCTACTATAATTTATTTTGTTTTCAAACACTAAAAGCACTGGTCTATAAATAAAAATAAAATGATAGAATAGATAGACAGAATTTTTTAGATTTTATTAGTAGATTTCATTTCAAATTCTTGGATAATGTAATTGTAGAATCATTGTGCATAGCCGTAAAATATTTTCTTAGGGAAAACATCTTCTGAAATTTTTTGAAAAACTAGTCTCATATAACGATAAAAACTGCGAGTACTATTTAGTTTTTTAAATAATTTGTAACAAATATAAATTTTATACTAGATGTGTTCCGTGGCATTACCTGCAATTATTCTTGTTTCTTTACAATAACAACCGAAGGCGACATTGCGGGGTGAAGCTAGTCTAAAATAAAAATAGCCTAAGTTACTCCTCACATACTTTGCTATTTGTTATTGTAAGTTTCATCAAAATCCGTCAGAAATTAGTCGGAACACATAGACAAACAGACCGATAGATAGACAAAAATCACACGGGAATACTACATTTGTAGGAAAAAAAATTGCCCATGTGTTATTCCAGATTTTAATATACCACTGTATTAAATTTCATTCGAATGCGTTTAACCGTTTATACGCACAAGAGTGATAAACATCCACATATACATTCTCACTAACTTTCGCATTTATAATATTACTAGGATAGGATATTCTCATTTAATATCAGAGGGTAAATTATAATATTGATTGAGATTTAAACTGCTACTTTTAAATTTACGAGTCATCAATAAGAAGATATTAAAGCAAATGTAGGCAGAAGTAATTTATTACAATTGTGTGCTCTCTTCAATTCAAGTCTAATGGATATGACTCACTAACATTTGCCCCAAATTCTAGGACGTTTTATTCAGAATCGTATCAGACATATCTTTCTTGTAAATGATGACGGGGCTTGCGTATATTTTGTCATGGGGACCATACAAAGGACAATATTAAATGATTTTGTAGCTACTTTTCAAAACAATTAGAGACAAATTCAATTTAATGTAACCTCAGCGATTTCTCAACTAATTTAAACCTGAATACTTTGAAAGTTAGTTTGTGAACTTTTATTGTGTAGAGATTTTTATAGTTTTTTTGTATAAACGTATTGCATACTCGTACAGAGGCTCAATTGAGTCCACAGACAAACTATTTATAAGTTTTGTGGACATATGTTTTAGAGTGAGATTTCATAATTGAGTCAATATTTTTATTTTATTTTAATGAAACACCGTACCGCCAACCTTTACTTTTCGACAATTTCAACAGAGCTTTCACACACACACAGCTATTACACTCTGTATATATAAATAAAACAAGAATGCTATTTGTAGATAAGTAGTTAACTGGAAAATAACTAATAGGATCAGATTTTTTCCAAATGCCAGTAAGATTCGAATAGAGTTTTTAGAAGACCAAAAAATCCAAATTGGACTTTATCCTCTAAGTTTCAATATGTATAGCGTGCAAAAAATATAAAATATATCGATTAAAAAAAAATCGCGTTAAAAGTACTATAAAACTTTTGACCATTTCAAAACTTTTTTCTATATCGGATTCTTTCTTTATAGCCTGTTCGAATGACAACTGTATTCCTCTAAGTTGATTTGTACCCTTTTATATTATAAAGTTTTTGTAAGCTTCACCTGGATGTTCATACTGACTTCTGTGAGCTTATGTTTTCTTTAATTCAAACTATATTGGTTTTTATTTACGAAAATACAAGTCATGCTAATAATGCACAGCTAAGCTACACGGATTTCATTTAAATTTGGCATAGAGTAACTTAGACTGCCTTGTTGGTCTAGTCCTCAGCAAATGCGGCTGTTGATCAAGAGGTTTCGGGTTCGATTTTCGGGTCGTTCCAAATATTTAAGCATTATGTAAGCCGCCATACATTATTGTCAGCAAGTGTGGTAGCCCCCACTCTTGGATTCTGCTCATGCTTTCCATCAGGCAGGGTAGAGTCACTTTGGATAGCTTATGAATAAAAAAAAAAATGTGTGATCCAAAAATATTTGTTTTTCTATATAGAATATGAATGTATTTACAAAAACCTATGATACAAGCTCTGCTTAGTTTGGAACTAGATAATGTTGTGTGTAAGATGTACGAAATAGTACATTGTTCACCGAGGGAGGAAAGGAACCGATTACTAGCGAGGGAGCAGTTTGTGGCCCGAAGGCGCAGCCTATGGCCACAATACTCCCGAGGTAGGAATGGGACTTTCACCCGAGTGCTACACAGTGCTTTATACTACACCTGTGAGGAACATTTAAAGTATTTATAAAATAAAACTCAAAACGTAAGACACCATGTAAGACACAATTTAGCTTAGAATTTGACATAATATTTATAAATATTCCTCGCTTCTTTTGTTTTTTTTTATTCTTCACAAAAGGATGTCAGTGGCACGGAGATTCCATATTTAAATTATATGAAAACTCTTTGAGAGGAGACCTGAGCCCAGCAGTGGGACATTAAGGGTTGTTGATGAAAACTCTTTGGGCAGGCGCGCGCCATAGATCAGATAACACATGAGGAATGAAAATTCATACAACTTTCTCTCCCGCTAAAACACGTTAGAAATGGATTTTCATACATTTTTTCCTCCCGCTTATTTAGGTCAAGGAAAAGACTAACTTACTCTTTTCATTTTCAGGGAATAATGAATACTGTTCCGATCAGGTGTAGTATAATATTTATTTATTACTATTTATTCTTATTGTTCTTAGGGCTAATGTTTAGACTTTATTACCTCTAAAGAGTGTACTGTTCTAGTGATGTAAGAAAGCAATTGAAATTTATGTGTTATATCATATCGCAGGTAACCTCGCAAAGCGCAGCTAGTCAATAATATTACTTGTATTACAGCGATGTTTGTTAAATGTTATCGATATACACATCACTAACGGCTCCCTATGACTCACAAGTGCCCAAACGAGCGCAATTTTTCACCTCTTTATGGAACGCCACTGTTACAAAGTTTACAGCTATAGTGTAATATCGGACCCCTTTGTTTCAGCTATACCTGACACTGAAAACAAACATCAAGATCCATTGTACAAATTTCGAGGTCATTTTTGTTTTTGTTATCCAGGTTTAACTGTGCACGACACACATACTCGTAAATGAAAATTTGTACATTTAAATTGTGTCGCGTGCAAACAAATTAACCTAATTTAAAAGTAACAATAGAAATCTTTGATTAATGTACGGAATAGTACATGTATTGTCAGTGTATCGGGACTGTACTAATGCAGATAATGACTTGATTTGATCTAACTCGAATAGGAAAACCATCTTAATTAATTAATGGGTGCATTCGACACAAACCGGTTTAATTGATTTTCTCTATGGGTAATACGTACACATTGTATTATTAGATCAATAATATAATGCCATTAAACCATTTTTTTTATTTCTTCTACAGTGGGAATTATTAGTCATTAGGAATAAATCCTGTCGTGGGGGTCTTTACCAAACATGTACATGTACATGACACAAATAACGCCTTATGTTTAAGAACAAAATTTGTGAATTTGTGTTGTCCAGTGTGGGGATCAGATCCACAATGACTAGCCTGTACCTTTTTTTGATTTCCTTTATCTGTCTCGAAACCCCGGACTCCATGCGGTGTTCTGTGTGTATGTCGGACTCGAACCGACCAAAAACCGCACGCCGCCATCACGGATAGAAGTCGGCCAACCCGGTGCTCTAGTCTGTATTCTATCTATATTTAAATATGAAATAAAAACCTTTATACCTCTAAATTATATCTAATAAATAACTTACTTATATACGTAATTTATATATATACGCTATAATTAAATTACGAAAAATATTTAATTTGGGGTTACCTCCCTACACGTAAAATGGGGATGTTTTTTTTTTTGCGTATACCATCGTGTGGGGTATCACTAGATAGATCTTTTAAAAACATTGTGAGATTGTGAAGATCATTTTTCGATTTACGTATCCGTTTGCAAGTTATTCAAGTTTAAAGCACATTTTTTGCAAAACTATGGCATCCCCCCTCTGAAATCTCAACAGCTGGCGCAAAAAATCTGAAACAATTTATGATATTAGATAAAGGAAAACTAAAGCGGCTTAGATAACTTTTGTATTTCAGGATTTATAGGGGCCAAACTTGTAAAATGCAGTCATTTGGAAAACTTCGTACAAAAATAAAGAAATAATAAGTAAATACATATAACAATTATCTATTAGTCACGATTTAAAATCCACCTACCATTATGGGTGACTACGGAACCCTATTCTATGCGTGGCCTGACACGCACTTGTTTAGTTTTACGTAAATTGCGCGGAAGGAGAAGTATGAAATTTGACACAGTTAAAGTTTATCGGGAGGAGAAGGGCAGTAAGCTTAAAATATAAAAAAAGTGAAAAAATAAATAAGAAATAAACTAAGGTTATATTCGGTCCAATGGGCGACCACTACTTTAGTAAAAACACAACTAAGTCGAAGTTTCTCTTTATCTTTCTTTTATAATCTTAAAATTACTGATAAATGTAACTCAAAGAAATATGTATATATTTATGTAATAAAAGTAAAGAAAAATGTCATCATGAGGTTTATCTATAACTAAAATTCGATTTTAGTTGATTGCAGCGACATTATAGTGTTATTTATTTTATGATTCGTTCCGGTGAGTGACCGACAACCTATTAAAACAAATTTAGTGTTATTTTTGTCAAAATGAAAGAGATTTTATTCAGATAAACTGATTTATATTACCTGTTTGTGAGATTTACGATATGTAGTAACAATTCAAAATATTTTTTCATGCATTCACAGCACACATCGACTTAAAATTCGAATCGTGGTCGCCGCTGTATTTACTATCGTTCGTTTTGTGAACGCGGCCGCCACATTACTACAAAACACATTTGAAAAATGAAAGGAATGTTACTAGAATATATGTTATTTAAGTGAAAAAAATGTAATTGTACAATGTTTGAGTTCTAGCAATATTTGCTGGTGTTAAACGCCACGTTTTGAGATTAACTGTGTAATTTGTTCGTACGTTGGTTGGGGCTGCGCAGTAAACAACTAAATGGACGGGTGCTTCGTGTGAAGAACCTTTCAAATCGTGCAGGAATTCGGTGATTTTTTTAATATTAGATGGCTGACTAATGCGACTAAAGTGAATTCTACATAAATTCCTTCACCGTCTAAGAAATCAATTCTTAAATCTTAATTCGGTTTATGTAGATCTTACTCATAATTTACTTATATAAATATACTAGCTGACCATGCAACGTCGTCTGAGTTTGCACAATGCCGTAGGCGTGTGAGAAAAAAAATGGTTATGGTATACCAACCATAAAAGATAGACGTACTTCTGGTGACGCACAACTTTTTAAGAACTTTTGAAGAGGAATAATTTCTCCATACATTGTTCTTGTAAAACTTTAAGCGTTTATGTAGCGCACGTCGTGGAAGCTCTCAAAAAAAATAATTTCCTTCTCTCCTCTGTATTTTATCATTAGTCTGCTCATTTTGGTCTTAACGTGAACATATAGCCTATTATGAAAACTGAGTCAAGCTTACTAAGTGTGTAACTAATCATTAAATGTGCCATGAGATAATAAAACTATAGCCTCCCAATATCAAAACTAGAATTACAAAATAAGCAAATTATCAGAATGAATTTTATTTTTTCGAAAATCGATAACTTTTTTGTTTTTATTGTTGTATTTTTCGGTTATTAAATTTACCGTTACGTATATTGCACAGGAGTATCTTCAGAACTTTTCAAACAGGTTTGTATTTTTATTAACCAAGTAAGGTATACGGTTTTCTAACTAATTTTAAAACAAAATTAATTTAATTACAATAAAGCACAGAGTTCCTTGGAAGGGACAGTGTATAAACTCAAATTTTTATTTAAATTTAAATTTAAAAAAAATTGTGGAAAATATTGAATTCATCCGAAATCAAAGTCTATTCGAAACCTTAGCCAATATAAATATCTTTCGCATGTCTAAAAACAGGCAAATAAGGCATTATAATTTTTTCTTTAAAGTCGATACTGTTGTGTAATTTGTTTTTTTTATATTACCTATATTATATATTTTTTTAGCGTACACACAAGATAACTCTTATAATAAGCAGCTATAGTAAACACTTCGGTCAGTAGAATGATTTAGTGTGAATGAACTCAAAGTATGTGTAAATATGAACATTCCTTCGAGACCTAGGTATTTCCAAGTTACTAAGATATTCCTGAGCTGTGAGAATTATGGTGTATTAAACCTTGTAATAAGTGATTAACCCTATAAGGTCTAGACAAAATTTAAAGTAGCGTTTTTATCAGTAACTAGCTGCGCCCCGTTATACGAAAACTAATGTCATTTTATTTTGCTGGAATTTAAATCTCAATCATTGAAAAGCAATAATTGAATTTATAATGAAATGCTGACAGACAAAATTAAATATTTTTTAGGATGTGAGATGATTATTATTCGTATATTTGTCTGTCTCGACACACAAGGGAATGGACTGGTAGTGCAATGATAGTGGTAGCTCAGTAATAACAAATTCTTATCTAATTGTAAGATAAATCAACAAATACACTATTGTTTAACAATTTTTTTGATCAAGTCTCCATATTGGAAACCGGATTTGATGATAATTAGACCGCTCTGAGACCAGAATATCAACTTATATAATAGATATATATAATAAGTAAATAGATATGTATTTAAATCTAAAAAAAATAAACTAAAACCTATGACATAGTCCGTGTGGTGACGGATTAAGAATACAAAGTGTCACCACCCCTAGTGTGTGTCCATGGGTGTCGTAAGAGGCGACTAAAGGATAAACTACGCAAGACAACATCAATGCAAGGAAAACTTAAAACTTAAAACCCTATACCAACCCGTCTGGTCAGCGTGGTATAGTAGGCCAATACCTCCTTTTTTAAGGAGAGGCTTATGTCCAGCAGTGGACTGTTAAAGGCCGTTGATGATGATGATGATGAAAAGCTATGATAGTTAAATTTTCAACGTAACAAGATTGAAGTCATCATAGTTTTTTTTTTGAAATATATCTTTTACCTTCGGAGAGCGAAATTTAAAAAGATTTTAAATATCAGTGGAATCTTGACGTTTGAATCAGCAATTACTAGTGGTGATGCAGTGGCCAAAATTTGACCATAACTCATTCAAAGGAGGAAAACACATCACACAACAAAGTTCTTGCTTCACATGTTATTAAATGAGTAATGAACGCGATGTAATAGAAGATATCCAACACATTTTGATGGAATGTGTCCGAAAAGGGTTTAATAACATCTTGTTTTTACGGAAACAAGATGCTACTGGTTGGCTATTTAAATGATGTGTTGTCTTACCCAACGACAAACGAAGTTAGACGGACCATTAAACTGGCTGATTCAGGTTTATGAGTTATTCATATACACAATAATGTAGTAATAAGACATGGTTAATTATGTTACGTGATATTGTTTGCTGGTGACATAGGATCATGTAGTCGCCCAGCGACAAAGTTCATTTATTAATAAAAGAAAAAAAATAAGAAAATTTGTGTCGGCATTTCTACCTACTTCTCTTCTACTTGCGTAAATGATGAAAAGGTATATTTTAATAAATAAAACAATAAATTAGGATACAATTTTTTTTATTCAATATGTTCATAGCTTGTCTAATCAAGCTAACTTCAGGTGCAATGATTGAATACCACCATTATATATATTAATATATAACGTCTGCATGTACTGCACTGAATTTTGTGGATTCGGTTCCCACATGGGACAACAATGGGCATAGTGGAGTACTGATGACCGTTGGGGTAGAAGAGTTCTGGAGTGGAGACCTCTACTACACCAACGTCCTAAACGTAGTGTAGGACGCCCAGACATAAGCTGAATGTGAGCAGCCCAAACTTGATTAGAGTGGTATGCAATAGGATAGGCTTATACCTAGTAGTGGACTGATGCTGATGATGATGAAAGTGCGAAAGTTGTCTTATAAAAAAATACCTACATACGTTGTACGGTATAGTTTAGACAGGTTTACGGCACTCTTAAAATATCCGGAGTTGTTACATTTCTTGATGGTCTAAGCACTATTAGGACACGTGCGATTGCTTTGTGACTCACATGTCCGATCCATTTGTGAGTCACAATAATGATAGCTCCTGTGACCCCCTGTTTGATTTTTAACGACTATCAGCTATTGCAGTTGAAAGGTCATCATAAGATTAGTTCAATTATTAACCGACTTAAAAAAGGTGAAGGTTCTCTATTCGAATGTTTTAGGGTTCCGGTGCCAAATGGCAAAAAAAGGAACCCTTATAGATTCGTCAAGTCTGTCTGTCTGTCTGTCCGTCCGTATGTCACAGCCACTTTTTTCCGAAACTACAAGAGCTATACTGTTGAAATTTGGTAAGTAAATGTAATCTGTGAACCGCATTAAGATTTTTACTTAAACATGGACAAAAAACAATACATTTTGGGGGTCCCCATACTTGGAACTGAAACTCAAAAAAATTTTTTTCATCAAACTCATACTATGGATAGGTGTTCAAAAATGATGTTGAGGTTTCTAATATCATTTTTTTCTAAACTGAATAGTTTGCGCGAGAGACACTTCCAAAGTGGAAAAATGTGTGTCCACCCCCCTCTAACTTCTAAAATAAGGGAGTGATCAAACTAAAAAAATATATATGTTGTACATTACCATGTAAACTACCAACGAAAATTGGTTTGAACGAGATCTAGTAAGTAGTTTTTTTTTAATATGTCATAAAGCGTAAACAGCAATTTACCTTTCATATAATCAACGAACTACAAGAACTTTTATAGAATGTTACTTGTTGATACGGAACCCTTCATGGGCGAGTCCGACTCGCACTTGGCCGATTTTTTTTTATGTGATACATTTTGTATTTTTTAAATCTGTACTACCTAACCCACTTATAACGAACGAATTGGTATAGAACTGAGTTATTTTATCCTAAGTCACAGTTTATTTATTGGACATTGCATTTGGACTAATAGGCAAAGTTTTTAAATCAACAAATATAATATCGAGTTGTAATTACAAGTATTAAACCAAGTCCATTGACTTGGTACCGGAAAGGTCGTTGGTAAATGTCACTACGGATGAATTGCATCTGTTCCGTCCGCTAAAACAAACTATTGCCAAAGAAACTATTGCCCTAATTGTTAATAATTTTTTACCGATTTGTATTTATTCGGGTCTACATTTATGTGCATACTAGTCACATGTATGATATAAAAATCAACCTAATCAAATCTAATCGATTTAGACGATTCCATCCTTTAACAGAACAAGAGTAACTAACACATAAAGTTGAACTTTTTCAAATGTGTACATTGTATGAGAAATATAAAACTTCATCGAGATACTCAAACAAACTATGATAAAAGCTATTCTATCAGCTGTCTTTATGATTACCTACTTGTTCATTGCGCATATTTTGTCATAACAAATAATGAGTGAAAAAAATATTTTTAAAAGCTTAAATATTCTAAGGCATGAGCTGTGTGTGATATTTAAAAACTACGGGAAAGTTACTAATGTGGGGCGAGCCAAACATGCTTTTATTATTGATGTTCGAGTAAGTAACAAAAAGAAAGGACTGAATAAACAATATTTGTCTGAAATGAACATTAATATCCTAAAAGCTAAAATGTTAGCCAGAGAGTCACCTCATGTCTCCGGACTTTATATCGCTTGAAGAACTTCTTGTCCGCTGAAACTAAAACTACGTTTATGCAGTCCCTAATTTTTCCCCTAATCGACTATGGTGATGTGAGCTATTTTGATATGAATGCAGACCTTCTCAATAAACTAGATCGCCTTCTCAATAACTGCATTCGATTCGTTTTTAATCTTCGCAAGTATGATCATGTATCTGCTTTACGTTCCCAGTTGCAATCGCTTCCAATTCGTCAACGCCGCAGTTTGCGAGCTCTAACTTCTCTTTTTTCTTTCCTCACTCCCCATCAATACCTGATTACCTCATACCACACTTCCGTTTTCTATGTTCTAGTCACGATCGAAATCTTCGGTCGACCAACAGTTTAATTCTCCTATGCCCTCCACACAGATCCAGCTTTATCGCTTCTTCCTTTTATGTGCAGTCTGTTCGACTCTGGAATGCACTCCCTCCCAAATCAGGATGTCAACAAACCGCTGTACATTCAAAGCAAAAGTGCAGTGAACTCCTTCATAGTGAATTGGCTGTACAGTCACAACACTAGTAAAATTAATCTCATATCGGTGTATATTCGTATATAAGCTGTGTATATATCTAGTAGTATATTTATGTATACTGTGTAAGTATGTAGTAGTATATTTATGTATAGTGTGTAAATATGTAGTTCTATATTAGTGTATATAGTAAAATAGGCGTTAGTATTTTTAATTTATTCTAATCTAGAATCGTCTCTCATATACATAACTAAAGGAACTTTGACAAATTCATTACATATTTTATATGTGCACCTACTACATCATATTTCTGTACCACCTGAAGGTTGACTGGGAGAAAATGCCTTATGGCATTAAGTCCGCCTGTGTACAACATGTGCAATAAGCTTTAAATAAATAAATAAAATGTCCATCCATTCTATTGTGTAATATTCTATACATATCATATCAACAGATTTTAATAATTATTCTACTAGTCCTCTCATCATCATCAGCATCAGCGTCCAGCGACATTCTTTAAGTAGGTAGCAAAACTTTGCTCTATATAACCACTGTACTCTATTTTGTCATTTGGTAAGTCTTAATTCTTGTTTTCTTGACTTAATATATTAAAATGTTTTTTCAATGGTTTAATAAGTAACTATTTTTTACCTAAAAATAAATAAACATATGTACATTCATGTTAAAGTTACAACACTTTTTTCTTTCTTAATCTTTAAAACATACAAACAGTCATACTCATATACTCAAATACTCATAAGTGTTATTTCAAGACACAGTTTTTTGACGTAAATACGTGCACTCCACGTGTTCAACTCTATGGTTCTTTGAACGGGCGGTTACTCACATTTCATTGAATGATAAATACATCTGTAACAATTTGTTAAATGCATTTAAGTAAATCGTGTTTGCATTATGACTCTTTTAGATTTAGTGATTAAATTCCTACAAATATAACTTCTTTCGCCGAACCTTTTTCGGCTCGGGTCGGGGTCGATTTTAAGTGTACTATGTTACGGTTGAACTTGATTTAAGTTTTTATTGAAGTTTTATACTGCTGACAGACAGATCAGATAATCCAACTACAAGCCAACTTAATTTTTTGTAGAAAGACTGCGAAAGTGTTTACTATTGCCATACTCGTATATGTTCGTATGGTAAACATGGCCAACGGTTTAGTACTCTCCAAGGCGTGGAGGGGTTTTCAATCTAATAAGTATGCTAATGCTGAATTCTGAAAATGTAATTTAACAGCGAGCAACTTCACTTTATACTACGTAAAGATGGTAGTAATATTATAGCAGTAATTTACATTAATGCCATCTAATAGGAAGGTCATTTATGCCTTTGCGATAGAACTCTAGTGATCTAGATTCTACAAACTGTGTGAAAGCATTTTGTACTGCCTCCTGGGAAGAAAACTTTTTATCACGTAGAAAATTGTCCAAATCACGAAAAACATGGTAGTCCATTGGAGCAAGTTCTGGCGAATACAGAGGGTGTGGATGGTTTCTAATTGCAGTTCCTGTAGAGTTAAAACGGTTTCTCGTGTGGAATCCACTTGTCATCACATGTTACAAACTTTCCTTCATTTCTATATCGATTCAACAAGGCAACACAAGTTACAACACGCGTTTCATTCTGCAGAGCAGTCAAATTATGAGGCCCCAATTTCTCATCTTTTTTATTTTATTGATTTGACGTAAATGAGTCAATATTGTTGGTAAGGTAACGTTAAACCATGCCTCAAATTCTTGGGTAGTTTGGCTCGGATCGGCTTCCACCATTTCTTTCAATTCATTGTTATTCACATGTGTGGGTGGTCTTCCACGTGATTCGTTCTTTAAATCAAAATTTCTATCACGAAAGCGTTTAAACCAAATTAGCACGATGCGTTCATTAGCAGTGCCTCTCCAAACGCAACATTGATATTGCGAACTGTTTCTGCAGCGTTAGTTCCGGAACTCATATTCAAAAATCACTCGAATTTCGAAGTATCCATCTTTCTTGTCTAAGCTGAATAAAATAAAACAACTGAAAGTCGATAATCAAATGTTGCACATTGTATGTTTTTAAAGAAGATCCTCCTAGGTAGATTTGAAATTAGTTTCACTCAAAAATCTCAAACCAGGAAAGTTCTATGTCAATTCGAAGTACCCATTACAATAAAAGCGGCCAAATACGGAAAGACAGACAGACAGACAGACATGACGAATCTATAAGGGTTTCGTTTTTTGCCATTTGGCTACGGAACCCTAAAAACTTTAACCCCTTTTACAGTATGGTAATTTCATACTTTAACCCCTATTTTTTTTTCTTTCTATCATCGCACTATGACTTACAGGATGGAGATTAACAGCGATATCAAAAATAAGGTAGACTAATACTCTTCGCTTAATTAACAAAAAAAAAAAAAAAAGTTTTCTTACCGCACATATATAAAGTAATAATATAACAATAATAATAACCATAGCATAGAAGGTCATATTTTTAATGAGTAGGCTTATGCATCAATCCTGAATCATCGTCTTTAACGTAGAGGTGACAAGAATAAAAATTGAATGAATATGAACATTTAATAATTGCACCTTTTCAATTTTTTATGTGGAAAAAAGTCCTTATGAACTTCTTTAATTAGAATTAATAAATATTATTAAAAAAGAGACTGTTAAGTTACTATTGCCCAAGGGACTGTAAGATTCAATCTTTCTTTTGGTTTTTCTTAGGATCAGCAGTTTTTAAATCTTGAAATTGACTCAAAGTACCTTTTTTTGTTATTAGTTATGTTAGTTATTGTTTACACTTTTACTTCCTTTAATTATACTTTTTGAATACGTCGCAGAATAATGAATTTAAATTGTTTTTATATGAAAGCAGCTTTCGCCCGCTGCTCTGCCCGCGTGTCGCTAACCATCCTTAACTATACCTAAATTTCCTCCTGAAACTGACCTTAACAATATCTATGATATAACAAGCCATTGTAATTAAATAATGCAGGAACTTGATAATTACAGCCTTTTATTGAAACCATAATTACCGTACTCTGTAATTATTACTTACATGTTGTGACTTTTTTTTTGTTCAATTTCTATTTAATGACAACAGAGTTACAAGAAATGGGTGATTCTCCCATTAATAAATTACTTTGTTACTTCCATCAAAATATTAACATACTACTAACGGTGTTAGACAATAGCCAATGTTACTATCAAAGAATATCATGTTATTACAATATCATGTTCAAATGCCGTCCTCAAGAAGAGAAAGGATTTCTCAATTCTTTCTATAACAGCTAATGGCTCTGCTCTCTTGTATTACTGGTGAATGATTTGTTTTACCCTCTTTACTCAGCTTTAAGATGACGACACATTTGTTATATTATCGTAAGTAACACAAATATATCTTCTGTCTTAAATTGTCATTCTATCGCTTTTTTTATATTGAGCCTACCAAAGTGACTTTACCCTGCCTGATGGAAAGCATGAGCAGAATCCAAGAGTGGGGGCCACACTTGCTGCAAATGCAGATAATAAAGTATGGCAGCCCACACTATGGCGGCTTAGTGAGATGCTTTTTCACACCCCGTTTAAAGGACGCGGAATCATAGTGGCACGGAAACACGTGAACTGGTTTTGAGTTCAGGATTTTGACTGTTCGACGTAGGAAGGAGGAACCGTTAACTTTACCGATTCCTCTTTTACTATTGCGTAGATTGCGATGATATTAATTATAATTAAACATTACTGTGGAAAGAGCTACAATGCACCAGATCCCTCCTCGCACATTAAAACAGGAAATTTACAGAAATGTACACATGAATTCCCGTAGAATTCCGCGTATAATTCCATCGGTTAGAGATAGTCGTGAGCGATAAGACCGATTGTTACGTGTATATTTGAAACCCTTTTTATAGTTTCGTAGTACATGACTAGGAACCGTTATAGTTTCACCATGTCCGTCAGTCTGTCCGTCCTTCCTTAACTTTGTATCCAAACGGTTAGTGCTAAAAAGAAGAAACTATAAATGGATAAGTGCTTTTTTCGCGTCGACAAAGTGCACCAAAAAAAGACTAAAAATATTTTCATTTAAGGTATTGTTTATGTAAGGATAAGTAAACCCCTATTCATCCCGCGAGTGTCGTAAAAGGCGACTAAGGGATAAACTACGCAAGACAAAATCAATGCAAAGAGAAGGAAAACTTGAAACCAATCCTATATCAACCCGCCTGGCCAGCGTGGTATAGTAGGCCAAAACCTCTTTTCTAAGGAGAGGCCTATGTTCAGCAGTGGACTGTTGAAGGCTGTTGATGATGATGGCGTGAAGTGTGGAAGATTTTTTTCTTGCGTCTACCCCATCGTGTGGTTTATCTTTTCATAGGTATTTTAAAATATTTAGAGGTTGCTAAGATGTTTTTATGATTTAGGTATCCTTTTGCGACTCAAATCATTTATTGCTTACTAAGTGTACAATTTGTTGTTACAGTAATGACATAAGTACTTATAACTTAGTGCTTTTTTCAAGCATTGCAATATTAACAAAATAATCAGGGCATGTCATAGTAGGTATATTATTAAATGTTCAAAATTTGCAAGTCCAACAATAGCAATTTTCAGACGCCTCATCACTCATATGTCATATATCTAAATAGTTGTGTCTGTCAGGTATTCCTCAACTGTGTAATAGCATTTATTGATTAAAAAGTTTTTCAGTTGTTTCGTAAAAACGTTCAGTTTTTACGATTTCAAGTTTTTTATAGTTTTTGGTAGTTTGTTAAATATTTTTATTGCCATATAATATGGACTTTCATAGAGCATTTTTATTCTAGACGGTGGCAGGTATAGTTTATTTCTATTTCTGGTGGGTATGTTGTGGATATCTTCTTTAGTTTTGAAAATTTTTATGTTTTTATAAGCGAATGTACTTAGGTCGAGTACATATATTGAGGGCAGGGTCAAGATACTGTACTCCACAAAGTAGGGTCTACAACTTTGTTTGTTGTTTATGTGGGATAAAATTCTCACACACTTTTTTTGAATTAGGAAAAGTTCCTTTAAATAGCGCTGTTGCCCCAAAGCATGATACCATATCTCATCCACGAGTATGCGTATGAGTAATAAGCGGATAGTGCAGTCTCCATGTTGGTGCTGTGTTTAATTTGGAAGAGAGCGTAAGTGAATTTAGACAATTTCGATTTGATGTGTTCTATGTGTGCTTTCCAATTAAGATGCGTGTCTATGTTGATTCCTAGTAAGTTAAATGTGTCTACTTCTTCAATAGGTATATTTTCGTGAGTTATATTAATGTTTAAGGGAGGTTTTTTATATGATCTAAACTGCATAATTTTAGTTTTATTTATGTTAATTTCTAAGTTATGATCTGTAAGCCAATGTGTTACCATTTCGAGAGTGTTGTGTACTATGTTAGGGTAGTCATTAGGGTCGTCACACTTTAAAGGCTAAACGGCTGGCTCGAAAAATGTAAATAAATTCATGGTGGTAGTCCATGTAATAAACTTTAAAGAAAAACTATAAAATTTTAGAAAACTCCTTGGTCTAGTGGTTAGCATATGCGGCTGCTGATCAAGACATCTCGGGTTCGATTCCCGGGTCGGATCAAATGTTTGTTAATATTTGTTTCGAAGTTTGGGTGTTTTCTATATATAATATGTACCACCATCAACCCTTAACGTCCCACTGCTGGGCTCAGGTCTCCTCTCAAGAGAGGGTTAAGGCCATATAATATGTATGTATATACAATAAAAGTATATACGTATTTATATCAGTTGTCTAGTACCCATAGTACCAGCTCTGCTTAGTTTGGGACTAGAATATTTGTCGTTGTGTCCGAGGCTAAGTTGACCATAAAGGTCAATCATAGGGTTCAAATCGCCCTTGTAAGCCACTACTGGTCGATTTTAGTCATTAAAACAGCAGTATAAGGACCCATTATTAGTAATGTACCTTATTCGTGACTAAATAACGTAACAAATAAGATTAGATTAGTGACCGGAGGCCCCACGATACAGATGCATCTCAATAGGCCGCTATAGTGTAGATCATTATACTGTTTTGTTTTGTTATTGTCTGTACTTCCAGTATGTGCCACTACTATTGTTGGATTCTACTTATGGTTTTCATCAGGCAGAGTAGAGTCACTTGTCAGGCTCATACATAAAATATTACAAAAGAAAATTTTAAAGTTAAACCACCTGTTATAGACTTGTTACAAAAAAAATATTTCATAGATAGATCGATATAATTTAGTTTATTTTAATACGGTTTAATATAAACTAATAATAAACTATATAACTATATACTATATACTATAAATACTATATAAACTACTATATATACTATATAAACTATATACTAATAATAAAGGAGTAAATCTGAAGCGTTTGTTTTAATAAACGCGCTAATGTCAGGAACTACCGGTCCGATTAAAAAAAAATCTTTCAGTGTTAGTTAGCCCATTTATCGAGAAAGGCTATATGTCATCACGCTAAGAGCACCAATGAAGAATCTTTCAAAATCGTGTTTTTTTCTTGAGAGCTTCCGCTGCGTGCGCTCTGTAAACGGTTAAAGTTTTGTACAAATCATGAATGACAGAATTTATGTTTTTTGACGTAAACGAGACTTATACGCGATAAAATTAAAAAGTTTACGATACCTTCTACTTTCCGACGTTTTGAACGGGTTATACCACTCGTGATCACTGGTAGGCTATCCGTGACTTAATTTTATCGCGAATAAGACCCGTTTACGGCAAAAAAACATGAGTAACGTGTAACTAACTGTGTTAAAGCAGCCATAGTCTAAAAATAGTTATGATAGAATTGTTCCCCTGTAAAAGTTTTATCTTTTAAGGTTGACTTGCTATAATCTTTTTTATCTGAAACAAATTTCCTTCTTCGGTATAACATCAGGCTACGGGCATAGAAGACGCAGACAAGCCTGCAACGAAGCTAATCATATCACTCAAAGCTTCTTGTTATAAAAAAAAACAGAAATCAATCCATTTTATTTTCTCTATTAAAATCTATTACAGGATTTTTTTTATCTATTGGTATAAGAAAATTTTCACTCAAACCCTCATTTCCTAAAGCCAGGTCGGATTGAATCACCGTCCTCCACTCTAATCAGCCTCGATCGTAACCCGCTTTTTTCGATAATAGTTTCCCAGAACTACTTTAAGCTTGCTTATTACGTTAGCCTTGACAAACATTCAGTCTTCAAAGAAATTCGATACTATAGGTATATCCCCACATCTTTACACGTAATTGGTTACATTTTCATAGAAAACCATGAGCTTGTTCGCTAAAATGAACTTTTATAAGAGCAGAGTAAGAGTCATTTTATAGGAACTTTAATTAATATCGATATACATTTAAAGCAAGTTAGGTAAGTATAGATATATATATATTTATATATTTCTTGTCGATGTTGACTATAGATTGACAAATGGTTTAGTAAACATGTTTTTAATATTAAAATTTATTTTATTATCGTTTTTTCCTCATAAGGTAAGAAAAATACGATTAAATAAGAATCTATTTAGTAATCATGCATAAATTTGCATAAAACTAGCCATGATCGTGATTATAATATGAAGATATGTATGTAAATTTAGCTAAACCTTCGTGAAGCTGGGTGACACAATAAGCAATAAAGAGACATAGTGACGAAGAAAGCTGGCACGGTATCAAACGCGCCGAGCGCACATGGTCCTGTGGACGGTACAACGCACAGTACAACGGCACATGCCACACTGCTACGTTGACCTTCACCCCGCTCCGGCGGCTACTCACTCCACAGCCGAACGACTAACACCATAAAGGAACCTATTACCACCCCTCTTTTTAGTCATACCCACCACAAACAAAAGCTTTGTCATCCGTCAAGGCTGGCTTTGTCACGGTGCAGGTGAGGTAATATCGTTGCTGGAATCGATAGCTGACAGTCTACCTACCGGGAAAATAGGGTGGTATAGATTGTTTATATTCAAAAATCATATACGTGACTAGTATCGTTGAAATATAACAGTAAACTTGCGGTTTTTTTCATTTTCATTGTAATGTATTTGCCCTATGCACATTCAATGTCAATTATGATTCAGAGGTTTTTAGCACCCTACATGCTTCAGCTTTGTGTTTGGCAAATATCAAGTTTAGTTACAAGTAAATTATAAGTATATGTAGTTATAATGAAGTTAATAAGAACTCTATAGTTTTTTTGTTAAAGTACTATCCTTAAATAATTAATTTCATTCTAACAACATTTTGAAATTGTGGTTAATTTTTCAAATTACCTTATTTTTTTTATCAAATAAAAAAAACACTTCAGGTTGTAACCTCAACATCGCTATAAATTTTTAAAAGAAAATTATATTTCATAACCAATTATATATTTTACAAAGAACTAAATAAACTAAGGGCTAGAGAAATTTTGGGCGTAGAAAAGTCGTAAAGCTTCAAGGTAGATGCTATACTTAAAGTTAACCATCAAGGTCTTGATTTAATGAGGTCGTACTTGAGCAGAGGGTGTACATCTTGGTACCGTCATGTTTGTGTACTGTTAAGATTATCTTTGTGAAAATTTTATTTCCTTATGCAAACTTAGGGTAACAATATTTTATTGGTATTAGATGTAATGTAATAGATCCATGCTCATTTCAGCACAAATGAGCCGGGTGGATAGGGGTAGTACCTCATGCAGAAAACTAACCTGAAATGAAGGCATTTGTGCTGTTGTCTTTCGTAGGTGGGTGAGAGACCAGAAGCCCAGTAATTTAGGGCGCCTTTATGGTGTGGGTCACTATACTGCATTATTTGCACTCACAATAAGGATGGTGGCCCCTACTCCTATTCTTTCTACTTAGCTTTTCATCAGACAAAGTAGAGTCACTTTGGTAGGCTTAAATATGTAAAAAAAAACAGATTTTGTCAATGAATTTACACACAAAAATCGGTATTAATTATTTGATTCATACTTGACTGTGTTAAATATGAAAAAAGCAGCCAAGTGCGAGTCGGACTCGCCCATGAAGGGTTCCGTATCAGCAAGTAACATCATATAAAAGTTCTTTTAGTTCGTTGTAACTTTATTCGATGTTTTTATACTAGTGTATTGACTGGATGAAAGGTAAATTGCGTGTAACGATTTATGACGTATTAAAAAAAAACTACTAACTAGATCTTGTTCAAACCAATTTTCGTTGGTAGTTTACATGGTAATGTATAACATATATTTTTTCTAGTTTTATCACTCTCTTATTTTAGAAGTTAGAGGGGGGGGGGGACACACATTTTTCCACTTTGGAAGTGTCTCTCGCGCAAACTATTTAGTATAGAGAAAATGATATTAGAAACCTCAATATCATTTTTGAACACCTATCCATAGATAACCCACACGTATAGGTTTGATGAAAAAAAAATTTTTGAGTTTCAGTTCCAAGTATGGGGACCCCCAAAATGTATTGTTTTTTTTCTAAATTTTTGTTAAAATCTTAATGCGGTTCACAGAATACATCGACTGACAGAATTTCAACAGTATAGCTCGTATAGTTTCGGAAATAATTGGCTGTGACATACGGACGGACAGACAGACAGACAGACTTGACGAATCTATAAGGGTTCCGTTTTTTGCCATTTGGCTACGGAACCCTAAAAAATGACGCTTCTACGACGCTGTTAGCAATGTTATCAACGAAGGTAACGTATTATGTAAATTACTTCTTAGAACAAGTTATTTAAATTGAATGTAACCAGTTATGAAGTAAATATAGTCTCCCTAAAAGTGATCTTCTCTTGATATTTTTTGACTTTCTATTTCTTTAGAACATTATACTTTTTAAACAAGAATAAGGAGTTTGGTAAGTTAATGTTTCACAAATTAATTCATAATTATTTTCTTTTTTCCGTAATAGCTATATTGCTGTCAGCCTACGGCGTCACCAAGTCTTCGCATTTATTTCCGAGGATTTCCTTTGTAATCAGGTGTAGGAAATGTACATATATCAATACAGTTTTTAAAGTTTGGTCACGTCTTTGTGGTTGTACATGATTTATTATTCGATTCATAATCAGTTGCAATATCGTATATTTGCATTTGATTTTCTTTCCTTTTTTTGTAAAAGGGGTTTTCGGTATTTGCGATCCATTCACTCGACAGTAATGTGGGTTTGTCGTAGAAATTTGCATTGTTTTAATATTGCAGTGTTTTTAAAGGAAGCCTTAACATTATACTTGTGCATATTGAGCTATTCGTAGGTTGGCAATGTCCCAAGGCAAAACATTCTAAGCTACACACCCAGTTCTCAAGACTATATAAGATATTGAGCAATAAATAAATATAATTAGATAAAACTTACTTAATACATCTTAAAATTAATAAATAATATTTAAAATGTTGCGTGTCTACTGGTAGAAGATATTCGTTGAAACGGATGGACCGATTCCTACTATGTTTTCGATGCCAGACTTAATATTACTCAAGTACTACTTTACGGTTTAGTGATCTACTTTAAGGGAAAGATATTTTTAAATTCTGTAAAGCTTTGTTGTGTGATTTTATTATACAACAGGCTTTTCTCCGCGGCTGTGGCTTTCTACTGAGAAATGAATTTTCGAAATTGGTACAGAGATAACCCCCTACAACGTCCCAAATTAGTCTTTATCTATTTTTCTATTTATTCTATTCTCTTCTTTCTTTATTCTATTATCTATTATTCTATTTTTATGAGTGTTATAGATTACTAGATTAGATGGCGTGATGACTTGCAAAAGAGGGCCGGCTGGACTGAATGCACTAAGCATCAGACCGAGCTCTGCGGTGTATCTTGTAGGAGGCCTATTTCCAGCTGTGGGCTTCAACGGGCTAATGATAATGACAGACAACTAAGTTTTTAAATATTACTAAAGTAAAGCAAGCTATATGGTTTGATATACATTTTCATGATTATTAAACCTTAAATTTTATCTAACCTACAACTTTGATTAAGCGTCTATACGTCTTGTAATTTTCTAACATAATCAATAACTGTACATATATTATATACATTACTGCCGTTATTTACGATACCGTAAGGTCAAGTTCAGTTCATGAGATTTTTTTATTGATTAAAAGTCGCTTTTTTTATGTTCGACAAACATTAGCAATGCATTACGATAGAAAATGATAACTCATTCTGTTAAAGCTGCGAAGGGAGTTTCAAAAGGGTTTTATATTTAAACGATATCGCGGAAAATGACGAAATATATGACTATTGTTACCGAGAAACACTGATTCCACTTGAGTATTTATCTATAATATACATTTATGAGTATGTTAAAGTTGTTGGCTTATTTATGACTTGTTTGAAGTTATTTCCCATGCTGCGTTAGGAATGGAAAACGTTGAAAAGGAAAATTACAGCGAACTAAAAGCTATTTCTATGTTGTTGCTGCAATATAGATGTCAACCACAGAAGTGAACTATTAACTAAAACTGATACGCTACGAGAATAACTGATATTGAGATTTAAATACAAACTAAAGAAGAAATACTTTACTAAGTAAGAAGTATTTGTGTAACTAAAATTTACGCTAAGTAGTAAAACGCTTAATGTTAACTTATATGTATTTATTTCAGCTTTTGAAAAGTAATTAGGAACATTGTAAATTTAAATTCTACGATGATCTCTTTTAAGTTGATTATCTTGTGATTATATTTAGATATTTTAATACTACTAGTTGTCAGAGCGTAAGATTACTGTTGTGGAACGCGGTATAATATCATGCGCTTTCAATAGAAGGCACGTTCCACAAAATCTATTTAACTATTGTGCACAACAAAAGTCCAAGTTGTTTACATTTTTTACGCAAGCGTAGTAAATTGCTATCAAACCGAATTGAATACGGCTATTTGCACAGTTCAGGTACACTTAGTATCAAGTGGTGACTTAAGACAGCGTCTTTGGAAACATTTTTAGAGTAATTCTTTTATACGTTATTTAAATATCATACAAACGATAACAATATAGTAAACCACTTTTAAGCCACGATGCCGCCTGCGTGTATGTCGTATCATTGTGGTAAAATGAAAGCTTGAAAAATGAAAATACTTTGATTATAAAGAAGAACATCTTCTTTAAGAATCAAAGTATCTTCTTGCCAAAGTTTATTGAAATCGGTTAAGCTGATTAGCCGTAAACATAACAAACAGACAGAGTTACTTACAAACCTGTTTTATAAGTAGGTATGGATATAAAACTAGTTGTTAATAATATCACATGTAAATACATGATGACCTAACCGGGAAAAGCTGTTACGAAAGTTTTCCTGGTGTGTTTTTTAAAATCCATAAGGAATTTCTTCCATGCTATATGTTGGAAGTTTTCCTTAGTGAAAGCAATATTTCATACTATTTCTCTAGAAAAAAAGGGACTGAAATGTATTTCATATCTATTTTATTTCATTGATGGTGTGCGTATGCATGTGTATGCAAAATTATGTAATAACCGAATTATCGATGTAACAAGGCATAAAATAAATATAAACTAAGTGTGATTTATTTATTTATTGATTGGATCGTTTAATTTAAATCATATATTTCTTAAAGAGTACTTTGTGCCTCTAAAATATAATGCATAAAGAGTCAATTAAGTGGGTAGGTCGATTACCCATCCCGTGATGAACTACTGTCATGACATAATATATTCTACGTAATAAACATGGTAAATAAAATATTAATTAAATTATCTCTATATGGTTGTTATTGTAATATGATTAACACCTTAATTGGAGTATAATATCCTAACACGAGTACGTGTCGTCGTTACACGGGTGTTCTTTACGTAACTGACGTAGAATTAGCTATAGAGTAGAGATTTTCCTCATACTCAACGTCGCATGTAGTTAGACACGTACTTACTCGTAATTACACTACAAACGTTTTTCTCTATCCATTGTTTACAATTAGGTGATAATTCAATTATCATTTAAAAGATTTGCTTTTTAAGTGTGGGAGGAAAATTCTCGGATACAAACTCCAAATTCAAAGTCATGTCTTTTTTCGAAATGTAGGTTGGTATAAGTGACTCTAACAATTTTAACGCAAGTAAATGAATTATGAATTGCAATGTATATGTAAGTATGTGGTTATACAGAATTCATTAACGTTTACAGAAGTAACATATATCAAACCCTGATTATACTCCTTAAATATACTAAAAATAAATTTTGTTTCATATAAGACTCATTTAAAAATATATACAAACTAGCTGCGCCTCGTGGTGTTGCCTGAGTATATCATTATGGTTACTACGCAAGTTTGTGATGTCTAGCAACCTGTGAAGTTTTGACAGGAGATAAACAGTGATACATTTTGACATCTACGATATAATATATTTTTATAATAACCTGGCTTTCGCCCGTTTATCTCGATTATTGCAGTAAAAAGTAGCCTATGTGTTATTCTGATATATAAGCTATATTACTGTAAAGTTTCATCCAAATCCGTTCAGTAGTTTTCGTTGTGTCGTACTAGTTGTGGTAGGATACTGGATTAGCTGCCTCACGCAACTTTGTCTCCGTCTTCTGGTGCCATTACTGTTAAACAGTGTGAATAAATTTGTTTAACATAAAAAAAAATATAATGAGGCAACCAGATATACAATATAAGGAGCAATTTTTTTCTACATTATTTTTGTGAAATATTAACCACACAATAAAAGCCGTTCAGAGTAAAACCTATAATTTTCCCCTTTTTTGCTACATTTTTTATTGGTAAAAACAAGAAAACTGTTCAGCTTTATAATATTAGTCTAGATATATCATGGAATGAAAAACTAAAATATTTGGAACCTTAGTAATCATGAAAACTGTAATATATGTTAAGTTTGAATTTGTTGATGATTCAACTTGTTGTTAGAGATACCATAGAGACAGACACAGCAAACAAGCCCCATAAAGCTATGGGCAAAGCCTTCTGTAAACTATTTTGTTAAAGAAGGAATACCCTGTAACTGCCGTGAGTGAATTATTTATTATAATAGGTCACATGTTACATATTTATTCTAAAGTTTTCCTATAATTTTATATCTTTGGTTTTTACTGCAACATTTCTTTGAAGTCACTATCCGTCGTTCATCACAACTCACGCGGCACATCGCAATGAACTAAGATAATGTAATATTTAAGGAAACTTGTGGTGTAGTAAAAAACGAGTTAAAGTATTCACCGAAAGCGCATAAGTTATCCTGTAAAGTTGAACGCGTAGGGGCGGGCGGCCGACGAAGGCTTCGCCGGCTGTCGGTCGGGTGGGCGGGCGACGGGGCGGGCGACGGGGCGCCTCACGGGCACGGTGCGATTATAAGCGCGGCGCGGTGCCGCGGCTCTCACTCTACTCAAACTCGCGGTCTGCGGTAGGTCGTGTCACGCGGTGGCGCAACGATCGCAGCCGTTCGTCCTTTCCCGCCATACAACACACACATTTTCTTTGAAAATTCGCGTAATTGCAAAGAAATAAGTGACCGCAGCGGGACATTCGGTGACCACAGAGTGCCTTGTGATTGTTGTTTTATAATTCATAGACTCTATTTTTTTATCATCCGGTATCATTTTATTCTGTAGTAATAAAGCTACGAGACGTGATCGCACTAGTGAGACGGAGAGCTTAACGTTTCAAGTAGTGAGGATTGCTTGAACTTCACACTGGACCAAACTAACAGGTTAGTTGATAGTTTTGATGTTTCTACAAACAAATGATAAGTTCGACACGGGTCATAGAACACCATCAATTGATAACTTCACGTCATATATGATACTTGACTTGTTTATTGTCCTCTACTCGTATAATAACTTATTTATACTAAAACTCTTCATAAAAACTATTAATTTGATCTATATAGTGACTGGTAATTAAGACGTACCTAAATATCGAATTCATGCGGTATAATTAATGTCGTGTAACAAACTTTTTTGGACTTTGTTTTTCGTAATCCCTTCATCTATTTCTTATTGCTATGAAATCAGTGCGATATCGAAATCGGTCATTAAACGTAGTTTTGTGTCACGGTCAGTACCAAATGGCATTGTCGTAATGTTGCTACCGTAGACCGATGTTTTTCGTAGCAATTTATACCTATTTAATACAATTTAAATTGTACACAACAAACAAAAAAGTACATTCACGGATACAATAATTTGAAAGAAAGACGCGAGGCGGGCGTATCACTACTGTTATCAGATAATTTAAGTGGATAACGCCGTATCTAGCTGATAACATTGAGATCTGTTTAAACGCATTCTTTGTGTATTCTTTACTTCATATATAAAACAATTATTATGTTGTTTATAATACAGTGTTTAAATTATTAATTTAAAGATTCAAAGAAAGTCATATCAGTGGGACATTTTGTATTGTACTTAGAACTAACATATGAATAAAAGATTTAAGAACGTTTAACTGTAACCTTAATATTGAATTCATTATTTAGTTCAATAAATTGGAGAGCATAGTGTAAAAAGTATTCATTCGTTTTATTAACCATGAATCAAAGAAGTACTCTTTACGTACCTACCGTAGGTATATTATGCGCATTTATCTACATACATGTCATATAGCTTGATGAATGAACTAAGTACTTTCTAAGTGAGTAACTGTTGTGGAGCATACACCTTACCTACATATCTAGTACCAGGAATAATTTATTCAGAAATGTATCATACATTAGAGCATTTATCACCTTATAAGTGCATATAAGGTATATAAACACATTTGCTTGCCCTGTAACCAGAGTGAGTCACGGTTAAATCATACCTGACCGGACGGCGAACTTGACACGAAATGTTGGCGAAAGCACGCATTATACCTCTAAAACATATACGTTTGATTAATATGTATAACGACAATATGAATTAATGAAAATTACAAGTTTTATGGTTTTATAAAGCTCATTTTTTCCCATTAAAAAGCTTATTAGTAGAAATAGACTGGTAAAGTTGAGAACGCTTGAAATATCGACGAATTGGTAGTCTTATTCCTTTAAAATAAAATCAGTTGTCTGATTAAAAGGCATGAATTCTTTACCACCATCCTCGGTAGTTATGATTTGCTTACGTTAAGTTTATACCTTATCAAGTTACACTAATTGTTTAGATTCTAGGATTTAATTTCGAGACACAAAACGTATGACCTACTTAAGATATTAATTCAAATTATTATGTAGTTCTACTAGCTTTTTTATTGTAGATATTAACTTTAAGAGATGTGGATCTTAAGAAAAATTTAATAATAAATAATGGAATACTAATTTGAAGTATTATCACCTGCACTTGCAGAAACTAAAACTCACTTAAAAGAATTTCAACGCGTTCTCTTGAAACTTTTTAAAACGATCATCAAAATGAATTAAATACCTCCTTTTTTCGTAGTCGGTTAAGAAAAGCACCTATAGCAGTTAGTCAATAAGATCAAATAGTTGACTCATATTTATCAATATAAGCTTAAAATGTGTAGGTAAACTCCCAGTGACTCAGATTTGTAAATAAAGGCGTTGAACTTTATTGAATGGCATTTATTTAAAACGTATATAATAATGCAATTCGCATAAATAGGTGATATCTAATTGAAAGTCATTCTTTGTCCTGCATAACTTTATGGCATGAGTCAAAGCTCAACTTAGTATAGACAAGGTAGAAAAATTGTGTTACATGATTAATGTTCTACTAACGTGTGTAAATAATATAGTACTGATAATAAATATTACGTGTCATTTTGTATACAAATAACCATATATATAACCATATGTATAACAATACTACAGTATGATCACAGGATGGTCACATAGGATGTGACCTCTTTGAACTGCTGTAATCTAAGGGCTGTTCCATCATCATCATTTTCTTTTACTTCTTCAATGTTCCGTTTCTAGACAGGCCTTGACTTAAAAAGTTTCTGGTCTCCTATACTATACTCCGGTCCTCTAGCCAGACAGGTTATGATAAGATTTGTAGCAAGTTATTCTTTCTTTGTAGTGATGTTATTCTGCATAATTAGCTCCTCAGTCTTTTGTTACTCATAGGAATAAGGCTAGGAAGAACAGGATACATAGAGATGGTTACATTATAATCGTTTTTTTTTACCAAGAAAATGATCACTTTACTGAAAACACACGTAGACTTGTCGTTTTTTGAATCCATTCACCAGACTTAGACGAGTTCAAAGATTCAAATGATTTCATTCACTCAGTAAAGAGCAAAATTTGTTTATTGTAAGGCTGCAGTAGAAAGAGACGTCTCTTTATGGTCATCTTTTTGTCGTTTGTCTCATTTGTATGAGACAAATGAAAGAAAAAACAAACATTCATACATACATACCCATAGAATAATCAATAGAGTAGCAAGTACATAAAAAACTATTTAAAGGTTTCTGAAATGTTTTAAATTGCGCTGTCGTCAATATTCAATAAGCAAATAATAAATGATTATGTCTTGATGAAGACGTAATTATTTTTTTAATATCTATGTAAATTAAAATACCCTTCTTGCACCTACTAAATTTGTAAAGAGTATAGGGTCACATTTGAAACCGTTACTTGTTAATATACATGAGGAATCTTTAAAGTTATTCTAATTCGCTTTTAACTAACAATAATAACTTATTTAGATGTAAAAAACTATCTCTCATTCATATTTAAGTTCCAAATAATACGAGAACGAAGAAAAAAATTGCAAAAAAATCTAACTTTGCAATTATTTTTAATACACATATTAGTTTCATGGGAAAGTTTTTCATTTCTGAGAAACATATAATCACACTTTAAAGGAAGTAAAACAATTGTTTATATTAAAACCACAATTAAATGTATATTGACATTAATTGTATGATCTAACCCGCGTATTAGTAATGTGTACAATAATTATGTTCATTCGTAATGATTGACGTACGAGGGTTGTACTAGAAGTCGCCGGTGACCATGAAGTTTATTCAACCAAAACATTGACTGACTCATGCTTGGTTGGTTATCATCAAACAGCTAAGTGACAAATAAAGTAAAGTGATTTTGAGGTGTCAAATAAAATAGCGGCAAAGCGGATTCCATGTAAAATAGATTTGATTGTATTAGAACATTTCAGAAGTAGGCTCCAGTTGTAGTAGATAATTTTAAGCTTTTAAAAGCGTTACATGAAGCTACATTAAATATATTTAATGAATATCTTACAGTTAATACTAACATAAATAAGACAAACGAATATAGGATCGTTTTATATCTGATTTATAGTTGTTAAACTAACCAATTAATACTCAAATAAAAGCTTTATTAGTTTTATACACATTTATAAGCGAGCGAAGATTACGTTTTATAAATTCGACTGTGATGTATTTATTCCAAATAATAAATGAATGCATATAATAAATATTTTCAATCATATCCTTTAGTTAAATAGATAAAGTCACAAAATTCGAGACAAAACAAATTTCGAATGTGCCTATGTGTACCAGTAAAAGAATAAACAGGGAAGCAATGTGAAAAGTGAAGAACTTCTGTGCAGACAGTGGTTTCAGATGTTGATATTTATTGCATTTAATACAATTTTATAACTGTATAGCAACAAAGTATAATAACAGGATAATAGTATATAAGTGATTAGTATTGCCCGCTGGTATCCGGAAGCAGGAAGCGTGCCAATGTCGTGTCAATGCGAAATGAGCGTGCGCTAGTCACCAGCAGACCACACGGCGCACTCATTGAGATGCATCTCAGGAGATCACAGTGTGTCACGACACCTCGCATGTACAATGAACTGATGATGTCAATCAGCTGTTTTAATTTAAACTCACTTGGGAGTCCAATCGCGAAATTCCGCATGTACTTTATAGGTTTTATAGGACATGGAATAGGAGTACATTTATTTGTTTTTTATTAACAACGACGAGGACGAATGCAAAGCTGATCGTTTATAGCCTGAATAAAAGTCTCATGTTATTGCATATAAGTCGCCACAATTGCACACAAACGCTATAGAAACAATGTTTTACATATCGTTTTTATTTAATAGTTTGGATGACATGTCTACAGTAAATCTTATACAAACTTTGTAGAGAAAAATAATAGATATTGCTCATGATAATTTTATTTATAAAACAATCATACATCTTTATATATATAATTCTTCTGTGAGTGTGTATGTCACTGAACTTCTCTCAAACGACTGGACCGATTTTGATGAAATTTTTTGTGTGTGTTCAAGGGGATCTGGGAATGGTTTAGATTCACAATTGGACCCGGTAGGTGGCGCTGCGATCAAGTTCTGGAATTTTAAAGTTGGGCGGTACGAAGTTCGCTGGGTCAAATATATAACTTCTCTCTCTTTGAATTTGTATTGAACTTAAAAGGATAAAGTAAGACTCTACTATGATACTCGTATGATTTTAATATATTAAAACAAACTTATGCAACGATAAGCAACAATAGGATATGAAAAAAATCAAAGAAAGAAAGAAAAGAGATTAAGATTAATTAGAAAGGAGATTCCGAGTTCTCTGATAAATTGAAAAACCGGTGATCATTAAACCAGATACATGAGATATATGATCTGAAAACAAGATAAAAAATATTTGATATTGAATAGTTGATACACAATATACAAAGATTTTTACCGATTCAATTATCCCTAAATTTATAAAGTAGCTGTAAGGTATAGAAATCTAGTCAAAAATATGGCTAAGTCATAGTAAACCATTTATAAAACTCATAGATAAGGAATACAAAATCGAAACAAAGAATAACCTTTATATCCCAACGTTATTAAGACAATTACCGGTTATCTATTGCAAATTTATCACGGGGTCAGACCGAATAAACAGTAAAATTTAATCGATTCTCTAAAAAAAATTTCATTAAAGTGATGTTAGGTAAGAGATCTGGTTCCAATGTCGGTGAAACTGGCGTCGGGTCTGCGCCCCGACACGCTTCGATGAGCGGAACATTGCTGGCGACACTTCTGACACCGTACTTTCAGTTTCATTTGTATCGGTTTTGTAGACATAGATATACATTTCGATCGTTTTAATTAAATACATATAAATCCTATTAACAACTAATTTGTTTAGCTTTTTGTAGTTTAGATGACAGAATTATAGCCTCTGTATTATCTTTTAGCTAGGCAGATTTCGATAAATGACAGAAAATATTTTACTCGTTGCCAATTAAAACTCTTAAACATGTTAACGTACATCAAGATTAAAATATCTATCCATTTAATTTCATTAACTTTAAATTTTCCAAATCTAAAGTACTTAACCAAATTTAAATTTCTTTCATTTCTGAAAAGTTTATAAAAATGCGTATATAACTTACAGATTTTTTTTCATAAATAATGATAATTAAATAATTTTATACATGTTTTCTTTTGAAAACTACTTGAATAAAAGTTACTGTTTATGGTTGTATGTATTGTATTGTCTAAAAGTAAAGTATACCCATAAACCTCTTAAGCACACTGACGACTGAATATCTAATCAGTTCCCCGCGTCGTGTCCGTACGGCCCCTCGGTTGTGTGGGTTGGAAACAATTTATCATTTACGAAGATAATAGTATTTGTAGACAAGCCCACAGCACGGAATCCCTACTCACCTCAAAAATATGTAGGTCAATAATCGTTTAGTCACTTTGTTCTGACTAAAGCAGGATTAAAGAAAGTATATCGATGTCAAGTGATATTTACTTTCAATATCTAAAGGAGCCCGAATATGAACTTGATTTATATATATTTAGTAAAAAGAGACAATTAAGATCGCACAGTAACAATCGTATATTTAAAACGAATTTATGTTAATGAATCTGATCCTAGTTACCTTCAATTTATATATTAAACGGTAAGTATAATTTTAATAAACACACATTTTTTCACGTCGCAATAACAGCCCTTTGATTATAAACATATAATCAAAGCAACAGCCTTTAACAGTCCAGTCTCTTTTTATCATGTGGAACATATGTAGGTCTCTTGAGACCAAATCACCTTCCATAATTTATGGAAAAGATTTTCATTATCATATATTAATTTTTAAGCAACCCGTTTTATATTTGTAAAACTCTCATAAGCTTCCATTCCCTGAAACAGTGGATTTAAATTATTACGCATTGATATTTTCGTATAATATTTATCAACAAATAAATTAATAATATTATGTATAGTTTTTTTCATCCAGAACGATCTTAAATAATTATACAGATGATCGATGAGTCAGAGCAATTAAATACATCACGGATATGACAAATACCACAAGCACATAATGTGACCTTCAAAGAAATATGTACAAATTTGATCGTTTCTTCTCAAAAAAACCTTAGAAAAAATGTTAGTATTTATTTATATAACGTCCAAAAACCGTGTTACTCCTATTTGCAATCTATTTGAATTTCAATTCTGGGTCTTGCACAATATCAATTGAAAGGAATAGTTTTATTTTATTTTCTAAGTATTACATTGAAATTTTGCTACTAATAAACGAAATAATTGTGGTAGTGGAAAACGTGTTACTGGTGATAACGAACCACGGATAATATGATGATTCATTTGTAATTAATTTGTAGAAGCTATTGGTCAAAATATATTTAGCAATATTTAGACACCTTAAATACGCATATACTCGTAAGTGCTACATGTATCTGCACATGTGTATCTGCGTAATGATATTTAGTAATTAAGTTACTTTTCTATTTCAGATAATATATCAACACGGTGCTCAAGATTTACGAAAATACAAACTACTACTTAGCTTAAGTTTACGATAGAAGAGTAATGACAAATATTTCGACATTTAGATATTTTTTATAGTTAATATATAAGAAAGTATCAAATGAGCATATCAAAGTATAGTTTATCAGAAAACATGGCGTTTGTCACTTTAAAGAGTAGTCTGAGGATATTATGGACGGCGACTGTTGCTCTGGTGTTCCTTACGAGGAGTAGCGCTGCGCCAACCTTCGGTGGAACTGACAAGGCGATGGTGAGTCTCATTCTTTCTTATGTACTTAGTTAAACGATAATGTTGAAATGGATTTCTATATAGTACTTCATATAAAGATTTGTAAAACATTTTCTTGTTATCACTATAATTGATAACTTGAGATATATGTAGTGATAAAGTAACAAAGAATGTGTAACTCGAGGTAACCGTGCCTGTCTTATTCACGTTAAGGATTTCCTTTATTCTTATCGTAACCGATAATTGTCATCGGAATCGGAAGTCATGCATCATGTATAATGCATACTATATAACGATCAACAGTTGAGTCAAGTTTCTCCGAGAAAAGATCGGCCCTAACCTACGCATCGCCTCTCCGAAACATGAATTGAGACTGCGTATACTAGGTATAGACTCGTAGGTGTATATAGTATTCGATTCATTCATAAAACGTGTTAGTCCAGCCAAGATAAGAGGTTGTCTTTTACACTCGCACCAGAACATTTTGATTGTGTTCTTAAATTGTTTGTTTAACATACAATATGAGTCACAAACATGTGTAGTAAGATATTGGTCATTATACTTTTCAATGGGCGTTACGTCATTTCTGTAGTATTTGTAAAATACGCTAAGTTATATTGAATGAATCAATGGTTTTTAATTAATCACCAACATCCTCTTTGAGATTTTGTATCTTTTTTATAGTATCAACCTATCGCCGTTCACTGTTGAACGAAGGTCTCCCCAAGTATGTTTTTTACCAATATTGAAAATAAACCTGTGTAAAGCTTACTCGATTCAAATAAGCTTATAACACCAATGTCACTTTTTTTTCCCTAATATTCTACTTGTATTTATCTAGTGTAGTTGTTTCTTACTATAACCACCGCAGACTAGATGGAATGTGATAAAAAATATTGGCTCTCATTTCTGTTTTCATCAATGTAGACACTAAAAGTAAATATCAATATTGACTTTGACTATTCAAATGTACAGTTATTTATGTGGCCACATATTAACTGTTACTGTGTCGAGTATTGTGAGATTGATCTCAAAATTGGGACAATCATTCATGATTGAATGAATTTAGATATTCTTGTTTTGAATGACGTGCACTTAGTGTCTGCTAATAGTATTTTTTTTTTGTGTGACGGATTAAGAATACATAGTGTCACTACTCCTATTCATCCCGCGGGTGTCTTAAAAGGCGACTTAGGGATAAACTACGCAAGACAACATCGATGCAAAGAGAAGGAAAACTTGAAACCAATCCTATACCAACCCGTCTGGCCAGCGTGGTATAGTAGGCCAAAACCTCCTTTCTAAGGAGAGGCCTATGTCCAGCAGTGGACTGTTAAAGGCTGTTGATGATGATGTTGATGATGAATAGTATTTTATATATATTTAAAGATCTAGCTATCGTCCGCGGCTCCCCCGTGTGTATGGCCATTACCGAGGTAAAAAATAACCTATGTCCTTTCTATATATGTACACATTTCATTTAAATCGGTTCAGTAATCTTGGCGTGAAAGCGTAAAACACAGACATACAGACTGACAAAGTTACTTTCGATTTATAATATTATTAAAAATTAACGAATAATTATGTATATATTTCACAAACAATACTTTTAAAAGATCAAGCATGTTTGTTTTTCTTCTATCGTTCTCCTTATAGCTGAGAACCGTCACCTATGTAAGCAATCCCTCAGATGATTGCAATCTATTCAATGCAGCCCATAGTACGAGTATATGGCTTTGCGGATCCCTTTACCATCGAAAGTGCCAACTGTCCTGTATATACCTACCTGATTCCTACTTTTTCCCTGACCATTTTCTCTGTACATTACCTATTACCGGCAGCTTATTCTATAATAGACACTTGAGTTAAACTCCATTATACTCTACTATATAAACTACATGTATGTAAGTGCTATCTCTGAATTTGATATACATAATATAAAATTCACCTGTCACAATGTTAGTTGCCAAGCTCCTTTAAAACGGCTTGATCGATTCTTATGAAATGTGTGTGTTTACTCAGTAGATTTGAGAACACGACGTAAACTATTTTTTATACTGCGGGCATCAGCTAATATTCTTATAAAATCGTCTTTATAAACAATAAAAAACCTTTACATGTTTATAAGTTGTTTTTCCAAGCACAAAGTTTATTTTATTTATAAACATCAGTCTAGTTTTTATATTTAACTTGTTAACATTAAGAATATGTTATCTCAGACGATCTTCAAGATAACAGTTTTAAGTCTGTTTGTCATACAAGATGTCTTTTTTTTATCAAACAAAGTCTCTAGAAGTATCATGACTTGTGTTACCTATAAAGGAAATTAGTCATCATACTTAGAGGACTGAATCTATTATCATACTTGTAAGTAAATACAAATTGTGTACCTAAGTCTTTAATAACTTACTTGTCTTTATTAACTTGCAAAATAGGTATATAAGCCGGTATATACTAGGCTATACTAGGCTATATACTTTAAATAAAAATACACGGATGATCAAATATTTAGGTTCCTTTTAATTACAGTATATAGCGTAGGGGAATTAAAACGATTAAGTAATGAATATTTATATTCCTAATGCGGGAGTTGTCTTTTTAAATAAAAAAAAAAAAAAAAAAATATTACGTCATCATCTTCCAAACAATCGACAAGACCTAGTTTAATTCAAAATTTAGTGTTATTTTGATGAGATGGCGTTTACTTTTTAAAAGTTAGGGTCTAATCGTCAGTTGTTTGTAAGTTAATTTAAGTTGAGCCTATTATAGTTAATTTCTTGTAAGTTGCCCACTTCAGCTCACTTTTAGATACCTTAAATAAATAAATAAATAAATAAATAAATTAACCTAGATATCGTAATCATACCATATCATCATCATACCATCATAATCTAGGATTATGCATAAAGTATAACTGTTCTGTTACAAGTTGTATAGTAGCTAAACCACTGTTATACAGTTGTGAGTCACATAACATATAGTAACTAAGTAATTTATCGTTTAAGGGGTTCTTGAGAACATGTAAATAATAAAATCAGAATGTTTCTCGGAATCAAGTCTGACTCATACGCTCGCTCGAGTCGTGTCGGCTCGTCATCTCGTTCACCGCGAAGTTCTAGGTCATAGTGCACCGACCAATCGTCCACTGACCGTATGTTGCCGGCATACATAATATACAACACATTTACTTCCTTACTACGACTAACAAGTCGCAGATATAATGTTCATATATCAACTATTAAGTCAATAAATAAGCCGTATTACGTTATAGTTAACAAAAAAAGTTATACCGTAATTGTACCAAAGATCAATGGGTATACTGTAAATACAAACTGTAATAAAACAGTAGAAATACGCACTAGAACTTAACGGTTCGGCTCTTCCTACCTGTGCCGAACAGTTAAGCACTGAAACTTACTAACACCGCACGTGTTTCACTGTGATCCTGGGTCCTTCCCTGGGCATTTCCCGCCCGCTATAAATGGGCTATATCCGCAGACTACTCTTCAAATAGAATCTATAGTGTAGGTCACCATTCAGCATTGTTTGCATTCGCAGTGAGTATGGTGGCCCTTCCCCTCGAATTGTAATCATGTTTAATAAATAAATAAATACATATTTCGGACATCTCACACACAACGTCCAAACTAAACAGAGCTTGTATTATAGATACTAGACAACTGATATAAATACATAAACACACTTTTTTTGTAAATACATACAAATTCTGAAAATGGAAAATACCCAAACTCTGAAACAAATATTTGCGGATTACACAACCATTTGGTCCGACCCGGGAATCGAATCCGAGACCTCGAGCACAGCAGTCGCATACACTGCCACTGCGCCAGCGAGGCCATGTTTGCCATCAGAATAGAGTCACCTTCCTAGGAGTTAAAAAAACTACTAGTATGACATGTATTAACTTGTTGTTGTCCATTTTTTATTGTTGAAAAACTGGCATTGCGCATAATCTTACGAAAAACCTAACCACGTTTTCAAATATAGCCAAGAAATGTTCAGTTTAAATACAACAACAAACTTGAATTAAGCTAGAATATCGCAAATGTGTCGTTAATATATAAACACAGATTGTCTAATCTTTCAACAGCCGAACCTTTATTGGAGCGATGCCAAATTGTATGAAAGAAATAATGCTTTACAAAACTGTATGTCATGGTAGCAATGATTTTGCAATACAAGGCTTTTATTGTCATGTCTTGTGATTTAATGTTAAGTTCATTAGCTACTAATATATGTATATCTTATGTTCAGACATAATCCCTTAAGTGTCATGATAAAGCATTGCAACATTAATTAGCGTTATCACTATCATAGGTGATGTAATAAAGGGTTTTAGTATTTATATCACTGATAGTACACACCGCAGACATATAGTAAAATAATCTCCTTACACTGGCCTAAGTCTTGAGAAACCATAAACAAAAATATATGGTATTAGAGTTGTTTACTTAATACAAGTTTGCAAGTAAATCCTCTTATACCGATAGATAAGTAACTAGTTATATTTAATTACACAAATTACTGCATTCGCAGATATTTTTGACGGATATCTAATCAATTATATTTTGATAACTTGTAAACACGGTGTAAAATAGTTATAACGGTGTCAAGGCTATTATGTTCCACTTACCCGTTTACTATTTGTAGCGCCTATTTATTATTCAAAAAATTCAAAGTGAGAAGTCTGACTTTGTATAGAACTATTTTTACGCATTCGCTATTGTTATTGTTCGTATAAGCAAGGTAAACTAGGCCTATGTTACGCCTTTATTCACAACTTTTTCCAAAAGTCGTAGAGCTAAATGTGTTCTTAATTTAAAATACATATTTAAGAAACTATGATTGCTGCAAAAGTTTCAGTAAGGCTAACCTTTGTTGTGACTAATTATTTTAGGTGCCAGTATTACTTAATGTTTTTGAATATTTTTGTTAAGCTGCTTTTCTAATGGTGTTATGTAGGTCAACCGCGATAAGTAGAAAGTAAGTGAAAGTTATTTTTAACTTTAAGTTGATTAAATGTAATCCTATCGTTTTAGTTACTTTTATTTGAGCAATATAATATATATAAATAAATTATAAATGAATGATTTCTGATGAAATGAATGAATGACTGCCTCGTTGGTCTAGTGGTTAGCGTTTGCGGTGCTGATCAAAGAGGTCTCGGGTTCGATTCCCGGGTCGGACCAAATATTATTTGTGTGATTCACAAATATTTGTTTCGGAGTCTGGGTGTTTTCTATGTATAATATGTATGTATTTACAAAAAAAAAGTATGTTTATGTATTTATATCAGTTGTCTAGTACCCATAACACAAGCTCTGCTTAGCTTGGGACTAGATGATGTTGTGTGTCAGATGTCCGAAATATTTATTTATTTATATTTATTTATTTCAAGTTAACAGATTTAATACTTTATCTATAAAGTTACACCATTTCATATAAAATACGTCACATATTTTACAAGACATCCATGTGTAAATAAACTAAATTATTTAAAATAGGTAAATAACTTCCGCGAATAGTAATTATGGTAAATATTAAATAAAGTTAAATATTTAAGAAAAATAAAGAAAGAAAAAGAGGTAGTTTAGAATAAACAAGAAGAAATAATCACAAAACCACGATTGTTAATAATGTTGTCACTGTTAACTTAATTTGTGTAAAATGTCATAAGTAATATAATAAATATCGGAGAGCAAAAAATATATAGTTTGAAGAGAATACTACTACTATCTCCTTTTTCTAAATGTTTAGCAACAGTAGGATAAGTTATTGATTGCGTTGTCAAGTAGATTCACCGATAGGGGATTTCATAACCGTCGCTGTTTGTTGCACTTCAATGAAGTACAACATCTTTCTATCTAGGTCTGCCACTATATAGAAATGCTGATAAAAGTTCTACATATTTTTTTATATTCAGTGCTGTTAAACTATTTAGTTATGAACACTATGTACCCGACTACGACGAAACCAAAAGAAAGAAAAAGGTTTGGCAGTCTATGTTTGTTTGCATGTTCATTGCAGCTCCTAAACTACTGAAGCAATTTTCGATGGCCTAAGTGACAAAGGCTACATAACTTTTAAACTTTCGCGTTCCATGATAATTAATATTATTTTTACGGGAATTAACGCGATCACTTATTTAAGGTATAAAACGTCAGGCAAATCAGAGGTATGTAATACCCTAAATAAGTGATCGCGTTAATTCCCGTAAAAATAATAATAAAAGGCTACATAAATTCTATTTTTTCTTATTAATCTTATTATAAAGTTTTTTAAAGGTCAAGTTTTTTTAACTTGTTGTGAATTCAATAATGTACAAATTGTCTAAAAAGTGATAGTCAAATATCGCGAAAACAATGAAGACAGTAAGTAAATATATGTAAACAATTTCTTTCCTATGCCAATCTAATGTGGGTATTAGGTTACGCTGAATATAAATAGTATAGGTAAATAGTTCCTATAATATTTGTTTTTGAATGGTCTCTTTGTAATTTCAAATTAACAGCTTTAGAAATATTTCTGTTTAAGTGTGTCTATTTACATTGATCTAATATCTAGATCTTGATAAGTTATTCACAATTTGTATATTTCAATACGCTTAATACAGGGCGAATTAATACTTAAAACTTTTAAAATTCTCAAACTATTACAAGAATATACTATTAACTGGATACCGGTTTTATCTCGAATTTAGTCTTATTTACGTGTTTAGTTTTAAAAGAAATAGGGAACGATATTCGTCCAATCAAATATTTTGAATCATTACGATAGCCCATAGTCACTAGTTACATATCAATATGCATATTGATAAAAGTACATAGATTTCAACGAAGACGATACATATGAAATTTAATCGATCATTTCCGTAAAGTTAAACTTGAAAAGATAATTTTATCTAGGAAACCTGAAACAAACCAAATCAACAAATATTAGCCCTGTAAAAAGGCGTAAACTAAATATTGAAATGCAGCAATGGTTACTAGGATACCAGAAATGCCTTGTGGCTAACATGGGCTTCTGTCACGATAGCAACCTTTCAAACTTACAAGTATATTTCAACGTACCCTGTTATGTAAGCAATTTCGGCTACACTTTGTAGGTCGTTGTCCTTTTGTCACGTGAGGCTGAGCTTCAAACTCTGCATATTGTCATGGACAAGGCATTTCCTGGCATTTATTACTGGTACTGTTATGATAAACGGAGCCTTATATAGAGGGTCATTCTCATGACCAATGGTTTAGCAGAAAACAATAGCCGCGACAGAAAGTGTGAAGAACCTGTGATGCTCTTTGTTTTCATCTACCTGACTCGATTAATGCGGTATAAAAATTCGAGACGTGTCCCTCGCACGACAAGGGACCAACTCTCGGAAAAGTTCATTTGAGTGTTTAGAACAATGAACTGTGACAACATTAACGTCTCAACGACTTTTATTAATAATTCAAATATTTACTTAAACGCTTTAGAGTGGAGTTTACTTTTACAAACCACTTGTTTTTGTTGTGCGGTATTTTGGCGAGATTTACCAGTTTAATGTTAAAAACACACGTAACTGTCGAGAAGGTGTCGACTACCTTTATAGTATAGCTACTTTTTGTTTATGTTGCTCATTCAAGGTACTTGACGTTGGTCATCAAAATAAACGTTATAGAAAACATTGTAAAAAATTGACGTCATATCACAAACGAGTTAGTTTGTCTATTTCAAGTCATGATTTGCTGAGTTATAAGTTTTAGGGTTCCGTAGCCAAATGGCAAAAAACGGAACCCTTATAGATTCGTCAAGTCTGTCTGTCTGTCTGTCCGTCCGTATGTCACAGCCAATTATTTCCGAAACTATAAAAGCTATACTGTTGAAATTTGGTCAGTCGATGTATTCTGTGAACCGCATTAAGATTTTTATATAAAAATAGAAAAAAAAACAATACATTTTGGGGTCCCCATACATGGAACTGAAACTCAAAAATTTTTTTTTCATCAAACCTATACGTGTGGGGTAGTTCTATGGATAGGTGTTCAAAAATGATGTTGAGTTTTCTAATATCATTTTTTTCTAAACTGAATAGTTTGCGCGAGAGACATTTCTAAAATAAGAGAGTGATTAAACTAAAAAAATATATTTTGTACATTACCATGAAAACTACCAACAAAAATTGGTTTGAACGAGATCTAGTGAGTAGTTTTTTTTAATACGTCATAAATCGTAACACGCAATTTACCTTTCATCCAATTAATACACTAGTATAAAAACATCAATGAAAGTTACAACGAACTACAAGAACTTTTATATGGTGTTACTTGCTGATACGGAACCCTTCATGGGAGAGTCCGACTCGCACTTGGCCTCTTTTTTTTACTTTAAAGTTCATGGAAAATCATGGCAGAGTATGATTATGAAATGCCAAATGTCACTGGATGTCAGCCTATTTTAACTGGAACGTGCCAAGATAAATTCATTATCTAAACTGATAAACATGTTTTGTTAGATGTTTGTAAAACACTGTGAAGCATACCGATGTATGACATGAATTTGACAAGTTTTGTGAACACAAAGCTCAGACAATAGCCCGGTGTGGTCAACGGAGACAAAAAGCAACCCGGTCACCTGACCGTTACAGTAATCTCAATGGACTTCGTTTTGGGTAACGGTGTTTTAATGTTCCTGTTGCATACAATGCACTTGTGATGATGATTTTGAAGAATGTGTCATAGCCTATGTGACGGGTGGTTATTTGTGACTATAGTGGTGTCGAGGAGTTGTTTGGTGTGCATGCGCGTCACGCACGCAGGAAGCGCGCGGCGACCTTCAGCACGCGCGCCATGGCCACCATCCACAGATCGCTACTGGTTATTGTTCATCGCTAAGACGGCAACATCTGATTGTTACTATTTGTTTGATGTTACTGCGGTGATACTGTAACTCTGAATTAATTAGGTAGGTTTATACCGAAAATATGTTGTACAATTAGCTTAATATTCTGAGCAGATATTTGTTGATACCATAAAAATGGTGCGGAAATTTTTAAAATCATATTCATCTAAAACATACGGTTATGTGTTAGACGTACTAAATATTTGAGGAGTCTCTATTTTATTCTCGGTAACCATACAAACAGCAGATATAAATCTTTAGATCCAGTATTGTCATCACGATTCATTCATCTTGATATCATTTCAAGAATTTGGAGATACAAATCTTAAACGTCAGTTTTAACGGAATTATGTATGTAGTGTAGATTTTTTTTTAAATATTAAATCAAATATCAATGGATTATATATAAGTATGTGTGCAGATATGTTTAAACATACGGTCCAACTATTTTATTTTTATTAACGAACTCAAGTATGTCAAGTGTGGAATTCGGCCGTATACAAAGTAATCAAGCATTATCTCTGCACTTTATATTCTGCACATATAATAAGAATAAGCGATAAAAGCATGATTCCATACACTTTTGGGTAGGTACAGTTGCATATGATTGACAAGCAATCATCACGACAAAGTGTACACGTGCCAAAGGCAGACAAAGGACGAGTTATTTTATGACAAAAAATCTTTTCTACATTCTAATACAGAAAATTGGTGTTTCACACGCGATAAATTCTATTTTAACCTTTCGACCACAGCTATATAATTGAAAATAATTACGGGGCAATTATCTCTCTCGTGCGGATAAAAAAAGCGAGCGAGTGTCGAGATGCGATGATGCTTCACTACTAGTTCATCGATAAGCCTCTTATCTCAGTCATATCTAGCTAAACCAGGATAACAAGCTTAGTTCTAAGACCACTCAATTGTCTTTCAAGAAAACTTAATACTTTCTAGTATGACAGCTTTTAGAGATAACGACAACTGGTCATTCACACTTGTAATAGGTATTAATGATGACTAATTATAGGTACTACGCGATTTCATCAAACTGAACTATATAAAGTTGAAAATCGAAAGTTATCAGTTCATTAGTAATATGATACCAAACTAGTTCCTAATTAGTTTTGCAAAGAATGCGTTTAGCCTTCTTAAATAAGTACCTATGTGATAATTTTCTTCTAATATCAGTGCAAATATGTTATTGTATACGCAACAACATTTTTTATTCCGTTTCAACTAATTTATTAAACAATACGATCACATAGATAAACAACATGTTTATATATCACACATAACATACCTACTTAAATCTAAAATTAAGCATTCGTTTTATGTATGTATTGAACTAATGTATCCCTTCAAATGTATTTTTATATTAAAACTGTGTAGGTGTTTATTTGCTTGTATTATATTTATTTAAACATTTCTAAAACGAGTCACGTTCTAAGGTAAATGTACACACGTGAATAAATAATGTGTATTATTATTGCTATTATTGTGGTGGCATCACCACGTGTATATAAGTCCTCACTTAATAACAGGAATATATATTTTTTTAACAAAAATACATTACTTATGAATACGTGAAGAAACGTATTTTTTCTAAAGAAATTGTTAAAAGTTTTTGTATATCATCGAAAATCATATGTGTCATCTAATAATGACAGCACTCTTGCTGTCATATTTTGTTGTTGAGTGTGAGACCGAAGGCCCAATCATTCTACATCATTCTTCCAGCAATTTCAGGTATTAGGTAACTTATATAAATAAAAAGATAAAGTTTTTATTGAAAATATATTCTATAAAATGACAACGGAACTCAAATTGTGCTGGCCTATAATATAATTTATTTATATGAAAATGTATGGTATAATTGTACAAATAAGTATAAACACATGGTTTGACCAAAAGGCGAAAATGAAAGCATGAAAACATTGGTATTTTTATTGGTATTATTTTTTCAATGTAATTTGCGTGTGTATGAATAATAACAGTGTCAAGTTTGCATATACCAACGCAATAGTTTGAAACTTAGTGTGGCTTATTAGATAAATAGGTAAATAAATAACTTATAATATTGCTCTAATTACTAAACAAAGTGCTGTAAGTAATTGTTTATTGAGTCCACGGGTTGTTGATGGCGCATGGCGTAGTGAAGAAAAGAACGTCACCTTTAGTCAAGTGTTGGTGGAACGTTGACAGTAATTTGTTAAAATTAATGCAATTGCGTTACACATTTATCTTATTTAATATACCATGCTCTGATATCATTACATATTATGCGTTTTAATCTAGAGTTCATATGCTCAGTTGACGTGTTATGTTAATTGTTATTATGTGTGTAGATTTCTAGATGAATATATAAAATCAATTGAATGTTTTACGGATATTTAATTATTAATTTCATTACTGATTAACTTTCTGAACTTAATATGTGTTTTTATTTTAGGTATATTTATGGAAAAATAATATTTGTATTACTTTAAAAGTTCTCAGACAGTTCCTTTTTCTGTGCTTATTGATTACGGATATTTTTATTTACAGACCTTATTTGCCTTTGTTTAATTTTATACGCAGTGATTTAAAGTATATTTGAATTTAATAAATCAATTGATTAAGTTAAATGATTAAGTATATTTAAATTTCATGAATGGCTGATTCAATTTATTTACTTATTTTTTAGACTTTAAAAAATTTGCAATTAATTGTATTTCTTGTGTGTATTAGTAACTTTTTTATTTACTATTAGAGGACTGAGTATTACCATAAATTATGGATTTGTAAAGTTATATACAGGCACAAGCTTTTTACGATATTAACCTTACGAAAGCTCAGACTTAAATAATACTAAGTGTTAGGTTGCTGACGTATAAAAAAATTCTTCACTGCAACTGTGTATGTATTCTTATTGATCTTAAGTTTTTATTCATCGCCGCATCGTCTGTTTACCTTAGTAACTGGTCTTCCAGAACATATTTCACTACCTGTTTTGTGACTTGGTACAATCCTTTTATGGACAAAAATGCCATTGTCAACGAATAGTGAAATCATCATTGAACTGAGGAAATGTTTACGAATATTTGCACGTGGCAGACTCTCTTCCCAGTAAGGCATATCAGAATGACCGTCTCACAGATACTCTTCCTAGAAGTCGCGTGACCGTTTAAATCATATTTAAAACAATTCCTATTAAGCACTTCGGATAACCCATTATGATTACCTGGCTATTGTGGTGATAAGCAAGACGTGCATACAACCTGCTGCTTAACATATTTGTCACGTGTGCACAATTAACGCAAATAAAGGATTCACGTATTTTTTTTATATAAGGTGTCTTCGATTTCTTTTTTAATTGGACTTACCACGCTAAGTAGATAACTATTATACTGTACACTTTTTAGTATAAATACATTTAATTTTTAGTTCCACATCTACTTTTACAGTGTTACGACTATATTTAAGACATCTAACTAAGCCGCTATGTTGTGGGTCACCATGCTGCATTGTATGCACTCACAATAAGGATAGCAGGCACACTCTACTCATGCTTTCCATCGGGCTTAAATATAAAAAAAATAGTATATATAAACCTCTCGAGGGTTCGATTGAAAACTTTCCCAAAAGTTCGCTACAACATATACCACTAGTCAAGATATAAGTATTTCGCGTTGGTTTTCTGTTAACTTTTAAAATGTTAACTTGACTCGAGGACTGGTCCTGTTCCGCCTACTTTATTTAATACTGCATAATTATGACTTGTGTTAAAAGCATTTGTCTGTGTTGTATTCTTATTGCTCTTGAAGCGTGGTTAACTATATAGGTACGAAGTATTTAAATAACAGTAGTGCCTTGAGTTGCTCCATTGCAATTTGCACTTTACGGATGCTGATTCAGCCTAAGCGCAAGGTGCATTTAGTTGGTGATTCGCTAAGAAATGATCTAAGAGAAGAGATCCTATATCTCATAGCATTATTTATGTAATAAGATGTGTAGATTGTTTTTTATGCTATTAGTAGTTACCACTATTATGCTATACCACTACTACTACTACTGAGTCTGGGTGTTTTCTATGTATAATATGTATGTTTTATTTACAAAAAAATGGATGTTTATGTATTTATATCAGTGGTTTAATACCCATAATACAAGCTCTGCTTAGCTTGGGACTAGATGACGTTGTGTGTAAGATGTCCAAAATATTTATTATTTATATATGAAAAAAGTATATTAATATGCACATGATAATATTTTTTATTACTGTATCATGTTCTTAAGCCTCCAATATTTGATATCACAACCTCTAAAAGAAAAAGAACCTCTTACTTTGTTAAAATTACTGAAAATGATGATTTGCTGCGGTTCATAAATTAAAACTGTAAGTTAACAAAATTTTGTAAAATAAATGTAAAGATTTTTCACTATTACTTAAAGATTATTTCAAATATTTACCATTGAAATAGGTATATTATTGAATTTCATGACTAAAACTATTATAAGTTCATTATGTACAGCGCATGGGAAGCCCCATCATGATAAAAACTGGATTGCATAACTATACAACGTTATGACAGTTTGTTGGAGGATTTTCTGAATTCATTATTTCAATCATTACGAATGAATTACAATGAATTATCTGATCTTATGTTGAGCTATTTTAATTTTGAAGTAAAGGTTTTCAACTTCACATAAAGGGACATAGACATTAGTGAGGTTTCCCAAGTGGCTAATAGCATCAATTTTTTTAAATTGTTTGCGAATTCCCAGGTAATCTAAATTTCCTTAGTATTTCGTAATCTAAACTAGTTTAAGCATTGAGATTTTTTGATGTCTGTTCAAATTCCCAATCAAGACCCTTTAAAAAATTGACAATAAATTGTTGAATTCCAATTTTGCAAGGTAAAATATGCCTCGTTGGTCTAGTGGTTAGCGTAAGCGACAGGTGATCAAGAGGTCTCGGGTGCGATTCGCGGGTCGGACCCAAATGTTTGTGTGATCCGCAAACATTGGTTTCGGAGTTTGGGTGTTTTCTATGTATAATATGTATGTCTTTACAAAAAAAAAGTATGTTTATGTATTTATATCAGTTGTCTAGTTACCCATAATACAAGCTCTGCTTAGTTTGGGGACTAGATGGCGTTGTGTGTAAAATGTCCGAAATATTTATTATTATTATTATTATATACATATACCCATATGACAGAATCACAATTTAATTGATCTAATCTATTTGAAGAAAGTGTTTCTATTAGACCAAGTATCTATCCAGACCTGTCAATATTAAGTCTGACTTGTTAAGTAGCACGTCCAATCCAGGTCGGTGCCTGTTACAGCCTTTATATAGCAGGTAATAACAGATGATAATCCACGCGAGACTGAGCCAATGTCAGTAGCCATCAAACAATAGTGAATGATGTACGCAATCATACTATAGGTGTCATTAAATGCCCGCATATTTTACCTACATTGTAATAGTTTAACGACAGATAATCATTCCATACTGCTCCTGCGCATGAAATATTACGCCTGTTTTGTTCTGCCTCTTAGAATACTATCAGCTATTTTATTTACACGTGTATGTTATTGATTTTATTATACAATTATTGTATACTTCAATTTTTATTAATTTTTTCGTGCTAGATGCTCGTTCAACTTACCTGATGTTTAGTGATCACTTATCTTGGCTACTAAGAGATCACAAATTTGATTTTACATGTGACAAAGAGTTCTATTATGAGTGTGTTTGTTAATTTAATGTCTAGATCTGACTACATTACAATGGTCTATATTTTGATGTATTAGAATTGTCAGCAGTCTGTTCACCGTATTACAAGTTTTATCTAGTTTAGTGTTAGACTATCGTGACGGAGATGTTTTAATTAATATATACAAATTTTACAACTATTGCGCTTTTACGCAAAAACTACTCTTTATCGCGATAATACTCATTATCGGTCTACACTTGGGTAGAGCCGCATGCAAAAGGTTCCTCGGCCTTTAAAGAACAACTAATGACTTACTAGGGTCATATCTATGTTTCATACATTTTACAAAATGTCATTAAGTAAACTTAAGGATGTTGTGACCGGAACTAAGGTTCTTGTAGACTAAACGTGACTAAGTGAAAATCCTAGTAATTACTTCGTTTTTTATTGCTTTGAGGAACAATGAATCCGACAATGTTTACCTTTCTCGGTATTCATATGTAAAAAAAAGTTAAGATGAACTAAAAATATTAAACATTTATTTAAAGATTTTCTCAATTGTGTCAAAAAAGAATACAATGCAATATGTCAATGATTTTAAAGTCGATAGATCATGCTTTCGTTAACACTTTTCAACGGTAGATACTTTTCAACGGTAGGTACTTTTCAACGGATATATATTTCTATTTTTAGAACAAAATGTGTATTTAAGGTATTTTGAATTTAAAATCAAAATACCTTAAATACATGACATGTTATTATAAACTGAGTATCGGTGAAAAGATTACATTTATTTAAAGATTAAAGTTATAGATGACCGTGTGGTGACGGATTAAGAATACAGTTGTCACTACTCCTATTCTACCCGCGGGTGTCGTATAAGGCGACTAAGGGATAAACTACGCAAGACAACATCGATGCAAAGAGAAGGAAAACTTGAAACCAACCCTATACCAACTCGTCTGACCAGCGTGGTATAGTAGGCCAAAACCTCCTTTCTAAGGAGAGGCCTATTTCCAGCAGTGGACTGTTAAAGGCTGTTGATGATGATGATGATGAAAGTTATAGATACAAAATGAATCCTACAAAGCTTACAGATGTAGTCGCAAATCGTTGTTATATTGCATTGTGTCAATAAGGCACGTACTTTCGATCATTTTTATTCATTACTTGGTACAGACCCATTCTACTATTATTACCGCTAATCGGAGCCATTATATTTATCGTATGTAGGAATATACATCGCTCAAAGCAGTGTAATTTTATATTCCGTTGTTAAAAAACTAGCATTGAGTTAGAAATGTTTAGTTTAATTTCATTAAGTAAAAAAATATTTTTACAAGTATAGCTAATGATTGATTTTAGTTTTTATTTTACAACTTCCCATTAGTGTTAGATGTTTTCATTACCTGAATAAATACCGCTTCAATGTTGCAAATATATTTTAATAATAACCAATACTAAACACTAAGTACATACGTTACACTACCTATATAACGTAAATAAAATAAGTTTTGGGTAGGATTCAGTTCAAAATGTTAATAGTACAATTCTATTAATTCAAACTTCATATTAGAAATTGTAAGTCAAAAGTTGGGTCAGTTTTTAGCAGTAGATTAGTCAATTAAATATATAAATATCTGTAACGGGTGTAGAGGTGAGGTGTGTAGATGCCATTACGGCTTCAAAAGTTAAACATGTGCCCAGCGCGATGTTTTTTCCAATTAGTATTGTTACATAGCAGTGATGCGTGATATGTTGCCGTTGGATGTCCCCTGAGGCGGTAAAATTTGCATGAGTTAAGTAGGTCTGTGGAGCGTCGCCGCAGGCTCTGGCGCGAGATTCGTGCGATCACAGACTCCGTCAGTACCCGTTAGTCATTAGGACACACTGACCCCGATATGCTCAAGCGTACCCATTATTTTAACGCCTCCATCAATAATCCTTGTGTATCGTAAAGAGCTTTCTCATTTTATTTGTAAGTAAAGTTAAAAAAAAAACATTACTGACCATAACTTGCTAGTTTTTACAGTTGATTTACAATGTTGTGCTAGCGTTTAGACCTTGTGTTTTCAAAGAATTCTTACTTAAACGAAACAATGATTTGCACGGAAACGGTCAGTGCGATATGTAGACTAAATGTAGCAGGTAAATTTACATTTGTACATGTAATACATTTCGGTTTGTGTAACAAACAATGGACTTAGCATTGTATCCATGTGTGTCAATGGCCCGGCCAGTGGACTGAACGCACCCAAAATCTACCTACGATTACTCATTGAGGTGAACGTTTAGTTATTTGCATTCAATATGTAATTAGGAAGAATATATATTTAATACGAACATATTAAAAAAACTCGAGATCGATCGTGCTGGGAATATGATTTCATATTGAATAGGTTCAAAAAAGGTGCGATCTAATTTGAAGATTATACTTAAAGCTTTATGATTGCTGTATAACTGATGGTCCTGGTATTAATTATTTAAACTCTTACTTTAACTGTGTCTGTATCTTTGTTTACTTTTGGTGCAAATAAAAGATTGTGTTTGCAGTAGGGTAGCCCAGTAGGGTTGCAAGAAATCCATGTGAGGATAAGGTGTTACTTGATTTAAATTTTCAATTCAGTAAATTTTTGAAAGTTCCACACATGATGTTAATATTAAGTGTTTATTCACGCAATTTCCTATTTTTTGTTATTACATAAAATCATTACAGAAATGAAATCATCGAAAGGGTTTTTATGTAATAAATGGAAAACTTCAGACGGGTCAATCACACATTCATCGGAATATCTTTCAATTGATCATTTGGTTAACAAACAGTAGAACTCTTTAAAATATTATTGATGTTTAGTATTCTGGAGGGATTTGTATGGACAATAGTAAACATGGGCGTTTGAGGCCATTGACTGGAAAGATTAACAGTCATATTGTTGAGTATTCCCCGGCGTAAGAGGGAACAAAGAGCGGTGGCGACTGCGTCGTGCGCGTTGCCAGTCGGGGATATGTGCGTATGCGCATTGTGATGCAGAGCACGCTCCCGCCACTGCCACTACCAATGCTCAAGGTCATCATACCTCGAGCTCATCTTAACGGCTTAGATCGTACCCTTATACTTAAATAATTTTCAATAATATGTTCAAACGGAGCCGAATTGTCAAAGAATCGTATAATTTTGTAAATTGGTTTTAAGAAGATATTTTGTTGAAAATAAGTGTTCAATATATAATATAAAATTAAGTATGTATTAAGATCATCAAATAAAATCAATGTAATTAAGCTCTTTTTTAATTATTTGGAATCTTGTATTGTCCGCATTAACAGTGAGGACGGTGGAGACAACTCCTGGATTCTGATCGTGTTGCGGTTTTCCATCAGACTGAGTAGAGTCAGTTTGGTAGATAATTTATAAACCAAAAAAATCCCGACGAATTACAGCTTCTTCTTATAAATGGGTGCAAATACGTGTACATGAGATGATATGTAGAGCAAGATTCCAGAGGCCCCAGACCTACGTCATTTCTGCAAAGCTGAAATTTTTAGGATTATTAGTACAATGTCTTGTTAAGATGTATGCGTACCCATTAGCTTGAAAGCGGGGCCGTTTCTCAGGTAGCGCGAGGTACAGGTAGATAAAAACCTTTCTTACCTATGTTAATTAGAAAAGCTAATATTTAAATATTTTTTTAAGAATATTATTTAAAATTAAAATTCATTACTGCCAGACACTTTCTGTGGGCCATTACTTCTGCCAGACGTGTTGAAAGTTGTGAAAAGATTAGGTAAACTACGTTATAGTAGCAAACCTAAATTTTATATATAATAGTATAAACTATCCCGTTTTGATGGTTTTCAACTTTTTAAACCTGAATAAGAAAATGTATCTCTAAAGACGCATAAAAGTTTCTAATACGTTTCTTGTTATCAAATGCGTCGACAATAAACAATGGGTGGATAACCTTGCGATGATGTGAGATAATATAACGTTCGTAAGTACATTTCAAGAGATAAGGAAGGCTTAACAAGCAAATTAGTAGCTTAGTAGAACAATGCATGGCGTGTTTATGGCATCAGTTCTCATATCATAAAAAATGCTATCTCTCTTTTGATCTAATTTTCATCATCATCTTTATAATAATTTTTTTTCGGACATCTGATAGATAACGCCATGTAATTAGTCAAAGGTAAATACCTACTATGAGTACTAGAGAATCGATTTGAATACCTAACCAAACCTAAACTTTTACATAGAACACACCCAAAGTCCAATTAAATATTTACAGATCATCAAAATATTGCTCCCATCCAGGAATCGAACTCTAGACATAAACCATATCAGTCGCATATGCTACCTCTTTATCAACGAGACAAGCTTAAAATATAAAACTCTATGTACTATCTTGTAAATGGATACAAGTAGTCCGAACTAAATTTCGTTCTAACCGAAAATAACGCTTCCCAAACATGAATATAGAAGAGCAAACAGAATTTTATTTATAATGAACCACTTACGAAATACGGATTTCCATTAAGGCCATTTTAGGAAGTGTATATAACATATGTATGCCCTTCAAGTTAATATGTTCCTACAATAAATCAATATATAATTAACTAGGTAATAGTCAAATTGTTCTTTTGTTATACAGCTTCTTTTAAAAATAATTTAACTTGAAATGTTTCTATCAGTTTCTTTGGAACCTGATAGCTATTGGTGTAAAGCCTTCATGGCATTGTCCATATTAGACCCTGGCTGATATATTTGTAGAAGTTAATTAATAATATAATTAGAAATCCATTTCAACTATTATATTATAAACGATACACCGTTAAAATCACTTCCCAAACCTCTGTTTTCAGTCGAACGAAATTAACAACACGTAATTTATACACACCCTTGTCAATTTCGCACATTAGTTGAAGGCACAAACTAAAACGTAGTTAGATATCTTTCGTCTGAGAACAGAGGCCTACTCCTTATTTGGATGCGGCAGACTGAAGGTGAAGTGTACTTTCAGATGTACTTAGCGCAGTATGGATATTTAAATCCTTCTGTAAGGAATCCTTCAAGTGGCCACATCATGGATGAAAGCTCGTGGCGACGGGCTATTGCTGAGTTCCAAGGCTTTGCAGGACTGAACGCGACAGGTAAGCTTGTTATTCATAAATAAATAAGCTGCAGGGGTTACTAGAAAATCCTTTCCTACGATTTGATAATATAGCAAACAATGGGTTTTAGTCGTCTAAGTAGATGATTATAATTCGGCTCTAAAGCCAAATTGTATCTGAAATAGAATCATTTTGACTTTAAATGCTATATTTTGGTACTAGTTTTTGTTTATAAAAAGAGTTTTTGTGAACCATGTCAATCAATTTCAAATTGTGACGCATTGGCTAACTATTTAATTAGTAACGTACTGTGTCAATATTTTCACAAATAACCAAGTTCTGTAAATGTTATATGAAGGTTCCGTCGTCTTTAAATATTCACAAGCTATTTAACTTTGATTAAAAGGCATCAATTGTGGTTTGTGAAAGCTGAAGTCATTTATCCTTGTTGATTGTAATGATTGTAATGTTGTTTGCGCAAGCCGCTCTTATCCACAAATTACCTGCTTTGATTAAATAAAAGACAAATAAAATTGGATTTTGTTACGCCTGGTAAAGAATTAGATTCAGTTTGTCATAATTGTGTAAATAGATCATCCTTGAGAGAAAAGATATTAAGGAAGATATTGTACAGTTTATATTGAAGGCATCGTTATCAATCACTGTCAAGTTTTAGACATATTTTTATACTTGATGTGTATTTTCCAATGGCTCTTCAACGCCCTTGAAGGGATAGCTTGTAATGTTGACCTGCCTTGAGCGGGTGACACGGTTTTTCTTGGTTTACATTAAAAAAGAATAGAGAGTTGCAGTAAAACTGATATTTGTGAAACATATTTGATATGAGGCCACAAGCTTGCTCTTTATATCCAATATAATATTTGACCCGTTTTGTCAGTTAATCTGTAAACTAAATTAACATTTTAAACTTGGCGTTTCTGTTTTCTTTTTGTGATTTAAGTGTCTGTGTCAAGTATCATTATACTATCTTTTAAACTCTTTTAAGTTTAGACAAAGTTATATTGTCAATTTTTTTTTACTGTTAAAGAACAAGTACTTATACTGCCAAGAATCTTATTGAGGAACAACAACTCTTCAATGCTAGTTAATTCAGACTCGTTGTGAATATAAGATTTGTATTCACATTTTAACGTTAACCCTATTATCTTATTATCTACAGCCGGTTGTTAGTCTTTGTCCGTAGTCGGTCATCGAGTAGCCTTCGTTTGTCCTCATAACAGTTATTACAATCACATACATCCAACCAATTTATAAGTCTGTGCGATTTACACCAAGTATTTAAAGCGCTAGAATTAAGTGGGCAGAACTCGCATCGTCTTCGTTCATGTACGTGCCTTGACACGAGAAGTAGATTATTGGTCTTGACTATGACAGAAGTCAGTGCTATTATGTAAGCATAAAACGCACAGACGGTATATAAATACATAATTCATTATCGGTCAGTGAACGAGTTGGATCAAGCTGTCACTGACTTTATGTTATAATACGCCTTGACAATTAACGACGATGTTTAGTGGAAATGTGATACAGATCAGTAGGTTTTATCATTTTAAATAAAAGATATCATAGGTTACAAAAACAGGAATGTCATGAATATAAATCTGTTTTTGACCAACACCTATAATTCCTCTTCCTAACGTGCTAGCGCTGAATCGAATGAAGTTTTCCTTAAGGTGTATACATTTTACAAGTTCATTGTTATTCCCCCTATCTATAAAATTAAATCGAAGCTAGTGATGAATTTCAAGTTGTCAACTGATAATCCGCGGTCACACCGGCCGGTGCCGTAGTTCCTGATTATTTAACATTTTCCGCTTGCGGTTTTGGTCGATGTATTTGTATAATGACTTCCTCATCATTGAACGCTAAAAAAAATCTGTTGGTCCTTTGACATGCAGTAGCGTTTAACATCGTAAACGACAATATAATTGGAATTTAAAATATTCTGACGCACGCATATTTTTATGACATTCAATACTTTAACATTAGGATTAGATTAAAATTAGATTAGACTTAGATTGTTATATACTCTGATACTGATACTCTGATTGTTGATATTATTTTCGGAAATATCTTATTGTTTCAATTTCTATTAACAGGTGAATTAGATGAAGAAACAACTAAAATGATGTCATTGCCAAGATGCGGTGTTAGAGATAAAGTTGGTTTTGGAGAGAGTCGTGCCAAGAGATACGCCTTACAGGGTAAGTACTATTATTTCTTAGTACTATTATTTCATCAACAACAACATATTTTTACTGTATTTAAACTGCATTAAATTTAATATTACGATATTACAATAAAGCCTTTATGCTTATGTAGGTTCAAGATGGCGCGTAAAGAACCTTACATATAAGATCTCGAAGTACCCGTCGAAATTGAACCGTGCTGAAGTAGACACCGAGCTTGCCAAAGCCTTTTCAGTGTGGTCCGACTACACTGACCTTACTTTCACCCAAAAGAGATCCGGACAAGTCCACATTGAAATCAGGTGAGCCTTTATGAAACAGTACAAGGTAAATTTTCTTTTTCGTCATTCCATTATCTGGTATCAAGGTAGCTTTTCTTTATTATTGCAAAACATTTAACTTTATTGAATAGGTCTAATGCCTATTGTATATTGTTTCCCTTTCTATACTAGACTGACACAAGCTATCATTACATAAAAGTGTCTATAGAATGTAACGATTTGACATTTCATGAAAAGAAATTAATTTGACAGAATGTTATTTTAAACTGGTTAGTTGCAAGCGTAGGTTGCAAGCTACCGAAAAGATTGCTACGGTGACGAAATAGAGTCTAAACACAATCCATAACATTGTTAAATTAAATTTAACAGAATTTGATTCATAAATAAAACAAAATAAGTCATCTAAAACATTTTTTTTTTAGTTTTATTATTTATATTTAGTGTGATTTTATGGTAAGCGTTAGCAATTATGTCAATACTGTATTGTGTAGAGTTATTCGAATCAGTAATAATATGTTTTCGTCACAATCCGAGGGTAATCTTTGTTGTGTAATGTTGAATGGTTGTCATTGAGCGACTCGTAACACACGTAACTACTTGTGCCTAAGCTGTGAGAATGATCAAATGTTAAAGTTCGTTTTAGACCTAAGCATTTATAGGATCTAAACTGCAGTAGTATTAAAATTGATATCATCATTGAAAATTCTACATTTGGATATCAATGAGGATTTACAACCTGTAGACTCAGACGACAATTTTTGTGATACATGTGAAGGACGAACAGAGAGAGTAACTGGTTAAGCACGTTGAGCCGTCGGTCCCGGTTGTCATGAACATCTATTGTATCGTTATTGGGGAGTCATTGCTCTCGAATATACTGACAACTAGTTCAATCTTCGAATTCCAGTTCGCCCTCAGGGTTGCGGAGGTCCGATACCAGTCGCTCTGTGTAAAAACTAAAATTCAGATTAAACTGGTTGAATTAGTAGCCGGCCCCAAATAGTCTTGGGAATAATAAAGGGTAGAAAGAAGAGTATATGTGGTACACTAAGAAATTATTATCTGTTCCGTAATTAGGCAAGAGAAAGAACAATATAAAGATTGTAACTTCATAACAATCAATATTGTTTTAAGATAACCATTTACCCTTAGAGATAATTTCAAGGTGTTTATGATAGCAGCTGACTCTCCCAAATTGTGTGTAAATATTAGATGGATACCGATGGCTACTAAGCTATGACTACATGATTCATTCCTGGCCATGAGCTTCCTCTTTCACACCTTATAAACAAAAAACTAAGATATGTTTGTGTGATTTCAAACGAATCAGATCTGGTTTTGAAATGATTGTGTTTTGTTTTTAACCTTCACCCGCGTGTATGTCGAATATCGGGGTAATCATTTCATCAACATGTACTTATACTATGAAACAGAAATAATGTGAAAACTATGAAACTTTTAAATGGTAAAAGAATTTTCAAAATCAGTTTGGTAGATCCAGACTTAACAAACTCACTACTTCACTAATTATATCTCTTTATAACATTAGTATAGGCTTAAGTAACATAATAATAATAACTTCACACATCTCACGTACGCCAATTTAATACTAAAACTAGGTGTTGCCTGACTGCTAATGGACATACACATGTGTATGTATACGCATACATATATTATTTTCGTTAAATTAATATCCATTCATAAAATAAATTATTGTGCTTATTATAAAATTATATGTCTTGGATAGGAATCCAACACAAGACCACTAACCCAACAGGCCAGTCTTTTCCAACAATTAGAATAGAAAACCATCTATTTTAAATGAAATATTATTATGTTATTCCTATTTTAAAGTTTTTGTGTTGCTATATGCATTTTACTAATTACTTATATTTTAAAATTCTAGGTTCGAAAAAGGAGAGCACGGAGACGGTGATCCTTTCGACGGTCCTGGTGGCACCCTTGCACATGCATATTTCCCTGTAAGTATATTCTAGTATGATGTTCATTGTATGGGCCGTATATCCTATAATATTTTACCTCATTTCGAAGTTGACCTTTTCCTATTCTCGACTCCAAATACTCCATGTATTAAAAAAAAATATCATTATTTAAGATTTAGTCTCCTAAATATAAAAATCTATTGGTAGTTTTAAAATAACATCTCAGCTTTGAGAAATACCTAACATACCTCAAACATACCTAATACCATTTGGAAAGATAACTCCTTTAAGAAATAAACGTAACATAATGTGTATGTTATTGTGATCTGGTAGTAACATCAGGAAGGTTGAGCGCATATGTACCAGGTAGTTATAAAAAACAATTCGTATTTTTAAGCCAACGCGAGTTGAGTCATATTTCCTGATGTTTTAGCCATCAGCTAGTAATGCACAAGCTATGTACCACAGCTACAATAAAGTACTCAACATAATGGCACCATGAATCAAAATAACGGATGTAACAGATGGCTCTATTCAGTGAAAGTACATTTATATTACTGATGTGATAATCAAGCGTTTTGTTGACCGTAACGATTTATAAATATTTCGTTTAGCACATTCTAACTGTCGTTCTACAACTATCCTGTCTGATTCCGTAAACTATTATAGTACGAATTCTTCTATATATTTTCTAATTCTTCGTATAAAGTATTATGAAGTATTAGAAAAAGTAAAATGAGTACAAAAATCAATATTTACGACTCAGTATAAAGCTGCATGAACAAAAGCAAGCGCTTGACAAATGACGGTCTCCTATTGACCAATCGTGTAATGTGATATTTACTATTTGTATGTAGATAAGGAAGGAGGGTGCTTCTTGAGTTTTGTTGCCAGTACCCTCATTAAGCTTATGCTTGATAAGTTGGGATTCATCGTTTTCATTTAAGATTGTTCGAATTTTATTTAAAATCTACAAATAGTAATATTTTTTTCTTCACTAGGCTTAGCCCGCGGCTCCGCTCGCGTGTAAGTCAGTTATCACGGTAAAAAGTAGTCTATGTCCTGTTTCAAGCTCTAGATTATCTGTGTACCAAATTTCATTTAAATCTGTTCAATGGTTTTGGCGTGAAAGCGCGGCAGATAGATAGAGTTACTTTCGCATTTACAATATGAGGAAGGATTATATCTTATTCCACTGTCATAGTGCTAACAGCTTTTAGTTTGTTTACTGCTGCAAACTAAGATTAACAAGATTTACGTTTTACTTAGATAGCTGGTGCGAATTAACTAGTAGCTTACTGACAGACTTCACGATTCAGGATACACACAGGTCTATAATATGTACAGTAAATATTAGAAAACTTTTTATAAACATAATGATCAGACGTCAATATGTCCGCCGAAAACATAGTATTTGAAATATTTACCAGAATTGCATTGCAATTGCAGAATGCATTATATAAGAATCTATCTCAACAGCAACAGAATGAGTAAATTATTGTTGCTCCTTCACTCAAAAACAACTGAACTGATTTGGATGAAACTCTACAGTTATAAAGGTTTTATATCAGAATAACACATAGGCTACTTTTTACTGCAATAATCGAGATAGACGCAGACGGAGCGACGGGCGAAAGGTGCTTACTATTTTTAATAACTGTAGTGTTCACAAATCGTTACTGAGGCTATCGTTGTTATAACAAGAAATTGTAAATCAATCATTTGATTAATTACTAAGAATTGTGTACGTGCAGTGGACAAAGGTTTTACAACAATATAATGATTATTGATTCATCGGTAATGATGCTCATTTTCCTTAATCTCGTGTTTTTTGCGCAGGTATACGGTGGCGATGCTCACTTTGATGACGCTGAGATGTGGTCCATTAACTCGAGGAGAGGCACCAATCTGTTCCAGGTAAACAATGCATCAATATTGTCCTTAAAATCATATACCTGTTTGAATCCTTCCGTACGATTTATTGAAAATATTATATTATCTCTCAATCGATCGAGCAACAAAGGAAAAAAGTACTTTCAATTGCTATGCGTCATGCTTCTCTAAACAAGCACTGTTAATTGGTGCTGGTTTTATTCAAATGTGATAATAATTATTGTGACTCTTTTGTTTTAAAATAATATATTATTCTGAACTCTTAAAATCAATTACGAACTTGTAAAAAACACGTTAAAATGTCCTGGTAGCGTCATGCCTATTTTTCTCCATATACGCACTGGATATACGAACTGGAACCGTCAATCAGCTTTTAGACTGTCGTATAACGACTGATTATAACCCCATACACTTTGAAGATCCTTATCAATAAATAAAGATTTTTCGTACATTTTTTTTCGGATATTATTGAATACCCTATTGAATAAATATACAAAATTTCAGAAGAATCGATCGATACCGTTTCTGGAGTATGGCAACTACCAATATAACACGAAAATTTTATATAATTTTTAAACCTGTATCACTGGCTAACATTTTGTAATATTGTATATAATTTACAGTATAACTGATTTAGTATATAAAAAAGTTAAATGAAGTGTAAAAACAACGAAATATGATCAAAGCCGTGAAGTCTACAGCTGTTTATTATAGTCAGGCTGTGTACCTATATTTAAAACTCCGTTATATTTACTTCACGTTATTTGTCTAACATCTTAATTTGTTAAACTACCGCTTAGCTTTGTGCTAAGCGGTAGTTTAACAAATTCTTCTTCACGTATTGATGATAACGCTAATTTCAATGGTAGGTGGCAGCTCACGAATTCGGTCACTCGCTAGGGTTGTCTCATAGCGATGTGCGTTCAGCTCTCATGGCTCCGTTCTACAGAGGATACGATCCTGCCTTCCAACTCGACCAGGATGATGTTCAGGGTATCCAGGTTAGTGTGACATCTATATTTATATAGTTAAAATTACTTACTCTGACTGATTGCTTCAGTTGGTGCTTTTCATATAATAAACATAACTAGTTAAGAGAGATTTTTGAAAATTAACTTCTAAATTGGTTAATTAGATTGATAAATGGTTACATGGAATCCGTTATTTCCATGGGGTTAAAAACACGAAATAATAACTGATATAAATGTTTAAAATCTGTAAAAAAATGTAAAAAAAAAGTGCTATAATATAAATTATATTTAAGTACAATGAATGTTGTTTAGATTTTCTGTTTTTAAATTAGGTTATACAGAAATATTACAAAATATAACGAAGGTTGCTTAGTTAATAAATAATTTTAAAAGCCTTAACATTTTATTCGTAAATTATAAAAATATCAATAAAAGCTAAGACTAGGATCTATTCTATTCAATGCAAACACAGAAAAACAAATTAAATAAAACTTTTTAAAATTTCTACAGGCTCTCTACGGTCACAAGACACAGACAGATATCGGTGGGTCCTACCCAGTGCCTTCAGTTCCACGAGCGACCACGCAGCAACCTTCTGCCGAAGACCCCGCGCTATGTGGTGATCCTAAGTTCGATACAATTTTCAACTCTGCCGATGGAGGCACTTTTGTTTTCAAGGGTAAGTTTTTAATGTCTTTGTTCTTTAATTTTCATTTATTTATTTTAATTATAATTTTATTTACATAATTCATTTAAGAATTGGATATCATAAATCAAACGAATTTAAGATATTCTATTAGTTGTATTAATCTTTTGTAACTTATTTTACAACCTTTCTCAATTACAGGTGAACACTACTGGCGTCTAACAGAAGACGGAGTGGCATCTGGCTACCCGCGTCTTATTTCCCGTGCCTGGCCTGGTTTACCCGGCAATATTGATGCTGCCTTTACATATAAGAACGGCAAGACGTATTTCTTTAAGGGTTCCAAGTACTGGCGGTACAATGGACAGAAAATGGATGGAGATTATCCAAAAGATATTAGCGAAGGTGAATATTGAACTTATTAGGGAAACTTATAAAACTTTAAAATTTATTACCAAAACATGTATATATTTATTTATTGTCTTAAAGAAAAAAAACCATTGATTAATAATATCTTGAAAGCCAGGATCGATTTATGCATTTATTTAACATCCACAAAAAAATACTTATAATATTTTCATAAAATTTAAAACAATGGTTTTAAATGTTATGAAAAAATATTGTTTAAAATTTGAAACCATCATGTTTATCATTCAACTATTGAAATTTCAGGTTTCACTGGCATCCCAGACAACCTCGATGCTGCTTTGGTATGGTCAGGCAACGGCAAAATTTACTTCTACAAAGGCTCTAAGTTCTGGCGGTTTGATCCTGCTCAGAGGCCGCCTGTCAAGTCCACATACCCTAAGCCACTGGCCAACTGGGACGGCATTCCTGATGGCATTGATGCTGCTCTTCAGTACACCAATGGGTACACATACTTCTTCAAAGGTGGTTCCTATTGGCGGTTTAATGACAGAACGTTCGCTGTAAGTGTTTTCTCCGTTGACCCTTTAATTTGATAATTGTTATCAGGAATTTAACTATATTGCTAATCTATAATGGAGATATTTAATGATTACTGGACGTAGCATGTGTAGAAAGATATATCATTGAAGGAGAGGTCACTAAATTACATACAAACTACATTACAGGAAAGTTTAGAATGGGTTTCAAAAACAATACGATTGCACATGATTCGGCTTCACAATTAGCTTCAAATTACATCTACCTTTTAGATACTGCATGTTCTTGATCCAAGTTTGTCAGTTTTATTTTAATTATAATTAATTATTATTTAAAAAAGTATCTGTAAGGTAAACGTTTTGATGATTTCTATCCAGGTTGACACAGACAACCCAGCTTTCCCTCGATCAACGGCATTCTGGTGGTTGGGCTGTAGCAGCGCGCCGCGTGGCACCGTCGGAGGTAACGCGCGACTGTCGCACGCTCCGTCGTCATCCGAAGACGATGTCGGCGATATTCTGTTCGACGCAGGTAGGAGGGTCCTAGATGTCGCCTTGACTGAATATGACAGAAAGACAACGACTTACACGAACTGATAACTGACTAATAAATATTCACTTTAAAAGCTATCAGATTGCAAATTATGATAAAACTTTAAAATCATTATACTTCAGGTAATACATAAAAGTCTTTATTTTACTTCTTCTTTTGTAACATTTAAGTAATATGGCGTGATCAAAGTCTAAAACTAAAGTTGCATATTACGATTGCTTTGATATACTCTCAGCGAGAGATGACACGAAAACTTTTGTTACCTACTATGATATGTCACATATAATTTCATGATTAGAAAATAATGAAATTAAATAAAATGAAACTTTATTTTATTTAATTAAAATTTAAAATTTGTTTTAACTTTATTTAACTCGAAGATATAGATTTACAAAATAAATTTGTTGCTTTAAGAGTGCAGCGACTTTCAATTTCATGACTGTTTGCATTTAATCTCTGACTTCTATGTAAACTGATAAATTTGAATCTAAAGCTTCATTGAATTTCTTTTAACAGAGTGACGATATGTAGTTGCAATACAAGAAAATGTTGCAAGACTGTCATATAAAGACAGAAAGGGAGCATTTCAGTGACTTTTTTATTGAATACGTTATTTAAAGTTACAATCGTGAAAATATAAAATGAAATTAATTTCATAACGACGAAAAGACAAAGACTTAATGACTTTTATGAAATTTGAAACAAGGGATTTCAAACCGCTCGTCGATTCCACTGTTACATGTTAGCTGTTGTGTCTATGTGAATGAAATTGTTTGTGTCTATTACTTGTATATCATCTACTCTTCTCGTAAAACTATTAAGTGTTGTATAACCAACTACATTTCAGAACAAACCTATTTCTTGATTTTATTTAACTTAAACCATTGTTGTTATTCAAGAAATTTCTTTCTTATTTATTATTGTTCGTAAATCAACTAACATACCTTTCTACTAACATTCATTTACTAATAAACTTTAATATTTCGTGCAGACTAACTTAAAAACTTGCAACTAACTCTGGTAACAGAAACGGCTAATTTTGAAACAGTTCAGCTTTTAATAAAAATTACCAATCTGCTTGTGTTGCCTTAAACTAACATCAAAAGATTTATACTATCGTGGTGCTTATGGGAATATGCAGTGGCAGACGGTGGCCGGTCCCTGTGACCTGACGACTACGCGGCTTCTGGGCGCCTCGTACCTACCTGCTCTTGTTCAAACTCGTAGCAAACTTTACAATTTAAAATTAACAAAATTTCTATATTTATTTAAAAAAAAGTTTGTCTCGGGTTACAACAACAATATAAAAATATTCAATGTTTTTGATAAATTCAAATAGTCTCACTTTGCAATGCAAGCATAATACTTTTTGGCACAAGCACAAAGTCTATAAATTTAATAGTTAAAGGCCTTAACACACCCAAGGTCTTAATAAAAATATTTGCAGAATCGACTCCTAAGGTTATCAAAACGAAGAATTAACGAAATATTTTTTCACAAGCTGATAGATGTTTAAATATTGCATCACGTCGATTCAACAAATATGTTTCATTTAAATTCACTTCGTAATGTTAAATGTCTGCACCTAAGTTTATTGTGTTTATCACTGTTTTGTTAATGTCACAAAGCAAACAGTCACCGTCTTTATAAACTGATAATACATTAAAATCGGTGGCTGGGCGTGTCCACGTCTCGATGTGTGTGTTTTGTTTCTAGGTGTAAAATCATCCGTTCCACGATCATTCTTCTGGTTCAGGAAATAGCCTCAGTGAAGTGTTCCTGATTATTGTATATAAATTGCATAAAGAACAAAGACTCAATTAGTTACATACAATATAAGCAAATACCAGTGAGATTATAGAACATAAGTGATTTTAGTACCGGCGAGCTTGTCACGCGCTGACTGTACGTTCTACTTCATTCCACCTTTGCATGTTTTCTGCATGTTATTTAGTTCCACGTGCCATGTGGTGTTGGAGCACTTCTGCTAGTGCTTGGTTTATACTTATATTTTATATAAACGATGCTATGCTTGCCTCTGTTTGACACAGCCTACGCAATGGTAGGTGAGTAAAAGCAATAAAGTTTGGTACAGTGCGCTACAGTCATGATATTTTATACTCATATATCTTAATATGTAGATGTTATGTTCTCATTTATATTGGAAGCTGTACCTTACTACGCTTTTATTTACTTCTTACCTGCTTACTCTTAACCATAACTCATTTTACAATTATTCCGGTTATGGTTATTTCTAACTACCTACAAAACAGTAGTTACATTATAGACATTGGTAGCACATCTTAATACAGGGATAGTTAATAATAATTTAGTAACAGAATTTGATGTTACATTCGCCGGTTTTCAGGGATAATCAAGCATAAAATAAATGTAATCGTGTTGAAAATTTAAAAGATCGCAGTCCTCAAATAAAAAGTAAAGAAGGTGACTTCTAGTGTAAGATTAACTTTAAAATAATATTTGTAACATTACGGCACTTTTTAACAGTTTGATCATGTTTGCTCCACTGGAAACTAATTACACAAAAATTTGGGATGGAAGCATTCGACACATAAATAAAAATTTTTTTTTATATATATTTATGCCTACCAAAGTTACTCTACTCTGCCTGATGGAAAGCTTGAGTAGAATCCAGGAGTAGGGGTCACCATCCTCTTTGCGAGAGTAGACAATGTGGCATGGCGCCATACCATGGCGGCCTGTTCAGATAATTATGCATCATTCTCCCGGCCTTCAGAAGCCAGGAAAATGATTCAAAATGATTGGGCCTCCGGTCTCGCACTCACTAACGAAATACGACAGCAAGAATGCTGTCATTATTAGGATGGTCTTCTGTGTGAGGGTGATACTACTCCGGTCGAGCCGGCACATTCGTGCTGAAATCAGCGTGGCTCTACTAGCTAAACTAATGAAATTATAATTTTTTTAATACAAAAATATTATTTAGTTGAGATATAGCTTACATCTTCTTTTTTCGTGTGCATGTAGGCTTGAAAGAAGACGGTCTGTGGGTGTGAATGACTATTTTTTGTAACTAACAAAGCGTGACGCATGTCATTTTATTTAATCCCAAAAAAATCCTAACATAGATGGTATACTTTTAAAAATATTTAATATAAAGTGTTAGAGTGGTAGAGTAGGTAGAATGCATGTGTAAATCGTGGAGTAGATATTAAACAAATTGTACATAGTTTGAGTTTAGTGTGGCATTAGGGGTATCGGTTACGGTGAACTAAAGTAATCTTGCTAAATGCAAGTTGATGTTTCAGTGATCAGCGTTCAGTCTGAAGGGGCTAGACTGTAACATGTGATTCACACGTGGCCTCGATCCGCTTCATATATAAGGAGGGCATTACGTCCTCCGCCACGACTTCACTCATCCGCATCTGTAGGTTTATTTTAATTTCATTATGATTTTACACCGCATATTCCATTACATCAATTAAAGTAATGAAAGGAATTGGCGATGATTGCCTTGCCACATACGATACGTAGCTCATTGTGTTTGTTTAATGTATGTGAATGTCATGCACTTGTTATTTTAATTATTATCACTCACTCAATGTTTTTGTACCACAATGTTGTACAGTGGCACATAAGCACTTGCAGCGAACCAAAGGGTGTTCGCATATAGCATTATTTTCTATGTAAACAGATGGTGCGGATTCTTCCGGCGAGGGTAACGGGCGAAACAGTGCGGTAGTGTCCAGAACTTCGCTGTCATCATTAATGGTCCTGTTGACGGTTATAGTGGCGCGAGCCTAGCGCATCCAAGTGCCCTTGAGCGCTTCCAGGCGCTTTTACTCACCTCCGAGCGCTTTTGTGCGCTGCCAAGTGTTGCAAGCTCCGGTCGTCGTCCGGACCGCGTCACAGACTGTGATCGTGTTATGTGTGCCTGTTCACGTTCGGTATATTGTGTATAGCGAACGTTTTATTGTGATGATGTGTGCACTTTATTATACTGTTGCGAGAACGATAATTTAATGCGAAGTCATAGTTTTTATACTTAATATAAATAGATGATGTAAGCTCGAGTGTGATATTGAAGTAAGCAATATTTTTTTATATTAAAATATTTAAAGATACATGTTTCTTTTTTTATTTCGTTCCTCACCCAAGAGCAAAAAATCTATTTCATATCAGTTTTATAGAAACCTGTGAAACTGATATTAAATAGGCACAGTTGCCAAGATTCAGAAAGAACACCTGTTGAAAAGTGAATTTTATCCTTACTATCAATACGATTGGTTATTATATACTTGTGATTTAATTAACTCACACATGTTCAGATTTTTTATAGCCCGTATTGTAGTAAAAGCTGCTGATAGACATGTAGATTCATATATCGCCAAGTGGTCGAAATGCGACCATAATTGATTTGAATTATAAATAGAAACATTATTAAGGATCTATTGTCAAACAAATAACTTCTAAGGTCATTGGCAAAACCGAGGCTACGCTTCGATGTTAATTTGACAAAAAGTGTCTATGCGTGTGTGTGCATGTGCATGTATGGATATTAAAAAAAGGCTTCCTGCACTCCACATAAAGTATAATTATGTGAACTTTCATATTCCTACGTCCACGAAATTTTTGTAAAAATTAAAACTAAGTTTTTGCTACATATTAATATGTAGATTTCTCTTATGCACACATACACATCAATAACCGTGGTCCCCCTATAATTTTTTGTACTAGGTAAAAATTGAATAAATGACTTCTAAATAAGCAATTAGAAATTTTATACATTAAACCGACAAACTATTTAAATCACAAGGTGAGTTATTTAAATAATAAATATTTCAGACATCTCATACACAACGTCATCTAGTCTCAAACTAAGTGGAGCTTGTATTATGGGTACTTAATAACTGAAATAAATACATAAACATACTTTTTTTTGTATTTTTTTTTGTAAATATCACACAAACATTTGGATCGACCCAGGAATCCCCCAGGAGACCTCTTGATCAGCAGCACACACACACACACACACACACACACGCTAACCACTAGACCAACAAGACAGTCATATAAAATGGTTTAAAGCCACTGTGATATACGCATTATTTTTTCCATATAATTAGGGTAAAATATTCAGGAAATGTACAATTATATTTTCATACAGGAAAATTGTTTGAAGTGTGAATTGAAATAATACTCTTGCTGTATTTTTAATCGGTTTATTTAACGTTTTTCTGGTTCTCCAATAATTCCTCTTAAGTTAGTAATTACAAGTTTATATGACAATATTTTTCGTTTTTATTCCATTTTCATAAACGTATTTTTTTAATAAACATCTCCACAATTCATCATAACACGGTCGTGCGACCTACTGTCTCAATCGTTCTAACTCTTAGGAAAATGCAAATAATATTAAATTTCAAAATCTGTCTACGATTATTCGAACGTGATTAATCTTACTTCGAGTGTTGAACGATGTCTACATGCGACCGCGACGGTGGCTTGCAGGACTACGCTGCCCCTACGCAGCCTACGGCGTAGACGCGTAGTGGCTCGCGAGCCGTGTCGGCCGTCGCCACCCTTGAGTCGTCGTCGCACACTAACAGTTTATAATGATTTAGAAGGCATAACATAAGAATTATTACACGATTACTACTCGAGAAACACCTACGACACATCCTAGATCATATCAATATATCGAGCTCGCGTGCTGTGGCAGTGTTGGCCGGGCCGCGACCCGCCTGCGCTCGCTCCCTGCTTCCCGCTCCGTACCCCCCTCGAGAACGTCGCGGCGCGCCGCGTCCCGCGCTCCCAGTCAACCTCTAACCCTTGTAATCATTATGAGTTAACATTTTAATCTACGCTACCTCTCTCACTATGAATTAGGCAATTTAATGATATTATTTATAGAGATTAAAAATATGTTCAAAGCAGTCCTGTGGACAGATCGAGTATTTTTAAATATAATCACTCTCCAACAGTGCAATCCTAACTACGTACTTTACCGAAACGATTTTCAACATAAGACGTTTACGTTGAGGTGTGGTGCCTTTTAAGTCCTCATAATCATACATATATTTATATGATCTAGAACTCATTAGGAATAAATGGGACTTTTAAAATTTTGTACAGAAAACGTTGGAACTTAATTGTAACACGCAATCACACGTTCTCTGGAAAGTAAATAGTATATCAGGTGATGGGCTACAACTCCAATCTAGAGCCAACGTAACGCTACAAACATAACACAAAACATTTACTTTTAAATTGAAATAACACTAATTACATACATTATATTTATACTAATTTATGAACAGACATTTATATTAAATAAATAAGTAGATAAACCGTAGACGTCTGTTGTCTAGCTTTATTCCGCATGCACAGAGCGCACAAAATTGTTGTCTATGAATGTAAGTAACAATAATCGCGAACTCTTGTTCGTATACAATTTAGTTACAATATACAGTTTAAGCGTAAGTGACAATACCACTATGATTTAACTACACTATTTATTAGTTGGAGTTAACACTTTATCTTTTTTCTTCGGACCTCAAGCATTGATTCAAAAACGAAAATTCATGTTTGTTGTATAACTGAGAATATAATTATATATAAAACTATTTCTTTTACAAGATGTTTTTGTGAGTATTTAAAAAAAGTCTAAGGTTTATCCACTTTACTTTTTATTAAAAAAACTTGCATGATATGAAACCATAAGTAAAATTTTATCCAAAGATTTAGAATAAACGTGTCATCTAAAGAGAAACTTTCGGGGTTGAATTACTCATGAACCACTTACTTAAGACATGTCGGATTAAAATAACGTACAAATTATTAAATCTATTTATAACTTTGTCATCATCATAAGATCCTTGATACATTAATTGTGGCTTAATTTACTTAACTTTTCTCTAACTGTAAAATCGAAGGCCATCACGATCCACTATTAGTAGCACGTCACGCACGATTACATGGATTCCATTATTAAACTATAAACATCAAACGGAACATTCAACTACACAATACAAACACAATTAACGCATACAGCCATAGTACCGTAATGTTCCCTATTCTTAAATTTGCTTTAGATATTGTTCTGTTCTAAATATTATCAATTTCTCGTTTTCATTGACATTCATTATCTGCATCAAAAAAAACTGGGTTACAAAATCTCATTCTGAATCAAATTCGTTGTTTTAGAAAGATCAGTGTGGTATTAAAAGAAAAATTGAATTAATAAAGGTACTGTAACATGCTAGCATTTAAACAAGGTATAATATTTCATAATATATGATTATATTTGCTTTGATCCGCGGCTCCGCCTGTGTGTATGTTCAGTTATCCTGGTTAAAAGTCCTTTCTAAGGCTCTAAACTATCTGTTTAACAAATTTCATTTAAACCGGTTCAGTAGTTTTGACGTGAAAGCCAGACAGACAGATGAAGTTACTTTTGAATTTACAATATTAGTAAGGAAGTAAGGATTTGCGAAAATTTAACGCTCCCAGCTTATTTATGATCACTGCTGGTTGAAATTCAAGGTCAATTCTTAGGTATGTGTTTAAAATGAGCCCATCAATTTTGGTAAACATAATTATACATATATCGCATTATACATTGCAGTCACTCATTTGTTAATCCATGGCACACTTACGATCTCAATTACTATGTATACTTCTAAAAGATTTTTTGGACTAGGAACTATCATTTATAGCTATGCACTAGTTTTATGGCTCTGTTTATCACCCGTAGATATTGCAGGCGTCAAATATTTCACCACGAGGTGCTCTAGCAGTTTATGTTTAAGACGCCGTGGAAAGAAACGTATTTTGAACTGATCTTTACAATTTTTTTTTTTTAACTTTATAACCAAGCTTACCGTATCTCTTACCAATCCAACAAAGCATAGTTGTTTTAATAATTGTAAAGTTATTAGTTCATATCATTGACAAATTGACTGAACCGATAATTTCTCAGCATTTTGAAAGAAGTTACATAATCTTTTAATACCACAGCCGAACCACGACTTACATTTTATACCTCTAAGTGTAGAACCATCTACTGGCAGTCATCAAACAATAATTATAATGCCTCATAAGAAAAACAAATATAAGTACTAGTGCAGATGGAATGCTTTAAATATGCTTAGTGCATATTTTTAATTTATGATACATCTACAATATACTTATATAAATATTGTTTATAAGATGCAGTTGAATTACCGATGCATATACACATTTTCATTGCAAATATTCGACATTAAGACAGTATTGAAAACAAATATCAATAGGATCTTTCTAATCGATAAGTCTTTCATTGATACTAACTTTCCTCCGATATTAAAAGAACACATACATACAGACATAGGGTGTTACTGGTTACATGCAATTTTTTTTACTAGTGAGAAGTGTGAATCTTATTGTTACTGTAACACAAAAATACAATGACATTTAGTTTTTACTATTTAAAATACTAATACATAATTAATATTTAATTAATAATTCAAAATGAAAATATAGCTTCAAAATGAAAGTATCAATGAAAAAGTTGATCTGTCTTAATATCGACACGTATTTATACTGCACAAGTAGAAACTTATACAAAATACAATAAGTCGATCTATTTATTTAACCTACTATGTTTAAACTAATACTTTCAGAGGTTTCGTGTAAAGGCTACATTTTGGTGTTTTGCTTACGTCTCTATATGTATGTAGACAGTTATTATTATGTAGATAAATACACATTAATGCTTAATCATCGATGAACGACCCCGAAAGCACATATCTGTGTTTGTTTTGTGCGTGTGTGTGACAGTCAACAAAGTCGCCGCGCAACCTAACGTGAAGGGCTTAACATATTAAGTAGCAGGTGCAGTTAATATAAACCATTAACAATGTTTGTGAATGACCACTGGGAACGGCATTAATGGAACAAACAAGTACAATATTGCAGGTATGCCGCCGCTATCTATGTGCAAGTACAGGGATAAACAGTACAACACAAACTTATGAATGAGATGAACGACAGACCAACGATTGATTGTTCGTTAGCAGACGGAGAACGGCAGTTCCTACTGGCATATTTCCTATCGATTACTTCCCAGTTACATTTTACAGCTAAATACATAAATTTTCGTACACTGCTTTAAATATTCAGCATTCTTTTTCATATTATTTGTGCGTTAAACATTTACACTTTATTTATGTACATCAAAACATACGTATATCAACTAAAAACATAATATTACACTATCACCAAACGTTCAACGAAACATTAAGAATACACCCGTTACACTAAACCTAGAATGGGGATTGTGTGGTATGTCACAGTTTGCGGGTGCGCGACCGCTCAACTCTATTCCGCTCCTATAGCTCTTCATCGCTCGACATCGCAACCTCGCTCACCACAATATTTTGATTGATATTAACTACCAATTATTGCTAATGTCGCCTCTATACTAAAACCATTTCGCTACAGGAGGTAACAGGTAAAAATGACTTTATACATAACAATTCAGGAATGTTTACCGAGTGTTGTGAAGATACGAGAAATGCGGTGGCTGAGTTGTAGTGTAGTCTGAAGTCTCGGTTATACACGTGTAATGTAAATGAGATGAACACCGCTGTCAACCTGTTGAACCAAAACGCTAACCGTACATAACATCCGAACCGCTCCCTTGGCCCTTCACTATCTACTCTAATTAAGTGAACGATTGAAGATATCGATAGTGTACAGTGGTGACACTCACAAGAAGAAATGCACGGCCAATGTGTAAGTTTTAACGAGTGCTCGAAATTGTTCCAATTAATTATGTTCTAGTAATTCATTCTCTATTACTAAATTTAGACACCTTGACAATATATAGATACACGTAGATATCGTGAAAGAGCACCTACGCAGTAGAGCAACGATTGACTTGAGAAAGATTTCTTGATTATTTTATATTTTATGCGCAATAGAATATGTCTCATCGATAACGAAATTTTGTTGAAAACCTTCACATATCACTGTGGGCATTATATTAACGTCTAAAGACAAATAAAATAAAACCTTATCTAATTTTAGTCAAACATATTAATTTTGACTTTAAAACGGTATAGTATTTTTGGTTGTGTATTTATTTGCAAATAATGTATCTTAAACTTTTTATTGTTAACAGTTCCAAATCTAAGCCTACTATAAAAACTCTCTTGAAGAGACTATAACTATTATTCCCAACATTTTACTTCCAACTGTGGTTACTGAACAAAACGACATCATAGGTACGTGCACGGGATGCTACACTACTTATCATATTCCATCAGTCACAGCGTGAAACGTGATGAATTAGATATTAATTGATGAAAGTGGATATAATAAGTGAAAATGAACTGACAATCAGAAAGTGCGGAACTAGAAAAACTTAGTGCGTAGAATTCGATGCCAAGAGTACCTACCATTAATATCGTGGACGCGCGACGCTTTCACTTCGACACAAGCGAAGGCACTGGGGATCAACAGCGAATTAGACATTCGATTGAAACAATAACGACCTACTGATCCAATTTGGCGCGATTCTGCACACACTATATCCAAATATACCTAATCTATTGGAGGTAATGCCCCGTCGAAGGGATACTGTCACTTGAAATATGTACTATGAAAATATTAGCTAGGTTTTGTAGCCTAGGTAGAAGTGATATGAGTGTGGAGGCGTCACGCGCGGCGTCGTTGCGACGGTCGGGCCTATGCCTGTCGCTACGAGCACCCACGTACAATCAAGTACATCACACAGACAGACAAACAGATCAGGTTATACTGGAAGTTGACACAAACGAAGCTTTAAGAAGCGTTAATAGACCATTAGCACCTTCGGTGACGACGATTAAGTATGGGAGTGGAAACAACAAACCGTTTTGACATATGTACACACGATAAAAACGTAAAAAATAACTTACTTAATATTATTATCATTTATCATTTGAATACAACAACTACATCCCCGACCGAGGATAATATCTCAACAAATGTCCATTCAATAAAGTCTTAATAACCATATTTTGTCTTCATCACATAATGTTTAACGATAATTCTATAATTTAATATTTTTCTAAAATAAAGACAAAACTAACAAATACCGTTACCGGTGAGTTCGACAACACGATACTCAGCATGACAGTTGTAATATCAATACCAATATTCAGCACGATCACATATTATTATAATATACAATATATATATATTTAAAATCAAGTTATATAAAAATCATTTTCAACCATATTAAATCTGAATGTTGATTTAGTTCATAAGACGGATATATTACATATAATTTTCATTATATGTTGTAGTCATATTTTACTTCTTACAAAACAACAACTACTTATTAACCCTATATTACCATCTTGACTCTTTTTATACATAATCATCATAGACCAACTATTTAGGCTTCCACACGCGTACAACTAGCATCGTGGCGGCAAGGGTTAGCTCGCTTCAAAGATCTTTGTTTGGTCACACACCCAGAAACACAATTTAGTAAAGTACCGACCCCCTCTGCCGCCACAAAACTACGTTCCGCTTACTAGTGCAACATTACAAAAATAACTCTCTAATAAACGATTCCACAGTAAGTATACCTACCTATTGTCTCATGTTCAAAAGAGTAGAGACATCGTGCCCTTATACATACATTAGTTTATCATCAACTTGGTCGTTAAGCGTGAGGGAGACAGGACGTGACACCTACTCTTTATCCCACGGCGGTTGAGGGCGGTAGGAATCCAAATACTTGGTATGTAGTTTTATGACACGTATATTTCCTATTGCATGAGGTATTTCTTATTGGAGGCTACATAATAATGTAGTTTTAAAGTTTCGTCGTTGGAATTGCAACACAAAATTATCTAAATATGCATGTATTAATCAACTGATTAACTATCGTCACAGAGAGTTTTTCTTCTTTAAATCCTGTAAGATATTGCTTTTATTCATTAAGGTATACATAATTTAGCGATATAACTTAAATCTTTGCCTATGAATGATGTATCTGTAAAATCTTATGTAAAATTAAACACTTCCTTTGTTACAAAACAACGTGAGGTTTCTTGCTTACAATTTCTGCCAAAAATATTAACATAGTGGCCGGAACATCGGCTTACAGCGCTTACGAGATAAATGATTTAAATTTACATGTATATCTGATCATTATTTGGTGTTTTCATGTTTCGGCCAAATCGATCGACTGGACACAAATATTAACTTAGAGTGTACAAGGGCGCAGCGAGTCGCGGCGCCAAAACGGGCTTCGCCAGCGTCGCCACTCGCATACGCCTCGTTCGAAATCGTAACCGCGCGTTATTTATTATCATAAGTACAGCACTAATAGAGGTTCCGATCGCAGACCAGCGATCGCGGGACGCGCGGGTGCGACGCACGTTAACGTAAAACTATAACCTTGAATCACGCACTTTCACTATTGGTGTGCCTGCGGTCCAGTGAGTCCGTGCATGTATGGAGAGCGCGAATAGTATCGCAGCGAGGATTAGCGCCGTGCCTGGAGAGAGCGCGCCGGCACCACCCGGTGCCTGATAAGGTACCGAGCACGACGGCACGCGCTCCTCCACTGCGGCGCAGCGCTCCCCCTCCGGCCGCGGCGCCTCGCTGAGCCGCGACTCGCACCGGTAGCACAGCCGCCCCTCGCAGTACCAGTAACAGCACTCGTCCCACCCGTAGTTGGACTTATTCGCCTGTGCACCCGTCTCCGGAATACGCGGGTCTGAAATCAGTCGTATCAGTGTATCAACAAATCCTCTTGTCACTTTATGAAACTTTTATACTATTCTTCTTTCTAGTAGTAGTTCAAACTGCTGCAGTAATAATTATACATTTAAAGTACCTATTTGACAACGTTCATCCCTGACCAAATATTAGACCGAAGACTTGAATGATGCAATGATCAGAAAAATAAAAAATTTTTTCGTACACTTTTAAAAACATTTCCACCAAAATGGCTTACGCTTAAATTTATTACGTATAGTAGATAAAAAAATTGGTCTTATCTTGAGTTCTTATAATTAAGATGACATTTAGATAACAATCCCTTCTAAGTTGTGGTGTTTAATTTTACCGGTTCCTTGATTATTTATATTTGAACAAAATAATGTAGATATTTACTGATTAAAAGAAAGTTATATGTAACATAGAAATGAACTTATTAAATTTAGAAAAAAAATGACAAACTAACGAAAGTAGAAATGCGATTATACAAAAAGGCTAATGGTAATGTAAAATGTTTCCAGTTATGCTTACTATTTCTGAAAGTAAAAAAATACTTTATAAATATGTGAATGCTCATTTTTAATAATTGTATTAGGGGTTAAAGTATGAAATTGCCGGTTTGTACTGAAAAATAGAAATTCGTTTTTTTTTTTAATTTAACATATTTATTTAATCAAAATAGCTACCATTATTATCTATACATTGCTGCCATCTAATGAGAAGGTCATTTATGACCTTGCGATAGAACTCTACCTAGATTCTATAAAATGTGTGTAAGCATTTTGTACTGCCTCCTTTTTAAAAAAACTTTTTATCACGTAGAAAATTGTCCAAATCACGAAAGAAATAGTAGTCCATTGAACCAAGGTCTGACGAATACGGAGGGTGACGAATGGTTTCTAATTGCAGTTCCTGTAGAGTTAAAACGGTTTCTCGTGCTGTATGAGGTCTCGCTGTCTCGCATTATCATGGAGGAATAATAGTGAAGTTCGATTCATAAGTCGGGGCTGTTTCACTGCAAGTTTTGCTATTATTGTTCGGAGTTTGGCACAGTAGATATCTGTCGTTACTGCTTGACCAGATCGGAGAAAGATATGGTGAATAACACCATGCTTAGACCACGAAACAGTTACCATTACATTTTTATTGGTAAGCTTTGCTTTAGGACATTGTTGCGGCGTTTGACCTTGGGTCAGCCATTACATTTTTCGCTTACGGTTAATGTAAAGAATCCAGTTTTCATCACATGTCAAAATTCGACCCAATATTCCTTTATTTCTGTATCAATTCAACAAGGCGACACAAGTTTCAACACGCGTTTCTTTCTGCAGATCAGTCAAATCATGAGGCACCCATTTTTCATATTTATTGATTTGATGCAAATGAGTCAATATTGTTGATAAGGTAACGTTAAACCATGCCGCTAATTCCTGGGTAGTTTATTTCGGATCGGCTTCCACCATCTCTTTCAATTCAGTGTTATTCACATGAATGACATTGAATTTCCATCACGAAAGCGTTTAAACCCAAATCGCGGGATGCGTTCATTAGCAGTCCCTTCTCCAAACGCAACATTGATATTGCGAGCTGTTTCTGTAGCGTTAGTTCCACGTCGGAACTAGTATTCAAAAATCACTCGAATTTTCGAAGTATATGGATACTTAGAAAATTCGAGTGATCTTTCTTGTCTAAGCTGAATAAAAAAAACAACTGAAAGTCAATAATTGAATGTTGCACAAGTTTAAAAGAAGAACCTCATAGGTACGATTTGAAAAGTTTTACTCAAAAATCTCAAACCATGAAGGTTCTATGTCAATTCGAAGTACCTATTACAATAAAACGGTAATTTCAAACTTTAACCCCTATTATTTTGGAGATATTTATTCTTCATAATTCATTAATCCTACAATTGAAGCTACTCACCGAGACATAGGAACGTGGGTTCGCCGGCGTATTGTGTGGGGTATGCTGGCGCGCGATCCGCCGGTAGGAAGTAGGGACAGTGTTGCTCGACGAGCTGGCAGACAGAAAGGCAGGGCTTGAGCCGGACTATGGGCCGGCCTGGGCCGGCGGCGGCGGCGCGAACCCATCGGCCCACGACGCCGCCGGCACTGCGCCGGCGGTCCAGATGTCCGACGCGCTCCAGGTGACGCGCGTGCCATCGTGCCGCGTGCTCAGCAGGCGCACGACGCGTTCTGCCTCCCTCCTCGCTGCCTTCCTCCGCACCCTCTTCCACCCATAGCGGCACCATCGTGCTGCACGCCCAACGTCGATACGTTTCCTGTAACACCAAATACGAAAAGTTTATTTTTGTTCTTTATTCTATTACTTTTTACCAATTGGTAATTAATTCATTAATTTACAGAACTTATTTCCCCCATGTAAATTTTAATTCTTTGGTATTTATTATGGTAAAACACGTCTATCTTAAACTGATCAAAGTAAGCCGTTCTTTATTAATTACCTACGTAATTTCACAGTTAGAGTAGAAAAGCACCATTGTAATACATTCGATCATGTAGAACCTTCAAATTTTGATCCTCAGTGTATTTCAAAAAAACAAAATGTACTAATAATAGTTGGTATCAAATATAAGTATGCACCTACACATACGCATACCTACGCATACACATTTATATATTACTTGGAGGTGACGACACGACAGTAGGTTAGACAAAGTCTAGACGTCACTTGAACTTACTACACTCATTAAACACATAATATTTACGTGCTAACGAACTACATTTTTACAAATATGTAGTATGTTTATGAGTTGTTTGTTTATAAAGCGACAAACATGTTGTACAACTACGCATAACTGATGTTGCAAGTTATTAGGGGATGGCCCAATTAAGCCCACCGGTCGCTTAATGTCCAATACAATGCCCTTTTATGATCATTTGTTCATTTAATAGCTTATTGACACTGCATTCCCTCTATACAGGTTAATGCTAACTAGCGTAAATGTGTTTATTGTTTACATTTTGGGATTAACTTAATTTTATAGCTCAACTATAGACGGCATGGAGACATTTGAAAAAACAGTCTTATTTATTTAAAAAAATATTCAGCCTTTTCAAAAAGGCTGAAATATAAATAATACTATAGACATCTAGACGTTTTTGCAAGGCTAGAAAAAAAATAGTGGGCGGAAATTGGATGGCATAACAATGATCAACTTGAACGACATCAGATCTAATTAATTAGTTTTGTCTAGTACAATTATATATCCATTATATAACAGTGGTCGTTAAAACGTAGGCCTCACACACTACTCCGTCTTTACCATAAGGGCACACGGGGCCTGTGCCCAGGGCCTCCGTCTTATGGGGGCCAAAGAACCGACAATTTCTCAAAAACACATTTACTTACAAGCATATATACATTTTATTATCAAAAATTTTTTTATCAAACCCATACGTGTGGGATTTGGATAGGTCTACAAAAATGATGTCGAGGTTCCTAATATCATTTTTTTCTAAACTGAATAGTTTGCGCGAGAGGGACTTCCAAAGTGGAAAAATGTGTGTCCCCCCCACCACCCCTGTAACTTCTAAAATAAGAGAGTGATAATGTATAGTAATAATGGTGTAATAATAATGGTGTAATAATTAATACTATATGTGGATCGAATTGACAATAGAGTAGAATATTGAAAATATCTTAATAAAAACAAGATTATTTTAGTAAAATTTAAGTTTAATATATTTGACCATCTGAGCAACGCGTAAGTTCTTCCACCTTTTTAGGGTTCCTTAGTTCATGACTCGGAACCCATTTAGATTCCTCATGACGTCCGTCCGTCCTCGACCTACTGAATATGTGTTTCTATCACGCAGAAAAATATTTTTATTTGGGGTACCTCCCCTACTCGTAAAGTGGGGATGCTTTTTTTTCCTCACGTCTACCCCATCCTGTGGGGTATCATAGGTTAGTTCTTTGAAAACTATTGAGGGGTTGGTAAGATGTTTTTTTTATTTGAGATCTACAACTAAGCTTCACGACTGTTATCATATGGTAACAAACGGAACCGACTGTTTAACGTGACCTCCGAATCACGGAGAGGCTCATGGTAACATGCCACTAACGGTAACCCATCCAGGTGATGACGGCACTAGCGTTTCTTACCCTCGTTGGTTGTTTCTAATCACCTAGGGTAACTTGGCTATGAGAGCATAATGTATACAATCTACCCATAATAAATGATCATAGTATAAAGATGTTAGTATTATTCCCTTTCTTATTTTCCAAAAGGGCCCCCTAATTCTTGTGTGCCCAGGGCCTCCCGAATAGGTTAAGACGGCCCTGCTCACACATACAATATACATATATGGTTTAAGACAATTATCAAAAGTTAAATACGTATTGGTCAGAGGTGATGAGATGCGATGTTAAGATAAATCTTTAGTACGCTATATACATTATAAGTAATATTAAAATTCTGTTTGCCACTATAAAAGTTTTCTACTAAGCCACTAAATACATATGGAATATATTTGATCACGATCGATTAGAAGATATTGTAACAGAAAATAGTTGTTTGATTATATCCGCAGAAGAGAGAAACTTATTGTTTTGACAACAGTCTATAAACAAATGATCGATAAATATATGCCTAGATGAAAAAAAAAGAAAAAAAAAATGAAAAGCGGCCAAGTGCGAGTCAGACTCGCCCATGAAGGGTTCCGTATCAGCAAGTAACATCATATAAAAGTTCTTGTAGTTCGTTGTAACTTTCATCGATGTTTTTACAATAGTCAATTGATTGAATGAAAGGTAAATTGCGGTTTACGATTTATGACGTATCAAAAAAAACTACTTACTAGATTTCGTTCAAACCAATTTTCGTTGGTAGTTTGCATGATAAGATAATGTACAACATATATTTTTTTTAGTTTTATCACTCTCTTATTTAAGAAGTTACAGGGGGGGGGGACACATTTTTCCACTTTGGAAGTGTCTCTCGCGCAAACTATTCAGTTTAGAAAAAAATGATATTAGAAACCTCAATATCATTTTTGAACACTTATCAATAGATGAATATATAATCTTTATATATATAATTCTTGTGTGAGTGTGTATGTCACTGAACTTCTCTCAAACGAATGGACCGATTTTGATGAAATTTTTTGTGTGTCTTCAAGGGGATCTGGGAATGGTTTAGATTCGCAATTGGACCCGGTAGGTGGCGCTGCGATCAAGTTCTGGAATTTTAAAGTTGGGCGGTACGAAGTTCGCTGGGTCAACTAGTATAATATATAATAGATCCCCACACGTATAGGTTTGATGAAACAATTTTTTTTAGTTTCAGTTCCAAGTATGGGGACCCCCAAAATGTATTGTTTTTTTTTTTTTGTTTTATGTGAAAATCTTAATGCGGTTCACAGATTACATCTACCTACCAAGTTTCAAAAGTATAGTTCTTATGGTTTCGGAAAAAAGTGACTGTGACATACGGACGGACAGACAGACAGACAGACATGACGAATCTATAAGGGTTCCGTTTTTTGCCATTCGGCTACGGAACCCTAAAAATCACTACAAAAATTAGAAAATAGTATACGAGGAACACAATATTCCCATGTATCTGATACTGAACATAACTTACAGAAAATGTTAAAAGATAGAAAGAATTTGTCATATTTTAACCCGACTATGGCAGAGCCAAAAAGCAGTAGTCACGCGGTGTTAGAGCGTTCTGACATTATACTCGTATGTTAATTTTATCTTAATGATTGTCATTTTTATATTTTTCTTTTTTTTTGACATTGGATAACCATATTTCTGACATGTATTATTTAATTAATTAATACATTTCAATTTTTTTTTGGTATTAATTTTGATATTAATAATATTGTTGGTAATATTTGTTGTAATATTAATTGGTATTAATAATATTGTTAGTTTTTATTGACATGTTACAAACATTTTTCGCACTCTTAGAGAGTAGCATATTTATAAATGGTTTTATTATTGTATAACTGCGAACATTTTGAATTGTAAATGTGAGCACTTTGTAGTAACTAGTAGCATAATAAGTTTGTTGACTGGCGGTTGTGGGTATGTCATGCTCGCTCAAAAGCCCTGCTGGCGGTGGCGTGTGTTGCGGGTCGTTCGGCTCCCTACGATATGGTTGAACTGGACGATGGCTCGTGCATAGGTCATGCTCGTAATACGGGCGCCGTAAGCCAGGGCTGGTCATCTAACAACTTCTATTTATTGTTTAATTATTTTTGGACACTACCTGTGAAAATATCAGCATCGTTACATTGTCCTCACATTTAATAAAATGCCTTTAACAAAGTAACCAAAAATTGTAAAAACAATGTTGGAAAAGAGTGTCCATGGAGTTTATTGTCTGTTCTTTTCGTTTTAGCGCCGCCATCTCAACTCGAGTGAATTTCATAAAGATGTTGAATTTTGGACAATACTGCACGACGACTAACAATGAGAACCATGATTTAATGGACTAAACTTGTTTTCTTAAAATAATCAAAACAATAGTAGTTTAATTTAAAATATTTTTTTTTAAATTTTGAAAAATGGAAATCTGATTTACAAGTAAAGAAAACTATTAATTTAAAATACGATCTTTAAGCATTGAATTCAATTTTAAATATTGAATATCGTAGAACCTACAACAGAATCTGCTTAATATATATATATATAAATTAATTATATATATATACGATTTTTAACGACCTAAAGAATGCTTTATATTTTAGGTTTTGCGTGTTTAGTCTCATATCGGTTTTACACCGCAAATAATAGGAGATTCTACTTATGATTATGTTTAAAAAATATGTACACTTACTACCGTTTTATACAAAAGAAGTGAAAAAAATATGATAAAAAAATATGGTACGGAAGAGTCCAGCGTAAAGATAAAGGTACGTAGGTACGGTAAGAAATATACTATGCACAAAATGTTCCCGATATCCCGTGAGGTACATCATAATAATATTTTCTAATCAAGTAATGTTCGATGTTGGAGCGCTCGCGGTGCGCCCTAGTGTCTAACAAATCAGAACAAATGAACATCATGTCAAGCAACGATGTCTCAGCGGGCGCCGGCAGCTGGCTGACTCGGAGCCGCGGTGGGTGAGGGAGAAAGGTAGCCAAAGAGAGGGGTGCCTCCAACCCTATACTCAATCAATCATAGAGTGGGTGCGAGGTGTCGTTCGATAACCGCATCCATACATGCTTTCTGTTTATACTATTACCTTTAAATAAACCAAATAAGTAGGAAGGTACAAGTTCGCATTTGTTATCTTATTAATTTGTACCTAGGTTAGCAGAGTACAATCTCTATTCTGTTTTCTTAAATAAATACGATTAAATGTCAGATATTCAAATATATGGTATTTGTGCGTTCGGAAAGTCCTTATATCTGATGAAGTATTAACGCGAAATATATAGTCCATAATGTCATTCATGTACTCATAAGTATGCTTCTGATGCTGATCCAAAAATTGTTTTTTCATCAAATACTTTACTTACATTTTATATAAAAATAACTTAGAATGATAGTAATAAATGATACCACTGAATCAGATTAAAAATACTACAAAAACAGTTTTGGAAATAAAAAAAACAATTTATACTCGTATTATAAATTACTGTATTAAACATTACTACTTGTTTTTATAGACTGAAAGATCTGATAAGCACTATTAATAGACAATTATATGTTGTACGAATGTTGGCTAATAAACGTATATGACTTGGGCTATCCAATAAATTTATATTAAGAAGCCTCGATGAAACAATACGATGTTTATTGCCGTGCACTTTGTAGTGTACACATAACGATATCGTATGTCATAAACGAATTACACGTTTTTTAGGAAAATACACAGAATACAAACAAATCAATACTTTGAACATATCACAACGCCATCTAGTCCGAAACTAAGCAGAGCTTGCACTATGAATATACAACTGATATAAATAGATATATGGAGACCGAAGAGCTGGCAGTTACCTCGGTCAAAGAATTAGTCTAGCTATTCAAAAAGGGAACGCTGCCAGTATCTTCGGAACCATGCCTAAAGGGACTCCTTTTAATGATATATTTTAGTTATAATATTATATTTTATTAAGGTTTTTAGTTTTAGGTTCATTGTTTTAGTTTATAACCAACATTTTACTTACATCATAATAAAGTATTATGGTAAAAAAAAAAAAATTGAAATATACTTTTTTCTATATAATATACATATATATACATATAAAATACCCAAACTCCATAACTTATATTTATAGATACAAACATTTGGTCCGAGACCTTATCCACTTCAGTCGTATACACATTTTGGAAACCGCTGTCTAGAATAGAAATAAAAAGTGGCCAAGTGCGAGTCGGACTCGCCCATGAAGGGTTCCGTATCAGCAAGTAACATCATATAAAAGATCTTTTAGTTCGTTGTAACTTTCATCGATGTTTTTATACCAGTGTATTGATTGGATGAAAGGTAAATTGCGTGTTACGATTTATGACATATTAAAAAAAACTACTCACTAGATCTCGTTCAAACCAATTTTCGTTGGTAGTTTGCATGGTAATGTACAACATATTTTTTTTAGTATTATCACTCTCTTATTTTAGAACTTAGAGGGGGGGGGGGGGGGACACACATTTTTCCACTTTGGAAGTGTCTCTCGCGCAAACTATTCAGTTTAGAAAAAAATGATATTAGAAACCTCAATATCATTTTTGAACACTTATTCATAGATGAATATCTAATATAATATATAATAGATCCCTACACGTATGGGTTTGATCAAAAAAAAATTTTTTAGTTTCAGTTCCAAGTATGGGGACCCCCAAAATGTATTGTTTTTTTTCATTTTTTATGTAAAAATCTTAATGCGATTCACCAAATACATCGACTGATCAAATTTCAACAGTATAGCTCTTATAGTTTCGGAAATAATTGGTTGTGACATATTGATACATTGTTCTGTCTGTCTGTCTGTCTGTCCCAGATTTGACGAATCTATAAGGGTTCCGTTTTTTGCCATTTTTCTACGGAACCCTAAAAAGGAGCCATAGAGATTATGTAACGATTTTAATGTTTAATTCTGCCAGTGACTAAATTTGTTTAAAAACGTTCAATATCCCACAATCATGTAACAAAAAACAGTCAAACTTCGAATTTCCACAGTATCAAAGAACAAGTTATAATCAATATTAATATATCAATAAGAACAGCCAATAATATAATTTTAAAAATTCTTATATTTTCGTGGCCTGTTTTGCAATTTAAAACCAACCATTATGTGTCTTGGAGCTTAAAAGTAACAAAGCTGAACCTATCAATAATATCACACCATGATATATTAAGATAACTAGGTATTTAGCTTTACATGTGTAATGTATTAGTGAGAATTACTGCAGACACGACGCCTCTGATGGATGATGCTACTGGACAAGTGTCGACTCATGGTGATCAAATCATGCGAAACCTTCCTCCATAATGTGAGGTACCATTAACGTGCCGTCAAGCACCAAATATCAAACCGTCCGCTGAACTAAGTGTATCGTTACGTAATAAATATTTCATAAAACCTCGTTTCCATTACTACGTAAAAATATATTTGAAAAACAAATGAAATCTCGCTTCCGAGCTTATTCACAACCACTAGAGTACTGCTTCAAACCGACAAAATATAAGATGTTCTGAATTTTAAAAGTCTTGTTTCATTTTTAGGGTTCCGTAGCCAAATGGCAAAAAACGGAACCTTATAGATTCGTCATTTCTGTCTGTCTGTTCGTCCGTATGTCACAGCCACTTTTTTCCGAAACTATAAGAACTATACTGTTGAAACTTGGTAAGTAGATGTATTCTATGAACCGGATTAATATTTACACACAAAAATAGAAAAAAAAAACAATAAATTTTGGGGGTTCTCCATTCTTAGAACTGACACTTAAAAATGTTTTTTCATCAAACCCTTACGTGTGTACCCTTATCTATGGATAGGTTTTCAAATATGATATCGAGGTTTTAATATCATTTTTTTTCTAAACTGAATATTGTTTATGAGTGAGACACTTCCAAAGAGAAAGAAATTATGATTTCGTGACTGCACCACTTTACCGATTCCAAAGAACTTTGACATGTAGATAGGTACTCTGATTCTTAAAAAAGGACTTAGGTTACTCTTTACTGCGATAACCGACATACGCGCAGGCAGAGACGAACATTTTTAAAAAATCTGCAATATCTATGAACAAGTTCTAATATAAAGCTACAAAAATTACGTAAGGTATTTTTTTATCCTAAATACTCTCGAGGTTGCAAAATTACCTGAATGAAAATTTTCCTCGCTGTGCCACGCCTCTTTCCTTTGAGAAAAACGTGGTTGTTGTTCCTCATTCAGGTGCCCCTTTTCAAGAGGGGACGAAAGACTCTCCTTTAATTGAACAGACGCGATGGAAAAAGTTCTCAGAGACTGCTGACGGTTGCTGAATTAATAACCGCGTTCGAGTGCCGAAGACACCGCACGATTGTAGTTTGTATGACATACACGTACTGTTTTGTGTGTATCTGAGTCATACGCCACTGAACCAAAATAAAAGGATTAGGAAGTATTTATTTTAAGCTAGAATATGTAATATTCTATTTGAAAATAATTTAAATCGAATAAAACTCACATCGTTATTATTGGCAAGCGTCACTACTTTTCTTCTCATGCCTTCCATCAGACAGAGTAGAGTCACTTTAGTAGACTTCAATATATTTATATAGAAATATATAGAGAATACTATATATATATATATACATATATAGAAATACACTAATACGTTAACTGTTAAATCTTACCTCATGTTCTGTTAGACACTGAATTTAGGCATATCGCTATAGTAGTGAGTCTGATCAAGATAACCGAACACTAATTTGCATGAACAAAGCCTTAAACGACATGAATTTTACACAGGCCACCGTAAATTGCATTCAGGCAGCAGTTTTAAAGGTATTCTAACAAAGGTCTGACATCGATTTCCGAGGCGGAGGAGTTATACGCAGCCTGCTAGTTGCTATGGCCGAGTTATCCATGGAAAACTATTTATTTAAACTGCATTGTTTAGTAAATTATAGCTGAATTGGCGCTTCATGAATCAGTTCAATGACTAAGAAGACCACTCCTTAATCATCCTTGAAGATGTGCACGATGAAACACCTAAATAAATTGCAATTCCTTTGTAAAGATATTTGGTCTATTCTTTATGTCGTTAAACGACTGGGTCGATTTGCATATATGTAGTGATATATGTACAATTATTATTTTGTTGCTCAAGTGTCACACAGTTCAATATAATAAAAAAATTATAATGACAAATTTAATACACTTATTATTATTTAAATGTTTTTTTTTAAATAGTTCATCCCAAAAGGCGAATATTTTATATACGAGTTATCCCAGCCCTTTACAAAGACAACAAGAGGATATTTGGAAATGTTGTGGGTGATACAGAGCGATTGCCGTTCAACGTTCATTCCTGTCTCGACAACTAATTTATATCTAAATATATCAAGTCATTTATCCCAAGGCGACTGGATGAAAAAGTAATAGTAGTTGATTTAGTTAAAAATATTGTTTGTGTAAACATGTATCTGAAACCACCATTATGATTTTAGGAAAAACGAAGAAATTTTGATTAAAACGAAAAACAAGCTTCTCGCCAATTTTCAACTCGCTCTAAATGTTATCATTCAATAAATATATCTACCGTTTCGTAGATTCAACTCCAATGAATTTTTAAGACACTAAAGTCATGAAGGTATAGCATTTTAAACCACATTTTACAGATACTATTATTATACAAATTAACCTACTCTATAGCAAACAGTATTTCTTTTACTATTATACTCTTAGCATGTTATATTTTCTATTATTAAATAGAATCTAATGACCTACAGTTTTATCAATTTTATGATTACTGAGTCACGTGGTGTTACCCGCGGTTAATGTAGTAAGTCGCGTAATTGATGTTCATTCAGTAGAAAACTGTTAATTTTTTAAATATCAACTAACAATTCAATTTTATTTATCTGTACGGATTGCAAGGTTTGGTAATTACCTTTTTTGACTCGGTGGCCTTGACTTAAGTTTTGGCATACAAAGTAAAACAATGTGCATTTTAAAATAGCCAGCCTGGATTATGTCAGTTACCTTCATGGGAAAGTCACATGGTATTCTCGTACAGGTTAGATATTAAACGCCCACATTTAGCAAACTATAAGTTTAGGCATTGTTCTTCCAGATGGTTTCCAAAATATGACATGAAATAGCTTGATTAAGTCGAGATTGCAACAGTCGGAGCCTTCTTCACCCTACTCTGAAGCCCTCTCACAGAATCTTTCACATTTCACAGTAGACAAAAATATGTATTAAACATATTTTTGTCTACGTCAATGGTTTGTTCGGAGCATCGACGAAAATGTACTATCAAAACTAATGTATTACAAAGTATACAGAGTATTTTTACTCTTTTAAATTGAAACATTAGTTAGTAAGTAATCGTGTGTCTCTTGGTGACAACTAGGTACGACATAATTTCTTTGCCTTAATTTCTTTGTAAAAAACCAAAATACTCGTAGACAGGAATCCGCATAGGGTTTTCTTGTAACGATAGTTTACTTGATAGACATATATGTAATAGCGGTACCATTATAATGAATCTTGTATGTTGGTCACTTTATAAATAATTATTTCAAAATGAAGCATATATATGCGCATATATATACGCTATGATATATTGAAGCAATGTATAGTAAATTAAAATGGAGGAAACCAATATCCCACGATACATAAGATTCTTTTAAATTATGCTATGCTTTGTCCGTTGTACTAAAACAAAAGTAAGTACCTAGTTCCAAATAGTATAGTATATAGTATTTTACAAATTATGTAATCTATTTTTAGTATCAATTTTTACTTTAAATTAATAGCTGTGAGTTTTTTTGCATGAATCTTTTTAAGAATCTCTGCCTATTGCGTTCAAAACCGAGCACGTAAATTACGACTTCCATTAGTGCTACTTTGTTACAGTAACTTTTGAAAAGTTACAAAAGATATCTAAGAAAGAAGACAATCTCATTATATAATATTTTCTCAGGTACTTGTACCTAGAACTCTTTTATACATAGGCCAAGCTGTACAATAATTCATAAATTTGAAGCAGGTGTACCAAGAATAGGAAGGTTTTATTCATAGTAATAATTACTATGAATAAAACCTTCCATTATTTTTCCATTTTCTTCTGTGTTATATTACGTACAATACTTATTGAACTTAGTACCTACATAAAAAGAGCCTAATCCTAAATTTAGGCATTAATGTTAATATTTTTCATACACAATTATTTTAACTTACGGAAAATACCAGTTGCAACTAGCAATTGTATACTTTTAATCATAAAAAAATTTAAAATAAAATAAATGCATCAAGTAAATATATAAAAAAAAGCAAAGGAATATAAAAACTCCTACGAATGCTGCTCGAGCAGTGACATTTTTTAGGGTTCCGTAGTTCATGACTTGGAATCCTTACAGATTCGTCATGTCTGTCCGTCTGTCCGTCCTCGACTTACAGTCCAAACGGTGAGTGCTAGAAAGATGAAACTTTGCATGGATGTGTGTTTCTAACACTTCGATCTTCTAGCACTTTGCTACCATAAAATCATGAAAAATACTTTTATTTGGGGTACCTCTCCTACGGGGAAAGTGGGGATGTTTTTTTTCTCGATTTGTCTTAAAAACAAGGGTTTTTAAGACAATTTTTTGATTTAGATATCCATTTGCAAGAAATTCCACTTTAAAGGGCACTTTTTTGTAAAAACAGGGCGCGCCCCCCCCCCCCCTCCAAAAGCTAAACGGCTGGCTGGTGGTCTATACAATGAACTTTAAAGGATAACTATAACGAGTTAGATGACATTTTCAGTTCAGGAGTTATAAGGCTTAACTTGTACAATGCGCTTACTTGGGAAACGTCATACAAAATTAACGCATTAATACGAAAACATAACAATTATCCGTTGAATACGATTTTAAATCCACGTACCATTATGGGTATGGGTATGGGTGACTGAGTAACTCTTTCCTGTGCGTGGCCTTGGCCGATTTTCCTTTTTTAAAGGTGAGGCAACCCTAGCATTCTACAAATACTTTGAATCTAGAGTGAGGCAGCGGATGGATGCGAACTGCCCAAGATCAAGTTAGTTGGCGCTGCTGGTAGAGGCCTGAAATGGACATTCGTTCAGCAGGAGTCGAGAATACATTAGCTTACCCAATTGGTGATAGTCCAAAAAAGAGCCATGTGAAAAGTACCAGGAACTTACGAGCATGCATTCCCGATTGGTGTCAAGAGCGCAGTAAACTGAGTTTAATTGTCCTTGCCTATCGCTTTGGTAAATAGGATTGACTCTACGTACGTATGTATTATGTAAAATTAAAATACCATAAAAAGCAAGGTTTCAATGCAGAAACATACCTACAACTCGAGAGTTACTAGAACCGCTCCTTAAAACCAGTCTCTGTAATGAACCTTATTGTACAAGTAGGTAATTGTAACAATGTACTGCACTATAATTAACATCCCTACTTCTATACAAAGTTAGTAAAGCTGTAACATACCGTTTATAAATTGAACAAACATATTTGTCTTGTAAATACATACTTGTTATACAAATACACTCCTAAACGAAGTTAGTTGGAGTAAACTTCGTAATAGTTAGGTGTTTAAAAGTATCTATTTCTTTATATATATAAATCTTATGTTCGTGTGTTTGTAATTGAACACCTTCTTAACTTCTGGACCGATTTTGATGATTATGTTTGTGTGTATTCAAGTGGGTTCGAGAATGGTTTAGATAACATTTGTAGTAGAGCCACGCTGATTTCAACACGAATAGGCCGGCTCGACCGGCGCAGTACTACCCTCACACAGAAGACCATCCTAATAATGACAGCATTATTGTTGGAGTATTTCGTTGGTGCGTGTGTGACTGGAGGCCCAATCATTTTGCATATACAGAACTATCTGAACAGGCCGCCATGGTATGGGTCAACAAGCTGCATTGCCTACCCTCACAATGAGGATGGTGATCCCTACTCCTGGATTCTACTATTACTACTATCATGCAGAGTAGTAACTTTGGAAAGTTTACATATAAAAAAACCACATTTGGATTTGGATGGATCAAGTTCTGAGATTTTTACTTTTCGCATAACATAACATTAAAATTGGGAGGAACAAAGTTTGCGGGGTCAGCTAGTAAATAATTGAAGTTGAAGTCCGTGTTTTTTTAATTTCTAATTAACAGCTATTCACTTAATCAACATTATAGTATATACGATACTTACATCATTAAATGTTTTTTATCGCTCTGTATCTTTGTTCCAACTAATCTCGGAAACGGCTAGTCTTCACGGAACTTTCACTTTTGCAGAGAGCGGACTTGTAAGAAGTAACTTAAGCTACGTTTATATTAGAAAACTAGGTTACATGAAAACAAAGTTAAGACGCAAACGAGTTCATAATTTCATTTATACTTCTAGTGATATACATGTATAGAAATTGCTTGTAATCTAAAAATAGTGATCGCCAATATGTCACTTAGACATAAATTTATCGCAGAGAATTAAGAATAAAGAGCAAAATTAACAAAATAAACAAACAGAAGCTGAGGCGTGGTGTAATCCTCTTATCGCGTTATCCCGGGCTCGGTTGATCAGACGCTTCCGTTACCTGGAGCGCCCACCGCGCCGTCCGCCTCGGAACTCAGATAAGCCGTTTAAAACAAAACATGTATTTGTAGCTGTCCTTTATCGCTATCCGCATCGCTCTGTTTCTAGGAATGGTTTATAAACTTGAACCAATAACTGAAAACTATATTTTACAATTTAAACGGAGGTAGCTTTATGCTTAATAAAGATCTTAGGATTAAAATGATGACTTAGAGTGTAAACACAACGGTGTGTGTAAATCTGTGTGTGTAAGACCAACTGCTGGTCACAATGGACACACTAATGAAGAACTATAATGATTTGCAAAAAATATTACGACTACAACGAGCAAGTTCTTATGCACACCACCATAATGCATTTGTGTTTGTGACGAGCACAGTAATTGGTTCTGTATCTGCTGGGTTAATTATCTGTTATACTTGTGTACTTCAAAAGCATGTTTATCAGCAAGCTGGTTTTGATATATTTTTTTTCGTATAAAGTTTCTCTCGAGCCGTTACCCCACCGGCGTGGGGATGGTGTATCGGAATCGGGCTGACTAAAACTACATAGAATGTCACTCTGTGCCTGAACTCTAAGGACTCTGAAGTTGCTGCTATTAAGATATCCGGTTTCTGGGTATCAACACACAAACTCTGTTTAGTTCGGACTCAGACCGGCCGTGTGTGAGATGCGTGACATTATAAATCCAGTAAAATAAGCTAATAGCAGGTTGTATCAACTGCTTATTTCAATTTGTAAGCAACAATCCGCAAAATTTATAAAATATTAGTTTACTCTCACTTCTAAGACAAGAATTTAACTTAACTGGGGAGTCAACAACGTCGTGTGTCACACGTTACGAATAATCCTTAAAATAATGTTAATATTAATAAAAGTTCCTCTGGAGCTGTATATCTTATGACAATATAAAAAATTTCTAAGTCATCAGGATCAATATAATGGAACACCATGGGAAATAATGTTTTGCTGAATCGAAAGCATAAGATGAAACAATTTAGACAATTAAAAAGTAAAACAAAAGATTACCAAAGTAATTTGCTAATAAAGAATCATCCTAAAACGTTGTTGGGTAAGGTCTAGTATATTTATCAAATAAACATTTACATTAATTACTTTAAAATATATATAGCCGGTTCCAAAAATAACGGGTCAGTCACATAAACCAATAACGGGTCAGTCACATAAACCCGAATATCTCCCGAACTACGTATGCCATCCTAATGAAACGAAGACTGTTCAATTGAGAATTTAATTATACAGATAAAAAATAAAATAAAACTTAGTTACACCCACAATATTAATCTTAAATTAAAAAAAAACTAAAGTAGTCATATTTTTCTTAAGATTACATTTTTTTTATGATTGTTTTTTTGCTGTTTTTCATCACTTTCTTCATTTAATACTTTGTATTGCCTCCACGTGATGAAGCCTCCAGTGATGAAAAACAGCAAAAAAACAATCATAAAAAAAATGTAATCTTAAGAAAAATATGACTACTTTAGTTTTTTTTTAATTTAAGATTAATATTGTGGGTGTAACTAAGTTTTATTTTATTTTTTATCTGTATAATCAAATTCTCAATTGAACAGTCTTCGTTTCATTAGGATGGCATACGTAGTTCGGGAGATATTCGGGTTTATGTGACTGACCCGTTATTTTAGGAACCGAGTGTATATTACTTCGCACATCTTAACATATATTTAAAACTAATTAGTTAATCGGAGCATTATTTATAATCGTTATATTATTCACACGTAAATCGTGGTAAGTTAAATCATGAAATCATCAGATTCAAATTAACATTATTCAAAGACCCAATTCAAGTAAAATAATTTCAATCTAAAATAACATGTTAAACAAATGACGTGAATAATGATATGCTACGAAGACGTAGAAGTGCTACAAAATTTAGTCACAATGTGACTACGAAGAATTGCTCATTATGAGGATCTGTAATTTCTTGACGTGAATACCATCACCGTTGCCGGCAGACCTCATTGTGCGCCTGTTCCGCTCGTTGAACGTACCCTACCATTTGTAACAATTTGTTAACTCAACAATCTAAACGGTTACTGCCGTTCCTACAAGATAGATGCATAGCCGCGTAAATCGAATACACATTTAGTTGAACTCTATACGGCCTCTCGTCTCTTTTATTTCTAAAGATTTAGTGAAATATACTCGATTTCGAAGTGAGGTATTGTTTACCTAAAGAAATATACCATTATTAAAGTCGAACAAATTCTATATACTAAATATAAAATACAATTTATCGACAAAGAATAATGTTTAATTTAGTTAATTTCAAATGATCTTCTATATGAAATATCTCTATTTTTATTGAATTTAACACAAGTGATACTTTATCATGTACATAGTTTATATGATTACTAATGCTACAAACATTGCCGTGTGTAATTGACAGATTTATATAATAGAGGAGCTTCTGAAATCTAAGAAACACGTTTCAGAACTTTGTACAGATCATAAGTTCCCGTTAATCGATATCAACAGTTAAGCGTCCTTAATATTTTGGTAATATTAGATGTTACACACACCTAATCACTTTAGTCATCCAATTAAGAAAATGTTCCTACTTACAAAAAATACTTAAATGAAATTGGTAGTAATTAAAAACTGGTACTAACAAACTACATTCATTGTGATTCGAGACCCGCTTTATCATAATTCATTCAGCCCTAATAAATCTAAATTGAAAGTCAAATCTTTTAGTTTTAAAAATCGCATTCTTATTGGTAAATAAAAATATATTTGAGCTTTCCACCTCGAACGCTTTCGCGATATAATACATTGGGAACATTCTGCTCTCTTTCCTTTCAATTATAAATGAGCGGTTCTCTCCTAAGGATTCCAGACCTTTTTTCCTTAAGTACCTCACATGATAGTAAGAATCATTAAATATTTACTGGGGTACTTTTATCGTAGTGTGGTTTATGAGTGGTATTACATGATCGCTTTGCCGTAAATATAAATATTACGTGTTCTCGAATTACCATTTAAAACGAGTTGTATTTTAGGTAGGACACAAGTAGTATTTTATTCCTTAGTAACAACTGTTTAATACCAGCTGTAGCGTCAGCTAGTCAGAGTGCGTCCTGTGTATTTTCTATATAGTTGTTTTAATTATAAAATGATAACAGCCTTTCCGAAGTATAGCATTCTTAGTATTTTTTCCTGCAAAGCAATATTATGACTTCAAAGGTAACCGAAATTCATCCGAATCGGTTCAGTAATGAAGCCGTAAGAGCATAATAGACAGACATGTGTATTATGCCTTAATTTCGGTATAATATATGTTATATTATATTTATTTCCTTAGAGTAGGTCAAGGGTGCTTTCGTCGCCATAGCCGGCATCCACACTGCCTGCCAAAAGCTAGTAATATATAAATGAAATTTAGTGGGAATTGTTTTTCTATTTTATGTAATTTTTTCAATGTAGGAAGTAAGGTTGCTGGTGGTGTTAGCAATATGGCACACAGTACAGATAGTAAGCTACAATAGCAACTTTAGTGTCATTGCGGCGTTTTAAAAAATGAGATGAGAGAGTAATCTTTTAAGCGAACCTTTAGCTACTTGTGTACGTGGTTATAATGTTATTTAATGTACGTATGTAATAAGTATAGGCATAGTTCATTTAATACGAACATCCGGCGTGCGAACACGGGAGGCTCGAAGAAAATGTGAAATTTATACTCTCGGTGAATAAATAAGTTAAACCGTACTTTCCGTCTTGCGCTAAAGAGCCTCCTCAGACTGAAGTTGACTGAATTAATTATATACAAAAGTGAGGCAACTGTCCTTGCGAAATATTTTCGAAGTAAAGGTGCGTTAACTGCTCAAGAAATTTATCTCTGTCTTTGCAATGAATTTATCATAGTATATTATTAAAAAGCTTAATTAATTTTTGAGATTTGCATGGCAAAGGGTTATGTATGTCCCAATCGTCACGAGTGTTACGAAGGCTAATAGAAGTTTCTTTGTTTTTCACAGAATTAATATGAAGAATACATAAAAGAAAAAAAACAGAAACTAAAATTGTAGTTAAACAGAGTTTTGTCAGTTCACTTCCAAAAAAGACGTCTTTTTATAAGTATACATGTAGTTGCATCTTTGGTTAAAGATGGGAATAATTAAACCGACAAATAATGTCAAAGCTAAACCTAATTAAGATTAACGTAACAGAAGATGACTCACAATAATAATGGCACATAATAATAAATTCGAGATATCATAACTACAGCAGTTCAAATCTAACTACTATTTTAAAATTAGCCAAGTGCGTGTCAGGCCACGCATAGAATAGGGTTCCATAGTCACCCATACTGGTAGGTAGATTTAAAATCGTGTCCAATAGATAATTGTTATGTTTACTTATTTTTTCTTTATTTTTCTACGAAGTTTTCCAAGTGAGTGCATTTAACAAGTTAGGCCGCAATAACTCCTAAAATAAAAACATATCAAAACCGCTAAAGTTTTCCTTGAAAGTTCAATATATGGGCCACCATCATGTTTTTTTTTCATATTTTTTGAGCCAGCCGTTTTTCTTTTAGAGGGGAGGGGGAAAAAATGCGCTTTCAAGTTGAATAACTCATAAACGGATACCTAAATTGAAAAATGGTTTTGGAAACCTCATAAAGTTTTTTAAAGACTTATCTAAGGATATCCCACCCAAAAAAAAACCATCCCCATCTACATTACATGTAGGGGTACATGTAAAGCATGTACCCCTACATGTAATGTAGGGATGGTATTTTTATAAAAATATACGGGATACCCCAAATAAAACTATTTTTTCATAATTTTATTGTAGCACTTTGTCGACGTAATTACAACACATATTCATGCAAAGTTTCATCTTTCTCACACTTAAATGGTATACCGTTTGGACGGTAAGTCGAAGTCGGACGGACAGACGGACATGACGAATCTATAAGGGTTTCGAGTCATAAACTTCGGAACCCTAAAAATAGAGTATGGTTGAGTTACTATCATTACATAGCATTCGCAAGCGGGTGAACCCGCCTTTATGTTGGTTATCGCATCAAAAAGTAGCCACTGTCCCGTTTCAGGATTTAGACATCTTGGTACAAAATTTTATTTATATAGGTGCAGTGGTTTTTAAGTTTATCGTGAACAGACAGACAGAGAGATGCGATGGAGGATTTTATTTTATAATATGTGGTGATGATAATTATTGAAAATTGTAAGGTGTTAATTAAATCTTACAGGTCTCAATAAGTTATCACGGCCGAAAGCGTAAATGTACAATGCACCTCACAAATTAGTTAATCGACCCCAAATTAGCCGTACCTACTACATCACTATCTACTAAATATTGTACCTACACTGGTAGAATTCCCGCGGGTGGCTTTATTAACATTTCCCGTCGATGTCGAACTCTAGGCGACGCAATTTAATAATGCATGCGATAAAATTGTTTCTCGACAACAATATCGTGTTCCATTAACATCAAATTATGTTTATATAAACAATAATTATGTGGTGTAGGGGATAATACCAATAATTCGTGTAACAGATTATATTATTTTGTTGAACGTTAAAGATTTTAGAGGGCTTTATTAGATACTATTACATTCTAAATTAATACTGGATGACTTTACTTTTAAGTTTTGAGAATAGATTGCATACATTTTCGATGGTGTTGGTGCGCATTCTATGATTAGTCAACCACATGCTTGTTTATTAATAATAATAACTTTCATTTGGTACTGAACTAATCATATTGAAAGCCAAGATTTGAGATATCGAAAGAGTACTATAATGAAATGGAATGAAATTCAACAACAAATATTTATTGAATTTTAGTTTAGTCTACAAATATTTATTGAATTTTAGTTTAGTCTACTGACGGATTAAGAATACAGAGTGTCACCACCCCTATTCATCACGCGGGTGTCGTAGAAGGTGACTAAGGGATAAACTATGCCAGACAACATCAATGCAAAGAGAAGGAAAACTTGAAACCAACCCTATACCAACCCGTCTGGCCAGCGTGGTATAGTAGGCCAAAACCTCCTTTCTAAGGAGAGGCCTATGTCCAGCAGTGGACTGTTGAAGGCTGTTGATGATGATTAGTCTACAAGAGTATAAGCGCACGTGTTTTTAAAATATCTGCGATATCTTTTTAATTAGCCGACGTTGCTAATTGTTTTTTCATTTAAGTGTAGTTATAGGTGTGTGCAATAAGTAGTAAATAAAAAGTAACATTGATAATATTTCCAGTGAAATACTTTAAAACTATAACAAAAAATATAGATTTAACATGTTGTTGTTGAATCATTATATTGTAAAATACAACTATTTTATTGCGAGTTATAGGATAAATCTTAGGCAATTGTTACTACGACCAACACTCAACAATAATATTCGTTAAAATAAATGTAAGATCTGCGTAAATGTCTGCTGAAGCAGCTATGTCCATTGCTGGACATAGGCCAGACAATTTTTTATATGGTTAGATTATGTCTCTTTGCAGTCTCTCATAATGTCCCGCGAAGTTAAAACTACATTCAAAGGAAGTGCACAAAAAATACTCGTAATCTTTTTATATTTAAGCCTACAAAAGTAATTTTACTCTGCCTGATGGAAATTATGTGTAGAGTTCAGGAATAGAGGTCACCATCCTCATGGTGAGTGCAGACAATGCAGTATGGTGACCCATACCATGGCGACCTAGTAAAATGTTTCTGCCCCGGCCTCCGAAGGACGAGAGACTGATCCAAAATACGGCCGGGAACCATAAAAGTAAACAGAAAGACTAGAAAACAAATTAACAGTAAAGTTTTGAGATTGGTGATATAGATCTTTTGCAAGTTATCTTATCGACTTAACAGAAACACCTCATACATAATGCGTTTAAAAACAAGCCATTTATTCTAATTCTTAAAAACGTATTGTAAGATGTTAATCGACTTTATCCATTAAACACGAAAGCCTCTCTTGTGAAATCAGCAGCGATCAAAATTAAACGTTAACCAGACAAGCTTTCGGCAGTGGGCGGCATAATTAATTACGCCTTAAATAATGCAGCAAGTCAGTGTCTCTAAGGAGCAGTTGTACTTAAACAATCTTCGTCCCTTCGTCAGAGAAGCTTAATTCTGATTTAAACGGCTACATCGATCAAGAACACCAGCGTCGAACGGTTAAGCATCGCCTCGGGTTCTGTTAGGTAAGTGACGATGTGAATTGTTGATGCGCGCGCCGCGCATACATCAAATATGCACCAGCTTTCCCACTTGGATCGGGCAAGTTGCTCCGGCCTTATATTACACATACAACACAAATGGATATCACTTGACATTTTGACATTTTGATACGATGTTCAGAAGACATGACAGCCTTGCATGCCTGAACTATTTTAACAATACTCAAACTATTTACATTATTATGTATGTCATACTGTTTTTTATATTTTTTACTTCAACATAGATTCAGATAAGAAATAAAATTAGCATTAGCTTTTCGCTGTCCATGCGAAATTTTTGACTTGAAGGATTGCGTTGTGGATTAATCAGACACCTCGCCGTTTTCTACTGAAATGTTGTGAGTTCAAACCCCACATGGGACTACACTTGTTTGACCACAAATTGTTTTTTTAAATCGGGGTGTTCTTTTTGTCCATTTCATGTATGTTTATCAAATCCCTCGCAATAAGATTTCCATAATTCTGTATACGGCTGAAAACTTTCTTACACTTAACGACGAACACAAAAACTTAACGATGATACAAGTTATTTTATACTTTTCTGTGTCGTTTCCTTGTAACTCTTCACCCCTTACGTTGCCCAATGCAAATGCAAAGATGATTTATATTTTTTTATTAAAGAGTGCTGCTATCTTCACGTTCTCTGAAAATTTTCAGACCACTATATATATATAGGGTGCTTGAGGTCTCGGGTTCCATTCCCGGGTCTTACTAAATGATTGTATGGTCTGCAAATATTGATTTGCGCATTTTCTATCATATGTATATATTTACGAAAAATGAAATATGTGTATTTATATCAGTTATTATCCATAATTTATTTAAATTAGTTATATTAATTTATTTTTAGTGCGGGGGTTAAAAAAATGGAAAAATTATTAAACAAAAACGTCGTAACAAACTTGTACGATCTTTATCTAAATCAGTAAGAAACTTTTTAAAATATTCGTGATTTTATAACCTATTCGTTAAAAATAAAATTACATATTGGACCGTATCAGACGACGTGACATTTCAATCTGTCTAAAAGACTTTAAGGCCTTAGCCGATAGTTTATTCATGCCTAATATATTAAGCGAATATCTGGCAGAAGAAATAAAAGAGAAATATAATTTACAAAGCTGTGATAACAGTTTTAAATTTTGTTTTAGACGTTATAATGTAATCAGCATTTTTCAACCACTTATAAATATATTTTTTGTTTGTATGATTTTTTCAGAAAATTTATAAATCAAATAATGATTTTTTTATATATTTCGTTTTAAGAATATTATAAAATACAATATTATTTATAGTACAAATATTTTTGTGTATTACGACTATGAACTTTGTTTTATATTCTTGCAATTTTGACGATTCGCATTATTTTTTCAATATTGTGTGGTCTATAACATAATAATATTATTACTATATACTTTGATCGTACAATCGTACGATCTTTTGCTCATTTGATCTATTTATATCCCTAATTTTTACCACACCAATACCACCGTATTTATTTATAAGTAATTTTAAGGTTAGTCATTTTAGGGCCAACTTCACACGTTCTTGGTAAAGTTACAGATAGTTAAGTTAAACACATAATGTATGACAAAAATATCTCTTTCAAAGTCTTGTGAAAATAAAATCTGTTATCTTCCAGATAAGTTCACTTTACATTATCAAGGAATTTATCAGCAGCCAGTGAAACTGGTCTAAAACGTTTTATCGTACCTATAAATAGTCTGTGTTTCTGCTGAAGAAGAATGTTACTATTTATTAGTTAGTATAGACAATTGATCAATTTTAACGTTACAATTGATTACAACATGTCGAGTATGAAGAATTGTCTTAAATAGTTACAACATTTATTTTGAAACATATTTATTAAATCAAAATATTTAAGATTTATTTGATTGTAACAATAATCCAGAGCACATTAATAAAAAATAATTATTACATAAATACAAAAAATAAATATAAATATACAGTGCTGACGCAAGTAGCATCCCAGATCAAGCACTTGCCATTCTTCCAGGATTTTTTTTTAAGTATTGTATATTATTATAGGTTTATTTTTTGTATTTATGTAATAATTATTTTTATTGATGTGCTCTGGATTTTGAAACTATAATATTTTAAACTAAACCAATTGTAAAGATAATTAATAGACCGGATAATGTAAAAGCTTCTCGATAGGCCACCATACCATGTGGGTCGCCAGACTGTGTATTTTGCATTTCACCACTACTCATATGTTCTATTCATGCATTGCATCAGACAAAGTCTTTGGTGTCACTCTGATAGTCATTCACAAAAAAGTACAACTTGATAGAAAATTTTTAGAGCCTGTCCATAATCTACCAATAAAATTGATCGTTTTAATAATAATATAATCTGTTGTAGTCTATGCTCAAAAATAGACATTTACCGAGTTTGCTCGTTTGTCCACTCTGTCATAAAAACACTATAAGAATTGCAACACTTGGAATAGGAATTTAATCACAAAATTTACAATATTCGTTAAAAACCTCTACGAAAAACGGTTCTTGTTGCCAAATTTCCTATTGTAGGAATGTGTAAAATGGTAAATTCCTACAAATTCCTACAGTGATTTCATTGATTTGCATTTTGATACATTTCCTAAGAAATAGTTCATACTTAATTGTTTGTTGATGTGTGTGTTGTGTAATATGTGTACTTTTGTTGTTTTAATTTAATTCAATTTTATAGCATAAGTGGTGTTTACTTAAAGGTAGCTGTTGCATTGTTTTTAATAATATTAGCATGTATTAGTTTAAGGAATTGATGTAAACAGTTGTTAGAGCACCTTTTAAATAGATATTAAAATAAGTTTCTCTCTTACATGCTTGTCTTTGAACAAATAGCATTACGACAGCTATTATGTTGTATGGCTGTAGTGTTGCTTATTACATAGAACACAGTTAAAAACTTTACTATTATAAACTGAGAAGATTTTTCTTGAACCATATAGCGAACTTATTTATTCTTGCTTGTTACGTCATAGTGGTCCACAATTATGACGATTTATAGTTGGATATCGAATAACAATGATCGTGTGTTCTTTTGGAGCCATATTTATTAATTAAGTACTGTATTATTATCTAACCTTACGTACTAAGGTATGTACATGGAATCTCTTAGCTATGATCTTATAGCTACATTATATATTCTAAATCTATCGTTACATTGCACAATAAACACAGCTTAATATCAACAAGGAAATGACAGCCGGAATCCTACGTGCTCGATAATCGGCACATATCTGAATTGTGCTGGACAAGCATATCTCTGTATAATTTCCGTCTTTGACTTTAACTAATATATGACGAAGGAATAAACCACATCACAGCTGAAACAATTACAATTACAGCAAATGCTGGTTATGACAAACTTTCCGAGAACTAGGTATAAAGAAGCCCATGACTCGATAGAGCAGTAGAATCGTGAGGGTGGTCACGTGGCGAGCGGATGTCACGTGGCGGCGAATATTGCACGATACAAAGGTGCACGTGGACTTCTATATTGATCGACTACGAGTTACTGTTAATAACAACGTGAAATGCAATTACAGTAAGCAAGTGGTTGATATAAAAATTCCAACCAATACCATTTACATATAGGTCTCTGCTAACTTCATTGAATCAGATAGATTAAAAATTGAATTTTGAAAAAAAATTAGAAATTTAGAAAAAAAAGTGTATTTTCACATATTCTATTATTAGAACTAAGTTCATTATTATTAACACATTGCATGCCATATTCAGTCAGTCCAAATATTCAGTTAGTATAGATTGATATCATATACTTAAAAAAATTGGCCAAGTGCGAGTCGGACTCGCCCATGAAGGGTTCCGTATCAGCAAGTAACATCATATAAAAGTTCTTGTAGTTCGTTGTAACTTTCATCGATGTTTTTATACTAGTGTATTGATTGGATGAAAGGTAAATTGCGTGTTACGATTTATGACGTATAAAAAAAAAACTACTCACTAGATCTCGTTCAAACCAATTTTCGTTGGTAGTTTGCATGGTAATATACAACATATATTTTTTTTTAGTTTTATCACTATTTTATTTTAGAAGTTAGAGGGGGGGGGACACACATTTTTCCACTTTGGAAGTGTCTCTCGCGCAAACTATTCAGTTTAGAAAAAAATGATGTTAGAAACCTCAACATCATTTTTGAACACCTATCCATAGATACCCCACACGTATAGGTTTGATGAAAAAAACGGACGGACGGACAGACAGACAGACAGACAGACTTGACGAATCTATAAGGGTTCCGTTTTTTGCCATTTGGCTACGGAACCCTAAAAAGAACTAAGCGCTTTTCTGTAACCGGTAAAAAGTTTCTTTAAGATGTACTTTATCGTTGCTTTTGTTTAACTTAAAATCAACGTTAAAAAAGCATACAAAATCAATATGCATCTATCACTAGTTTAAAATAATAATAAATAAATAATAAACTTTACGGACATCTTACACACAAAGTCATCTAGTCCCAAATGAAGCAGAGCTTGTATTACGTATGAGTACTAGACGACAGATATAAATACATACTTAATATATACATATAAAAAACACCAGCACTTTGAAATAAATATTTGCAGATCATACAAACATTTGGTCCGATTTGGGATTCGAACCCGACACCTCAAGCACAGCAGCCGCATACCACTGCGCACCAGGCAGTGAAATCATATTCATTATAAAATACGCCTTTGTATGATATCAAGACAATTGCTATAAAATCTTACGTCCCCGTTTGTAATTTTATAATTTTGTCGGAATAATCTACATGAAACTCACTCAAGATACTATTGCGAATGGCGCTTGACAATTTTTCCGATAAACCTTCACTTACGTACCTACATGTGATTTACAAAATTTGTCTTTATGCGAGTGGTTTTAAGGTTGACATTTATATATATTAGGACGGCTGGGGAAACGAGGTGAGGGATGAAGGGCAGGTCAACGTCCCCGCCCCCGCAGCCCGCTCCACAGCTTTCCAGACGGAGCGAGAACGTCGCAGGCTCTTGTGAGGCAAGGCGGCCGCGCCCGTTCCCACCATATGTCTTCTTGACATGTTTATTGAAAATTCGCTGATAACAATCGCCCGCTAATACAGATTGAACCCATCGAATCTGATCTCAAAACAGTTCACAGTAGATAATAGAATGTACTTTTTATATTGGGTATTTCCTTTATTTTCAGAAATCTAATAGGCGTGTTGTTAAGAGGGCTACTGGTTGCCATGTATTGAATATTCTGGTAAATTCCATTCAGACAGGATAACCAATTGTGCTTAACACACAGTAATTTATCCTACAGATCTTCGATGTAGGTAAAATTAACCGTAGAAGAATGTGTAATAGTCATGAATAGAATAGATATTTGTGTATTACTATTGTTACACGCTCACGAGTAACAGTATCCTCGGCAGAGACTTACTTAATACCAAATTGTTAAAGTATAGTTTCATCTTCGTTATAGGCAACACTATGGTCATCAATGTGGCGTTTTGTTTATAAAAATTGAAACAGTATCAGAGTGAAGGTAGTCAAGAAGTAATTTCATTTGGCAATGTGAACAAAATGATTATATTCGATTCTGTCATTCGAATTGGCCATTGTCGGGACATGCTATGTAAAAATAGCAATTTAATCTGGTAGGCCAACATAACCTAAATCTTTCAAAATCTCAAATAGTATAAAGTAATATAATAAGTAGTAATATAATAATAATGCAGGTATATCTAATCTGCCTTAGTCGGTGGCGCAGTAGTGTATGCGTGTAGGCTGTGCTTGGAGTCTCACATTCAAATCCTGCGTCGGACTAAATGTTTATATCTACAGATATTTGTTTCAGAGTTTTTTTATGTATAAAATGTTTATATTTCCAAAAAAAAGTATATAAGTTTCCGTCAGTTAATCTAGCTTTCATAGTACAAGCTCTGCTTAGTTTGAAGTTAGATGGCGTTGTGTGTTACATGTTCGAGATATTTATTTAATAATAATATTCTAACGATGTTAAATATAAAATATAGTAAGTAAGTAAAATATATGTAATTAAGTAAATGTAAAGGTAAAGGGTAAAATGTACATTTACTAGTCCGCTACTGGACGTAGGCCTTTATTTTAGGCGTGCCACAATGACTCTACTTTGCGTGATTATTTAACTTATATAACCATACAAATTACATTAAAAACTATGTTTATTCAAACTTAATGAACAGAGCATATACTCATAACGAATACAATCGACATGCAAATCCAGAAAAACTGTTCCTAAATCACATAATTGATCGCCTAGTTGAGACTCCAACAATTCAACACTCAGCAGTAGTTATCAATATTCGAAATAATGCGTCTATTCCGGTTTTTAGTTATAATTTCCCTGCTAGTTTTATATGTGAGATATAATTCTTGAACTCGCTGCTATTCTGGACAAGTCGTAACGCGAAGGTCAATCTGTTAGGGTTATTTGACGAGCCTTTAATGTCAGTTTAGTATTGCTTCTAAATGAGTTTCTGTTTTGATATGCAACGTTAATACTCGTACCTGATAATATCATGTATGTGTACGTATCATCGAGCAGTACGTATCATCGAGTAGTACGTATCATTGAGCACTACCTATCATCGAGTAGTAGGTATCATCGAGCGCTACCCATCATCGAGTAGTACGTATCATCGAATGATACACGGATTAGAGATGGTACACTTATGTTGGACTATTTCACAATATTATCTTATCATGTTATAGTGCATGTAATGCTGGTTGCTGTTGCTGATGCTAGTTACTGGGTGTTTCAAAAATTCCAAATGTAACTACATTAACCAATATTTCACGAAGAATCAATACGCTGAAATAGAACTGGGGGCGGTCACACCTCTAGGTGAACTAATGACCTCTGGATCCAACATATGTTAGAATGGCGACCGTGGTTACATAAACGGACTGTTATGCGTCCTATGGCAAGAGGCACCTGCTATTTGATGAAAGTGACTGGCAACGAGTAAAGGTGGACTATTTTGGACCGAGATAGTTGGCCGTTTATGTCGAAGGTCTTCGTTCAGTAGTGGATTGTTGCAATATGATTATGAAAATGGTAGAGTATTTAAATCGGTTTTATGGTTTTTAATTGTTATATAAAGACTTTATAAAATGATTCGTTAAATTTTTTGTAGTCGAAATACATTCTATGAGTGGATTAAGGAATCTTCTGCTAAGTTAGAGTTGGTCCTACTTCAAGAAATTATTAAACTCGGGCTTAAAAAAATACGCATAAAGAATGTATCTTATTTAAATCATGCTTTTAACCTTACACTATAAAGGTGTATTATGACTAGCTTTGGACACATGAATACACCGCAAGTCGCGATTATGATTTTCCGAATAATATAGATTATGACACCTACAATTAATATGACTTCCTATAAAATAAATTCAAAATGGATTCAGTAAGTCTTGAAATTACCCTCTGTAACTTATAAAATTTATCTATTTAAACCCAAACATATACAAAATGATTTTGAAATAAAAAAAGTCAGGTGGGAATTAAAACTCCATCAAGTTCAGCATTACTAATCACTAGAATAACACACCCATCAATTCAAACAAATTATACTCGTAATCTAACCTCTTGGAGTAGGGATTATAATCATCATCATCTTCATCATCAACAGCCTTGAACAGTCCACTGCTGCACATAGGCCTCTCCTTAATAAGTAACTAACTGTATATTAATTATAATTTATACACTAAGAGCGGCCAAAGCAGCTTATAAAAGATTTATAATTAACAAGCGCATTGTGTAAAGTCTTAAGAGTTTTATTGGCATAGAAGCCGATAGTAATGTTAGTGTCCCCAGGCTTTCGGTCGCTCGCGAGTGTGGGGGCGAGTCGAGCGCTATCGGCACGATCGTTCGCCTCTCAGACCACTCCAACGGGTTTTTGGGTCAAGCGGGTTGTGACCGGTGTTACAGTTGCTGCTTTGAGGATCGACTCTCTCATATCCTGAAATTTATTGTATGCCTGTGGTTACGAAATGAAAATATGTATTATGGTCAGTGTGGCTTTAAAACATATTTTTTCCCATCCATAAGTGGTAATCGTTGTACAGGTTTTAGGTGAGAATATTTGTATATCCACACAAATGTTTTGAGTTCGAAAGAGAGTCTGTTTTTAGGGTTCCGTAGTTCATGACTCGGAAACCTTATAGATTCCTACGGCCGTCCGTCCGTACGTCCTCGACCTACTGGTCAAACGGTTGGTGCTATGAAGATGAAACTTTGCAAGAATATGTATTGTAATTATGTGGACAAAGTGTTACAATAAAATTATGAAAAATAGTTTTATTTGGTACCTCCCCTACATGTAAAGTGGTGATGTTTTTTTCTACGACTACCCCATCGTGTGAGGTATCATTAGATAGGTCTTTTAAAAACACTGTGAGGTTGCTAAAACCATTTTTCGATGTAGGTATCCATTTATGAGTTATTCAACTTGAAAGCGCATTTTTTCTAAAAACAAGCCCCCCCCCCCCCCCCTCACTAAAAGCTAAACTGCTGGCTCAAAAATAGGCTCACGATTTTAGGAAAACGAAATCTACCTACCTTGGGTGACTACGGAACCCTATTCTATGCATGGCCTGACAAGCACTTGGCCAATTTTTATTTGTTACGATATTAATGTAAATACTTTGAATATAAGCAACTCTTTATATTTTATATGGAGACTTAAATGCGAAAGCAGGGATAAGGTGTAGTTAATGGTTCTGCTCAATTTTTTTTATTGAACTACGTGCTATGATAGATTATATAAATGTACTCTCTTCTTCTTCCTAGTCGTTGTCTCATTGTTGAATATTCTAACCATGATGTAACTGGCCTACTGTGCGTCGCCATAATTATGTCACGATCAGAAACTTTCTGTCAGCATTTCGGGCAGCATGATGGAATTATCCAGTGCATCAGATAAACGCGTTATAAACGCTGGTAAATAATATTGTAAATGTTTTCTAGATACGGTTTTGAATCTAATCAGAGAAAAATGAATAAAGCACTTTATTACACAGTTTCATTAGCTTTTGCATTCCTGACAATTTAATTTTGACCCTACTAACCTTGACAGATCGAGGTTTTGAAGAAATGGCTGGTAGTGAATTAATGCAGGTCGCGCATTACCGAAATAGTTGGTGCTCCTTGGGACATCTGTCTATGCAGAAGTGGATTACACTAGGTTCATAAGAAGTGTACTAACCTGCTGACTAATAAGCGAGGTCTTCTAAGATTTTTCAAAAAATTAAGTACCATACTAGAAGATTGATCATGTGCACACCGAAGAATAGAAAGGGATCCCATTTATAATGAAAATAGTGGTAAATTTAACAGGTCTATGACTCCAAGTAAACAATAAAATGCCAGAATAACACAAGATAATGTAATTTATTACCTAGCTAGATCCAAAGGAGTCACAATACCTTGCTATTTCATCAACAACCCATGACGTCCCACTGCTGGGGCTCGAGTTTCCTCTCAAGCGAGGGTTAATGCCATAACAATAAGGAAATCTTGCCTTAACATTTTTTCAAGTCACCCGAAGCCCTTCTACTAACTTTCACGACTGTTATCTTGTGATAGCTGGGACCGAATGCTTAAAGCTAATAACATAATCATGCCACAAACGGTCACCCATCTAGGTCAGTACCGCTCCGTCGTTGCCTAGCCTTGGTGATTGTTTCCAATCATCTAAGGCCGCTCGGCTATGAGCGCTTCCTTGCCATTTGCCTTGTGATTATAGTATAAAAATATGTTAATAATAATATAGTGATATATTTCCAAATCATCTACATCTTCGTAGCCTATAATTCCCAATATTATTTGGGGTCTTACTTGCCACCGATTACCTGAATACCAGTTTTTTAAAGAATTTCTTGCCATAAAACCAAATACCGCTTTTAGGCTGACCAATGAATCGACCCCGGGACTCTTGATTGACAGTTGCAAACGCTAACCGCCAGGTCAACGAAACATTCACGTATATCAAATTAACTGATTTCTTTTTGATGTATACATATAGTTGGGCATGCAAGGGCAAAAGCATACAGTAATCTTAAACTTAGAATTAGTCTATTACCTATGGTTTTCTTTTTTTAATTATTGACATGGGCGCTTAGGCTTAACATTTAAATGTTCAGTGCACGTCACGTGATGTGTGACGTCCATTGTGCATAAAGAACATTTTTTAATCCAGAATACAACTTTACATTATTATTTTTATTGCTTTATTTTATGCTTTATTCTAGCTATAATCACGTGTATTTATTTAACTTTGGATTATCAACTTAAAGAATAAAATATTCAGCGCCACAATATGAACGTAACAAAAAAAGCATTTCTGGTTATAAACTTACTTAAAATAACGTCTCAATGAACAAGAGTCAAGTTACCATTTTATCTGTATCCTGTATTTACCATCTCTGTATCATCTATAAAATATTTAATTAAACAAGCCTGGTATTAAAAAGCTTGTTCCAAAATAAGTGGGTTGTGAGAGGATCTAAATATCTAATTGTAATCTTATTTGCATTTAAACTGTTCCTTCCTTCGTTTCGGAAGGAATCCGAAGATAACTTCAGACGATGCCGCCGCAAATCACTGTTGTATGAATTTGTTTCTTACGCAAGTCGCGAGCAAAGTTTTTGATTGGTATAATAGGTATTATTAGAATTAATTGATACGCTACGGATAGGGTTATCAATCGAGTTCTGCGTTGCGGATTATGAATTTAATTTATCGCTATTCAACTGTATCATTTTTTGTCTTTTTATAGGCCTACCCGCTTTTCCTTGAATGAATTGTGAGCTTGTTTACAGTCTTAGATACATCCATGTGCTTTCTCCAGTTACATTGAATATATGATGATTTCTTTACCTGAAACAATGAAAAATGCTTATAAGATCGTAGAAAATTTCAAAAGCTGTCTACTTCGATATTAAAAATAATCGCCGTTACAAGCAATATTACTAAAAAAATGTTATTTTAATATAAGTGAGTGAGTGAGCTTAGTTGGAGGCCTTCTTAAAAACATCCAACGTGTTTTGCCAGTCCCCAACCCGCACTCTGCCAGCGTGGGGACGTATGACCTTAACCCTCTCCTAAGAGGAGACCCAAGCCTAGCTGTGGGACATTATGGGTTGTTGATGATGAGTGAGTGAGTACCAATCATAATCACTCTTTAGGATCACTTAACACTAACACTACTAATTGTGTATATGTGTAAGGATACGTAGAGTGTATCCCTACACATACACAATCGCCATAAATATACCAACAAATACATAGGACAAGTTGACTATACCAATTCTTTGAATAGGAAGTGAGTAAATTTAAATCATAAAAGTAAAACGTATGTAGCTATCATAGCTTTTAGAAATAGCACAAACGCACTGAATGAAGAAAGAGACGCACATAAACCTAGTAATGTGTAAAGCAGTAGTGTGAGAGAGTGGTGTTGTATTCTTTTGTATAAATTGACAATTTTATTCGTTTGTCATTTGCGTGACATACGTGCATAAAACTAAAAACGAGGTTTGAATTGTCTCTATTTCACCCTCTATCTCCCTCTCTGTCCTTAATATATTTTTTAAGTTTGTTATTAATAATCAACCTGAACAAGAATACTTAAACTACTTGGAAATGACGACAATCCTTCGCCAGCGAGTACCTACTTATTCCTTTTCTTTCGAGCACGTGACTCAGTCAGCAAACACACACACACTGCCTTAAAACCTACACACACTCACGACAATCACCGTAATAAATATCATATCGATTACCCACAATCCTACGTAATTCAATCCATTGAGATCTCAAACGATCGTAGGAGGTCTTTCGTTTTGATCCAAGCTCAATTCCGATAAATATTTTAAAAGAAAATCTTCTTTATCGATGTGCCTTTATGTTAAATGAATCATACAAAATACTCTTAACAGAGAATAGAAGAACAGAAGCCCCTTAGAAAAAGAGAATAAAAAACATTATATTCTCTTTTTCTAAGAATTGGTAGGATTAAATATGAAAAACAATATAAAACTTTTATATTAAAAATTATTGATGAGAGAGTGTATCAGAAACCATTAAATGTTTTTATTCCACTTGAGAACTCATTTTAAAACTAAAGCCGTCCAGTACAGTGGAAGAAAAACATCCGTTTTAAAAGTTACACTAGTGATAAGAGCTGTAAACGTAGAAATCATGTTTAAGTTCAGTCATAAAATTCAACTCGACCCTATTTGTAGTGAGTAGTTTAATTTGATAAAAACAGAAAACCTACTAATTATCACCTTTAAGCTGAATGCACCGCAATTCCAATTCATTTTTTTTTCGGTGAAGTACCGTATATAGTTTATTATGCATTTAGTAAAAACTGTTTATTTTATAAAACAAACAGATACTTCAATTTATTTATCTTCACTAATATTATAAACGCGAAAGTTTGTGAGTATGTTTGTTTGTGTGTATGTTTGTTGCTCTTTCATGCAAAAACTACTGAACGGCTTGGATGAAACTTTACAGTTAAAAAGCTTATAAATCAGATTAACACATAGGCTACTTTTACTGCAATAATCGAGTTACGCCCGTATCTCGATTATTGCAGGAGCCACAGGTGAAAGCTATTATCTATTTAATGTATTGAGTAAGTAAAATAAAATATAAATACACTGATTTACGTAAGCTTCTGCAATTTATCCGCCTACGGCAAAGCCAAATGAAAGGTTATTAGTTTAGTAGCGTAGCGCATAAACTAATAAACAGATTTCAATGAATTAGGTTTCAATAAATTCGTAATTCAAAAGCTTATAATATGAGTATGGTTTTTTATTGAGATTGGTAAAACCTTTTTTTTCATTTAGAAATATGAGGACAGGCCAAGTCATGCACAAATACAAATACGACACGATTAGTGATGTGGTCTTCTTGCCAATAACTATTATTTCTATTCTTGAGTAATAACAGAAATAACGAGAGCTTTTTAGAACAGGAAATACATACTCACAGATTTTATATTTGTTGTCAAGTTTAAGCTTGATCAAATATTTATACTTATAGGATTTCTTAATTTTAATTCTAAACGGTCAATTACCCGTACCAATTAAAACATTACACGAAAATATATGTACTTAAAAGAAGTTATCGTATTTCTGCGCAGTTATTAATGTATTTATATACTGTTTGTGATTAAAGAAGGAAAGCTGAATCCATATTGAGTATACCGGAGTTAAGTTCATCACATGGACTGCCATCATGATTTTATTTAGATTTTTGAAGCGTCTTAGCAACCTCTCAATGTTTTTAACGTAACTATCTTAGGTTACTCCAGACTACGCCGTAGACAATACGTCCCTACCTTACGTGTTGTGTTTTTTTTTTTTAAATAATCTTATTATAGCACTTTGTCGACGTGTTATACCTACATATTAACCATGCAGCAATAAGCAGTATTAATCGTTTGGAAGGCAAATCTAGGGCGGTCAGATGGATGAAATACGAAACCCTAAAGGGGAGGGATCATGAGTAGAATGCATCAATAAGGGTCATCATCCTCATTGTGAGTGCAGACAATGCAACATGGTGACCCACACCATAGCCGCCTAATGAGATGTTGATTGAGTTATGTTAACCTTATCTCGCATTGTCCGATCCAATCGGGTTACACTGAATGACGTTATAAAGAAGAAATTTCATATCAAAAACTTCTCTGCCAGTTTTGTGATTAGTTGACTCAGCTTCAATAAAGAAATTAAATTAAAATAAAACTATTTATTTATTTATTTATTTATTTACAACTTTATTGTACACCAATAAGGTATCAAATTTTATACACAGATATTAATATTAATGAAACTAAACAATATGGTATTACAATAGGCGGTCTTATCGCTCACGGCGATTTCTTCCAGACAACCTTTGGACGGATATTGAAGAATTCGATTTGGGGTAGATATAATCTATGTAATTAATAAAAAATAAATAAAAACATTACATGTATCTACAGTAACAATTCTAATAATATAAATACTTACAAAAACATACATATACACATACACGTCACATATATATATACATACATACATACATACACATACACACATACATACACATCATACATCGATCAAGCAGTAACCTCTATAATGTCAGATAGTAGTCCGTGACTTTCTTTTTGAAGGCATGCAGAGATTTGGCCTTTCTTATTGCCTCAGGTAAGTCATTCCACAGTCTGACTGCCTGTACCGAGAACGATTTGTCAGTGAATTGTGTGGTATGGCTAGGCATTTTCAGTTTTAAATTCTCCGACGATCTCAAGAGCCTACAATGTGAATTGTGTAAGAACTCAAAGCGTTGTTTGAGATAGGGCGGTGAATGTGGAAGAAACAGAGTACTGTATAAAATAGAGAGAATATGGGCATTACGGCGAAGGCGGATAGGTAACCATTTGAGCTTAATGCGATACTCGGAGATGTGATCATATTTACGTAGGCCAAATATGAATCTTATGCAGACATTTTGGAGACGCTCAAGTTTGTTCAACTGTTCTTCGGTAAGATCTAGATAGCTAACATCACTATAGTCAAGGATAGGAAGGAGAAGGGATTGTGCTAGGGCGATTTTTGTGTTGGTAGGAAGAAAGTTACGAAGTCTTCGCAGTGATCCCGATGTAGCAAATAACTTTCGACTAACTTCACCAATCTGTGGGGCCCAGGACATATTTTTGTCCATAAAGATTCCAAGGTTTTTGACCTCGTCACTATATGGAATATTTGACCCGTCACAAGAGATGGCTGGTAATTGCCCCCAATTTATTAAAGAGTTCATCCTCCTGCTACCTATTATTATAACCTGGGTTTTTTTAGGATTGACTTTTAATCCATACTCTTTACTCCAATTGCATATTTGTACCAGGTCTTTATTAATATCGTCGATAGCCTCAGATATTTTCGCTGGAGAAGCTTTAGTGTAAATTTGAAGATCATCTGCATAAAGGTGGTAGGAAGAGAGTAAGCGATCAGTGATGGAGTTGATAAAAACTGCGAAAAGTAATGGAGATAGCACGCCGCCCTGAGGTACGCCAGCAGATGTGTTGCACCAGGAGGAGTATCTGTTTTCAATACAAGTACGCTGCTGACGACCATACAGGTAGCTATGAAACCAGTCAATTACTGGTGGAGATATGTTAAGAGAGCGCATTATTCCAAGCAAGATATCAAAGTCAACGGTATTAAAAGCGTTACTGAAATCAAGTAAAGCGAGGATTGTTAACTTTCCTTTCTCCATGTTAAATCGGATATCCTCCGTAACATGAATGAGTGCGGTGGTAGTGCTGTGGCCGGGACGAAAACCTGATTGGAGAGGATTTAAAAGGAAATTTCTAGAGAGAAATGAACTTAACTGCATGTGAATGAGGCGTTCGAGGACTTTAGAAAAGAAAGGTAGAATGGATATTGGACGATAGTCTGAAAAAGAAGAAGGATTACGTTTTTTAGGGAGAGGAATAATTTGAGCCCTTTTCCACATAGATGGAAAAACACTATTACATAAAGAATAATTAAATATATGGCAAATCACAGGCAGGACTTCATCTAGGATAGGAAGTATCATTTTACGGTTGATGTCATCCGTTCCCACCGCATTAGAAGTAATGGATATAATGCTTCTCCTAACATCACACGCAGACAATTGACTAAATGCAAATGAAGGACAGTTAGGAGTCGGTAGAGATGAAAGATAATTTAGTGTAGTAGTTTTAGTGTTCCCCCCAAAATTAGAGGAAGCAGAAAAATGTGTATTTAAGGAATTAATGTCAACGTTTTGTGAAATAGAATTAGAGTGTAATTTACCGACCCCCAATGACTTAAGAAATTTCCAGACTTTACCTGGATCACCATTTTCAATAGATTTGTGGATGTGCCGGCGTTGAGCATTCCTACACATCTTATTGCAGTGATTTCTAATATTTACAAATTTATCCCAATTTACGGTGCTAGGGTGCCGTTTGTATTTAGAGTGTGCCTTCTGTTTCTTTTTTTGTAATTCCTTGATTTCCTCAGTTAACCAAGGGGCTGGCAGATGTCTCACCTTGACGACACGAACTGGTGCATGTTTGTCGTATAAATTTATTATTGCTTTTGAGAAGTGAGAAATTTTTTCATCAATGCATTGCGAGTCGATCAACACGCTCCAATCGATACTGGCGGCATCACTGCGAAGATCATCGAGAGCCATACTACGAAAGTTACGACATGCAAATGTTTTGGATTTAGGTTTAGGAGTACGAATTTGATAGGATAAATATAGAAGATCGTGATAAGAAAAGGAATCAGCGGCGCACTGACCGTGTTTAGCCACATGCTCCTCCGAAGAGACAATGATGAGGTCTAGGAGAGAAGAGTTGCAATTTGGCATATTATGTGTAGGGTTGAGAGGTAGAATGGAAAGGTTTTGAGATTTCAGAACAGAGCGAAGAGAGGAAGATCGAGAATCATTCTTAAGTAAACAAGTGTTGAAGTCACCCATGACTATAGTATGACTGTACGAAGGTGTTAAATTTTCTAAAATTATTTCAAGTGAGGAGAAATAATCTACTCGTAGGGAAGGACTATAATAGACACCGAGGAGCACTTTTGAGTGTTGAAGTGCTACTTCTATGAAAATGTGCTCCCCTGCACTTGCAGCATGTTGCTGAGATGACATACTCACAACAGAGAAGGGAATGTATGTACGAATATATATGGCGACACCACCTCCTCGTCCATACATACGATCATTTCGTACCAAGTGAAAACCAGGTAACGAGTATGAAGTGGTAGATAGGCATGGCTTTAGCCAAGATTCTGATATAAGGATGGCGTGTAGGTTCGTACAGTCAAAGCTAGTTAGCATATCGTTGAAATGTGCCGGAATGCTTTGGGCGTTTATGTGAACGACATTGAAGCTCCTGGGTACTTCGGAGAACTGAGCCGATATAGTATCTGCTAGAGAAGGAATGCTGATAAAACTGTCGTCACTGTCGGACACCGAAAAATAGTCCCCAGTGTCGCTGCTATCGCTAGATGAATGCATAACTAAATTCTTGTAAAAGATAAAAAAGACAAAAATACAGAAACAAGACTTTTCCTTACCTTTTTTCCTCCGTAACAGATACCTCTACTGTATATTGCAATTAAGTGAAAAAAAAAAGCGTATGTCTGAAATTGCAATATAGGTATGTTATATGAGTAAAATAATAAATTTAAATATTCAATTTGTAATACTTAAAATATAAAATAAAAATAAATAAATATTTGTTTCATTCGATAGCACCCGTCTGCCGGTTGTATGTCTATTGGTACATAAAAATAATAAGAAGAAATTACAAAAACAATTATTAGAAACTATTTGACAAAAACGCAACAGCGTGCATATGCAATGAAGATTAGAACATAGTAGTTACATAAAAATATTTATGTGGCGCAAAACGCTAGTTCTCAAATCCATGAGTTACATGCAACACAGAGAAGAGCAATGAAATGGAACGCAATTAAGTGTGTCACTCATGAAGTCATGACAGCTTGGTATGACAGATAGCAATCAAATTGACATCGTAATAAGTTTTCTGTTGTTGATGTTTTGTTTACAGTAATTGATAAAAAAAATAGGGTAATTACTAGTATTGTAGTATATTAAGTTTGCAGAAGTGAAAGAGTTAGGGTAAACAGTAGTAAGAAGTGAAATTTATGTGACAGTTTTATATAAATACCTTGCACATGCACGCCGGACTAAAAACAATTAATGATAGAAATATGTTGATTTTACTGGACCTTCACTACAGATTGTAAAATCATTAGAGCCCTATTTTTTTACTGCACGCCTGGTTTTTGCCACTGTTGTCTTAGTGACTGCAGCTGGCTTCACTGTGTCTACGCAAATTGCACCAAGCTCCATCAATGACGTTACCCGATGCCGTTTATCGCCAGGCCCCATAACAAAGATGTTTCCGTCCCGGGTCCAGCACTTATCGACACCGAATCTCTCACGTGCAGACATAAACACATTGTGCCGAGATTTGGTAAGAAACTCAGAGACGGTAACTCCCGTGCCCTTCAATTTAGTTTTTGCAAACCAAACCGAATCGCGAGCAGTAGTTTGATTAAATTTGATTATAATTGGCCTAGGCTTACTTGATGACGCGATTCGACCCATCCTGTGGCTTCTTTTGACATCAGTCACAGTAAAATTGCTTATTTTAAGATCTTCAGTGATGATTTTGGTAGCCAACAATGTAGTGTTCTCATTCTTATCCTCAGCAACACCATGTATCAGCAACATATTACGTCTACTCCGGGTCTCCATGTTGTCAGTAATGTGAGCCAACATTTGCACTTGATTTTGGAGGTCGCTCAGGGCTTGAAGGACTAACTTCTTAAATGATGTGAAGTCCTCCTGAAGCGTCGTTGAAGTACTGGTATCTTTATTCATCTGTTCTCTGGCTTCGAATTCTGCCATGCGGTTGTTAAACATAAGGCTCATATCTGCCACAGCCTTCATGAGGGACTCCATATTGCAGGTGATGTAGTGCGAGTTGAAAGGTGAATATAGAGGAGATAACACTTCTACCGGCAGTGGGCACAGTTAGTTACTATTACAAGTCATGAAACTTGCATAAAAGTTTGAAATGGATATGTATTTCAAATTAAAATTTGGAGCCACAATTAGACAATGTTCACTGTAAGAGTACCCACAAAAAAAATCTATGAAATGCTACATTAAAATGACAATAACTACTGAACTTGAACTCTCTACAAACGCTGGCCGAGTGCGGGTTGTTGAATAACTATATCTATAAAAAATTCAACCGACTAAAGAATCATTTTGTAAGCCCACTAAATATGTACTTTATGGTGCTGAAAGCCGGGACAAACAACACTTTGTGTATGGTCGGAAAATTGACATAATTATGTCAATCAGCACTTTCCTGCTCGTTTCGTTTACGTTATAGGTTATTGCATAACATACTTTATTATCATAAACTCTCTCAGTGGTTATTGGATCAAGATAGAAAGATAAAAATAATTAGTGTTTAAGGTATAAGTAATTTAAAGATTGACTAAAAAAATTTAAAAAACTATGTTTAGACTAATCTGGATATCGAAGCAATATTGTCAGAAGATTTATTCAAATTTAAGAATGCGGATATTGTTAGGTAATAAAATATCCATATCAACAGCCTATAATATCCCACTGTAAACTGTCCCACTATCTTTACTATAATAGTTGAAGAGTTTGTTGGAAAACGTTGAATGCAAGTCTGATTTGGAAAACTCTTTCAGTGTTGAATAGCCCAGTTATCTATGAAGTTTTAGTTTAATATAAAGATAACTCCCGCATTAGGAATATACATCCTGCCTCAGGGGACTTTACAAACATTCATGAAATTTACACAAAGAACACCCAGACGCGTGTGGAATTTGAACAAACAACAACTGGAGAAAATTGTTCCTTAAAAGTATTATGGATGTATGTATTTTTTATGTATGACCACGCATAATTTCTTACCGAGCAATCCGATTTCGATAATTCTTTTTTATTAGAAAGGGTATACTTTAATGTTGGTCATACATAATTCTTAAAAAATAATTCTAACCGTAAGGGTAGGAAAACATGGGATGATTAATTGTTCACTCACTGATTGAAATATGTGCCCACACATAAGTTAGTAGTGTGTAGTTCGATTTCAACCATTCTATTTTAGTAGATTACACGTCGATGTTAGTTTCATATAAATTTAGTAAAAAAAATACTCAAAGGTAGGAAAATAGTAAATGATTGATAACTCAACACATAATATTTTGCAGGCTTGCATCATTTCCACAATTATTTTTAATTGGAAAGGGCACACCTCGTTTAGTTCCATATAAATTAAAAAGAAACCCAATTTCAAGGGTAGGACAATAAAGGATGAATAATCACTCACTAAAAATACGGTATTTTTTAGATTAGATGGACTAAACAGTAGGATTTATTTAAAATACAAACTACGTGAACAGGCTTACTTTACAATTTCATATTATATAAATGATAAATTTGCTTGGAATTGATGCTATTCACTCCCTCATTTAAGTTTTTTATGTGTTTCAAAGTAATAGACATTTTAATTGTTGTATGTTGTCCTTGAAATACTTTATACCTTTTCTTTTGTAATTGTGAGTATAGTCTAGGCTTGTAATAAGTTTACATTTAGTATCCTTCTGGCGGCTTCGTGTGTTCTGTCTTCCCCGAGTGTCCGGCCTTTCTAGTAAAGACCGATGCACGCGATGTACAAAATATCTTTAGAAGGTTTACTTGCAAAATCAATATCATTTGTAATTTATCAAACCTTAATAACTAACTTCTTAATGTACTTAAATAATTTTGAGTCACCACCAATCAAGAAAATTAACGTAAAGCCTCATGACACGCCCTTGTTTGTTATTTGATAAAGGTATTTCTATAAAGTCAAATTAATTTAGTTACCTTTTTTCATTTATTGTTTGATGCCAACTCATAATTCTTTAGGTACGCTTACATTACTTTAAGAAGCTAGTTATTAAGGTTCAGTAACAGTAGTATATTATTATTATTTTATGTTAAAGCTTACTAAAGTGTCTACTCTGAGAGAGGGAAATACCCAGGAGTAGGGGCCACCATCCTCATTGTTTTTCAATGCAGCATATTGATCCATACAATGGCGACTTAGTAAGATGTTTCTGTCTTATTGCATCTGCATCATCCGCATTCATGCAGAATAATTCGGTCTCCGGTCTCACACTCACCAACGGAATATGATACCACCAATGCTGTCATTTAAGGTTGGTCTTTTGTGTGAATATAGTACCGCCCCGGTCGTGCCGGTCCATTCTTGTTGAAATCAGCGTCGCTCTATGAACTATAATTTCTGCTTTCAGTTATTACGGCGGTTTAATTTTTTGCTAAAAGCTTTTATTTTAGTAAACAAATTTCTTATAAAATCATGCCATCGGCAATAGGAAATGCAGACGAGATTGAGTTTATGAGGTAGTTCATGATATGAATCAAAAAATTAGCAGGCCGTAACAGGGATATCAAAATAAAAGTATAAAAATCATTTTGATGACCTTTCAGAAGAACATATTGGCATATATATGTGACTATGTTTAGGTAAGTAATACAGAGTACATAGAACTTCCCTGCCACGATGTAGTATGTAGTAGCTGTTTTTCTCGGAACTTTTAATTAACCACACTTTCAAACTAACCTTGTTAATCGTCTTATGCCTCAACGCTTATTCATAATTGGTACTCGTAAATTAGAGTCGAAGCTGTCTAACAGGTAAACACAGGTACAGGTATTTATATGAAATCTTAATGCATTGTGCGCGATTTCCACTGTATCCCAGGTAAACTTATAGAGCCAAACAGATAAGAGATAAGTAGAAATCATTACTGTGTATAAGATTTTTTAAGGAGCCCTAAGAATTTTATGATTTAATTGACTTATATTAAACAATTTTAAGTCAGAATTTAAGAAGATCAACGTCGGGCAACGCATAGAATAGGGTTCTATAGTAACGTGCTATTATAGCACGTGAATTTAAAAACGTGTCCAATAGATCATTGTTGTTTACTGATCGTTATTTTTTCACCAATAGGTTAGCCCAGTAGATTAGGACTCCTGAAATAAGAAAGTTTTCTAAGTCGTTATAGTTTTCCTTTAAATTTCATCATATTATTATGGACTACTAACATGTTTTTTTAGGGTTCCGTAGCCAAATGGCAAAAAACGGAACCCTTATAGATTCGTAAAGTCTGTCTGTCTGTCCGTCCGTATGTCACAGCCAATTTTTTCCGAAACTATAAGAGCTATACTGTTGAAATTTGGTCAGTCGATGTATTCTGTGAACCGCATTAAGGGTTTTACATAAAAATAGAAAAAAAAAAACAATAAATTTTGGGGGTCCCCATACTTGGAACTGAAACTAAAAAAAAATTTTTCATCAAACCCATACGTGTGGGATCTATGGATAGGTGTTCAAAAAAGATGTTGAGGTTTGCAATATCATTTTATTCTAAACTGTAGTAGTAGTAGTTTGCGCGAGAGATACTTCCAAAGTGGAAAAATGTGTGTGTCCCCTGTAACTTCTAAAATAAGAGAGTGATAAAACTAAAAAATATATATGTTGTACATTACCATGCAAACTACCAACGAAAATTAGTTTGAACGAGATCTAGAAAGTAGTTTTTTTTTAATACGTCATAAATCGTAAAACGCAATTTACCTTTAATTCAATCAATACAGTAGTATAAAAACATCGATCTAAGTTACAACGAACTTTTATATGATGTTGCTTGCTGATACGGAACCCTTCATGGGCGAGTCCGACTCGCACTTGACCGCTTTTTTTATTTCAGACTTTTCAAGCCTGACGTTTAGTTATAGCGGTTTTTACGTGAGGCAGGGGACACGCTATGTTTAAACAATAAAAATGCACTTTAAAGTTGGATGATTAAGAAACGCGGTGTGCGTTTCTGAATCATCCAACTTTAAAGTGTAAATAAAAAAATCATCTTAGCAAGGAAATAGCGCTGATTACAACAGCTGTCAGGTGGAGGTAGCTGTTTTTATAGTTTAGTAAAACATGTGAAATATTATTCAGTCATGGAAATCGGGGTCATACATTCCATAACTTAAACATTAAAGTTATTGTATTGTGGTTCATAAACTACTCTAAAGTCTGAAGTTTATTATGCGTAAGTCAGATTTTATTCCACCTGATTATTGCCAGAGAAACAACACAATTTTGGCAAACAATATTTGGCACCCGTGGCTTTTCTAGATAGCAAATGTTGATTCCAAAAAAGCTAAAGTATGCAGAGTTAACCAGGGACCTGATCGATTTACGATACTTTTTTATCGTTGAAACAGCAGAAAATGCTGCCTTCATGGCATTGTTTTAATTGCAAGTTTGGCCTGAGTATTATATTCTTGGGAAAATTTAGGAAGGATATATTTGTAGCAGTGGATTCAAATCCTCGATTAAACCTTTCCTTTGCATGATCTACAGATATTTGTTTCAGAGTTTGGTGTTATCTATGTATAATATAAATCAATCAGTCAGTTTAGCTTTCATGGTACAAGCACTGCATCGTTTGAATTTCAAACTTTGGCGATAAGTGCAACAAGAAAAATCTTCTCTTTGTAATTCTTTATCTGTAAAAATATTCATGGTTGTGTACTTGCTTGGGAATGTGCCGATAATTATTAAATAAAATAATTATCATGCTTTTTATAATATTCAATTTTTGTAGTTGAGAGTATTTCTGAAAAACTTTGGAGAAAAACTAAAATAAGAGTTAAAATATAAATATATATCAACCAATATTTTTAATAGTGTCAATGATAATTTTGATTGAGAAAAAATATAGTGAAAGCTAGTGATGAAGTAGAAATTGATTTCGCAGAATATATAAAGTTGAAGTCAAATTAATATAAAACATCTGAATTTCCCGCTAATTAATATGCCGGATCTGGTGGAAAAATATAAGTAAATGCGGAATAAATATAGTCAGTAAGCAACATCGAGATCGTCATGAGAAAACTTGTGAAGAGAAGCGTCAAGTTTGCCGGCGCGGGGTGGCCGGGGACGGCGTGAGCGTGGGGCGCGGGGGACGCGGGATGCGGAGGTCACGGATCAGCTGGGCGGCGGCCATATTGATTCCCCGGCCTGTTTGATCGGCGCCACCCACCCCCGACATCCCCGCTCCCACACCCGCTCCACGGATTAATAGACGAGAACAACTTTTATGATTTCAACTCAAACAGAACGATGGCCTATTTGATGTTACCGGTAAAGTGAGAAATGGGTAAAACGCACCCATTTTGTACCAATGTATGTTTATTTATGAATATTATGACAAAAACTTATTTAGTAATTTATGAAACGCATTAATTTTGTTAAATTACAAATAAGATAATCCTTAACACACCCATAAAAATAGTGAAAATATTTTTTGTGTTAAAACCAACTTCATGTATGTATTTTAAATTTAATATCTTGCTTTTTCGTGGGTCACTTTAACATTACAATAGCATGTCTACAATGATAACTCAATAAAAGCAATTCACCATTTGCATTGAATCTAATATAAATTAATTTAGGCAACCCTTATCGGTCTTCATCGTGAAATTTCTTTATCATATCGATTTTTCGAACCCAAATCCCAACTGTCAAAAACACCTACAGCAACAAGAAGTTCAATTTTCAAATATCTGTCACATTTTAACAGGTCAGGGTCCCCAAATTATTTTATATGACTGCCTCTTTGCTTTACGAGTACACATTTTTTTTTATTCTTTCTTTCAGCGAGTAATGTTTAAGGCCAAATTAGCTGCAAAATTTTTTGTGTGCTGAATAGATCGAGATAGTATTTTATTCCAGCTTACTACATGATACTTTATAAGTCTGTTTTCATCTCTTTGAATCTGCAAGAATAGCTTTTCTTCAGAACTGCTTCAAATAAAATTCGACTTAAATCGTCCAGAGTATTATCGATCGCCTTGAATCTTTTAATATGGTTTTATTGCATTTGCATCATATTAGGTCTTTACCTATGCCTTTCGTCAGTACTGGTCATTTCAAATAAAAAAGTTTGTAATGGCTCTGTTTTCTAAATTCAAATTAATTTTGTTTTAAAACCCTGACATTCTATTTACAAACTCAGTCTTTTGTTTTTTGATTAGCGTTGTATTTTCATTACATTTGAACATTTTTCGTCATAATGGATACTTTAAAAATTCTTGTAATTATGGAATATGAGTTCCGACGTACCACCAACGCGACACAAACGGCACGTAACATCAAAAACGTTTATGGAGAGAACTGTACAAACGAACGCACCATCCGTTGTTGGTTACCGTGCGATGTCCAAGTAATTAAACTAAGGACACAAAGTATTGATAAGATTAATTATGTTTAGAGTAACCTTTTTCTTTGCCCTCATTGTTTTTACTGTAAACGGGACTTATTCGCGAATGAATTTAAAGGTTACGATACCTTTTACTATCCGACGTTTCAAACGGGTTATGACCCTCGTGGAATCGGGTAGACTGGTGTGAGTTTAGCTTCTACTTCTTTTCTTGTCTTCTTCTTGAAAATATTTTTATCTAACAGTTCCTTACGGACTAAACTACAATGTAGAACTTAGTGAAACTTAGATCAAGTATGACATCAAATAAAAATATTTTCGAAAATTTTAAAAATTGTAGCACTTTTTTAATTACAACACAATATTCATGCAAAGTTTCATATTTCTAACACCAACCGTTTGGGCGGTAGGTCGAGGACGGACGGACGGACATGACGAATCTATAAGGGTTCCGAGTCATTAACACCCTAAAAAATGACTGTTTATTTATATATATAAAATGTAACACACGATACGACTAAACTTAACGCATCCTTTGTCTGATAAAACCAGTAGTAATACCGTATTAAGATTCAATTAACAGATACGCATGTCCATGACACTCGGAGCAATAACACAATGAAACAATGATAATTCATTTACTGCTACATGTGCAATTTAGTATAAGTGATATGTATATGATGCATGATATGTATAAGTATATTCATGGAAAATATGGGTACATATGTGTCATATATATATCACAAGTCCAAGTTAAAATAAACACTACGATTTTTTTTCTAACCTTTAACCTTTTTCCTTTGTTTTCCACTGTGATTAGAAGCATCTACAGTGTTCATCTATAGCCAGCTACATTTATCGTTTTGAAAAATTCATCTAAATGCTTTGCTCGTAAATAAAAAGACAACTGGATATCTGATTATCAATTAATTATAGCCTACTCGCTGATTTTATGTTGTGTATATATAAATAGTAGTGTAGTCTAAAAGAGACTGATGGTTCTTATCAAGTTTATATGTTATTATTATTTTTTGGTATTTTTTTACCATGCCTACTAGTTCTTAAGTCGCTCTTAAACTGATGTTGATATCAGCTATCAATTTTTTCACTTAAACGATATAAAAATATATCTCTTTATTTTACACCAGATTAATTACATATCTCACTTAACACTAAGGAAGTGGCGTCCTTATCGCTCAGAGGCAATCTCTTACAAGCAACCATGGGATGGGAGAGAAAAGCATTTGAAGAAAAGTATAGGGTTAGTGCCTCGTGAATTATAAAAGTGATAGGAAAAGAATATTAAAGTAGTATAAACACATTATAAAAGTAATGGTAACGCGTAGTGTGGATGACTAAATAAATAAATAAATAGTGATTGTACGAGTGTAACCTTTAGTTTCGAGGTAGCTCGATAGATGTCACTGTACCAAATAGTTGTGTCGCGGTTTTGTTGTGATGTTGATCATTTAAGGATGTTTGATAAATTTAATAAATTGCTTACATTCTGAGTACTTGATGTGTTACTACCCAATAATTTCGAGTAATGCGTAAACAGTGATATTCTAAACATACCCAAGGTCACTAGGCCTAACCGAGCACAGAAAGGTAACTTAAGGGACATTCACGTCTCCTAGTTATTACTCTTCTTCTTGGCACTATACATCATTAATATATTTTTAAACAAAAAGAATCTTTAGAAATAATCCACAATGTAATCGTGAGTGAATTATTATAATGAATATTATACGTTTGCCCTTGTACAACTTGATCACTCGACTTTATCCTCGTAATTAAAAACACAGTAACTTTACTAGAAAAGCTTTGTTTTGAATTACACACAAGCTTCACAATAGAAATACGAATTAGTGGCACAATATGTATGGCGAGGTGAGCTGGTAATAACAGTGAATATTTAGATCATGCAGTTGTTAAAGAGAACAAAAGGTTTATCTAAAAAAAAACAAATGCTCTTACGTTTTCTTACCTATCCTATAGGATATGAAATTACCAGTACGAAAAGGTAGTACTATAAAAAATAGAACAATAAAAAGGGGCCAAGTGCGAGTCGGACTCGCCCATGAAGGGTTCCGTATCAGCAAGTAACATCATATAAAAGTTCTTGTAGTTCGTTGTAACTTTCATCGATGTTTTTATACTAGTGTATTGATTGGATGAAAGGTAAATTGCGTGTTACGATTTATGACATATTAAAAAAAAACTACTCACTAGATCTCGTTCAAACCAATTTTCGTTGGTAGTTTGCATGGTAATGTACAACATATTTTTTTTTTAGTTTTATCACTCTCTTATTTTAGAAGTTAGAGGGGGGGGGACACACATTTTTCCACTTTGGAAGTGTCTCTCGCGCAAACTATTCAGTTTAGAAAAAAATGATGTTAGAAACCTCAACATCATTTTTGAACACCTATCCATAGATACCCCACACGGATAGGTTTGATGAAAAAAAAAATTTTGAGTTTCAGTTCCTAGTATGGGGACCCCCAAAATGTATTGTTTTTTTCTATTTTTATGTAAAAATCTTAATGCGGTTCACAGAATACATCGACTGACCAAATTTCAACAGTATCAGCTCTTATAGTTTCGGAAATAATTGGCTGTGACATACGGACGGACAGACAGACAGACAGACAGACTTGACGAATCTATAAGGGTTCCGTTTTTTGCCATTTGGCTACGGAACCCTAAAAAGGTACCTATACTAATAATTTTGTTCAGTTGATGTTTCTATAGACTGACATGTGGAAATAATATTTAAATATCTGTAAGTTCTGTTATTTTAAACAAAAAAAACAACAACAACATGTTTAAATAGCGAATAAAATTTAAAAAAGTCATTCCAGCTAATCTACCTCCCAAGTCAACTAAGATTCGAAAGGCCTATTATTACCTACTCACTAAAGAGTTTCATTACAAGTATGCACACTGTATCGACAGATCGGCTCCAATATCAAATTATAGTACATATTATCATTCCTAATATATACATACAATTATACACAACAATTAGATGTAGGTTAAGTGTATAAATTAGCTAATAAAACTGTGCGACAAAATACATAACTACTCAGGACCAATAAATAATATCCGTTACATACCAATCTAGTGGCTAATGCTCTTCAATGTTAAACCGGACATCAAGTCTCAAATCTCTTTAAATTGTATGATGAACTTAACGAAAAAGGAATAAATCTAAACGACAAACAGATATTCAAATTATGACTTTCAGTATTTAAAGTATTATATTTATTAGTATTAATAAATGTAATAAAGAGCAGAGCACGTTAAAGGCCGGCTGCATACGTGACGGGATTTAACACGGTCGGAACGGGACGGGAAGTTTGGCAAACATCGTTTCATACAAAATGTATAAGGAAATGCATACTTCACGGAGACACGGACGGGGCGGGAACGTGGCACGCACGGGACGAGCTAAATATCATCGCCGATGGTGTTTAGCACGTCAATAGCAAAAAAAGCCAATTCTTGAAATGAAAAATACATCTTTCCTTGTTCACAACACTAGCACGTTAGATCCGAGTCACAGTCACGGTGCGTATGCATTTACATCACATCTCCGTTTATATCGAGGCAACCATGTCCACGGCCCGTCCGTGGTAATATCTCGTTACGTATGCAGCGGCCTTAAGTCGTCGGTTCCGGGTATCACGAAAATCTATGGAAATGATAAGGGAGTCAGTGCCTATAAATATAATGACGACTAGTTCATTCTTTTAACCTCATCTCACCGGCATCGCCCCGATGCCGCACCCGGACACGACTCTACACATCCGAATGCGGCTAAAACGCCCCGCTCGGGAGCTCATTATAGCTCCCTCGAGCGGGGCAGTTGCAACCCCATCGGACTGTGACTACGAGCCGCCAGCCTCTCGTAGGCGCATCGCCGGTCCTCTCTTCGGAGAGTCAACCGGCGGTACGAGCCTCGAGGCTGGCCAAACACAATGACCGGCTCATAGTTATGAGCCGCGTGGAAAGCAACTTTAAGGAGCCCAGCGCTCCATGAAGTTTCCCCGCCCTCCCCCATTAGGGCGAGAAGAACATCAACGATCATTCTTTTAATGCCAGTTCGCCCTCAGGGTTGTGCATGTCCGATGCAATTCGTCCGCGTAAAAACAGAAATTCAGGTAAAACCGGTTGAACTAGCAGGCGACTCCAAATGGTCTTGGGAATAATAAAGACTAGTAAGAATTCACATAATTTGTATTAAAACGTAAAACCTTAACCCTAGCATGTTTATTCCTATTAATATACATAATTAAAAAATCAGTATAAAGTATCACAAAGGTCTTATATTAATCGTATAATCGAAATGTAACGAGTACAACGAGGAAAAGTACAATCTTATATTGCTTGGCAACACCCATTAATACCCTATTCCATTTATACAATCATGAAATTTCAAACCAATTAATTTTGAAATTAAAACACGAGGAGGGTACTTTTCATTTTATAATGTTAATCTACATACCTACATACTTAAAAGAATTATCGATATGTGCGAAAAGTCGAAACGTGACGTGACTAGTGAACACGGCTCTATAAATTGATCGCGGCCTAAGTTGGCGAAGCGACGACAGGCGACGTAGACGAATTTCAAGTGTTTCTTTTACCGTGAACTCTGTGGAGAAGAGGAGCGTGCACGAGTAGCGAGGATCATCGTCCGCCAGGCTACTACTGCGCCCATACTCAATCTAAGCTAGTGATTTTTATGTGTTTCCTTTAGAAAAAATATTATCTACCTTTATTAACACACAAGAGGATATTTTGGTTGTGTTTACTTATGTTGGTACTTAATACTATGAAAGGATTCAATTAAAATAGAAATCTGCGGGATTGCTACCATGTTTTCACCTTTTTGTTACTCACTAACAAAAAGGTACATGGTAGCAATCCCGCAGATTGATGTTACTGACCATGAAAAAAAGGATTCCATGACAGATGTCCAAAATATATATTTTTTTATTTATTTAGTAAAACCTGTAGGTATTTACATTAATAACTTTTTACTGTGTAAGAAGCAAATAGGTGGTAGATGGGTTACCTAAGTAACTACCGCGGTCCTTGGGCATCTGCAACTCAAGAGTCACAGATGCATTGCCGTCCTAAGAGCCCCTCCCCCTTTTTAGTTCATTTTGCACTGAAATTAACCTACTAGTAGTTATGTCGGATTCGAATCAACCAAAAATATGAGCTCTCGCTCCTTATCATGGCCGCAATCATATTACCGAGCGTGATAATTCCTGCTGCAACCACTAGCATATCTCGACTTTCCCCACGCCGGACATTCTACCAGCGTGTGGAGCGCAGTGTCCACAACCCGTCCAAGAGTCTAAAATAAATCATTTATATCGGTTTATACTTTCCACGTTTTTAAAATATGTTACCATTTTGTTTATTATATACTTTGAAAATTCACATTGAAACAACCAATATTCGCAATAAAGATTTTCACCAGTAACATATTGAAATAAAAAGGTAAAATAATAAAATAGCAAAAATTTGTGATTTATACTACCTTTATAAAGTAGTACAGTTTGTGCGATTGTGAGTCAGTGACGTAGGAGTAATCTCTGTATCTACTGAACCGATTCTGAAAACTCTTTTACCAATAAAAAGCAATAATCAACATAAAGAACATGAGTGAGAGTGAGTGTCATTGCCTATATTTAAACCAGCAAAATGATTACATATATATACATATATAAAATCAAACCAACTTATAAAAATAAATAACACACAAAAAAGGAATCGTGCATATCTTAATAACATGGACAGAGTGGGTTCATCCAATTATATTGACATTATTCATGGCTTGATACATTAAGCAGCATCCAATTAAAGAAGCTATGTGTGCTACTGTAAGTGATCTTGAGTCACCGGTACGTCTCTAAGCGATTACAAAAGACTGATATAAAAATAGAAAATGATATGTTATATTTATATTACGACATCAGAAATTAGCATTATAAATAAAAGCTTGAGTAAATGTGGGGCCCGCTTGTTAGTAGGTGATATGAAAGTGATATACAAGCAGAATTACACGAATATTTAATAGTATACACATACTAGCTGAGTCCAGCGGTATTACCCTCATTTATATTTGCAAGCCGCAAGTCCTTGTCCTTGTCATCAGCTTCGTTCCAGTGGAAGTTTCATCATAATCCGTTACTCCACTAAACTCAACTTTTTCTTGTGTAAATAAATAAAGAATTACATAGACCAAATGATACCACCGGACCTTATAGACTAGATAGACATGACCTTACGCCCACAGTACTAGAAATAACAAAACTAATGATCGGAAATTAATAAGATACTGCATTTGATTTAATTATATAACATCAGACTAACCTAAAGAACTCCATCAATAATTCGCTTCTCGCTTACTGTAGGGCGTTACTCTCAGCTCAAGCACGTACCATCCATTACAGTTCTACTGTCTACTCGATTTATTCACTTATCGAGGTTCAACCGACTGATATTTTTATAACCTTTCCTCAATAGACACGGAAAATGTAACTCCGACTGATAAAAGTTAGTACTTTGACGAGTGTTTATACTGACTTCAAGGGATTTCCATTCTATGTGGAATATTAACGATAGTTAAAAGCTGCGACCTCTCCATTTTCACCTCGCCATCTTTACTTATGTACCTTGCTCCATACTTCCTTTTCCTGCCCTCCAATCACAACAGAAACATTTGCTCAGAAAATAATCTGCTTCATTTATGTCCCTCCAATACTTCTGTCTTCGTCAACTCTTGGTTCTTTGTTCAAGCAATTCTATTCTGGACTACGGTCCCACTTGAAATCAAAATTCCACTAACCGTTTTGTATTTAAAAAGAAGGTGCATAAAGACATAGCATAGTCATCGAAATGATAGTACTTCCACCTGTCTCCTTCGATTCATAGAGTACGAACATAGTGTAAATTTATTTGTATAGATTAAGTGTATGCATAATATATAAAGGTATGTATGTATATATTTTTATGTATAAATGTATTTTGTATTTAAACTCATATATATTTTGTAATGCAACCTATGTGTGCCTACCCCCCAAGATTTCTACACCATCTTAAGGTTTACTGACGGAGAATGTCCTGGGCATTAAGTCTGCTGCTCTACAAAAACGCATTAACTTATAAATGAAATAAATAAATAAGAATGAGCCTGAAGGTTGAGTTTCGTAACAGAAAATCCTTCAAATTCAATTCCGAACTACTCCTGAGCGCATTAATGTCAAAATAATACATGTTTTTTCGTAGCAGATACTAGTTTATTATGAGATTACATTGCAATAAAAAAGCCTAACTAACTAGCATCTATAGATAAGGTTATTTCCTACCTTGGTATATAATTCTACGTAATGACCACTTTTGTTATAAAATTGTTCAAAACCAAGCTGTGTAATCAGTCCTCATAAGCGCATTCTTATCTATCTTTGGAATCTGTTACATTTGAAGGATCTGATGAAGCCTCTTATGCTGTCCTCAATAAAGGAATCAGGCTTTGTAGAACTTCTCGGCTCAGTAGTCAAGAGTACTCTTATATTTTGAAGAAAATATATAGGCGTCTTATAAAAAGAAGAAATTCATTTAATGACTTCAAAGGTGAGGTGTCTGTGACTGGTAAAACCGCTTGATTCGAGTGAGGTTAAAGTGAACTAACGGAGTCAGGTTTTTAGGTTGGTGAAAATTTAAAAATATCATCTTTATGTCATATATCTCGAAACTTGATCGGACAAAATACGATATAACGTTACATTATAGACGAAATCATGCTCAAGATATACTTCTATTTTTTTAAGAACAGAAGCATTATCTTAGTAGGAAAGAAGATTTATTCAAACGGAAAATATTAACATCAAGATTATACATTCTCATTTGAATACATTACTCATTATTACGATTACAAATACAGAAGTTGCTACATCTTTTATGACTATTTGTTGTAGACCCATGTTTTAAATTAGACCCTTAAAATTATGGTATTTTCTAATAAATGAAAAACTAGTTAACATAATAAACTATTGTTGTTATTCAATTCTTGGTGTTACAGCTAGGGTCGTGTATGTTTATACTTAAAAAATCAGTTTAAATGGAAGCATCGCCGTTTTCTTGTATACAATATTTGAACTCATGTGACAATATTTGTCTGCATTTAACCCTGCGTTACCGGCGCGAGGTTACGAAGGCCAAACGCTAGTCTGACCTTTACAAGAATTGGGGTTAGATCGGAAGTCATCCTGAACAGTGAACATATTTCGGAAGGCATTAACTGAATGTTTTTCCTTAATGTACAGTATGTAAGGTAGGGATTAAGGTAGACCGATTTCTGTAGGGTACTAAGAGAAAAAATGCAAACGATTCCAAGTAACTGATTTTATAAGACTAATGTAATTAGAGATAATTAGAGATGGGCCTAAAATTAGGTTAGTTAAAAAAGGAAATAAATATGTACAAAATTGTGCAGTGAATGACATATAAATTGATTTGAAATATTCGTGACCTATAAAAACGAACAATTTAGTAAAAGCATATTACGGCGTATGCACACTTAACAAAACTTCAAAATTTACAAATATGTAACAAAGTGAAGAACATAGGTACAAATATCAAATACTATTTTATTATTATAAGTAAAAAGTATTTTAATTTTATTTACTTTAATTAGTAGTATATATGTATATTAGAATACACGGAGTTATTAGCAATAATTTCTATTCAAATAAATAGGTCACTTCTGCAGTGTTAAATTGTAAAATAACATGTATATTATATTGGATATAGGCGCAAGTGTCTGCAGTGGAGCGCTGCAGCCGGTTGCATTTGGCACTTGGCCAACACAAACACTAATCCCCTGAAGTTATTACATAATTGCATCGTTTTTTTCCATACGAGGACCTCTACCAATGTACATATATATCTTTTAACTGCACATCGTTACGTCAAATTAAATGGAGTAAGTAAAAAGGAATTTTTATATGTTCAAAGTAAAAATAACTAAAAACGAGTTTGTTTAGACTTCCAATTCATGCAACGCATTTATAATAACAACGGAGTATAATCTAAGTTTTATTAAATTATTTGATTTAATTCATACAACATGCAAAAATGTATCAAACCTTTAATTTTGACGTTCGTTGATCAGGAGAAATTACTGTTGTCTACCCATTTAAAGCAAAAATTCTGTATGCCAATGCATACAGATTTTTTAGAATTAGTAAATTCGGAGATTTAAATATCTAATCTCCAATACTCAGCACTCCAACTTGAACATATTTCATCACAGAGTAGAAGTTTTTCTCCATAAGGTTTTTTATTGAATTACATTAGAAATGTTATATTAGGGTTTTTCTTCAAAATAAAACCAATTTTTTTAAAAGTTCTAATAGGAATGCACTAGGAATACTTTCCTCATAAGGTGAGCCAACTTTACATATGTATGTACGTATATTTACGGCTATTATCCCCGAAAGACGTGGTGGTGTCCGTGTGGTGACGGATTAAGAATACAAAGTGTCACCACCCCTATTCATTCCATGGGTGTCGTAAGAGGCGACTAAAGGCACAAAATAAGCAGCTAACATCAGTGCCAAGAGAAGGAAAACTTGAAACAAACCCTTTACCAATCCGTCTGGCCAGCGTGGTATAGTAGGCCAAAACCTCCTTTCTAAGGAGAGGCTTATGTCCAGCAGTGGGCTGTTAAAGGCTGTTGATGATGATGATGATCTCTGAAAGGTTAGGTAGAAGCTTTTTATTCACTTAATTTTTGCCTTCTATAGTATTTCTAATTCCACTTACGTAACAATATCACGCCCCTAACACTATCTTGGTCGTGGATGAAAATCGAATTCACAACCACCGTCATAACTGAGAGAATTCTCAACGCAACGCAAACCATTTGCCTTGCAGGCCCCTTAGTTTTTACCCTACTTCGGCAAAGCCAAACGAAGGTTATGGTTTTGACAGGCTATGTTTTTATGTTCATCTGTTCCCTCATAGCTCCTCAACTCATTAAAACTGGTCAAATGAGGTATCTTTAGAAGCGTCTTGACGAGTCACTGAATCTATTGCAGCGCCTTCTAGTAATCATAAAGTACTGTATTAAAAAAAAAATTGAGATAAATATGCCGTGTTTGATATCATTGGAAAGAGCATATAAAAGCCGTAGTCACGCCTATGTAACGTGTGACTATGGCTTTTCAAACTCGAATATGTGTATCTTCTGTACACTGATAATTGTGTACTATGTTTTTTAAATCGTCTTTCATACTTTTTCAGCGTCATTTTGTGTCTTATTTGGGTTTTTTTTTTTTTTATGTTATATTGTACCATTGAAGAATTTTCCCCTACAGTTCATACAGATGTAATAGATTTATTAAAGATTTATATATGTATCAATTGACCATATTTGCTTACGATAAGCTGTAAGCAAGTTGAAGAATAAGTTGTGCCAAACAAATAAACATCAGCGTAGTACTTCGTGGTTTGGCACAACTGGTATCAATATAAAATGTACCTAAATTATATATGAACCAATTTATTCTACATTGTATTAAAAGGTGGACTCGTTAAATAAATACAACAATAACAATGTTTGGCTTCGTCCGCTCAACTCGGAGCAACTCGGCAACACTTCGGTACGTTCGGCCGAAGCTTGTGACCGCCGCAAAAAGAGCGGGTATTAATTTTCGCGACCCGCCACCCCCAAATTATAACGAGCAACTTTCGGCAACTTAGCTCATGTTACATGCAGCTCTGTTAGTCTTTGTTTTCACTCTAAACTTTTTAGAGATCCGAAAATTTGATTTATTTTAACTAAGACTGTCTCTGGGAAGATGAAGTTATAACAGCATTAAGTACGATGTAATTTTAGGTACAATATGGTATAACAGATTTCTGTTAGAATTGCCATGTCACAGACAACAGTATATAGTGGTACCGAAAAATCATCATTTCATACATTTCGTATAAGTTTTAACAATGATGATAAAAGGCAAATACCCAAAAATAGCATTTATACACATACCAATACTCATGTGCCAATATGATTTTGTTTGTTTCATTGTTTTTATGTGTTGTTTCATTCACGTATTATCTATTAGAATATAGATTCGAATAGATATTCGAATATAGATTCGAATAGATATTCGAATATAGATTCGAATAGATATTGCCTTGTAGTCGAATTATGAGTATGGTTCAATAGTTCGTGGTATAAGTCATTTTTATTTATCTTATTTGAAACTGATGTCAACGTAATGGACAAATAAATATATACAAGATCATAGAACATAATTTAGCCATAAGCTCGTTTCTATATAAATATAATAATAATAATAAACTTTATTTGGAACAAGATATTTATGATGGAAATTTACCTGCGATATTTATATTTGGTCAGAACCGCAGGAAATCACTGAGGCACATAATTTTTGGATCAGTCTTGTCTAGGACATAACGCAACGCAACGCAACACTTGAAAAAAATATTAAAAATATTTTCTATATTATATACCTAAGTCAAAACATGTTCACTCTTTCATATCCGCACTTGCAAATAATACGTCTTGAAAACTATAGAAAGTGAATATATTTTAATTATTCACTTAACTTTAATACGTAAAAATCATTGTAAACATCATTTCGTATTCCGTTTAAATCCACAAGCTCCTGAAGACCCTTAAGAGGGCACACCCTCTTCCAAATCTTATATGAAGTAATACAATTATAACAAGGACATTCAATAAGTAAAACGAAGCTTTACATGACCAAGATGAGAACAATAACTCCTTTATTAATGTATTTAAAGTAAAATCACTAACCCATAATATATTGCAAAGCCTTAGTAGTGTAAATTACCAATCAAAGCGTCGTGGTCCCGTCCTCGATATAGAAGCCTTCTAAAGATCCCACTAAGTATTTATAGGTCGATAATTACCTTTACACTAAACGAACGTTGCACAAAGTAATTTATGCATCCCATTAATAAAACATGTTTATGTAAATGCCTTGTCGCAGTTCGGGTGGCCCGTCAACGCTTTGCTACATCAACATTACTATTTGAACCAGAAACTTATGTTTTAAATTGTTTTAATTAGAACTAGACAATTTTAAGCTGTATGAAAAATATAACACCCATTAAAAAAGTAAAACCGACTGCACGGATAGCTTGCCGCGCTAGTTTACATGGATAAAACTGTTCTCAATAAATGGCTGTGCTAAGCATACCCAAAATCAGTCTACTCTATACCCGTTCTTAGAGCCCCCCCCCCCCCCCTACGCAGGATGGAAGGGGGACGTGGGACGTTCTTGTCTTTTAAAATAAAACCGGTATAAGTACAGTCGGGGAAAGAATCGGTGACTTTTATATTAAATATTATTATCGAGAGTAAGTTCCGCTATATATGAAGAATCAAATTGATGTGTAAAACTCACAAAAATTTAAAAACGGGTAAGTAAAACTATTATCTAGTACCATCACGAAAACACTCTGTCATACCACTTAAGCATTAACATTCCCAAATGCGCAAAAACCTCTGGAAATAGGTGGTAAATACGGCGCCCTTTGATTGATAGGTCCCAATGATATCGCTTTTCCTATATTAGGTTGTCAAACACATCAATCTCCCGGTTCAATAATCTATTGATTTTACAACAATCCTTTTCAGAAAAAACCTAAAACCCTTGCTGTCTTGTGTTTTATGTGACTACCATGTAAGTACAAAAGTACCTGCCGGAAGATTCTAATTGGTTTTTCCTGTTATGGTACTCATATTATACAAACAAATTTGACAAAGGCTTGAAACGTGCTCTATAGATGAATCGTTTCGAATTAAGTGGAAAAAATATATCTAGTACTAAGAGGGTGTGTCTACTTCATAATTGGTAATTAGACGCAAGAATATAAAAAACCCTGAAGCAAAATTTTGTTCCCTTAGCGTGAGGGTGGTCAGTGAAACATTACTGATTGTTTCCTCAATTATTATCTACTTAAATCTGCGATTCTTAAGTTTTTTCGCCCTTCGAATTGAAAATTCTATAAACTACGAAAGTTGAAGCGTTTGCTTAGCAACAATCAAGATTGGAATACAATGATGCCAAAAAACCAATCAACTTATCTACTATGTCAATGCTTTAACATATATGTACGTAGGTACTCTATTGTATCCTTTTATTTTTGCATTAGTATAACATATTTTTGCAAAGATAAATATTACTTATCTATAGCTGTAGCCAATGTTGTTACTATGTAGTGCTAAGTACGAGACTCTTTAACGAAAGTATGCAAAGAGGCTGAGATTAAGACTTCATGGTTAAGACACAACTTTATTCTGTTGTCTTTTCACGTCTGTTTTCACGTCAACACAAAAGAATTTAATTTTTAAAATATTACCTTTAGTCTACGAGTAAAAGAATATTTTCTATGTCACGCTCATATTTTATTTTCAAACCCATTTAAATTTGAAGAATTAAAAAAACTTAATATTGAGAATATTTACAAAACTTTTTTATCTTATGTACCTATGTTTACGTCTCAGACCAGTTTTTTGTTCATTTTAAACATCTAGCTTTGGAAGAAGAGATCTGTCTTAAACAGTGAAATGAGTAGATACATGTGAGTTTAATTCTAGAATGAGGGTTTCGAAGAAGTGGTCATAATAAAAATTAAAGGATTTTTTTAAGATTACAAAGTAAACCAATAATAATAACTATCATTATCATAGCATTCATTTACCTCAGAATAAAAAAGAGGAAACGAAATTAATATAAAGTAATTTTCAATAAAAAAGCGGATGCTCCTCATATTTCAATACAACTGGCCAGTTATCCTTTAATACCCCTTATCACATAAAGCTGTCATTCGGCGCATTGAATGGTGACAAGTCATATTAAAATTCCCGAATGTGTAAATGTGGGTCGTAATGCAAGTAGGTCACAGCACCGCGCCGCCGCGCAAGATAGGCCGAGCCAAGCCGGCTTCGTCGTAAGTACTACAGTCTCGCTAACAGGAAAATTTCGCTACAGTCCTTTACAAGTACTCTTACTGCCCATAATGGGTCTCTCTTTCAAGTAGTACACGATAGCTCAACTTTTTATCAAATCAGTCTAAGCTTCTTAGCTGAGAAGAGTATACACAGGGTTGTATAATTAATCACCGCACATTATTATTGCAATAAAACAACAACTTAAATTATAATAACTGTTTCATTTTACTCGAAGCCTTTTATATTGTACCAGAAGTCAGCCATCGAGAGTCATTGTTATAAAAGCAGTAATGAAAAATAGGTCAATAGACAGGTGACCTCGTTAGTACACACACATGATATTAATGAAAAGATAGGTATACGTTAGTTTAAAAACTTAGTCAAGCGAAAGGGTTATAGTGGGCGCAATTATTAATACATGTATTTTGTTCTTATGTTATTAAACATTCGTTCGAAAGAGAGGCTAATGTTCAGTGGTGAACTGTTCATGTGATGTGACGCAATTTTTCCATCTTATTCTTGTACCAGGTACCCGATTATGGTCAATGAGCTTGCGACCTTAGGCCATGGTCCAATATTAGTTCGGGCGGCGGAGGCGCGCATACCTGCGTCTCATGCCGCCCTGAGAGTGGCCGCGGATCGGCGGGACGTGTTTCCCGTCCGTCCGCAGTAGTGGCCAACCGCGAGGGGGCGACGTCCGCGTGTGACCGGACGTTGCCTAATAGAGAGTCAAAACACGAGTAGGTGCCCGCAGCAGTGCGGGCAGGCGCCGGTTGGAGTCCAGAAGGAAATCCCCTCCCTGGACTCCTTCCAATACACAGGTCACACCGTGTGGTTTTAGTCGGTTCGAGTCCAACACACCACCCCGCCGTAACCCCCGACGTGGTGACGGTCCGCGGAGATTTCCACAAGTAAAAAAAAAAAAAAATGGTCCAATATTAGTTTTGAAACGCTTCTGCATACCCATTCAATCATATGAAAGTTATGAGTACCTATATTAGCTAAAATTGTATTGAGCCACGTTTTTCACATGCACCTATATGTCAAAATTATAGCAGGCACATTATAATTAATTGTTAAGAACATTTGACACATTACATAATAATATGTTATTTCAGAGTTAGTAGCTGTTATTATAATAACTTTGTTATAATAACACACTTTTATGAGAATTACATAGGTTATTTGGTACTTTACACTTTTCTAGTACGCTAACGACCAGAAACTCATCCAAAAGAAAACTGTTTTATTAAAGGCTATAAGTAGTTTTTCGTCAAACTCATTTTATTCACGAACAACGTTCCGATTTCAAAAAGAAACAGTTACTTAAAAATGAAGGGAGTGTTGCGCAGAATTTACTGATTTAAATTCGTTCATTCATTAACTGGTTACCAAAACCTGGTTGCTACATTATATTAATACAAACCAGGCTACGCAATTTTTTAAATAGTTTCGAACCTAAATATTACAAGGAATCCACCTTTTTTTACCTTTTGACAACAAATCTCATAAATTTCCATATAAAAAAAAAGTCGACGATTCTTAACCGATATTTAACGGCTAAATTGTCTGAAAATTGTAAAAAAGAACATATTTGTGATGTTTACTTTCGAAATCTGAATGTATTTTTACAAGTACATGGTTTTTAATGATGTTTCTTATATTTGTACTACTTTTTTACTGTTGATGATGCCATTCATAGGAATTTAACTCTTGTGTTACATATACAAACCCACTTATATCGGCGGAAGCATAAACTTACTCCCTTATCCCTTACTCGTATGTAAGTCATGTCATCAGTTCTCACGAAGTTTTTCATAAGAGTTCGTAATTTAGGCAAGGTATTTTATAATTTTTACCTTATACAAGGTACGTGACATAGTGACAGAAAGTAACAATAATAATATTGGCCTTTGCTGAACTTAGAAGTTCAGCAAATATTATACTCAATTAATTAGAGTTATTTTTGTAATGGATATCGGTGACTGTGCATTTAAGTCTCAAGCTACATTCACGAAATTCCAGACCCGTTTGAAAGAATCGATAATTAAATCTTAGTTGTTATTTACAGGTGAAAGACCTCTTATATAAGTATACTACAGTAGCTATAAAAATAAAACTCAATTACTTAGATACTGAGAAAATATACTGGTTCACCCGACTCTTGAAAACAAATATCATTCACCTAATATTGTACACTTTGTTAGTAGTTAAAAGCTATTTAAGCTTATTCAAACAAGCAAATCATTCATATAATAGTATAATGTTAAAGTATGAAATTACCGTTTTATTGTAACAGGTACTTCGAATTGACATATGACCTTAATTTTTCGAGATTTTTGAGTAAAACTGTACGAATTGAAAGAGATGGTGGAAACCGATCCGAGCCAAACTACCCAGTAATTAGCGGCATGGTTTAACGTTACCTTACCAACAATACTGACTCATTTGCGTCAAATCAATAAAATAAAAAAAATATGTAAAATGGGTGACTCATGATTTGACTGATCTGCAGAAAGAAACGCGTGTTGAAACTTGTTTTGCCTTGTTGAATCGATACAGAAATGAAGGAATATTGGATTGAATTGTGAAATGTGATCAAAAGTGGATTCTTTACGATAACCGTAAGCGAAAAATACAATTTCTGACCCCAGGTCAAACAGCCGCAACAGTGTCCTAGAGCAAAGCTTTCAAATAAAAAGGTAATGATAACTGTTTGGTGCTCTCAGCATGGTGTTATTCACTATAACTTTCTCCGATCTAGTCAAGCCATAACGGCAGATGTCTACTGTGCCGAACTACGAACAATCATAGCAAAACTTGCAGTGAAACAGCCCCGACTCATGAATCGATCTTCACCATTATTGCTCCATGATAACGCGAGAACTCATACAGCAAGAGAAACCGTTTTAACTCTACAGGAACTGCAATTAGAAACCATTCGTCACCCTCCGTATTTGCCAGACCTTGCTACAACTGACTACCATTTTTTTCGAGATTTGGACAATTTCCTACGTGATAAAAAGTGTTCTTCCCAAGAGGCAGTACAAAATGCTTTCACACAGTTTGTAGAATCTAGATCACTAGAGTTTTATCGCAAAGGCATAAATGACCTTCCTATTAGATGGCAGCAATGTATAGATAATAATGGTAGTCATTTTGATTAAATAAATATGTTAAATGAAACCAATACAAACAATTTAAATTTTTCAGTAAAAGTTGTCAATTTCATACTTTAACCCCTAATATATGCTAGTCGTAAACAGATGTAACAGGGTTTTTTTTTGTGATTCCTTAGCTAAATGATGAACAGAAGGGCTGAAATCACAACATTTATAAATATTAGGAACTACCTTTCGCTGACGGCTCTGCCCACGTGTATGTCGATTATGGCGGTAAAAACCTTATGTCCTTTCTCAAACTCTAGACTATCTGTGCACCAAATTTCATTTAAATTGGTACAGTAGTTTTTATTTTAAAGCTCGACAGACAGACAGAGTAACTTTTGCATTTATGATATTAGAAAGGAAGTAAGGATTACCGCCACATAATATCAGTCTAACAGTACGGGAATTAAAGTAATGGCATAAATTAAAACTCCCACCGTAACTTTTTTATTACCACAAAGTTTTACTATAAGTGAAGTAAAGGAAACAATACTAGTATTTTATTTCTTTCTTTTTCAGCTATTTTCTATGTATAATATGTATGTTGATGTCCGAAATATTTAAAATACAAACACAAGTAAAAAATGGCACAATTTATATATCTGTGGATTGTGGAAATTCCACTCAATAATGAAGCTTTGCACATGCGTAATAGGTGATACGACACTTCAGGCTAAAAAGTAGAATTTTCAATGGTTACTAAAATAACTTTTTGACGATCGTCCGCCCGGAAAAATTGTTTTATAAATTGGACAATTTGCCTCGCACAACCAATCTGTAAAATAAATTGCCGCCTCCGGTATTTCCGGACAGATGTGACCTTGGCGGTCCTTCAGTCTCATAAGAAAGAAACGTACGCCAAGCTAAAGGGCGGCGTACGTTTCATTGATTCTTGAGTAGTAGGTGGGCTCATAGGCGGTATTAAGCGAAGCTAATAAGTGTTATCTCATAATTGTCTATAATATTATGATCAATTAAGTGAGCAGTGACAAAATTATACTCCTACTGTTTCACGAAGAAACAAACTTGTCACAAATTCGGCCCCGCAAGAAGTTCTAGTATGAAAAACTTGAAACGGTATGTACGTTTCTTTCGTCCCGAGAAAAGCCCAACTGGATTCTCTAGTAAGATTTCCGGGGCTAATTTTAAAAACATTCGCCACAGAATTGAAGTTACTATCGAAATCAAATACAATCAGAAATAAAGTTGTCGTTTCATAATAATGAAAAAATTGTTAATGTTCTAAACATAGCCTAATCTAATTACTAATTAGGATTAATTTATGAAATCGTAGACATACTTGTACATTCAAAATTTTAATTCTCTATCTACTTCGCAACATCTTATTTAAAAAAGCAATATTGGCTGTAGGTTTTACATGTCAAAAAATAACTTAATTTATATAAAAAACAAATTGTAAATATCTGTTACAAAAGTGAACACAATTTGTTAAATTCAAAATACTATCTGAATGGTGAATTTAGGTGAAATATTAGGTACGTTTTCTCGAAATTCACGCCTGCGCACCACCACCTACTCCATCCATGGCAAGTTTGGTTAACTTTGGTGAACGTACAAAAATACATAAACATTTTTCTTTTTATATTTTACGGGGAAACGAGTAGACAGATCACGAGTAGATGAACCACGATAAATCACCATCCTATCAATGCCAACCCTGATGCTGAAAATGTGCAGCCAATATTCTGTAGGTGATTGCAGCACACCCGAAACACCAGAGGAGTCGCAGGTGCGTTGCCGGCCTTTAAGATGGGAGTACGCTCTTTTTTTTGAAGGTTTGAAGGTCGGGTACTACTGATATATATAAATACATAAAAATACTTAAGATATATAAATACATAAACATACTTTTTTTTGTAAATATTTGTAACTCCGAAACAAATATTTGTGGATAATTGGGCCGACCCGGGAATCAAACCCGAGACCACTAGATCAGCAGCCGCATACGCTGACCACTAGACCAACAGGGCAGGTAAAACTAGCGAGTTATTACTAGACTGCACGGTTGGCCTAGTGGCTTAAGCGGTCGCTACACCGCTTCCTACTGCGCCAAGTGTCGTGGTTTCTAATCCCACGTAGGATAACACTATGTGTGATTCACAATTTGTTGTTCTGAGTCTGGGTGTTCTTTGTGTTCGTTTCATGTATGTTTGTGAAGTCCCCCGCGACACAAGAATTAATATTCCTAATACGGGAGTTGTCTTTAAAAAGAAATGATTAAAAGACCTTAATAGGAATATAAATTCCTGTGTCGCGGGGGACTTTACAAACACACATGAAACGGACACAAAGAACACCCAGACTCAGAACAAGAGAATAACACTAAAATTAATGAAAACACATATCGATTTTACATCCACTGAATTATGCTACACTTGATTTTATCAATACAGAATTCTTAACATGGCCTTATCCAAGTTTATATAGATTTAACGAGAAAGACAGAGCCTAAAACTTTGATGCCGAAATTATCTGAAAAAAAAAAGCGGCCAAGTGCGAGTCGGACTCGCCCATGAAGGGTTCCGTATCAGCAAGTAACATCATATAAAAGTTCTTGTACTTCGTTGTAACTTTCATCGATGTTTTTATACTAGTGTATTGATTGGATGAAAGGTAAATTGCGTGTTACGATTTATGACGTATTAAAAAAAAACTACTTACTAGATATCGTTCAAACCAATTTTCGTTGGTAGTTTGCATGGTAATGTACAACATATTTTTTTTTTAGTTTTATCACTCTCTTATTTTAGAAGTTAGAGGGGGGGGGACACACATTTCTCCACTTTGGAAGTGTCTCTCGCGCAAACTATTCAGTTAAAAAAAAAATGATATTAGAAACCTCAACATCATTTTTGAACACCTATCCATAGATACCCCACACGTATAGGTTTGATGAAAAAAAAATTTTTGAGTTTCAGTATCAAGTATGGGGACCCCCAATATATATTGTTTTTTTTCTATTTTTATGTAAAAATCCTTATGCGGTTTACAGAATACATCGACTGACCAAATTTCAACAGTATAGCTCTTATAGTTTCGGAAATAATTGGCTGTGACATACGGACGGACAGACAGACAGACAGACAGACAGACAGACAGACAGACAGACTTGACGAATCTATAAGGGTTCCGTTTTTTGCCATTTGGCTACGGAACCCTAAAAAAATGCCGCAACTACTCATTTTCATTACATTACAAAACTAGGTCAGTAAATTTAGGTATCAGATATATAATATTTAAATAAACAATTCCTAATGTTACATAAATGGTGGACGATACCAAGTAAAATATATTTATCGTTACATGATAATATTATCATGTAACGATAATTAAGATTGTAATATGTAATAAAATACAGGTTAACTCTTGACAAACTGCCAAAAATGTTCAACAATAAAATTATTACTTATTTATTGCATATACGCTCATTTGCAAAAAAACGGGCGGTTTCGATTTTCTTCTTGGCTGAAAAAATATAATACCAAAATTTAATATTATTTATTAATAATCATTTGAACATGTTACTGATGTTTATAAGAGTAGCTTCTAAATTCAAATTTTTGACTGAGCCTGGTTTTCAAAGAAAACAACTTATAACTACATTTTGTGGCGCGAATTCCCTATAGTTGATATCGACTATAATTAACTTTTTGTCAATTTTTATTAAATTATCTGATGTCCTTGATATTTAAAAGTATTGTTATTGCTGTTCAGCAATCTTGAAAACGGTAGATAAAGTGATAAAAGCGAGCAAAATTATTGCGCTGCTTGAAGAAGGTTGCAGCCAATGCTTCGTTGCTCAGAGGCTAAATTTGAGTCGGTCGACAGTTCAAAGGACCTGGCAGCACTATCAAGAGACCGGTTCCGTCAAGAGAAGGCCTGGTTCTGGCAGCAAGACATGTACCGAACCACGGGATGATCGTTTTCTAGTTAGTCAAGCGTTGAGAAATCGCAAATCTTCTTATGTGGACCTCAAGATCAGACTCGAAGAAGTAAGAAATGTGCAAATTAGTCTATAGACGGTCAGGAGCAGGCTTCTCGCTGCTAATATACACGGTCATCGCCCGGCACGCGGCCTTAAATTACTCCGTGGACATCGAGTTGCCAGACTTAGTTGCCCTCGAAATTGTGTGTCATGGACTCACGAAGACTGGGATATGGTATTGTTCTCCGATGAAGCCAGGATATCTCTGCATGGTGAAGACCGACGTCGGCGAGTGCTACGTAGACGAGGAGAACGCTTTGTAGAGGCATGTTTTGAAGAAATCACACCTTATGGAGGGAGCTCTGTTATGTTTTGGGCAGGAATAAATTCTATGGATCGTACGGAGTTAGTCTTCATCGAAAACAGCACACTGACTGGACACCGATACATAACGGAAGTTCTAATTCCTTATGCACAAACTGCTTTAACCGCTCTTGGCGAAAACTTAATTTTTAAGGACGACAACGCTCGCGCCCACCGGTCTGGCGATGTGGAAGCGTATATGCTAGAAGTCGGAATTCGTCGTTTGGACTGGCCAGCTAGAAGTCCGGACCTCAATCGCATGGAGCATGTCTGGGATGTTCTGAAGCGACGAGTGAGATCAGTGCAGCCGGCTCCGTTCCCCAAGAAACCATAAAAGATATGCTCGCTAGCATGCCCAGACGAATGCAAGCCGTGATTTCAGCAAGAGGGGGTCACACTCAATACTAGACTTTTATCTGCTTTTAATGTATTCAATAAAAACAAAGAAATTAACGCGTTTCATTTTTATTTAACGAGCTGGACAATAATAGTGTTTTGAGCTTAAATATTATTTCTCAATAATTTAATCAAAATGTTATGATAAAACTGATGAAAACTATTCCTTCCTAATTAATTTTTAAAATTCTGAGGATAACAATACCTGAAATTGTCAAACAAACAAATAGTAACTATAACATAGTTCTTTGCTGAAGTGCCCGTTTTTTTTTTTTGCAAAAGAGTTTATTTTTTACTTGTTAAAGATATGGCATAGTTCTTTTAAATCAACCAGTCAGAAGCATACAGAGTTCAGCAAATACCAACAAAGTAACATTTTGTGTATTGTAATTACAACATTAAGAAACAACTAGTAACAACATTCTGTACGCGAAAAAATGAGGAGAAAAATTATATACCTGGATGGAGACTATAAAATGGAAAATATGTCCTTACTCCACATTAAAAGTATTGCCATACCAAATTTAATAGACAGACTGACTTTCAAATTTATAATTTTAGTATGAGTGCAAACGATCCCAACATTTACGAGTATGACCGTTACATGAAGCTTTCATGAATCTTTATTATTAACGTGATCCATTTTACATATATACTAAAACCATGCCTTAAATATATATATCCTATTCTGTCTTCAGCTAGTAACCAAACATAATAAATAAGTGGAACAAGAAACTTAGCACTCACCACGGTAAATCATTAGTGTCAAAACAACAGAGGGTGAAAGGATATAGTATATCCTTTCTGCTTCCATCTCTCCGTGATTATGCTCCTACATATTAAATTAATTCGTGGATAACAGCTGCACTTTAACACGTTGATGAGTGAACAAAAATGAGTTATGAACTCTTTCGATCATTTTATTTGAATCCACTCAGAGATTTTTGAACGAATAAACATGGCACAATTTTAATGTTATTGCCTTTTGAATTCAACCCAACGTAGGACTCTCCAAGAATTTTGCTTTTTGTATTTAAGTCTACCTAAATGATATCTGAACGAATGCTGTCAGTTTATGTGGAACTTCTGTGTGAGGGTAGTACCGCCCCGGTCGAGTCAGACCGTTCGTGATAAAATCAACGTGACATCTTGGATAGTTGGCGATCTTCGATAGAGGCCTTCGTTCTGTAGTGGACAACAATTGGCCGAATAAGAAGAAGCCGCATACATATTTTTAGGGTTCCGTTGCCAAATGGCAAAAAACGGAACCCTTATAGATTCGTCATGTCTGTCTGTCTGTCTGTCTGTCCGTCCGTATGTCACAGCCACTTTTTTCCGAAACTATAAGAGCTATATTGTTGAAACTTGGTCAGTAGATGTATTCTGTGAACCGCTTTAATATTTTTACACCAAAATAGAAAAAAAGCAAAAAATTTTGGGGGTCCCCCACTCTTGGAACTGAAACTCAAAAAAATTTTTTTCATCAAAATCATACGTGTGAGGTATCTATTGATAGGTCTTCAAAAATGATATTGAGGTTTCTAATATCATTTTTTTCTAAACTGAATAGTTTGCGCGAGAGACGCTTCCAAAGTGGTAAAATGTTTGTGTCCCCCCTGTAACTTCTAAAATAAGAGCATGATAAAACTAAAAAAAATATATGGTGTACATTATCATGCAAACTTCCAACGAAAATTGGTTTGAACGAGATCTAGTAAGTAGTTTTTTTTTTAACACGTCATAAATCATAAACCGCAATTTACATTTCTTTCAATCAAGACATAGTAGGGGAGCCCAAGCGGGGATTTCGGGATTTACTAAAGCGCGGCAGATTAATATACAGGACGATACCTTGTATCCAGTTAAGTACCTCCACCAAATATGAACCCCATATATAAAGCCGCCCGTGAAGGATAAAGGATCAGATTAGTAAAAAAATATTGATCATTAGAAATTCTCAAGCGCGTCAGATTAAGGTAGGGTGAGTTAATTACATGCTAAAAAGTGTATATTCCACTAATCTGACAAATTGAGAGCGACGTAAAGAAAGGGGAGGGCAGCAAAGTTGTAAAAAAAAAACGTCATCTCGACATTCTCGAGCGTAGCCAATTTTTTTTTTATTTTGAAGGCAATAATTGAAGGATAACGAAAAATATATAATCTGACGATTTCCGCAAGCCGAAATAATAAAAAATCGTCGATAAAGTTTAATGCGTGCAGCTGGGTGATTATATTTTTATATTATTACCTATATTTCCCTCTCGGCGTTTCCACTACTCTTTCACTTTTTCTCTATCTATTACTCTCTCACTCCGTCCCCACAATTAATTATAAAAAAATAAATTTTTTTGGGCATTTTTTTTTAATAATTTTCTTATAAATACAAGTATTCTACTTATAAAACATACACTTATTTGTTTGCATGCTATTTCCTGAGCTTCTCAATTAATTAAGTCCAATGATTTAAAAAATTGAAAAAAATTTTTTTTTTTGTCAGATTAGGCGAATCCCTTTAGTTAATCGTCAGATTATGAGACAGCACGTCTAGAACATAAAAATGAACCATATATATCTTAATCTGACGCGCTTGAGTATTTCAAAATGGCGAATTTTTTTTACACATTATAATAATGGCCGCGAGCTTGCGTCAGATCGAAATCGTCAGATTATTGAATGAGAGCTTTTTTTTTTGGTGCACTTAACACCCCCTTAGAAAACCTGACGCGCTCGATTTTTTTTTTTTTTTTTTCATTTTTAACCCTTACGTACAACCACCCGCATCATGCAAATGATCAGATTAACATACGTACATTATTAAAAATACGTAGGACATTGATGCTATCAATATCTGACGCGCCCGACTATGTCCATGCAACAGTATTTTTTTACATTTTTAAAAACCTATAGCCGCTTCCCCCACCGATGAAAAGGTATATATTATATAACATTTTTTTCTTTTTATCATCTAAGCTTTGCAACCTAATAAGTCTCTATGACGCTCGAGTAAATCCCCATTTAGCATCGTGGGCTCCCCTACTACTATTATTAAAACATCGATGAAAGTTACAACGAACTACAAAAACTTTTATATGATATTACTTGCTGCTACGGAACCCTTCATGGGCGAGTTCGACTCGCACTTGGCCCCTTTTTAATTTAACAGAAACAAAATATCTTAAATTATACATCTCTAGACAAACATAAGGAATATTATCTTTATTGCTAAAATAAGACTATAGGTATTTTAGGTAAGCTGCTATATGTACATTTTGCCAAGGTTATGAAGTTGTTCATTCGTGCATGCAGCTTAACCGGTATTATAAAATCAAACTCCATTAGTAGAGTGATGATTCAAATGACTGAAATCGAATTTAAATGTAACTTGTATGGTATGAGCCGTAATTCTACAACTTTAATTGATGGTATTCTTCAATGGAATTTAAATTTT